>CM060695.1:43296499-44496499 GCA_030686995.1 Artemisia argyi
GATTTGAATATCGGACTTGGATCTGGGATTATGATGTTATATTATTATATTGTGAGCTTGATTTGGACATACCGGATTTACGGTATTAGTTCTTTGGACATTATGGACCCTTTGGGACAAGAGACGGTAGGGTACGTTAGGCCCGTAAAGATCTTAACGTACCTGGAATCCGAACAATACGAAATGAAAACTAAACAACTAATATTCACGCGAATGGTATATTCAAGCATATTATATTGTGTTTTATAGTAATAATAAGAGATTTTGACAATATTTAATGATTATTCAAGAGTCGTTGACTCGGGAAAATATTTTATAAACGGGCAGGTCATGCTGAATTTTCATAAAATTTCTTTATAAACTTTAAATTATTTTACCAAACCTTATTATTTCAAAAACCTTTTCATCTTAATGTTACTTTGGGAAAATGGGTAAATCCGAGACTTATTGTTAGCGTGTGTTATCTATTTAAGTGTATCTTTCATTTCATGTCTTTCTTTCCATTTCTTTCGACGATTTTTCTTCGAGGAGTTCTTTCATCTACTTTCGTCTCTTTCGGGTATTCGTTCATTTTCGCCAACGTATTCATTATCTAACTTTCTTGTCGTCCATACGAGATTTCAAATGTTTACTTCTTTTAACGACATTGAAAACTAAACCTTTTCATAATAACATGGGTATTCGACGAACGTTACTTTATATATTACTTGAGTATTATTTCTGATATGTGTTACCCGTTAGGTTGTGCCGATCCAGTACCGTTGTACTTATATTTTCTTGATGCCGTTGTGCCTACACTATTGATGACATTGTGTTTGCTAGTTGATACTAGCTGTGATATCTTGCATTGCTACATACTCAGGTGAGTTCATAGCCTCACTTTTGTTTATCTTAAATGCTTTGCAAACTACTTGGGGTGAGATACGTGCTTTAAATGTTTTCTGAGCACAAGTATTTTTGGTATGCTTTTCCTGAATGATATACTTTCCTGACGATGTGCTAAGTAGTTGATCTTGCCAGACAAGACCCTCAGATCATGAGCTATTAATCACTTGCGAGTGAGCGCAAATATAGGGATATAGGCCTATAGGAATTGACCCTCCCACTCCTTTTGCCAGATAAGCAATTTGGGTGTACTACATTCGATTTTGCTGGGTATATGGCAAGTACCCGGCCTTGGGGGCACTGTTATATTATGAAATTCCGAGGTTATTATTGATTCCAGTACAGAGTTACTGATAATTGGTTTGGTTAACGTTTTGCGTGGCATGAGCTTAGCATCATCAACCATATGTATGCACGTGTTGCCTCTACATATTGGGTGTTACCTTGATTACCCTGGTATTCACATTTGTTGCTTATATCGTATGATTAAAACCTTGTGCTCAACTTTATTATTTAAACCTATGGATTCACTTAACCTTTGTGTTGACTTTTAGCATGTTTATCTCAGGTGTAAGATATTGCCGCTGCATATTTTACTTGGAGGAGCTTGGCAAAGGGCATGGCTTGGTCATCGAAGACTCCGAAAACCGTTTAGGACTGTTTTAAATCTATTTTTGAACTATAGCTTCTGCACTATTTCAATTGATGTAAATTGAATATTTTCAATTATGAAATTTCCTCCAAAGTGGTTTATATAAAATCGTTCTTTGTACCCTTTGTTATGATAACATTCAAGTAGCACCCCTGGACTTGTAAGCTTCCGCTGATCTGGTTTTCGGGGTGTCACAGAATGGTATCAGAGCCAAGGTTATAGAGAACTGGTATTTTCAAAACCCAGACTATAACCATTTTTCCTATGACCAGAACGTGCCTTCCTGCCAAGCCGATGCCTCACGTGTGATTATAACTGATGATGATTTTGATGTCATGCTTGATAGCATGTTTGATGAGATATTTAATGAGATACGAGATATGAGATTTAATGATTTGAACTCACCCACTTTCACTATTCACTATAAGTATTTTCATATACTTACGTTGATAAATTCATCATTGATTTCGAGTTTGGACACTCGTCATGGTTTTCTAAACGGTTTTGAAAGCGAGGGACATGGTACTCGTATAACTAAGTTGAGTATACCGAAATTCATTGATCCTCGGTTGGGAGTAGATTGATCACCTATGATCAACCAGGGATAGTGGGGACGTGACTTGATCACTTACGTCTCACAAATGAATTTTGCGATACTGGGAGTAGTTATAACACGATTATGTTCCGGGAAGATTTTCGATTTTGAAATTTTAGAAAATGGAAAATTTTTACATGTGAGCACGACACACTAGCATCACGAAACTTCACTAATTGAATGATACTTCGAATTGTTACGTGCTTTCCGCTTATATGGACTTTTTGTTCATCGCCGTCTGATCTTGTGCGCACTGGGTCAGGTGAGACCCGATTGACCGTAGTTTTGAATTCGAGCTGATTATTTTCTCTAACTCGACCGATATCGTAATAAACACGTTTGAGTTTATTGGAGTATTTCTATTTGGTTTTGGCTTTATTTGAAAATGAATTTCTTGATTTTGCAATTTCGAGTCTCGTTTGAAACTCCCTTTAACCATGTTTGTTTTTAGATTTGTTTCTGATTTCGTTACGACATAAACTTTTAAGGGTATGTTACAGCCCTCACTGCCCAAACCTTACACTCTGTTGATGAACCAGGTTAGATCACTAGTCGTTTAAGTGCAATCATTTCATAACACTTGTAAGATGAACCTTTTGATGGAAGTGAACAACGAAAGGATCTATAAATTCTTGGCAAGGTCTAGAGAACATACGATAGGTTGATTTGTAACCCAGCAGGAGTTTTAGGAATTTGTGTAGAAATCCGAGCCACTATTTTAAGAAAGGATACCTAACCCTTCACTTATCTCTTAGGAATACTAGACACCCACCTATTACTTCCTCTATAAAACAATAAACTGCGATACGTTATTTTGCAAAGTACATATGTAAATGATACGATGTTTTGAAAACATTATTTCTGGAAAACTACTTTGGCCATGCTATTTTGGGAACACAATTTTGACACACTATTCCAAATACTATTTGAACGGTAAACACTGGTTCGCTATTTGAAAACGCGTTGTATTGATATATTACTTGAAAACTCTTTTAGGGGTATGTTACTTTGGGTACGCTGATTTGACAAACTATTTGGGTTACTATTTTGGACAGTTAATGTTTGTTTCACTAATTAGAAGACGAATCGTATCGATATACTAATTTGAAAACGGTTTTGGATACACTATTGATACACTATACTTAGAACTATTTGGTAACACTCCTTTGGGCAATCTATTATGAAATTACACTACCTTGGCATACTATTTTAAATGATGTTTTGGGCAGTTAACTTTGGTTTCGCTATTTTAAAGGTCTTTGGATACACTATTGTGAGCCCTCTATTTTGGAAATGCATTATTTTGAAAACCCTATTCTTGGAATACTTTCGAACGCTACTTTGAAAACATGAATTCTCTGGTATTGCCCTAGACCATTAGGTCATATGTTTTGTTTTCCCCGGAACCCTCGATTTTTGAGAGACTAGAATACACCGCACTATAAGCTGATGAGTTGGATGACATTGTTGGTTGCCTTAGAGAACACTACGTCGATTAAAACGGACACAACAATGGTATAGTTGCATAAGTTGGAGCTTGGAGACTGTAAACAAGATAATAGTGCTCATGATGAAACAATAACCTTATGTTTATAAGTAAAAGTTGCTTGTAACAACCATGATAGAGGTTTGCCCTAGAATTTGTGTTTTGAAGCTGATATTGGTTTAGAAATCTGATTGGTCAAGACCTTGAACAGACTAGGGGTCACAAACCGTTTATCCCAATAGACCATTAACCGTCCCGCACCTTTACGCTTTAACCAGAGATCTACATCATTTACCCTTTGTGCATCTACTTTGTTACGACTACTTTCGTTAGTTAAAACAAGCGTCTTATGGTATATTAAAACTACAAATTTTACCTACACACTATCTATGTGTTTGCACTTTTCACTATGACTTGCTTTCACTAATCTTCGTTAAATCATTTTTAATACTTGTACTTTTACCTCGTTTTACCTATTCAACTTTTTCCGTGTTTAAACCTTACACTTTAACCGTGGGCCCATAACCCACAAGTCATCAGTTATAGCACACTCATTAGCGTTGTTTATCCTTTCACATCTTAAACATGTTTCGCTTTTAAACACTTTTGTTTTAAAAATCACCACCAATGGGGATTTTAGCTATAAAATAAATAATTTCAAACTCTTATTTTGATAAACTCATTTTACTTTAGTTATTTACGCACTTAAGGAATGTTGTTCTGTCTTGACTTTACGAACTATCGTATTTCAACTACATCTATACTTTCACTATTTCTTTTTACAATTAGAAATCAATGTGTCAAATGCTATTATGATATTTATACACACGATAACCCATTTATCTTCTCATTATTTTGCTTCAAATCTCTGTACCCTAAACGATTATATCTAAGTTTTCCATGAGTAATTAACCCATTTAATATGTCGTTCCACATTCCATTATTATTTTTCACTACGCACACAAATTATTTCAAATTATTTTACCGACCATTCTGAGGTCAACCCATAAAATGCTATGCTACTATATTTTGAAAACAAAATTTTGATCCTATCACTATTTTATGAACAATAAATTGAATTCTTAAGGTCAATCCCTAATTTATATTTTTGTTATAAAATAATTTTGATAAAGTAAATTATTTTAATAAGCATAGTGTTTCCAATAAAAATGTTTTATTGTCCTATTAACATATTACAAACTAAGTTTTGTTACTATTTTAATAAATGTCGAATCAATTTCCTACTACCCTATAAATTGTTTTACAACTCATTTCACAAGCTATTTTATTATTAAGTCATAAACTGACTCGCTACTTTACTACTATTCCATAAACCTACGAGCAATATCACCAAATTTTTTGTAAATTACATAAATATTATCATGCAAATTTTTACTACCGCCCTATAAACATTTCACTTCGTCGCGCACTGATTTAGTCACTATTTGATAAATTCTATTACTATTACATTATAAATTATTTTACCATTTCTTTCCAAAACTATGTTACTATAACCCGATGAACCACTTTGCTATTGAATCATTAGGTAAACTACTGAATTATTAACACCTCATAAACGACAAATGATTTTCTTACTACCCTATGGACCGTTTTACAATTCATCACACAAATTATTGCATAAACTGTTTGTTGTCTTATTTAACTATGGTTTTGTTTTCATTTTCAATCACTCTACAAACTATCCTGCAAGCTATTTTATGAACTGTTTTACAAATCATTTCACAAGTCGTTGTATGAACCGAGTTGCTATTTTGTTGATACGAATCACAAATTTGGCTAAGATTTCATCTTTATTTTACAAATGATTCTCTATTATATTATAAGTTGTTCTTCAAACTAATTTATAAAGTATTTTACAGATATCAGGTGGACCATTTGTTGGGAATTAAATAATCAGAAGAATCAGCATAAAGGCTCAAGAAAATACATCAAGTATGTTCCTGCTAAGAAAGCTCAAAGTACGTTTCCACTGATGGATTCTGCTGAAGAAGGTTTCTACTGATAGTGTTTCTGCTGATGCTATGACTCGTACAGCTGCTGTGTAGATAAGTACGACTTATTCTACTGACATGTGTACAAGAAAATATCTTTGTTGTAGTCATCAAATTGAACACTCCAAGTGAGTTGTAATCCTAGATACATGTTGTATCTTAATGACTGACATGATAAAGTCATCATCTAGCTAGAATGAAGATTAGTCATAAGCTAGTAATTAAGATGAGTCATATAGATTATAAAAGATCTTTTCCTTGGACTATAAAAGGAAGATCTTAGATATGTCTTAAGTGTGCAGAAAATATATGTATATGTAGAGATATACATAGAGAAAAACAATAGAACAAAAGCACAAGATTCAAGGTCTTTGTAACCCTAGTGATAGTGAAGATCACTCGTATTATTTTGAATAATATTGAATCATTTGGTGAAATACTTTCATTGTTTTTTGTTAAATAAACACAAACATCACAGTTCCATTTCCAATAAACATTCTAAGTGTGGTTAAAGTAGATTCCGCATACTTAATCATATTCACTCAAAGTATCACATATACACATTATAAAGGTCCAACATCTCATAGTGTGTAATCAAATCAAGTCATCCTCTCACCATTTACGACCATGAAAGGTGTTTTCAGACTATTATTTCACATAACCGATAAATTCCCCTTTTGAAAATAAACCAAACCTTAGAAGTGGATCTCACATTTGTGCCTCATCACTGAATAAGTTAACCCACTTGTTTCGTGCGATTAGAATCTCTGATTGGAGTGTAGACAACGAACTAGGTTGTCAATGTACCTTGACACTCATCACTGAATAAGTTAACCCACTTGGTATGAAACACTGGCTTCCTACTTAATTTCAAATGGATTTCAAAGAGGCAAGATAGATTAGACACTTTTCACCAAGAAGCATAAGAAGGATCTTTTGCTAGTTCAAGTGTATGTGGATGATATCATCTTTGGATCTACAAGGAAGGAGATGTGTTTGGAGTTTGAGAAGCTTATGCACAATAAGTTTCAGATGAGTTCCATGGGGGAACTTACATTCTTTTTGGGTCTGCAGGTTAAACAATCAAGAGAAGGAATCTTTATTAGTCAAGACAAATATGTTGCAGAGATTCTTAGAAAGTTTCAATTTGCTGATTCCAAAATAGTAAGCACACCAATGGACCCTGAGAAGCCACTTCTTAAAGATGTAGAAGGAACTAATGTGCATGTACACACATACAGATCTATGATAGGCTCTTTGATGTATCTCACATCATCAAGACTTGATATCATGTTCTCTATTTGTGCTTGTGCAAGATATCAAGTAACTCCTAAGGTTTCTCATTTAACAGCAGTCAAGAGAATTTTTAGATATCTCAAGGGTCAACCTAGGTTGGGTCTGTGGTATTCTAAGGAGTCATCTTTTGACTTGGTAGCATACTCAGATAGTGATTATGCTGGTGCTAGCTTGGACAGAAAGTCAACAACTGGAGGATGTCAATTCCTTGGGTGTAGACTTATCTCATGGCAGTGTAAGAAGCAGACAATGGTGGCTACTTCAACAACTGAAGCTGAATATGTAGCTGCTGCAAATTGTTTTGGTCAAGTTCTGTGGCTTCAAAACCAACTTCTTGTCTATGGGAACAATTTCTTATATACCATTATTCATATTGATAATAGTAGTACAATTTGCATTATTAAAAATCCAGTGCAATATTCTAAAACAAAACACATTGAAATAAGACATCATTTTAATAGAGATTGCAATGAAAAGAGGTTAATTCAAGTAATGAAAATTGCTTCAGAACAAAACTTTGCAGATCTTCTTACAAAAGCTTTTGATGTTGGAAGATTTCAGTACTTGGTAGCAGGTATTGGAATGCTTAATCTTTAAATTTTTCAAAATAATGTGTTCTTGTATATAGATTTTGTTAATGCATCTAACTTTGTCATCTAAAACTACTATTACCAATTTAAATGTTATTCATACAGTTAGTTCTATGATTATTCTAATTCAAGACAAGTACTTTATACTTTGTTCTTTTGGTTTTAGACTAACAATTTCAAGTATGAATGTTTGAGCTCAAAGGCTATTTCAAGTGAAATCTATAAGCAACAAATTATTGATCATTGCTGCTGAATGCTGATCATTGATGCTGATATAATAGGTTCATGATAGAAAGAGTTTGGGATTTCAAAACTCCTTAAAACTTCTTTCTTGGAACCTGATTATGATGTTTCACTTTGAATTGATGAATTAGTTGATCAGTTAATAACTGATACAACTCACTTTCTATCATTTTATACTCTCAAGTATAATGTGACTAATCTACGGATATCTGATAGAAAGAACAGCGAGCAAAAGTGAATCTAACACTTGTGTTAGAGGTAACAAATGCCACGAGCTGGAAACCCTGTAAAGAAAGCCTTTTGAATAGGTTTATCTGTACACAGGCAGTTATTTATAACTGAAAACATTGGTTCTCACACAACCAGAGGTTGCTTTAAACCGAAATTTTGATTAAGTGTCTGTTACCACACTTAATCCCTTCAAAATGGTTAGAAGCAGTATGATTTTTAATCATAAAATCATGTTCATACTGCTAAGTCAAATATTTCTTAAAAAGGATTTTCAAAAAAGGCTCAGAAAATCATCTAATGATGGATTATGAGTCAATGCTCAGTGATTCACCACTCATAGGAGGTTACACACCTAGAAGTTATGAGGGCAGCATTTAAACTCTTAAGGAATTGATGGCTTCATTTACAAATTGTCTGAAAACATGGAAATTGCTAGATCAGATGATTATGATATGATATGATTGTGAGAGATCTTCCAAACAGGGGAGGAAATTGCTCAGGAGAGAAATAAATCTCAGGGAAGTTACAAAAACCCTTTAAAGGAAGTTTAACCAAATAAAAAGGAGGAAAAGATAAGAGCATACAAGATGATGACATGGTTTCTACTGATAAAGAACAAGAACAGAGCTGATAGGAGAAAGTTCTATCTAGATCAAATCATGAAAGGTTTCAATTTCAGTTCACTATGTTTGTTCATCACTTCCGAAGACATACTGAAAGATGATTTCTACTTCTTGGAACAAGCATCCAAGATACACAGCATCATTTCCTCTTATAATTCTTCAAGTTGAATATTGCACCATCTTTTAGTCAAAGATTGGAGCAAAGAACAGAAAGCAGATGAGTTACAGAGAAAGACATTCAATCACTTAAAAGAGAAGAAAGTTCAGATCAAAAGTCTTACAATGAAGTGTTTGAAAGATCTTCACAAAGTCCTCATTTAATTCAGAAAAACATGTTTGAATGTAATTCACATGTTTAGGGGAGGATTGTTGGGAATTAAATAATCAGAAGAATCAGCATAAAGGCTCAAGGAAATACATTAAGTATGTTCCTGCTAAGAAAGCTCAAAGTACGTTTCCACTGATGGATTCTGCTGAAGAAGGTTTCTACTGATAGTGTTTCTGTTGATGGATTCTGCTGACGCTATGACTCGTACAGCTGCTGTGTAGATAAGTACGACTTATTCTACTGACATGTGTACAAGAAAATATCTTTGTTGTAGTCATCAAATTGAACACTCCAAGTGAGTTGTAATCCTAGATACATGTTGTATCTTAATGACTGACATGATAAAGTCATCATCTAGCTAGAATGAAGATTAGTCATAAGCTAGTAATTAGGATGAGTCATATAGATTGTAAAAGATCTTTTCCTTGGACTATAAAAGGAAGATCTTAGATATGTCTTAAGTGTACAGAAAATATATGTATATGTAGAGATATACATAGAGAAAAAAAATAGAACAAAAGCACAAGATTCAAGGTCTTTGTAACCCTAGTGATAGTGAAGATCACTCGTATTATTTTGAATAATATTGAATCATTTGGTGAAATACTTTCATTGTTCTTTGTTGAATAAACACAAACATCACAGTTCCATTTCCAATAAACATTCTAAGTGTGGTTAAAGTAGATTCCACATACTTAATCATATTCACTCAAAGTATCACATATACACATTATAAAGGTCCAACATCTCATAGTGTGTAATCGAATCAAGTGATCCTCTCACCATTTACGACCACGAAAGGTGTTTTCAGACTATTATTTCACATAACCGATAAATTCCCCTTTTGAAAATAAACCATACCTTAGAAGTGGATCCCGCATTTGTGCCTCATCACTGAATAAGTTAACCCACTTGTTCCGTGCAATTAGAATCTCTAATTGGAGTGTAGACAGCGAACTAGGTTGTCAATGTACCCTCACACTTATGATATCTTACCTTCTAAGAGTTCTAGATGACACAGACTCAACACCCATTTCTTTTATGAGACTCGACTTCTGCACTGGAATACCAAGAGAACTTAGCCTGTTTAGCGATTATTGATGCTCGATCTCACCTTGTAAACAAGAAAGGACTTTTCGCAACATAAGTTGGATTTGATTCAAGCCCTTCGGGTCACCACTTACGTCATGATACCTCTTAGCATTGAATTACTCTTTTCAGCCCACCATGTACCCCAATTTCTATTAAGATACCTTTTAGTACCGTTTAAGCAAGTTGGAATCTTACCCTTTCGAGCTTCGCCTGATATTGAACGTTGAACCCCGCTTAGCACTGGCAACTAGAATTTTTCGATGTTTAGAAGCATAGGTGGACTGCTCGACTCCCCTTCTACTTTGTTGTTCTTACTTTTAAGACTTTTCATAAAATGCTTTTATATCGACCTTGGAACCCATAGCAATATTTTTCTAAATTACCCGGTTTATTTAAAACGCTTCTAGTCAAATTTTATCAAATCTTCTGGCCAGGTTTTATCAAACTTTGTGAGATTTTTAAAGGTCATTTTGTGAAATTTCCTTCTCAGCATCATAATCTAAAAAAAAAAAAAAAAAAAAACCGTCTTACAAAAATTTAAAATCTTTTGAAAACGTGTCATCTTATGTAACTATTAATTTCTAATTAACAAAGCAATGTGTTATACTTGAAAAGTGATTTTGGTCAAATTAGTACAAACATTTACCCAAATCAAGTTTTCGAACAAAAATTTTATCCATTCCTCTGAGGAGGGAAAACGCGAAATTTTAAAACAAAATCTTGAAGGTCTGTCACCCCGCCATTTTTCCTTATCGCCTTACGTGCATCGGATTAAGATTTTGTGTCATTGGAGTATAGACCCTATATAGAGTTCAGACCATGAGAAATTTCAGAGAAGAACCACTAGCAAAAATTGTGAAACATTGCTTAGTCAAGACTTAAACTATTTCCCCTTATTAAGCTCACCTTGAGAACCGCTGTGCCTCACCAAAATGTTAGAAGGAGACAACTTATGGCAGATCACCTAAATACCCTTCCGCAAGCAAAAAGGAGCCCTTAGAGCAATCTAGTGAGACCCAAATCTGCTGCTATTACCACCACCTCTTCACCAACATTATTCTGACCTATAACTCGAACCTAATCGCGAGGACGCGATTCCTTTTAGGGGTATGTGCTGTAACCCCCGGTACTTTTTCTAAACCTATTCTACGAGCCAAAACCTTTACTTTTAAATTTTGACAATTCTTGAACTTCTTTGAACTTGGTTGGGTTTGAAAAACTGTGGTTATCTTTACTAACATGAGTGTTATTCCCTTATCGAGCCGGCACAACCTAGAAAACTCGAATCGTATTGCATTTGCCAAATTATTTGAATTATATTGAGTTTGAGAAAAACTTTGAAGTTTATGCTTGATTTTATGGGAAAAATTATTTCGTGAACAATGGCGCAAGTTTTGTAATTTTTCGAGTCCGTTTACTATGTCGTTTGAGCCACGAAGCGTTTTTGTGAAAAAGTTTAGCTAGTTGGCAGTTTTGGTCCCTCGTAATACTTTCCTTTCCCACCCTTACATGTGCTATTTTCATTTCCAACCCTAAGCCTTTTATATTTAAACAATTTATTATTTATTTATTTCATTTCATACACTAAGGCTGGCTGCAATAACGACCTCGACCGACTCGGTCCTAGTCGGTCGAGTTGGTCTTCTTTGCTGTGGGCATCAGGTCACGACTGAGAAACAAGGCTGAAAGAATCACACTCGGTCTCAACCACGACCGAGTGTTTTACCCCTTTTTTTTGATCTTTGATCCAAAACCTTCCACACATTCATGTTTATAGCCGTTGGTTAAAAAAAAATACACACTATAAATACCACTTTGAAACACACCTTTCAAACACACACTTTCCAGCATAATTCAAACAACTAATCAAACACAAAAAATGGATTGTAAACTTCCCCACATTGTGGAACAAGTTCAAAACTATGTCAAAAAACAAGTCGAAATTGATGACAAGGAACGCCAAGATGCAATTATCGAAGTTATTAAGAAGTTTGAGCTGGCGAAGTTACGCAAAGAACGCCTGAGAACACGATACGCAGCATGCAAAGATATCTCTGTCGAAAGGAAACTTGTGATCGACCAGTTTTTGTACATTGAGTTTCGCAAATACGCTGATGTTGTTGAAACATTGTGGGGTTGTGTGCAGCAGATAGAGAACGAAAAATCCAACAAGATACGTTGGAGTTTTGAAGAGAATGTGCAAGCTGTTGATGCACCACAACAACAACAACAGTTTGTGCAAGGTGCATCAAGTTCATCAGCACCAAGAGTTGTTGAGCCACAACAACAGCAACCTCATCTTGATAACTTTCAGCTAAGTTTTGAGGAAAATGTGAAAGCTGCTGATGATGGCTGGAACTCTGAGGACGAGCGGGAGCTGAGCAGGATGGAAGCTGAATTAGAAGTAGAGAGGTTTGTGAGCTTTGATCCGTATGATGACGGTTTCCGCTCCGACAACTCGCAGACCTGGGATCACCCAGATTATAATTGAAGTTTTAGTTTTTAAATTATTATTGTAATTTTTTAATTTCTGTTTATGTAACATTTATGTTTTTATTAATAAAAAATTTACGTTTGTGTTAAAAGATCCCGCCTGAATTTTGAATTTAAAAGATCCCGCCTTGTATTTAATTTTTGAATTTAAAATTTATCCCGCTTTCTGTTTGAATTTTGAATTCAAAAATATCCCACTTCTTATATTTTATCTCCTATAAATACAACACAATACAACACTTTTCTTCACACACTCCTAAAGCATTTCACACACACCTAAAGCAGTTCACAATGAACAATCGGTGGTCAATGGAAGAAGAAGATCTGCTAGCTTGCGTATGGCTTGAAGTTCAGGATTCCGGAGACCTTGTGAATGGACGTTCTTTTTGGACTAAAGTTACACAAAGGTTCAACAATGAGACCAATGGTGAGAACCGTAATAAAAATAGTATTACGGCTATGTGGAGTAGAATGAATGCTGAATGTTGTAGGTATAATGCTATTTACAAAGAGTTGTTGCGTACAAGTGAAGACCCTTGTCGTCTCAGCAATGCAAACCAAATTTATTATGAGCGCTATGGGAGAGGGATGTATTATCAACATGTGTGGTTCATTCTAAGAAACACAAATGCATGGGACAGAGACGATGAGTAATGGTGTTTTATGTTAAGTATTTCTGTATCGTGTTTTATTTGTTTTCCGTATCGTGTTTTATTTGTTTTCTGTTTCGTGTTTTATGTAATGTTTACATTTTATTAATAAAATTTGTGTTTGTGTTAAGTTTGTAGTAAAAAAAAATTGAACTTGGTCACCCTTACTGTGACACTGAATCGCCTGCAGGTCGCTGGAGAGAGAAAGCTGACATGGCAGAGAAAATAAGGGGGATTGACCCTTATTTCCAATCCTTATTGCACCCAGCCTAATAAAACATACATTCCACTACTCTCTCTCTCTAAACTATCTCACCACTGGTTTCTTCATAAAATCATGCGACACCAGCAGATTCCGGCGACCGCTGTCACCGGAATATTTTTCGGCAAGACATTTTCTTACCCAAATCAATAGATCGAAGCATCTATATTATTTCTAGAACTTATTAGCGCGTGACCACCACCGGAACCCGCCTCACGCGCCACTCACAGCCGCTGCCATCATCACCGAGACACCACCACCACTCCACCGTGACTTTTCTCTCCGGTAAAACCCCTCACGCGCCTTCCCCGACCCTCTTTTATAATTATTTTACAAACCCTAATTTCTAAATCTTTTAAATAAAACAGATTTTATAAATAAACCTTTTACTAAAAATCTTTTAATACATGTTTTTAATATAAAACTCATGTGGACTCGCTCTTATCTCTGTGACCCGGTCTTGACTCACCGAGTAAACTCGTGACTCGGAGAGGGTTTTGGTTGTATGATGATTGGTGACGAAGGGATATATATATATATATATATATATATATATATATATATATATATATATATATATATTTTGTGTTTGGATTGATTTTTTTTGAGGTCCGTTTGGTTTTTGTTTCCTCGACAGCCGCGCCACCACCACCACCGAGGCTTGGGTGGTGGTGGGGGTGAGTTTATTGTTGTTATTATTAAGTGGTGTTTTGATTTGGTAAGGTTTGGATGGGATTTGAATTTGTTTGGTGGGAGCCGAGAGCCTAGGGCTCGGTTTGGGTTCGGTTTGGATCCGGATTGATTTTGATGTTGGGTTGACGATTATTGTTGTTGTAGTTTTAGTTGTATTTTGCTTGGGTTTGGTTACTAGTCTCGGGATTATGTTATTAGTTAAACGGTAAAAAAATAAACGAGAATAATAAAAACTATGAAACCTAAAATACATTTGACATAGTTAAGAGGATTTGAATATCGGACTTGGATCTGGGATTATGATGTTATATTATTATATTGTGAGCTTGATTTGGACGTACCGGATTTACAGTATTAGTTCTTTGGACATTATGGACCCTTTGGTACACGAGACGGTAGGGTATGTTAGGCCCGTAAAGATCTTAACGTACCTGGAACCCGAACAATACGAAATGGTCGATAAAACTAAACAACTAATATTCACGTGAATGGTATATTCAAACATATTATATTATGTTGTATAGTAATAATAAGAGATTTTGACGATATTTAATGATTATTCAAGAGTCGTTGACTCGGGAAAATATTTTATAAACAGGCAGGTCATGCCGAAATTTTGTAAAATTTCTTTATAAACTTTAAAATATTTTACCAAACCTTATTATTTCAAAACCCTTTAACGTTACTTTGGGAAAATGGGTAAATCCGAGACTTGTTGTTAGCGTGTGTTATCTATTTAAGTGTATCTTTCATTTCATTTCTTTCTTTCCGTTTCTTTCGACTATTTTTCTTCGAGGAGTTCTTTCATCTACTTTCGTCTCTTTCGGGTATTCGTTCGTTTTCGCCAACGTATTCACTATCTAACTTTCTTTTCGTCCACACGAGATTTCAAATGTTTACTTCTTTTAACGACATTGAAAACTAAAACTTTTCGTAATAACATGGGTATTCGATGAACTTTACTTTATATATTACTTGAGTATTATTTCTGATATTTGTTACCCGTTAGGTTTTACCGATCCAGTACCATTGTACTTATATTTTCTTGATGCCGTTGTGCCTACACTATTTATGCCATTGTGTTTGCTAGTTGATACTAGCTGTGATATCTTGCATTGCTACATACTCAGGTGAGTTCATAGCCCCAGTTTTATTTATCTTAATGCTTTACAAACTACTTGGGGTGAGATACATGCTTTAAATGTTTTCTGAGCACAAGTATTTTTGGTATGCTTTTCCTGATTGATATACTTTCCTGACGATGTGCTAAGTAGCTGATCTTGCCATACAAGACCCTCAGATCATGAGCTATTAGTCACTTGCGAGTGAGCGCGAATATAGGGATATAGGCCTATAGGAATTGACCCTCCCACTCCTTTTGCCAGATAAGCAATTTGGGTGTACTATATTCGATTTTGCTGGGTATATGGCAAGTACCCGGCCTTGGGGGCACTGTTATATCATGTAATTCCGCGGTTATTATTGATTCCAGTACAGAGTTACTGATGATTGGTTTGGTTAACGTTTTGCGTGTCATGATCTTAGCATCATCAACCATATGTATGCACGTGTTGCCTCTAAATATTGGGTGTTACCTTGATTACCCTGGTATTCGCATTTGTTGCTTATATCGTATGATTAAAACCTTGTGCTCACCTTTATTATTTAAACCTATGAATTCACTCAACCTTTGTGTTGACTTTTAGCATGTTTATCTCAGGTGTTAGATATTGCCGCTGCATATTTTACTTGGAGGACCTTGGCGAAGGGCATGGCTTAGTCATAGAAGACTCCGAAAACCGTTTGAGACTGTTTTAAATCTATTTTTGAACTATAGCTTCCACACTTTTTCAATTGATATAAATTTAATATTTTCAATTATGAAATTTCCTCCAAAATGGTTTATATAAAACCGTTCTTTGTACCCTTTGTTATGATAACAATCGAGTAGCACCCCTGGACTTGTAAGCTTCCGCTGATCCGGTTTTCAGGGTGTCACAATTAACCTTTATGTTTCGTCAATTCTTGGGTCAATTCTGAGTCTAGCTCGCATGAGATTCGACTTTAAGCAACTTTGAACATTCATATTTTAATCACTTGCACTCTTCCCCCCCCCCCCCTCAAAAATAGCATATGAAACGTTGTTTTTGTTAAACTTTTGATTAAAATATGCTTTTTGAGTCTTATAGGGAGATATCAACAAGAGCTTTTGATTTCAAGAAACGTTGAGTTATCAAGTGCTCCCCCTCAACAAGTGAGTACTTATTTAGAAGAAATACTTGTCTTTTGAGCATAATTATGAAAATCGGAAAATGTTTGATTAATTCTACTCAAAAGTTAGAACTCTTCGCTCCTTGTATTAGGATTGAGGCACTGAAGCGTACCTCAGGGTCCTTTCATTACAAACACGGGTTGTACACTGTTATTTGTGCACAAACCAAAGTTATAAATGAAGAAAATTATGATGAAACGATGATGATGTTATACCAAAATGATGGATCTAAACACCTATATTTGTGTTAGAATGATGCTTTGTATTATACCACTAAGTATGCGGAATCTACTTAGTAATACTTAGAAGTTTGTATGTGAATAAAATAGCTGTGTATATGAATGAGAATAGTGAGTGAAACAAACTGTTAGCTCCAATATTATTAAGAACCATAATACGAGTGATCTTTGTATCACTAGGGTTACAACCTTGAAGCTCTAAGAAAAACGTATATCAAACCTAAACCTAGGACCTCCTTTTATAGCGCAAGGAATCCTCTTCTACAAGATACGTATAATGATAACAGAATAAGATATACACAAGATCTATTCTATATTTATCTATACAAGTTTCCTAACAGTTATCTTAACAGCAGTGGTAATAATATGTACTAGCAGTGGTAATGAGTTTCCACTGCTAGTGCATTCTTCAGCAGTTGTAATCTCCATACTATCCATGGTAACTATTAATATAATTACCAACAATCCTCCCCCTAAATTTATGATTACCATGTAAATCAATAAGTTTCTTCAAGTTGCCAGCATATGTGAGGATATGGGAATTCTTCCAAACACTTATCTCCTTTTTCTCAACTCCTTATCAGCCTTCACACTTTGATCAAATATCCTCTGTAGCAAATCTTCTATGATTTCACTTCTTTCCCAACATCTGAGCTTAACAGACATCATAACAGTGAGAACACCTGCTCTCAATGGATATTCCTTTTCAGCTAACATAAACACATCAACTCTATCTTGAGTAGAAACATGATGTACAACACTTGAATCATAGAATTTCCACAGAGTATTCATATTATGAGCTTCAAATCTCCAATATCTGTCACTAAGGTCAGGTTCATATAATCTTCTGAAGTGAACCCACAACTCTTTAGCTTTGACATCAACAAGTTCATCTTTCTTGAACTGATCTTGTATTATCCTCCACAAAGTATCCAGATCTTCTCTATCACAAGATCTAACAACATCTTCAAAATCTCTGCAAATGCTTGTGACGTTACCAGTTCTGATAATCTTCCATGCGACACCAAAATCATCAGAATATTTCCCAACCAACTACTGGATATTCCTCTTGTACAGGTTCTATATTCAGCACATCAGTTTCAATAAATACCATATTTGTAACTTGTTCTTCAGTTGTCACACCCCCAATTTACCTGACTTGCAGCAGAATGGAATACCTGGGGGTGTCTGTCATAGCATCACAGTTACAGTTACATTGAACGACCTAAAGTGTCGTTTGGAAAATACTTCATTTGATCATTGAAATAATCCAGAGTTTACAATTTGAGGTCCCCAAAAGGTGTTGCAAGTTTATGAAAAACAAGTCATTCTAGATCAAACGTTTACATAAGTGCATGAAATAAGAGTGAGACGCGTCAACTCCGCGATTCCATGAAGGTCCAAATGCATGTCACATGAGCTACCTTAATAACCTGAAATACATTGCTAAAACGTCAACACGAATGTTGGTGAATTCCATAGGTTTATAAAATATAATGTTGTACGGCCACCACAAGTATAAGTGCAAGATAAAAATCAAGTAAAATAGTACAATAGACCTTAAGCTCATGACCCCGAAGCTATGACTGATGAAATTATATGCGCCTCCCGAATGTTTTACCAGAACACTCCCAAAATGTCAAAATGAAATGCATCCGCTTACTGTTGGTAATAACTACCACGGATGGAGGCGTCACCCTCGATAGATCTATCCACTCACTCTCGCTTAATCGGCAAATTAACGGTCCATGATAATAAATAGGGGACTTTAACAGGTTGGTAAGGCAACTTAAGCAATGTACATATGTTTTGGTACTTGGGCTCGTACTAAAATAATTGATGCAATGTATTCCCCCGTGGGATTTGAAATCAAAATATTGTATTGAAAACGGGGCTATGAAAACTCACCTGATATGATGGTACCATGAACATGTAATGAGCTGAAAAAAAATGCGCGCACACTAGCCGCAACCTAATATGAATGATGAACGATCTACTTTAGATCATGAAATGATGTTATGAATGTCCGTGCACATGTTTCCTATACCACTCTACTCTTTGAAAAATACTTCTTGTTATCAAAAATATACATTTTCCAAGACTTAGGAAAATAAGGCAACTAGAAAAATAAAACTAGTTGAAATGTATATATATATATATATATATATATATATATATATATATATCGTATGTATCAATGTTAGTGTTGAAATCCTCGGTTTGAAATCCTTGAAATAACGCCTTGTAGTAATGAAAATATACTTGTATTCACTAATACTTCATTAGTTATGAATTTGGGTACTTGGTATTATTTCTAGAAATCTAGAGTTACTACGTAGTTTTAGTGTTATTTTTGGTCTAAAAGCTGTCAAAACAATATGAGTTTTGCCAATATTGAAACGTGAATATCTTTGTCGTTATAAGTCCGTTTTACTTGTTCTTTATATCCACGGTTACGTCTGAGTATGTAGTAATATATTTTGGAAAGCTTGGCTCCTCCGGGTTACGTCTAAAGCCTCGTTTTGTCCGACGAAAAATGTCCAACAGCAACAATTTTCAGAAAATATACTTTTCGTCAATAAACTTGCAAAAATCATAACTTCTTCGTTATAAACTCTTTTTAATCCGTTCTTTCGCCTACGGATTCGTTTTTGAAAGTATTTTCTAAAATTTTTGCCAAAGTTTACTTTATGTTTACTGATTTTCCTGGATTTATAAAAATAGGACAGAATGTATAAATACTAGTTACAAATCCATTTTTCATGTTCAAAACTAGTTTCTACTTCAACCAAATCTCTTGCAAACACCACAAAGTTATACTAATCCTACCATACACCTTCTTAGGGTGCCATGGGTTCCTAATCACTACTAATCATGTTAATTTAACAAAAGAACACCTAAATCAAAATCTAGGGTTTGTATGTTCAAAAAGTTAACAAATATAATGTGGTATAGCTAGCTTGTGCATGAAATTAAGCATGAAAACCATAAGATACAAGTATTAATTAGATGAAATCATGAAAATAAATTTGATAACTCACTTTGAAATAATAGGTGATTAGATGATGAGAAATCTTGTGTTACTTGTGTTTTTGTTGCAAGAATCTTGATTAGAATGACAAAAGAAACAACTTTGTAGCTTTAAACTTTGAAAAATCATCACTTGATCATGGGTTTTTGATTTGGGTCGTGGGTTTGAGGTGGAAGAGAAGAGGTTTTGAGCTTTTGATTCCAAGAAATTGTTATGTTTATGTTTGAGGTGTTTTTAGATATTTAGGTAAGTTTATATTGTATTATATGGACACATAAATGCATAAGGTCAAAGGGGGGGGGGGGTTCATGGCTGATTTTCAAAGGGTTCATAAGCCATAATATGGACTTTGATTTATTTAGGATAGTTAGTGGATGATTTGTAGTATAAGTATAGGTTTTTAGGTGTTAAATTTAGGTAATCGTAGTTAGTTTTTAGTTATCATTGAGTACCGGGTTTGCGAGAAATAAATTTTAACAAGTTAGTCGGGACTTATTAAAGTCATAAAAATGTTAAAAATACGTTGGGTACAAGTATTGAGTGTTCGGTTGATTATTGTTTAGTTTCCACGAAAACCGTCATAATATTTATAAACTTACGTTATAAATAAAGTAAATTTCCAAAATACTGGGTAAATGAATATTATAACTTTTATGATGATATAATGGATATAAAAATATGTCGGGACCATTGTGGGAATATTTAGATATATTCGTCGTGTTTATTAACCGGGTGTTAACGTTTATTATAAATAATTATAAAAAAAACGTTAAATGTATCAAATATGTAAATTTGAAAATCCTAAGAGTGGTATAACATGTAAATGACCTACTGATGATATGCAGACTATCTCTAGTCCGTATGAAATATCTTTACTGATAATGCATGAATTCGCACCTGAACCAATACGGTTACACGAATTTAAATACCCGTAAACCAAATTTACGATGAAATGAGTAATGCAAGTGAATAGTGAAAACTTTTCCGGCAATGAACAGTATTCAATGAATAGTAAAATTTTTGAATGCTTCTCGGAATGTCAAACTGACACCAAATATGATGAATAGTAAAACAATGAATAGTGTTTTGATGAATAGTGTTTGATGAAGTTTGGGAAATGACCTGAAATGGTGAGTTGTGACAGTCTTCCCCTCTAAAAGGAACTTCGTCCTGAAGTTCAGTTTATGTTGGTCTCTGAAAACGTATTGGTGAAAAGGTGATGATATTCGAGAATTCCAGCGAACTCTAATGATAGGAATTCAACTCTGCTTCAACTGTTCGACCTAACTGTCTATAATTTCTACTTGTTCTCCTACAAGGTTTATGTTTGACTTTGGGTTTGATTCCTTTCCAAATGGAATTATGAGTGACTAATCTGAAAAGATGATAATACATGGTTGTGTAATCTTGTTGTTCTCTAACAAGGCTCAAGTCTGACAGCCACTAGGCCTACTCTGTTTGAAATATTACATGGTCCAGTGTATATCGGGTTTAACTTTCCAAGTTTTCTGAATGATATCATGCCTTTCCTAGGCAGAACTTTCAGCATAACTCTGCCTACCAACTTGAAGTTTTAATTATTTATAACTTATTGAACATGTAACTGATTCTTGACTTGTAGGAAATTTCTGGTTATTTCATGAATGCCTACTGGACTAGTGAGTTGAGCTTTTTCCGAGTTTGGCCCATCAATAGATGGTCTGCGCTTCTTAATGTTTTAAATGTGATACTGGTAATATATACTGCTGAATTCTACCAGAACTCAAGTTTGTATGCTAGTTGGTCGATTCTAAAATGAATCTTAGATGGTCCAATATGCTATAGGTTCAACCTCTCTTGTTATCCAATTTGTATCATGCCAATCCAAGGCAATGTTTTTAACTTAACTTGTTCTCCCACTTGAATCTGGATGGTTTGTTGTTCAGGATATCCAATCCAAATAATGTGTGTTATGTACCAACCTAACTTCTGCCAGTTTCTCGCTGTTGGTGTGATAACTATTGTTGTAGATGAATTTGATTTATGTTAAATGATTAGTCCAACCATTTCTAGGGTCAATCACTCATGCTCTGAGCATACTTTCCTATGTTTGAATTGTTCTCTCGCTTTGACCACCGGTCTGAGGATGATAGGTGATGTTTACATCTAAATGGGTTTCTGAAGGAAATCCTGAAATGATTGCTAGAAGTCCAAGGTGAATCGGTTTCCTTAACAGGAATAACTGAAATGGGTACAATAAACCTTTGTGACTAATTCCACAACGTTCGGTCCATCGAACTTGACGTTATCTGAAAGGGATATAATATAGGTAACAATTTGATTCCTCGTGTTTTGTTCCAACGGATGATAAGACATATGTCCTTCTTTGTCTATTGGGTTTGGCCTCCACTACTGAAGTTCGTGGGTAATTTGTGATGTCCTTCCTAATTCCTTCATCACATATTCCAAATATTCTTTATTGCCAAGTCACAAATCCTAAATGCATAAGCGATGTTGTAGGGAAATTGGTTATGGAAATTTGTCTCGCGATTGTGAGTTTTGGTTGAAATCTTTTTCTGAATAAACGAATTTAGAAAATGGAGCAAATGATTTACTGAGTAATATTTTTCTTGATGATTCAAAATCCAGTAGTTATGAAATAAAAAAATGTTTTCAAACATGTTGTGATTAAGACTGCTTACCAAAGTTTGATGTCTATGTATATTTCTCATTGTACAATAGTGTTGCTAATGATTGACCAAAAAGGATCATACTTGTTCAAAATAGGAATTTCAGAAATCATTTTTCCACAAGGTATGTGATTTATGTAAACGCATCAACTTTATTTAAAAGTGAAAACACTAACCAGGATAAAATGGTAGAATAGGAAATGTTCGCTTAAATGCATAGGTGTCTAACATTTAGTTCCTGAGGTTGGATAATGCCTATTGGTGGTTATCAGGCATAACTACAAGCATAGGTATTTAGACTAACTTAAGTCCTGAAATATTTTATCATTTGTAATTGGCAAGGCGAACGTATCACTTGATGTTGTGTCGATGAATGTTTATTCTGTTTTCCCATGTAGATGATGAGATATGTTCTGGTTTGATCCCTTGCTTGGTATGAAGGTGAGGTTATCTGAAATTTCTAGAGTCATAATGCCTTAGGGGAATCTACATCGATATTCTTGATTCAAACAATTGTCCTTTGTGAAAACTTACTGCAGGAAAGTTTATGTATGGATGAGGCCATGTTTAAATGAAATGCTCTACAGTCTCAATTAGAAGCTTGGTTTATTTCTATTGTGTTGTCCTGTGGACATTTATATTGAGTTCAATCCTGTAGCTCAGTCTAGCTAGTACCTTTAAATGAAAGAATTTGACAACTAAGTCAGAGATGATGATTCAGATGGTCTCGCAGTATCTTAGGATTGTTGTTGAGTTATGAATTCTCTCACTATATACTTCTAGTCCTGGTTAGTAGTTCTGAAATCCTTTCTTTGCTTCTATTGTATAGAGGAATCCTGCATGTAATTGATATGGAAAGTCTCTCCTAGGGAAGTCAATGGGAAAATCCAACTTAATGGCTAAGTGGGTAACAGGTGGGGTAAGTATCCAGGGATAGTTCGGCAAAAGGGATGTTTATGGAAGAGTTCCTTTGTTTACAAAACTTTTAAATGAAGATTGTTATTAACAATCCTTTGAAAAGGTAATTATTTCCTTCATGGCATAATCCTTCCTGAATTTTACATAGGTGATCAGGCTATGTACAATTGAGGACTAATGATGCGATGTTAGATTTTGTCAAAATATCATAACTTTTCTGAAAAGTTTTAGATGGTGTTCAACGCATTGTTATTAAAATGGTATCCTGATGTTTTCTTTCAAGTAACATGAAAATTGCCTCGCGTAATAATAGTAAATACTTGGTGTAATGACAGAAAAATCAATTTATAGGATGGTAATAAAATAGCTTACTTTAGAAATTTTTCTGTAAAACAATTTCCCCATATGATAGTAAAATAGTTTGAATGGTGTATTGGATATGTGGGTGAATCTTGTCGAATGGTAATAGTCTACTAATTCATCAAAAACGAAATCAGCCTAATCCCTGCTAAGATAATGCTAAAATGTTGCGAAACGATTGAAGTTTGAGCAATTGGGATAGAAAATGGAGTAAACGATGGTTATGATTATCACAGAGGTAACAAAGGATAGATACTACATTGGATAGAAAAGTGCTTAATACAACTAGGTGATGTCATCGTACCAATGGTAAGTACAAAAGGAAAGATACAACCCTAAAGGGCTCGAACTACGGTTTATATATTGAAACAAAGCTCCTCCTGCTGAAGCATTGTTGTTATCCTTGATGTTGCTAATATCCTGACGGTTCTCTTTCAACAGCTCACGCTATTCCTCGAGCGATTCGGTCTTGATCCCAAGTTCCTGATTTTCCTTGTTCCTTAACTCCGGGCAGTCATTCTTGAAATGCCCCAAGTTTCCACATTTGAAGCAACTCCCTGGGGTCTTCTGATTTGTGAGTTTCCTACAGTCTTCAGTCCAATGACCCCGCTTCTTGCACACTCCACACGTTTTATTGCAATGACCTCGGTGATGTTGATTACACAGGTTGCAGTAAGGTAACTTTCCAGTATACCTTCTCTTTGTGTACGGTTCTGCAGCAAAGGCTCTATTCATTTCTTGTCCTTTGGGTGATTGTTGAGCAGAATTGCAACCTAGATTGTTGTTCCACCTCCTTTTATTGTCACTATTGTTTCCTGATGTCTCGGCGTGAACTATGAGTTCCTTTGCTTCGATCAACATTTTGATAGCTTCAGACATGGTATCGGGTTCCCATGCAATGACCAACATACGAATTCCATTTGAGAGTCCCCCGATGTACCTTTCAAGTTTCTTGCTTTCCGGTTCATCCATTGCAGAACCTAGTCGTGTTAATTCATAAAAATGAGTAGTGTACTCGTCAACATCATTTCCTACCATGGTAAAGTTTAGTGTTTCCTATTCTTTTGCTCGTAATTCACTTCCTACACCAAATGTTATACTCATCATCCTTCTTAGTTTCTCCCAAGAGTGTGAGTAAGCAGCATCAACTCCCACCATCTTAATATGTTTGGTCCACCATTCCTGGGCTTGATCCTGAAAAGTGCATGTGGCGAACTTAACCTTGTCTTCCTTACGACAGTCGCCACATTGAAATATTGTTTCTATTTCTTCGAACCATTTGAGAAATTCCTTTGTGTCTCTAGTTCCGCTAAAGGAGGGAGGATTGCACCCCATAAATTCCACGTGAGTAAGTTCCTTAGTGAGGGCGGTGGCTATGTTCTTGGCAATGACTTGTCTAACAGCAGCTTGCGTCATGCTTGGAGTGGTTTGCTTAAATCTCTCTTCATCAAATCATAAGAGACCATGAGGATATAGTTAATAAAAGTCATCATATTCACAACACATGAATATAATACATGAAAATTTCGGTCTACGTGAACCGATATCACAAATAGCACAACCATTTTTTACATAGTAGAGTCACACTTGATATATTTGTTTGTACAACAATCAAAAGACAACAAGTTCTTTAGACTATGTCCCACACCTTCTGTGGCTAGGATAATAGTAAAAGCTAGTGAGGATATAAGTCTGGTCTAGGGACTTCCTGGTGTCCCTCTGTGTGAAATCAGGTTTGTGGCATCATAAGGTCGAGATAGTCCTGAAGTGGTGTCTGAAGTTGTGCATCTATCAAATCTTAGATAATGTAGGTTCTGAACCATTCCTAAAGAATCTGCGGATGTTCCGGTTGAGTCCGTGATATTGGTATTATCTACTAGGTGTTATCTAGTTCATGGCAAGTGGGAATGGAAAAGGAAAATGACCATGGTGGTACTAGTGAATGGAATACTATCCTCTTTCGTGCTACCTCGCGACATCTAAGAGGTAAAACTAAAGTACGCACTGTGGGACGACCAATAGTGTAATAAGTAACTGATGGTGGTGGTAGTACCTGAGTAGTGAGTGCTCTACTAGTGATGGAAAGAAACATACTATCTTCCTTTCAATAATCATCCTAATAAGTCCATTAAGATTAAGTCTGAATACTCTACCAAAAGGCATTCTATGTATGGGCTGAATGATAGGAAAACCCTATTCCTATGGCAAATCAATAGTGCTAATGGTGGTGTAAGTGTAACTGGTGGTATAATGGTAGTGGAAGATGACAAGGCATCTTCAATGTCGAAATCCGATAAAAGGATGTCAGGGTGAGTATCTGAAGACATGTCACTTGTGAACCAGGTCAATAAAATGATATATATATATATATATATATATATATATATATATATATATATATATATATATATATATATATATATATATATATACAAATATGAGTATAAATAACTCGCACAAGGTATGCATGAAACAGCATGTATCATGATTATGCACTTATGATGAAATGATGAGATGCTATGATGATGCGGTTATAGTCTAGGGTCCAAGATACATCCTAGTTCGCTATAACCTTAGCTCTGATGCCAATCTGTCACACCCCCAATTTACCTGACTTGCAGCGCAATGGAATACCTGGGGGTGTCTGTCATAGCATCACAGTTACAGTTACATTGAACGACCTAAAGTGTCGTTTGGAAAATACTTCGTTTGATCATTGAAATAATCTAGAGTTTGCAATATGAGGTCCCCAAAAGGTGTTGCAAGTTTATGAAAAACAAGTGTTGGGATCATACTTTTGTATTTTAGTCAAGTCTCGGTCATTACCTTTTGTAATAGGTTGCTTAGTTATTTATTCTACTTAGTTTATGTTACAAGGCTTAAGCATGTAAGTCCATGGGCTTGAAAGCCCACGTCCAAAAGAAAGGAGGGAGGAAGGGAGTGTTGCCCTACTCCTCCTCCTATAAATACTAAGCTTATGTAACTCTTTTAATTGTTGGTTATTTGAATATCTTAGTGAAACTATTGTTCTTACTTTTCTCTCATTTCTTATAATCAATCAATCTCTTTTCTCATCTCATTTTCTATCAATATCATACTTGTGTTTACATAAATGGTGACCTAACAAGTGGTATCATTCACCAAATAAAGTTTGAAGTGTGTTTCTTTGGATTAACGCGGGGTTTTGGTGCTTGTTTTTCATCTTTTTGCATTTTTCTCTGTTTCTTTCACTCAAATCTTGAAGCTTGGACAAGTTTCAAGGTTGATATAGTGATTTGAAGCTTAGTTTTTTGCATAAAGTTGTGATTTTTAAGGTTTTTTTAAGGTTTTATAGCTTCTTTGATATTGGAAAACTAGTTTTTGGTAGCAAAATCTTAAATAGTTAGTGTTTTCTAAGTATTGGTGAAGTTATTTGATCAAAAGTACCTTATTTCTAAAATTTTTTTCTTCAAAAATTTGAGATTTTTCAAGTTTCTGACCTGTTTACACGTAACATACGTGAATAGTACGATTAAAAAGCTGTCAACAGTACTTTTTGTCCTTTCTACGAGTAACTTTTGGTTAAAACCCTTTTCTTACGAGTAACTAAGGTCAAAACCCTGTTCTTACGAGTTACTTGGAAGTCTACGCCTTAATCCTACGCATAAGTCTGATTCCTACGAGTAAGATCCTACGCTGAAGTTACTTCCTACGCATAAGGTGCCCTTTCTACGCATAAGATCAATCCTATGCCTAAGAGTTATTCTTACTCGTAAGTTTCAGAATCTACGCTTAACTTTCATCAAAGGTCTTCTCCTTGTGTTACGGTGACTCAGTACTTCCCTAGCTTGGATAAGTTAGTAGAATACTTCGACTTCGGATATCTTTCAAGCTTGGAAGATTTGTTTGGTTGTTTAACCTTACACATAAGTCTAAACTTACGCATAAGCCAAAGCTTACGCGTAAAGAGAAAACTTACACATAAACTTATTGTTTACGCCTAAACTACTCTTTACGCATAACCTAAAGTTTACGCGTAAGATTATTGTTACGCGTAAGATTTCAACTTACCCCAGGGATTTTGAACTTCACAAAAAAAAATAAAACACCCAACCCTAAGAAAGAATAAGCGGCACAGAGTGGTCCCAGAAAAGATCGAGAAAACAACTAGAAAACAAGGAGTACGATCGTTGTGAGTTTCGTGTGGTTCACGAGCTCTAGTTTCGTTGTCACTCAGGCCTTGATTATAAGGAGTAACAACTTGTCACGATTATCAGGTGAGTTTTCATGTGCTTTTTAAATTGGGTTGCACTTTTATTCGAAGTACTATCAATGCGACTTGTTTAAATGATCGTTATTTGCTATGTGTTTTGATTGTCTACGTGAAAGATGAGTAATTGTTATATTTACATGTTGAGATATATAAATGTTAATCGTGAACCGTTAATTGTGATTTGAGAACTATTGGGTAAAAGCATAAATTGTTGGAACCATTGAACCGAATGGGTATATGTTGAATAGTTGGTACCGTTGAACCGAACGGGTAAAAATATGAATAGTTGGTACCGTTGAACCGAACGGGAATATGTTAAATAGTTGGTACCGTTGAACCGAACGGAAATATGAATCGTTGGAACCGTTGAATCGAACGGGTATATGTTGAATCGTTGGAACCGTTGAACCGAACGGAAATATGAATAGCTGATATATGTTGTATCGTGGTATAAATTAAATCTTTGGTTCATATTGAAATTGTTGAATAAGTATGAGTGGTAATTTAATTGCACTTATGTGAATTTTAACAAATTGCATGATCGTTTGACAAGTTTGTTATTATTGGAAAATTGATTGGTTTATATAAATTGTTTTGTACATAAAAACCATGAATTCTCACTAAGCCTTTGGCTGATCCAAAACTCTTTTAAAATTTTTGCAACCCAGATGAGCTGCATAGAAAATCAAGATATTATTTGAGACCGAGTAAGAGTAGACGCTTCCGCTGATATAAGGTAAATTAGAGGTTTTAACACTCCGAAAAGGCGGGGTGTTACAGTTGAGTGTTCAAAGATGTCTCAACCACCACATTACTACTTCTCTAATCCTCAGCAACAACATCAGCAGTATCAGCAACAACAATACTATCAGCAACAATCATATCCACAACCTCCACAGTCACATTTTCAACAACAACCGTTCAATCCACAACCACAATATCTCATGATGCAACAACATCAAATCATTCCTCAACAACAACCATATCAAATGTCTCAATAAAACACTCAGTTCTCCTCCAAACAACCTCACTGGTTTGATAGAATGTGTGAAGTTATTACAACTCAACAATCCAGACATGAGGCAGGATCACTTGAAACACCTCCAATGCTAACACCTGGGAACTATGTTCAATGGCCAAGTCGATTCTTACGATTTCTTGAACTAAAGAAACCTCATGGGAAATTCTTGAAACAAGTGATACTTGAAGGACCATTTGAGTGGCCAACAAGATTTGAAATTGGTGATCCAAATGCTGATCCTCCACGTCCTCCTGGTGATAGACCTCTTCCAGAATCTGCACTCATAGAAGAACAGAAATTACATCGTGAAGCTGATGAGTACGCAATGGCTTATATACTTCAAGGTATACCTAATCCAATTTATCGAAGTGTCGATGCTCAGAAAACAGCCAAAGTTATGTGGGAACATGTTCATCTCCTTATGGAAGGCACTCAATTGAACAAAGATGATATGGAATCCAAACTCTACATGGAATACACAGACATCACAATTGAACTAGGAGAGTCACTTGAATCCTACTATCATCGTTTCACAAATGTAGTCAATGATCTGGAACGTCACAAAATAACAGTACCGAGGATAGCAGTGAACTCCAAATTCGTCGATAGTCTTGGTCCAGATTGGCATAAATATGTGACATTTTTTCGTCAAACCAAAAATCTTCATGATGCTCCATATGGTTTGTTGTATGATTTTCTGAACACCATGAACCTGAAGTTGAAAAAGATCGAGCTCTACGAGGAGGATACACACCAACACCAACACCAAATTCTTTGGCTCTCGTCGCTCAATCTCCCTATGCTCCACCACCAATGTCAAATCATGCATATGTTCAAGAGCAAAACTACTTCAGTTATCCACAATCTTCTACCTCAAACCAAATGATCCCATATGATTCATCTCCACAGAATACTTCTACTCAACTTGTTCCATTAAACAACAATGATGCAGTGTATTACTCCAACTCCAATGAAGATGACGATGATGACTTTAATACTTTGAATCAGGGACTTGCTCTTATTGCTCGTGCTTTCTGCAAATTCTCCAACAAAACAAACAATCGTCAACGTTCGTCTTCTAACACAAGGAATCAAGCTGTTGTCAATGATGGAAGGGTGGAAATTCAGAATCGTAACTATGGTAGATCTGGTTCAGGAAGTTCTTCAGGAAATTTTGGGAATGGTCAGATGTTTAATAACAATGGGGGGTTCAGGAACAACTCAGGGTCTTCTCAGCAAAGGTCTGAACTGGTTGCAACTAGGAACTCCAACTCAAGGAATGCAGTATGGTGCTATAATTGTAATGAACAAGGTCATATAGCGACAACATGTCCCAAACCGAGAACTCGGGGTAGTAAGTTTCACAAGTAGGCATTACTCATGGCTCTTCAAGATGAAAAAGATGGACATTTCCCTGAACAAGATAACAACTTCATGGTAAATGTGAACAATGATGATGACATGGAAGATCTGGAAGCCAATGTAGCTGTGATGCTTATGGCCAACATGCAGGAACTTCAGTTTAATGATTCAGGTCCAGTGTATGACACTGACGGCTTGTCTCAGGTACATGACCATAAAGCATGCCTAATACATGAAATAGCCTCACCTTCTGCTTCTGAATCTGATATGGTGCAAGTTGTTCCATCTAAATCATCTTCATCCTCTCAAACAGATGAACAAATAAGCACAGTTGTCATATTCGATGATGACACAGTTGTTTCATTTGATGATCCTATTGAGTAGGATAAACATGATCATTTAGAACAACATGAACCATCATTTGATCCAGACCCAGACCTCATATTGTTATCTAAACAACTGGATGCTCAACAATTGCAAATCATAAAATGCGACGAGAAAAACAAAGTTTTAAAAGAAACTAATGCGTCACTTGCAAGAGATATTGAGTGTTATAAAATTCAGCTTTCAAATCAGGAAGACAAGATTAAACATGCAAAAAGTTTTGAAAAAGCTTTTCAAGATTCTTACAACAAAGAACAAGATCTTCAACGCAAAATGCAAGATTTAATTGAGTCAAACGGAAAGTTGATTTCGAAACTCGAAAGTGAAAAGTGTGAATTGAAAATGCAAGTTGAACGTCTTCAAACAGTACTTTCAAAAACAGAAACAGAATTGTCAAGTTGTAAAAAGGATTTTTGTGGACATAAAATACGAAAAAGGAAGTATATAGATGACTTACTCAGTGAGATTGTTGATCTTGAAAAACAACTCAAAGAATTTCGTAATATTGTTTACAAACACGGGAACTCTGTAACAACAATTCAGAAATTTACTTTAAAACCGAGACCCGATAAAGGATTTGCACTTGGCTATTACAATTCAATATTTCTTCACAAGGCATTCAAAGAAATTCCTAAAATTTACAGTATGGACCATTTGCTTGATAATACGATTGTGCGTGCTGTTGTTTTTGATACTGAGGAAGAAGAAGAACTTGAAGACGAGAGTCGATCTAAAATGAGTTACGTTCAATATTGGACACCATATGATTATTCAAAAGCTCCTCACATTTCTAAATCTTTTGTTACTCAAAAGGAATTACCTGAGAAATCATTGTTTGTCGAAGAGTCATATGTTTCATCCTCTAATGCGGCCCCTGTCCAAACTGTAGCACAAATAAATGGTCCTTTACCATCATCCGGTGAACTTACACCTTTACCGAAAAGTTGTCGTGTCTTAAATTATTTCAAAACTTTTATGGAAGACATCAAAATTTTGGAGGAAACAATTGAACGTAATTCTGAAATAAAAATTGAAACTTTTCAATCCGCTTACGAGCGAGAAAAGAGAGATATTTTTCAAAAACAAATGTTGCCAATTGTCAAACACCTCCGTCTCTGTGCTACACGTTGGGATCAGGAACTTCAAAACGAGGTCAAAAATATGATAAATGTTTTCAACTCTACTGAAAATGAGATTTTGGTTCAAAAGCAAAGAAATAGAGTTTTAAAAAATGATGCTGATCGACTCTTGGAACAAGTTCTCAATGCTGATATTTTGTCTGTTATCATGAATGATCTCTATAAATCTGGTACTTCTATGCTTATGGATGATCTTTGTGTTGATAATAACTTGTTGAATGTGGAAATTGAGACACTCAAACAGGAAAATGATAAGCTGAGAATAACAAATGATGATGTGACAAAACAGTTTTCAAAAGAAATTTGTCTACTCAAACAAAGGCTTGAATGGTGTCAAGCTCAAAGTCTTGAAAGGGAATTGAAACTTCAAAATCAAAATATTTCAAACTCTTGTCAACTTTGCAAAAACAATGAGTCTTTCAAAAGCCTGTGTCTCAAATACGAGAAAGAAATTGCGGATTCAAAAATTGAAAACGCCGAATGGCAACAAAACCGCGATGACATCAAATATTGCAATGGTTTACTTGAGTCTGAAATTCAGGATAAAAATCACATCATCATCGATTTGAAAGAGAAAATTAAGCTACTTCAAAAAGGAAAGATGGTTGACACCACAGTGATAGCACCAGGATTGTATCAATTAGACAAAACTGCTAAAGGAAATGTTGTTCAAACCACTAATGTTGATAACTCCACTTCTACAGGACTAGTCTCCACTAATAGCGTTAGCAGACCCAAGCGTAAAAGTAAAAGGAAGAATAGGCTCTGGCAACATAAAAGAGGATCACTAGAAGCTCAAGAAGTAGAAGATCAACTTAGGAATGTGAATAAAACTCATGTTGCATCAGATTTAGATTCTAATCTGGCAAATTGTAATCAAAATCTAAATGTAACGAATGATGAACCTTTGAATATTAATGCATCTTGTGTGTTTTGTCGTAAAAGCGTATCATCTGGTGATCATACAAAATGTATAGCTAATTCTCTTCTTAATCATCATAAGAAACGTAGGACACGCATTCCTTCTAGGCCCACTACTGCCTCTAAGTCTATCTTAGGAAAGCCGCCTTCTAAGGTTTCTAATAAAGCTGAAGTTACCCCCATAAGTGCAGAGAACAAATCTAGGAATCAGCCAACCACTAGTGAATTCACCATTAAGAAAGCAAGAACTAGTTGGAATTGGCAACGTTGGTTACAATATAAACCAAAATTTAAATGGATTCCTAAATTGTTGAATACCTGTACTTCTAACCAACAGGAACCCGCACTTTCTTTGGGTTCCACCCTTACTTCTGTTCCATCCGTGTCGTCTTCTTCTGATGCAGGTGGTACAGATTGTTCTCTGGATTGTTGATAGCGGATGCACCTGACATATGACAGGCAATCTCAAACTGTTACAAAACTTTGTCTCAAAGTTCATTGGTACTGTCAGATTCGGGAATGATCATTACGCTTTAATCATGGGATATGGTGACTATGTCAGTGGGAACATTGAAATCAGTCGTGTTTATTATGTGGAAGGCCTTGGACACAACCTTTTCTCTGTTGGTCAATTTTGTGATGGAGATCTAGAAGTTGCATTTCGTGAGAAAACTTGCTTTGTTCGTGACTTACAAGGAAATGATCTAATGTCTGGCTCACGAGGCTCCAATCTTTATACAATATCAATGTCAGATATGATTGCTACATCTCCGATATGTCTTCTCTCCAAAGCAGAATCGACTAAATCTTGGTTATGGCACAAACGTCTTTCGCACTTGAATTTCAAAACTATGACTGACCTTGCTCGTTACAAACTTGTTGATGGATTTCCAAGATTCCGTTTTACCAAAGATCACTTATGTCTAGCCTGTGAACAAGGAAAAAGCACTCGAGCTCATTTTCCTAATAAACCTGAGCATAGTACGAATCATGTGTTACAATTGCTTCATATGGATTTGTGTGGACCGATGCGTGTTCAAAGTATCAACGGTAAACGCTACATTCTTGTAATTGTGGATGATTACTCCAGATGGACTTGGGTTTATTTCTTACGAAGTAAAGATCAGGCTCCTTCAATGATCATCACCTTTCTCACTAAAATTCAAGTTCAGCTACGCAATACGGTACGAATAGTCAGAACTGACAATGGAACTGAATTTAAGAATAAGACACTTCGGTCATACTTCGAGAAAGTGGGAATTGAACATCAAACATCTATTCCTAGAAGCCCAGAACAGAATGGAGTTGTTGAAAGACGCAACAGGACGTTAGTGGAAGCTGCTAGAACTATGTTGATTAATGCTCAATTACCGGATTACTTATGGGCGAAAGCTGTTTCAACCGCATGTTATACACAAAACCGTTGCATGATCACTAAACGCCATCGCAAAACACCTTATCAAATTGTTCACAAGAGAAAACCGAACATCGATTACTTTCATGTATTTGGAGCACTGTGTTATCTGAAAAATGATCGTGATGATTTAGGTAAACTTAAAGCAAAGGCTGACATAGGAGTGTTCATTGGATACTGTGAAAATTCTAAAGGTTTTCGGATATGGAATCGTCGAACAAGAGAAATTCAAGAAACCATTCATGCTAATTTTGATGAACTCATACAAATGGCTTCTGAGCAACACAGCTTAGGACCCGAATTCAACCGTCTTAACTCTCCGGACTCTTCGGCTGAACCATTGCCACTCAACCGCAAAGAATTGGAAACCTTGTTTGCTCCACTGTTTGATGACACAATTGAATACCGTCCTACTGAGGTCTCACCTAATTTCGCTGCTCAACTTGATAATATTCCAGTACCAGACTCTCCTCAACAAACTACAATAACTGTTGAGAAAGACGATCCTCCAATTGCATCACCATTTACAGCAGAACAAACCGTTTCTAACTCACGACAATCAGCTGAAGATCCTACACCACAATCAGTTCCACAACCCGCAGAGCATGATCCTGATGTGTTCTTTAACCCGTTTGCACCGGCTCCTACCTTTCCCGATATAGCTGTGTCGTCAACACGCAATTTGGATCCTGCCAACATGCGAGATACTTATCAACTACACCCTTCAACACACAAATGGACTCGACACCATCCACTAGTTCATATTATTGGCCATCCAGATGCACCTGTAATGACAAGACAACGACTTCACACTGATGGAGAAACTTGTATCTATGCACTCACAGTTTGTCACGAAGAACCTAAGAACATTAAAGAAGCAATGACTTATGACAACTGGATTGAATCTATGCAAGAGGAATTTCAGCAGTTCATCCGATTAGAAGTCTGGGAATTAGTTGAAAGACCAGACGGAGTCTTTGTCATCGGGTTAAAATGGATTTGGAAGAATAAGCTAGATGCTGAAGGCACTGTCATACGTAACAAATCACGCCTGGTAGCGAAAGGATACTCTCAACTAGAAGGACTTGATTTTGCTGAATCCTTTGCTCCAGTGGCTAGACATGAAGCTGTTCAGATCTTTTTGGCCTATGCTGCACATAGGAACATGGTGGTTTACCAAATGGATGTGAAAACAACATTTCTTAATGGAGAACTCCATGAAGAAGTGTATGTAAGTCAACCAGATGGCTTCGTTAATCCTGAGCGTCCTAATCACGTTTACCGACTCAAAAAGGCACTCTACGGACTTAAGCAAGCCCCACGGGCGTGGTATGACAAACTGTCCACTTTCTTGCTGGCCAATAAATTTTCTAAAGGATCGGTGGATCCAACACTATTTACAAAAACCTACGGGGAGGACTTACTTGTTGTTCAAATATATGTCGATGACATTGTTTTTGCCTCAACAAAAAGAAGTTACTCTAATGATTTTGCAAAATTAATGAAAGATAATTTTGAAATGTCCATGATGGGTGAACTTTCGTTCTTTCTAGGACTACAAGTTCATCAATCACCCCGTGGAATTTTTATAAATCAGTCCAAATATGCTCTTGAAATATTAAAGAAACATGGAATGATGAGTTGTTATACTTATAATACACCAATGGGCTATACCACAAAACTAGATGCTGATTTACATGGGACCCCAGTTGACCCTACCAAATACCGAAGTATGATTGGGTCACTCATGTATCTCACAGCTAGTAGACCTGATATAGTATTTGTTGTCTACATGTGCTCTCGCTATCAGTCTAAACCAACTAAAAAACACCTCAGTGAGGTCAAAAGAATCCTTCGATACATAAAGGGAACCATTAACTTGGGTATCTGGTATCCGAAGGATTCTGGCTTTGAACTAATTGCTTTTTCAGATGCTGACCATGCAGGATGTTTAGACACACGCAAAAGTACATCTGGTGGATTACAATTTCTCGGAGACAAACTTGTATCATGGCAATCAAAGAAGCAGGACTGCACATCACTGTCGTCTACAGAATCTGAATATGTAGCTATGTCTGCTTGTTGTGCTCAAGTCATTTGGATGAGATCACAACTTAAGGATTATGGCTACCTATTCAACAAGATTCCTATCTACTGTGATTCCAAAAGTGCAATTGCTATCTCCTGCAACACAGTACATCATTGCAAATCCAAACACATCGATCTCCGATATCACTTCATCAAAGAGCATGTGGAAAAGGGTACCGTTGAACTTTATTTTCTTGGGACTGAGTACCAATTGGCAGACTTACTTACCAAATCCTTAGCACCATCAAGGTTTGCTAGTCTAGTTCACCAAATTGGTATGCGATGTTTGACTCCAGAGGATCTGGAAAAGTTTTTAAAACACAATTGATCGTCAAACATCAAAACTATCTTTGTAAATATTTTTTCTTAAAAAAAAAATGCAAGTATATACCTTTCTTTTCAACACTATTGTTTTAAAACGTATTTAATTATTCAAAACAAGTGTTGAGGGGGAGGAAAAGTATTTTAAAATTTTCACAAAAAATATTAACTTTTATACTTGCATTTTACCAAAAATATTTCATTTTTTTTAAAAGGATGCATCAAAAGTGTTTCGGGTTACTCTCCTTGACCTAAATAATAAATTTTCAAGATTTCTTTAAGACTACGGTCTAAGGTCGAGGGGGAGTGAATATCCATAAGTTGTTCTTGTCATAACGTGGTGTTATTAACGAAAGTTAATTGAGATAATGTGTTTAGGCATTAGGTGTAGATGTTTCATGAGGTTAAGGGGCCAAAATTGCCAAACAATGAAACTTGTTTTAACTATGGTCAAAACTCGTTTGACCTCACATTTACTACCACCTGCAAAAAGTAATAACACTTTCACCTACTCAATCTAACGACTCACAATCATTCATCAAATCCGTGTATCAATCTTCGAATCTGTAAGTTGTAACATGTTTTGATCATGATTTCAAACAAGTGTTTTAATTCTTAACTCAATCCAACGGTTAAATTTGTCATAATCGATTAATTGTTCTTAGGGTTGAGCGTAAATCATGAACCCAGAAAATTGTTGATGTTATGGTTAAATTGATTGATGGGAAATGTTCCTAGGATGATTATTAACATGTATCCTAACTCCAATCGTACCCAGAAACACTAAATCGATTGATTTGATATTAGGGTTCATACGAGTCATTTAGGGATTCTTGATTTTGTGCATTAGGATTGAAATTGGTGATGGGGATAGTGTTCATGTATGCCTAGGATCATGTTATTATGGTTTAATTGTATCAGAAACTTGTAATGATCAAGAATCATAGGATTAGGGTTCGAATGCACTTGCAGTTGTGATCTCTTGATTTTATGGTCAAAATTTGTTATAGTTTGGACCATATGTTCCTTAGGATGTCAGGATCACTTTCCCTTTGCCTTTTCTTACCCAGAATCATGTTTAATTGGGATTTTGATTATGTGTTCATGCATGTTTACGCGTAACTCAATATTTCGTCTCATTTACGCATAAGTTTGTGAGTTTAAGTGTGTTGGTATGATTATTGATCAGTGGATATGTTTGTACACTTTCAGGAATCAAACAACTCTAATTACATAAGGTGATTTTCTGGAAAAAGTCGTTTTTACGCACAAGTTGTTCATCCTACGCGTAAGATTGAATCTTACGCGTAAGATTCGACACGTGGACAAACATTGTCTTGGATAAGACAATGTTTACGCTTAAAAGGATTAACTTACGCATAAGTTGTTTATTACGCTTAAGTCATGATCTTACGCGTAAGTCAAAACCTACGCACAAGTTATAACTTACGCTTAAGGTTCATTCCTTTGCCTAAGCTCTAATCTTACGCATAAGATTAACTCCTACGCGTAAAATTAAGCCTTCGCAATAGATGAAACTTACGCGTAACTTATAAAGTTATGCATAGACTTTGCACTTACGCCTAATATCATTTCTTACGCTTAATAATAGTTATGCGTAGGATTTTCATGTTACGCGTAAACTTGTCCAATTCATGAAATTTTCTAAGTGTTGTAAAATTTTCAAAGTGTAATCTCTTGTAATGATAAACTCATGTCATAACTTAATTGTTATAAGTTTCTACCGTGTGATAAAACACAAGTTTGTCATATATCAAAAGTATTCACACACACAAACACCCACTGATCAATTTATAATATGCACAATCATGTAATCTTATGTCTGAGCTAACACAGTAAACCATTGCTATGTTTGTATTTGTTTATGATCAATTCAGATGGCAGAACACAATGACGTTCCATATGGACCAGAACCTGAACCAAAACTTTCATGGGAAGAGACCTTTCCAGCTGATTACACCAGGAAGATTAGCAAGAACAACCTACGAATCAACTTCAACAAAATCACTTGCAACGAATCCTCATGTATTGTTGCAGTGGATGCTCTCCTATATCACCCCAACAAGCTGTTATTCACGAAGTCAGCTTCAGTCTCCTGCTTCTACATACACCAGTTTTGGCATACACTTCAGCTTGACCTTGGGGAAGCTTCCTTCACTTGCATGCTTCATGACAGACAGGTCACTGTGGACATTGATTTACTTAGGAATGTTCTTGGATTACCCGAACTAGGCCCAGATGAAGAATATGATCAAGTACCTACAGAGGAAGAGCTAATAGAGTGGTTACGGGATATTGGCTATGACGAATCAGAAGAAGTTGTGACAAGACATTCTAGGGTCAACATTAGATTTCTTCCACAACCATGGAGAACCCTATACATTCTGATTGCCAAGTCCTTATCTGGCAGAGACACTGGCCATGAACACCCAAAGCTCCAACACCTCAAACTCTTCTGGGCAGTGGCAAATGTAAAGAAAGTAGATTATGCCAGCATCATTTGGGAAGACCTTGTGTGGCACATTCAACACAAGACCACCAACATTCCATTTGTCCGTTCACAAAACTACTCATCGAAAGCTTCCTTCGTAAGTATGACGATATCCCACAGAGACTTGATGACAAAGATAAGAATACTTTCAGAAATGAAGATACCCTCAAGATCATCAAGAGACTCGACACCAGCACACGCAAGCAAGGAAAGAAATTTCCCGACTGTCTCTTGAATGACAAAGTGAAGCTTTGCCCGAATTTCAAGTACTACCTTCAAGCTCTTGAAGCAGACAAAGTGAGTTTCCTGGACGAAGTTGTTCTACCTTCGTTCATGCAGAAGAAAGGAAAGAAAGGCAGCAAGACTGGGAGCTCCGGCAGTTCTACTCAGTCTAAACAAAAGAAGAAGGGTACTCTCAAGAGAAGACTTCTTGTCAAGAAACCTGAATCCACTCCTAAACCTCCACTACCACCTTCTCCAAAACCATCTGACTCTGAAACTGAATCTGACGAAGGTCCAGTGTATAGGGAAGCTTATGCTAACATTGACAAGGATGTGAATCTTGATGACATTGATGATAAGGAGTTGACGTTCGAAGATTGGGAAAAGAACATTGATGAATTTGCTGATAATGCTGAATACCCAGCATATCTCAATCAAAGACCGTTCACTGAAGCACAGACTATCTTGGAAGAAGAAAGGATCAGGAGAGAGAAGATGAAAGAACCGATGACAGCTGAACAAGAGTCTGCTCATTATAACATAGGCCTTTCAGTTGAAGAAGAAAATGAAAGAGCTCTCAAGCTGGGTCTCCTCCACAGCAAAATTGATGCATTCTATGATGATCTACCTCCACCTCCAGCGTTCTCTCAAACTACCGAAGCTGGCGGATCGAGCAACATTCCTGATTCTGCAACAGGGATCAACACTGACTTAGTCGCCTACGACAATCCTTCGGTATCACCCACATACATTGAAATGACTAATGCTTCAGCAACGGGAGAAGAGGAAGAGGAAGATCCTATGGATACTGATGCTCCACGGTTGATGACTATGGAAGAAATGGAGCTCAGAGAAAGGGCTCAGGAAGAGGAATTAAAGAAAAAACAGGAAGCTGAAGAGGCTAGGCTTGAGGAGCTTGCACAAGCCAAACTGGAAGAAACTATCCATATGGAGGAAAGCAGGAAGGCTGAAGAGGCAGCCAAGCTGGCAGAAGAAAAGTTGAAAAGAGAAGAGGAAGCCAAGCTTGCTGATGAATTAAGGCTTAAGGCCGATGCTGACAAACTAGCTGAAGAACAAAGGTTGGAAGAGGAAGCAGCCAAAGCAAAGAAAGTTGATCAACCTGAAACACAAAGAGGAGATGACAAAGACCTTACCACCATCATTGAATCTTCACAGTCATCACCTCCTGCATCCGAATCAACCCACGACAAATCTATCAAGAAACCAAGCACCAAAGCCTCTGCTACATCTAAGTTGCTAAAGTCAGCATTTAGAAGAGTACATGAAAAGAAGAAAAGCAGACTGGAAGATCAGGTTGCTTTACTAGCAAGCCAAGTTGCTGAACTGACAAAGCTCAACTCTAATGTCCAGGAACTTCAAGATAAGGTTGACACCTTCTTAGCAAAGGATGTGCAAGAGAACTTGGAAGCCACATTGGCTGCTCAAGCACACCAATACATGGAACAACACTTAGTTGCTGAGTTGAAAGATCTGCTGGCACCCATGAGAGACGAACTCACCAAGTTCGCAGAGCAAGCTGTCAAGAAAGTAATCCGATCAACCACTTTTACTCTTCGAGCTGACAAGTCTACTGTTCCACTACCAGGACTATCTATGGACGAATTGGAAGCTCAGCTATTGGACAAACTGGCAAGCAAGTTCTCATTATCGCCGGAAGAAGCTAAAGTCCTGGAAGCGTTGAAAGAAAAAATGACAAAAGAGACTTGTAGCACAGAAGCGGACAAACTGAAACGTCCAAGAGATGATGAAGACAGGGATCCTAATTCTCAGGCAAAGAAACAGAAACAAGCCGAAGGACCCTCATCTCAATCAAAAACACCAGTCATCCCTCCAACAACTACAACGTCCTCACAACAACCTAAGGCATCTGGTTCCGCTCCCAAAGCACACGACCACTTTGAATACACAGGTGGTGACGAGATTCCTCAGCCCGATGAAGTTCCAGAACCGTCCTCTAAGAAGAAGAAAGAAAGGAAAGGAAAGCATCATCAACCCAAACCGGACACCTCATCAAAAGGCACAGAACCAAAGAAACCGAAAACCGTCCTCAAATGGCTAGACCAAGACGATAGTGCCGAATACTCCTGGTTTGAGAAGATGATCAATTCGCAACCACCACATGCAGACAATCATGAACCTCGAGATGGTCGAACGGTGGAATACGCTCAATTGATTCAGCAAAAGTTTTAGATGAAAAAGATGAATAAGAAAGAGCTGCAAAGAATCAAGAATGATGCGTTCAATCTTCTGAAAGATCGGTCTGCTAACTCAATCGAACTTGAGTATCATCTGGAAAATATTGCTCGAGCTATGTCAAGCAATATTGACTGGATCAATCCTGAATCTTATGTCGATCCGATCACAAGGAAAACCGCACCCTACATTACTGACTGGTCCAAACCACTACCGATGATTGGGAAGCCTAAGGAACTGAAGATCCCGTACAAGTTTTTCTTCAACACAGACTTGGAATTTCTGAAACTTGGCAGCAAGATTGAGAAGAAGTACGTTACATCACTTGCCTTTCTCCCTGCAGCTCGATATCTCAACAATGCCATCGAAGAAGAAGCCTCAGCATTATTCATCGATAAAGTTGTTGACTATGACCGGAAAGCACTCTACGGTATACATCATTGGCCAGACAACCGGGCACAGTACTATCGAAGCAGCAGACTCAATCAGACGATGGGCGATGTAACAAGTGATTTGAAGATAGTCTCGATTCAGTTCATTTTGACTGTCACTCACTTTGGGTACCCCTTCCTCAGCAAAATCACACTGAAAAGACTTGATGAAAAGGAGTACGATATTTCCGAGTCAGACTTTCCACGACTACTCCTCAACGACATTGAAGATATGTACCTGCTCAAAGTTCAAGGAAAGCTTTGCAACTTGCCCAAAGAGATGCAGCTTGCCTTTATCCAAGCTCTACTAATCTTCATTAGGCAGATAGTTATCAGAGAAAGAGTAGAATATCTTCAACTGGGAGTGTAAAGTTATCAGAAGAAGCTGAATCTCACCAAACCTAACATGTTCGACATCCCCGATCTACAACATCTACCTCAATACACCTTGATCAGGCATCCAGCATTTGGGTTCACCTACCGCAGTATAAACGGTGGCAACTGCTTCATGGCCTACGATGAAATACATAAGTTCTGTGATGAAACCTTGAAGTTCGTCAGAGATGGAATCAAAAGTAGATTGGATGACATTGCTCTGGGTAAATCTAAAAGGTGGAAAACCAATGAGGCCAGGGATGCTCGCAGATTCATCTTAAGGATTGAGAACCGATTGAAGCGCAAGGATCAGTTTTGAAGGTTGGAAAGTTATGTGGGAGGCAGACAAAAGTTTCTGGTGATGACGTTTCAGAGACCTGATTGGTAGAAAGTTGTAAGAGTTTGATTTGATTTGTCAATAATATACTTCATAATGGCTTGTGTACGCATTACAGTGCACAACCCAAACTTGTAAAGAAAGGACCCTGAGGTACGCATCAGTGCCTCAATCCTAATATAAGGAGCGAAGGATTCTTACTTTTGAGTAGAATTAATCAAATGTTTATGAATTTTCATAATTCTGCTCAAAAGGACAAGTATTTCACCTCAATAAGACCTAATCACTTGTTGAGGGGGAGCACTTGTCAAAACAAAATACTTTGTTCTAAATCAAAAGTTCTTGGTGAATCTCCCCGTAAGACTCAAAAAGGCATATTTTAATCTAAAAAGATTGTCAAAAACACCATTTTATATGCTATTTTTGAGGGGGAGAAAATGAAAACGTGATTAAAATATAAGTAGTCAAAGCTAAAAGTTGTATCATGTGTGAGCCAGACTCAGAATTGACCCAGGAATTGTCGAGACAATAAAAGTTAATAATATCGAAAAGACTTATCCTCGACGGGTAATAACATCAAGTTAGTTACTAGAGCTAGTTGTCACTGATGAGTGCTCAAACACTCATCATTTTTGGTCTAATCTGAACTGCAAAACATACAAAAACACTCAGAAATGCATCAAAATACTAAAAATATTTCAAAATTGTGTTTTATATGTTTTAGATGCAAAACGAGTAAAAACAAATGAAAAACGTACAAAGTTTGCAAAATTGGCAGTTTCAGTCCCCCAACTTTCATAAAATTACAAAACTAGTCCCTGTGCATTTATTTTGCAAGAAAAGTCAACCCAAGTCCTTTTAAAATAAAAAGTTATTAAAAATAACACTTGGGTAAAATGTTTTGAGAATTTACACTTTTGGTCCCCAGAATTTGGAAATTACAAATTTAGTCCCTGGAGTTTCACTTTTGGCAGATTTGATCCTTGGTGGGAAATAATTGGAAGAAAAATCATCATTGGACTTTGGTAAATCACAAGTTGTCACAAAAGGTCCCTGGAATGAAAGTTTGAAGAAATTACACTTTAGTCCCTCAAGTTTCAACATTTGACAGTTTTAGTCCCTGGAGGTCCTAAAGTGGGATTTTATACTCATTAACCTTAGACTATTCATATTTGGCAACTTTGGTCCTTGTGATAGCTTTGGAGAAAGTACAATTTAGGTCCCTCATGTTTTCATAAATTACAAATATGGTCCTTGTGATTTATTATGCTTAACAAATTAAGACCCTTTGTAATATAAACCTAAGCCTAAACTTTTTTTTTACCCAACATACAATCCAACACATCCTGATCCATAGTCCACCACCTAGCCTACCCAAGCCCAATCCACTCCACCTTATCACCCCCTAGCCCAACTAAACCATCAGCCCACACCCAAATTTAATAATCCCCTATTTTTTTATTACCCCCTCCACCTCCCTCCAAAAACATGCAACCCTACCCCTGCCTACACCATCATCACACTCCAATTCACCAACACGCCACCCCTACTCCACTACCTTTCCACCACTCCATTCCAAAACATGTTCCCTGCCAAGAGCTACAAGCCAAACTGCTAATACCACTTTTGCCCACCAAAACATAGCCAATGGCTGAGATGAAGACTTAGGGATCCAATGGTTGTGGTGAATGCAGAAGAAACAAGACAAGAAAGAAGAAACCCTAGTTTTCCTTTTTTAGTATAAATAAGTCATGATGTATGCCATTTTTGTGGCTGGGTAGTTAATTAGGATTTTTAGAGTAGTTAATGGTAGGTAATTGTAGTATAGAAATGTTCTTAGTTTAATTTCTATTAAGTATTGTAACTTTCAGTTGTAAACTCTCACCTTTAAAATTAATGCAAGTATCATTTTTCATCAAAAAGTCATTCAGCTTATTACCCTGCTCACTCAGTGCTTATTCAGTATTTGCTTCAGCTTATTTAAGTTTCAAAAGTGCATTTTATTCAAATCTCAGTGTAATTTTTAGTTTAGAAAAGCTTTGCAACAAAATCTCATGTTGACTGTTAATAATAAGCCTTCACTGCTTATTTGCTTTTAGCTTATTAACTGCTTAATTGGTGCTTAGCTTTGCTTATATTAGTCAATCATTGCTTATTATGTAGGTTGTAGTTTAATTGCATCAGTGGAACTTAGTTTTCATACCTGTTTGTTGTCAACTGTTTTATAATAGCTTTAATAGCATTTAGTGGTAGCTTATTGTAGAGTGCTTATTTTTAGTCTCTTACTGCTTCTCTAATGATATTTTAGCCAGAATTGTAGTTTCCTTCATTTAATCAAGTGAACTCACCCCTTTGTTTTTGAAAATCAAAAAACTGTCACCACTTAAGGGGGTGTTTGGCACAAGAACTTCTTTTGTTCTCAAAATAGTTTATGCCCATTTTTAAACTTAGATTAGCTTTAGTTTAATACTTATAGTAGTTTTAGGGCAAACTTAATTAGTTTCATGTATTTGTGAAAGCTGTTGATTAAATTTTCCTATGATGTAGTCCATGATTGATTTTCAATAGCAAATAGGTTAGATGCCTTGTTTAACATCTTTAGTTAAGTTTGGAAGTTTTACTTAGCCCACAATAGGTCATATAACTTGTGCAACCCCTGGTCTTTGACTTTTCTGTGGTCAAGGTTCACAAAACCACCCACTTTGACCCTGCTACATCAGCAGCTCATGCTGTTTTGACCTATCTTTCATTAGACCATAGATTGCTCAAATCTGAGCTTAGGGCTGTAATTCTTGTTACTTTAGAAAGCTTTCCAGTTGGTAGTTAGGATTCAAAAGTTAGGATTTCCCATAGTGCTTATTAAATAGCTTATTTGATCCCTTATGTTAGCTTCTTTTTGGACTGTTGCTGCTACTAATCTTAGTTCCATTGTCTGATCTTGTTGATTCTGTTTGATGTTGTTATTGTAGTTTTTTTTTTTGTTATAGTTGTTATTGTTTGTTAATTTGCATCTGCATTTGTAAACTTGAGCTTATATTGGTTTTTATTAGCTTATTGGTGGTGGTCTCACAAGCTCACTTTCATTAGCTTGTAGCTCATTCAATAGTGGGATTGTACTTATGAACTTAGATGTTTTTAGGATCCCTTTTGGCCTGCTACTTACCCATGTACTCACTTTCTACTTTTAACTTATTTACACTGCTTAAATCACCCTCCAAACCCATCCCAGTGAACCAGATTCACTGATTGCTCAGTGTGTCTGAGCCATGTTCACAGGCTCCTAGAGAACTTATTAGTGGACCCCACAATACCAGCCTTGACTTTTTAGAAAGGTCACAAGCCCATATCTCTAGTTCAGTTCTCAATTTTGGCCTTGGAGCTTATTTGATAAGCTGGAAGTTGCCTCAAAGTTGACTGCTGGGCTGAGTGGTTTGTATAAAGGTTGTGATTTGATTCTGCTTATTCTGTTTCTTTCTGGCTTATTCAGTTAGACTAGGGTGTTGATTTAACTTCAATTCTGTCCCATTAGGATAGTTCAATCTTATTTTCCAGCTTATGTTCAGTAGATAGCTTATGTGAGCTTTGGAATACTAATCTTAAGTCAATAAGCCAACTGTTGGGCTTATTGTCTTATATTGTGCTTATTTTTGAGTTTCAAAGAAGTTCCTTTCACAAAAGTTGGTCATATTCAGCAGCTTGTTAGATTTGTAAAAGAAAATTTCAGAAAAAACCAAAATTAATTTTTAGTGATAGCTTCCATTTAACATAATTTAGCTTTTTAATTTTTCTTTTTAAATTTTTGTCAAGTACTTATGTGATTTTATATTTTTCTTAAATTCCTAGTTTACTAAAGTATTTGTAGGAATTTTTCCAGATTTTTATCCTTCTATTTTATTTATTATAATTAGTATTAGTTTATTAAGAATTAAGTAATATTAGATAATTAATTGGGTTTATTAATTTTTATTTAACAATAGTACTTTTTTATATTTTTCCTAGGTTTTATATATCATCAAATAATTTTAGGAAATTTTTCATAATTTTCACTATTCATTTTCTATTTTTCTTAATTTTAGTTAATTAATAAATAGTAGTTAATTAATAATAAATAGAGAAAAAGTAGGAAAAATATATTTTTAGTTTTAAAATTACTTTTAAATTATTTTAGAATTTTTAGAATTAAAATTTCATTTTTCTAGCTTAATTTCATAATTAGTGTAATTTAAATATTATTAATTAGTAATTAATTAATAGTAATTAATTAAATAGTGTAAAAATTATTTTTCTTTTTCTAAAAATTTTCTTTTATCATTAGGAATGTAAAAATGTAATTTTCATATCCGTAGGTATTTTATTTCACTAAAACTCGCGTTTTATTTCGTACGTCAACGTAACTTTAATTCAAACAAACGCGTTTTTTAGACTTAGCTCACGTTTTTAGGATATCTGTTCATCAGTAAATGTTAGTATAATATTTCTAAGTTATTTTCATTCCTCATCTCGTAGTATAATCATTCACAATCCCTTTCTGTCCAAATTCACCCGATCACAAACCCGTTTTAAATACAATCCACACATCGTCGGGACATAACGACCCGGGGAAACCACTGTATTCCGCGGAGCATTGACTCTAGGCTGTTTGACCTTATTGACCATTCCCTGGTCAATTTAGGTTGACCGTTTGGAGCCAATCATCACCTAAAAGCTGACAATGTATCTCTTTAACTAACCACGTAAGCGTGTCTCGAAAAGGATTTGTCTTAGTAGAAATGTACCATCTCGAGAAACTTTCTGTGGACTTGACCAGGCCGGGTAATAATTTCAAGCTAGTTTATCTAGTGATGTAAGCGTATCTCGAATCGGTCTTGTTCACGGAAAGTGGATCAATTCAAAATGCTTGCTCCTCCCGCATGTGCAGATTTATTAAAATACTTATGAGCACATGTGAAGGGGGAGCCCTTCAAAAGTGTACACAAAACTCTCAAAGTGTTAAATAAAATATTTAATTATCACAAACACTTTGAGAGATTTTCAATCAAAGGTTTCTTGGCTACTGTCGGAGTTATAAGGTGATTAAGATAGGAATAACCGTCCTATGATCCGCCAGAGCCGGAGGGATCTACCCAAGGACATCTCCCATAGTTAGAATTAGAAGTCCTTAGGAATGATATAAAAAAAAGGAGAAAAGAATGAAAGGGAACGAAGGAGTTGAAGAATTAAAAAGAAAAGTAAAGAGAAGGGTGAAAAGAAATAGCCCTCCATATGTTCAACCTTAGGGCAGACACTGGGTTCAATACATATGCTACTGGTTGTTACAAAAGACAACACTGGTATTCAAGACAAAGTCGTCATGAACCCAGTGACGCAATGCACTAAACCTTCTTAACCACTCAAGTTCTCTTAAAAGGACTTGTTTCATTCTCACGGGGAACCAGTGTAACCTATCGACCTATCTCTTAGAGATGGTTGATATTGAAGCAGGAGACCCTTCCCTAGTCTCCGCATAGGAAACCTAAGTGTGCACTTATAGAGTCTAGAGCCTTGAGATACATCAAAGATCTCTTAGGAACACTTAGTATTTCTACAACTGGTGTTCTACATCAATGGACACCAGCTGTAAATTATCGAGTCCTTCGCAGATCTTAGCAATCTGCCGAGAACGTTTATGAGAGGATTACTTATGTATTTCTCAATGATTGAACGGAAATCCTGCCAGGGTCAACATCAAACAGCCCTGACAGCAGGTCACTTCGGTAACCCCACAAGGGTTACGCTTAGTGTTTGCGGTGGTTCCATTATGGTCTACAGTCGTGGAGTGATCCCCAGCGACTCACCCAGTCATTGAGCTACTTAGTAGGTCTCGTAAGCTCCTTCGGGAGTATCTGATATGGGAACGGCCTGGATAAGGATTAGAAGGAGTCTTCACAATATGCTGTTGATGAGCTCTAATTCCTTATCTGTAAGTACCGGTTGTTTTATTGCTAACTGTTTACTTGCAGGTACTTCACTTCCATGATGGTAGATTCCAACATGCTCATACATACATCTTGAAGCATAAGAAAGCTCCCCCAAAGATCTTAGCCCCACAAAGTTCCAAGAAAGATTCTACATCAATAAGGAAGAATCTACATAGTATAAAGACTTAAAGATCTCAGAATATGATAAGGAACTTCATGCACATGAAAGTATAAGTCCGAAGATGTATGAGTATGTTGGAATGGCGGACAACCACCACAGACGCAGGAGTGACGAATGGCAGAATACTTCATGACACAATCACTACACCATCACCAAAGAACAAAGACACAGAGCAAAGTACAATCATTATCATTCAATCATTTTGAAGACGTCTAAAGCTTTACATGTCACAAGTCAACTACAAAGATGAAGACGTCAAGCAACCGTGATGACCGACCCTTAGGGAGAGATTGTTGGGATCATACTTTTGTATTTTAGTCAAGTCTCGGTCATTACCTTTTGTAATAGGTTGCTTAGTTATTTATTCTACTTAGTTTATGTTACAAGGCTTAAGCATGTAAGTCCATGGGCTTGAAAGCCCACGTCCAAAAGAAAGGAGGGAGGAAGGGAGTGTTGCCCTACTCCTCCTCCTATAAATACTAAGCTTATGTAACTCTTTTAATTGTTGGTTATTTGAATATCTTAGTGAAACTATTGTTCTTACTTTTCTCTCATTTCTTATAATCAACCAATCTCTTTTCTCATCTCATTTTCTATCAATATCATACTTGTGTTTACATAAATGGTGACCTAACAACAAGTCATACTAGATCAAACGTTTACATAAGTGCATGAAATAAGAGTGAGACGCGTCGACTCCGCGACTCCATGAAGGTCCAAATGCATGTCACATGAGCTACCTTAATAACCTGAAATACATTGCTAAAACGTCAACACAAATGTTGGTGAATTCCATAGGTTTATAAAATGTAATGTTGTACGGCCACCACAAGTATAAGTGCAAGATAAAAATCAAGTAAAATAGTACAATAGACCTTAAGCTCATGACCCCGAAGCTATGACTGATGAAATTATATGCCCCTCCCGAATGTTTTACCAGAACACTCCCAAAATGTCAAAATGAAATGCATCCGCTTACTGTTGCTAATAACTACCACGGATGGAGGCGTCACCCTCGATAGATCTATCCACTCACTCTCGCTTAATCGGCAAATTAATGGTCCATGATAATAAATAGGGGACTTTAACAGGTTGGTAAGGCAACTTAAGCAATGTACATATGTTTTGGTACTTGGGCTCGTACTAAAATAATTGATGCAATGTATTCCCCCGTGGGAATTGAAATCAAAATATTGTATTGAAAACGGGGCTATGAAAACTCACCTGATATGATGGTACCATGAACATGTAATGAGCTGAAAAACAAGGCGCGCACACTAGCCGCAACCTAATATGAATGATGAACGATCTACTTTAGATCATGAAATGATGTTATGAATGTCCATGCACATGTTTCCTATACCACTCTACTCTTTGAAAAATACTTGTTGTTATAAAAAATATACATTTTCCAAGACTTAGGAAAATAAGGCAACTAGAAAAATAAAACTAGTTGAAATGTGTATATATATATATATATATATATATATATATATATATATATATATATATATATATATATATATATATATATATATATATATATATATATATATATATATATATATATATATATATATATATATATATCGTATGTATCAATGTTAGTGTTGAAATCCTCGGTTTGAAATCCTTGAAATAACGCCTTGTAGTAATGAAAATATACTTGTATTCACTAATACTTCATTAGTTATGAATTTGGGTACTTGGTATTATTTCTAGAAATCTAGAGTTACTACGTAGTTTTAGTGTAATTTTTGGTCTAAAAGTTGTCAAAACAATATGAGTTTTGCCGATATTGAAACGTGAATATCTTTGTCGTTATAAGTCCGTTTTACTTGTTCTTTATATCCACGGTTACGTATTAGTATGTAGTAATATATTTTGGAAATCTTGGCTCCTCCGGGTTACGTCTAAAGCCTCGTTTTATCCGACGAAAAACGTCCAACAGCAACAATTTTCAGAAAATATACTTTTCGTCAATAAACTTGCAAAAATCATAACTTCTTCGTTATAAACTCTTTTTAATCCGTTCTTTCGCCTACGGATTCGTTTTTGAAAGTATTTTCTAAAAATTTTGCCAAAGTTTACTTTATGTTTACTGATTTTCCTGGATTTATAAAAATGGGACAGAATGTATAAATACTAGTTACAAATCCATTTTTCATGTTCAAAACTAGTTTCTACTTCAACCAAATCTCTTGCAAACACCACAAAGCTATACTAATCCTACCATACACCTTCTTAGGGTGTCATGGGTTCCTAATCACTACTAATCATGTTTATTTAACAGAAGAACACCTAAATCAAAATCTAGGGTTTGTATGTTCAAAAACTTAACAAAAATAATGTGGTATAGCTAGCTTGTGCATGAAATTAAGCATGAAAACCATAAGATACAAGTATTAATTAGATGAAATCATGAAAATAAATTTGATAACTCACTTTGAAATAATAGGTGATTAGATGATGAGAAATTTTGTGTTACTTGTGTTTTTGTTGCAAGAATCTTGATTAGAATGACAAAAGGAACAACTTTGTAGCTTTAAACTTTGAAAAATCATCACTTGATCATGGGTTTGAGGTGGAAGAGAAGAGGTTTTGAGCTTTTGATTCCAAGAAATTGTTATGTTTATGTTCGAGGTGTTTTTAGATATTTAGGTAAGTTTATATTGTATTATATGGACACATAAATGCATAAGGTCAAAGGGGGGGGGGGGGGGTTCATGGCTGATTTTCAAAGGGTTCATAAGCCATAATATGGACTTTGATTTATTTAGGATAGTTAGTGGATGATTTGTAGTATAAGTATAGGTTTTTAGGTGTTAAATTTAGGTAATCGTAGTTAGTTTTTAGTTATCATTGAGTACCGGGTTTGCGAGAAATAAATTTTAACAAGTTAGCCGGGACTTATTAAAGTCATAAAAATGTTAAAAATACGTTGGGTACAAGTATTGAGTGTTCGGATGATTATTGTTTAGTTTCCACGAAAACCGTCATAATATTTATAAACTTACGTTATAAATAAAGTAAATTTCCAAAATACTGGGTAAATGAATATTATAACTTTTATGATGATATAATGGATATAAAAATAAGTCGGGACCATTGTGGGAATATTTAGATATATTCGTCGTGTTTATTAACCGGGTGTTAACGTTTATAATAAATAATTATAAAAAAAACATTAAATGTATCAAATATGTAAATTTGAAAATCCTAAGAGTGGTATAACATGTAAATGACCTACTGATGATATGCAGACTATCTCTAGTCCGTATGAAATATCTTTACTGATAATGCATGAATTCGCACCTGAACCAATACGGTTACGCGAATTTAAATACCCGTAAACCAAATTTACGATGAAATGAGTAATGCAAGTGAATAGTGAAAACTTTTCCGCCAATGAACAGTGTTCAATGAATAGTAAAATTTCTGAATGCTTCTCGGAATGTCAAACTGACACCAAATATGATGAATAGTAAAACGATAAATAGTGTTTTGATGAATAGTGTTTGATGAATAGTGTTTTTCTAAAGTTTGGGAAATGACCTGAAATGGTGAGTTGTGACATCAGTTAACTTGCTGACACCTTCCATTGCTTGAGATAACTTCTGAGTCTTTAATTTCTTAGAATCTTTGGATTCAAGACTCACACCTAACCTTTTTGATTTCTTAACATCTGGCTCTAAATCCATAGGAATGAAATTACTATCCTGTCTTTTAACTCTGTAATAAATTCCTTCAATCTGCTCATGTGACATTCCTTTAAATTGTGCCATCTTCCAATTGCCAACGTGACAGCAATAGGTCTTCATCTCAGCAATAATATGTGCCTTTGTAGGTTGTCTTGACTTCTTTTGACCCTTTCTTACCGTGCCAATAAAGTCATCAAGAGCCTATTGATTCTTCATCTAAATAAAATCTTTTAATTGAGCAGACCTTTGATCTTCAGTTAAAGTTGTATTAGCAATGAGTTCAACTGTCTTCTTCCTAATCACTGGATCATTTGCTATCATAAACTCAATCTCTTCTTCGGAAGGCACATAAGTAAACAATGGAGGTTTCTCTTAGCACAGTTGGTGGAACAATAGAAATTGGTTCTTCAAGCAATGTTTCCAATTTATCCAACCTCTGAGCCTCCATGAAACTTGCAATATCTAACTCTTCTTGCTTTTTCTTCTTTGCAATTTCAACTTCTTCTAATTCCAGTGCCAAGTTTGCATCATAATCTATCTGAGCTTGCTCACTTTTTTTTAATCTTCCTTGACTGTTGTTCAGATGATTCATCAAAAATGTGAACTTTTCCTTTTTCAATTCTCTTTCTTTGAAATTCTGCATCAGCAACATCCACTGTTTCTACATTAGTTTCCACTGTGTCTTTATTAGTTTCAACTGCTTCAACAAAAATTACCTTAGATCCCACTGCTTCTTCCTTCTCTTGAACATCATCAACATCATCAAGTTCAGCAAATTCTTGTTCAAAGTTAACTCTCCTCCCCTTAAATGTAGCATCAGTTTTAATCCTCCCCTATTGGGAAGAATTTCCCAAATCTTCACTGAAATATGCTGAGTCTTCATCATCGGGTGAAGAGGAAGATGAAAGCACAAGGTTGGCAGATCTGTGCTTCTTAAGCCCATCAACTTCTTCCTGTAAATTCTTGATCTCTGCTTTCATCTGGGCAAGCTCTGTGGCATGTTGTTGCTTAGTCTGTGCCAGTTCTTTCTCCAGAGCTTTAACCTGTTTGACTAAGTTTGTACAAAGTCCCATCAATTCATTAGGTTGCACACTGCCCTCAACACTTCCAACTGTGTTACCTGTTGGGAGAGGTGAATCATAGGGCATTGATTCAGGCTCTGCTCTAGTTGGACTAGAGTGAAGCCTTGAACCACCACTACTGGTTCCTAAACCAAAAGGCTCAGAAACATACAATGTTGTAATGGGAGGAGGTGGCTGTTTGTACCTCCTCTCATAAGTGTGAGTAACAGCAGGGGTGTGTTGAATAGGTGGAACAACAATAGAGGGTGTGTGATGGGATACAACTAGGATGGTTGCATCTTCACCCTGTACCTGTGAAATCTTTGAAAGCATTTCAGGAAAAGTGGTTTAACCTCCCCATTCCAAAGTTCTGAAGCCTTACTCATATTTTGAAAAACTTTTGGCTTAAGACAAGGGGTTTTATAAACTCTTTTGCGGGTTTGCGGTGAAAATTCATTTCGCATTGCTTGCACAAACTTTGGATACATCAAAAATTTATATGGACTATTTACATTGCCTTTCATATTATTGAAAATAAACTTTGAAAAATTAAAAGTCCTATCTGTTGCTAAGCAAACCAAAGGGTATGCCATAGTTGATTCAAATTGTTCATAAGAAGTTTTCTTAGGACTTAGGCAATGTAAAAGAGTATGTATGAAAAACCTCCAATGGGGACAAAAACATCCTTTTCTGAAAGTCACCTTTTTATTAGATGTATCATATCCCATGGAAGCAATATCTTTATGAATTTCTGAATTAGGTAATGTGATGATACCATTGAGATCATCCAATTGGAGAATTCTCCTCAAGGATGACTCAGTAACATCAATAGTTACCCCATCCACTGTGGCTCTCAGAGCTTCCACAGATTCTTGTGTGTCTCCCTATTCAATAGTTATGGACTCAACAGTGTTCCAGAACTGTTTGATATGAGAAACATAGATTATGGGATTGACAGTTAAAGCATACCTTATATGGGTAGTGTTGAGAAAATCCACAATCTGATGAAAAACAGGGCCACTATTTTTGTTTGACTTCTGTAAATAGGCCATTTGGTTGTGCTCATCTGCAAAGTCTAGAATCGCCATAATTTTGTGATAAAAATTTGCAAGTGTTAGTAATCGTGAATGATGAACAAGCCGTATGAGGATGAATATATACTAATAGGGTTTTGATAATTAAGCGTAATGTGAATTATCTTTGGAATTAATTTATCTTTGGGAAAAGTATAAACTAAAATAGGTAAGTGGATAATTCAAAAAAATTTACCCTATTAATAAGGAAACACGGTTGTTTACAACGGCTAGTTAAAAAAAATAAGATTACTGACACAACCGTTGTAACGGCTAGTTCACCAGTGGTAAAATTTACTCTTGCAGTGGTAACTGTGAACTAGCAGTGGTAAATTTTCACAAAATTTTCAAGAGCAGTGGTAAGTAAAACAAGTAAAATTCAGCTGCTCTAAGCATAGTTTTTAGCAAACTATCAGCTATCAACGGATTTGATATGTCTTTACCATGAGCCGTTTGCTATGGACTAGCCAACTCTTCATCACTTGGAATATGGTGAGTTGATGACCATATAGTTTTTTGGTAAACTATCAACCATAAACGGATTTGATATGTCTTTACCAGTAGCCGTTTGCTCTGGACTAGTTGATTCTTATGTTGATTAGACATGGTGAATCAATAACCATTTGTTGTGTGTCTTAGATACACACCTTATAACTCCAATTACTCAGAAAATATTGGTTATTACTCTGCATAAGTAGGAAACACCAAACTTAACCAATATTGTTTAACCCAAAGTAACTTTTTGACCAAGTTACTATTTACAAAAATATCTCTCCAAAGTCAACCCGATAATATCCAAATTTACTCCTCCAACCTACCAAAACAGATAAGAGTAAATATCCCTCATTAATTAACCCTTGGCCTTGACTTTGCTTATAAAAGGGGCTCAAAACAACACAAGTCTTTATCAAAACTAATTTTCAATATCACAAACCCTAAACATCATCATGAGTTGGTTTCCACTGATCTATATCTCATCTGACGACTCATATGATGAAGAAATCAGTTATTGCTTTGATTCTAAAGAACTATCATCTGGATGGAGTGGATATTTTCCTCCAAGTGCTGCAACAGCAACATCATCCAATATGAAACCAAACAAGAAGGTCTCAGCTGCTCCTACTCTATCTCTGGAATTTTACTCAAGCTCTTCTTCAGATGATGATAATTATCCTTCCTACACCCTGTCCAAGGAGCTTCCAAAAGCCCTTACTACAGCTCTGGAGTCAGCCATAGTCAACATGAAGTGGCTTGCACTTGAAAAGCCTTCAAGAATCCAAAAGCCACCCAAACAAGTACTAGGACTTGCTTGTCCAAGAAAACAACTTTCTTTTGATGACAAGAAAAAGAAGGCTTCTAAGGGCAAGCATGGCTATGAAGGAAAAGGCAAGAAGCCCATGGAGTAGCTTGTTTGAAGAGTAGGGTGTTAGGGTGTGAAGCTTTGTGTTTTAAGATTTGGTTTATGTATTTCTCTCTTTGTTGATGTACTATGTTTCTCATGAATGAATGAATGAAAGTACTTATATCTTTTTCTTTTACTAATGAGAGAACAAATCTTTCCACTGTTTGTACCATGGTTTCTACTGTGCTTTAATTCCTCTGCATACAAGTTAGTAGAAAACCATACAAACATATACAAACAATATTAGTACCTAAAACTATCCTGCAACACTGAAAATCATAAGACATCAAAGATTTATGGGTTTAACATTCCAATACCTGTTACCAAGTACTGAAATCTACCCACATCAAGCCCTTTTGTTAACAAATCAGCATAGTTGTCATCAGTATGAATTTTGACAACTTGAATAAGCTTTTTCTCAAAACAATCTCTAATAAAATGATGTCTAATCTCAATATGTTTAGTTTTAGTGTGTTGCACATGATTTTTAATAATGCATATGGTACTACTATTGTCTATATTTATAATGGTGTTCATGAAATTGTACCCATAATCCAACAATTGATTTTGAAGCCATAAGATCTAAGCACAACAGCTAGCAGCAGCTACATATTCTGCTTCAGTTGTTGAAGTAGCCACCATTGTCTGTTTCTTGCATTGCCATGACACCAATCTACATCCAAGAAATTGACATCCTCCTGTAGTTGACCTTCTATCCAAACTTGCACCAGCATAATCACTATATGAGTATGTGATCAACTCCATAGGAGATTCTCTTGGATACCACAATCCTAGATTAGGATATGTCTTCAAATACCTGAAAATCTTCTCTATTGCTGTCATATGTGATGTCTTTGGAGTAACTTGAAATCTTGCACAAGCACATACAACAAATATAATGTCTGGTCTTGATGAAGTAAGATACATCAGAGAACCAATCATAGATCTATAAGTATGCACATCAACATTTGCTCCACTAGCATTCTTCAACAATAGATGAGTAGTCTTATCAGCAGGGGTATTTGAAGGTTTTGTATCAGTAAAGTGAACTTCCTTATAATCTCAGTCACATACTTGTCTTGACTGATAAAGATGCCATTTTTTCTTTGTTGTACTTGTAGTCCCAAAAAGAAAGTAAGTTCTCCCATAGAACTCATTTGGAACTCATCTTTCATCAATTTTTCAAACTCTTCGCACATCTCTTGTCTAGTAGATCCAAAGATGATATCATCAATATACACTTGAACTAGTAGAATATCACCCTTGTCTTTCTTGATGAACAAAGTTTGATTAATCTTTCCTCTATGAAACCTATTTTTCAACAGATAAGTAGCTAAGGATTCATACCACTTCCTTGGAGCTTGATGTAAGCGATAAAGAGCCTTAACCACTTTATAAACTTTATGAGGATGTTAAGGATCTTCAAAGCCTGGAGGTTGAGAGACATATACCTCCTCATCAATCTTTCCATATAGGAAGGCACTCTTGACATCCATTTGATAGACAGTAAAGCCCATAAAGATGCATTGGCTAAAAACAATCTAATAGCCTCAATCCTTGCAACAGGAGCAAAAACTTCTTCATAGTCAATACCCTCCTCCTGAGTGTATCCTTGAGCAACCAATATAGCTTTGTTCCTGATAACAATACCTCTTTCATCTTTCTTGTTTCTGAAAACCTACTTAGTACCAATCACCTTCATTCCATCAGGCAAATCACAAAGAACCCAAACCTTTTTAAGTTTGAATTGTAACAACTCCTCTTGCATTGCTTCAACCCAGCTTGATTCTTCCAAAGCCATATAAACATTTTTAGGCTCCACTTGTGATAGAAAACAGAGAAACAAACATTCATTCTTGTTTGTATGTTTCTTGGACTCACAAACTTCACTAATGAACCCATGAACATCATTCATCTTTGTCTACCTTCTTGTCTTCACTCTTGATTGTAGCTCACCAATTACATTTTCAAGTGGATGCACTTTGTGAATTGTAGTCTGTGATGTATTAGGAATATCATATGTTGTAGGCATGTTTGTGATTTCAACATCACAAGGTGTTTCCTGAGTTGAATTTTCCACATTTGGACCATCAGTGGAAACTTCTGGTGGAGCAGTGGGAATAGGATTACCACTGCTTTCATAAATTTCTTTATTCAAGAAATCAAAATTCACAACATTTGCATCACTTTCCTTTTCAGAATTCTTTGAAGGTTGTGAGTCTTCATCATTATCAACAAAGTCCCAAAGTGGCATAACAATTTGATCTTTATCATCTTCATCATCTTTGCAAGGTTCATCTTCATCAATGAATTCTTCTAATTCTTCAAGATTATTGTCTCTTGTACCTGAGGTAATGGGTACATAATTCATTGTATTTGATAAAGTTTCAAGATCAAATAGCCATTCTGGTCCTGAACCTGCTATGTTAGTTCTATTTTCAAGGAACTCAACATGCAAATTTTCTTCAATCTTCTTTGTTCTCAAGTTGTAGACTCTAAAAGCCTTGCTAGCCATAGAATATCCAACAAAGAAGCCTTCATCTGACTTTTCTTCAAACTTTCCCAGATGATCAATGGTATTGAGAATTTTGACATGACATCCAAATGGCCTCATAAAATCCAAAATTGGGGGTCTTCCTCTGAATAGCTCATAAGGTGTCTTGTTCTTTGTCTTCACCACTAAAACCCTGTTCTGAATATAACAAGCAGTGTTAACTGCTTCAGCCCAACAAGTCACTGGTAGCTTGGAATCAGCTAACATGGTTCTAGCAGCTTCAATTAGTGTCCTGTTTCTTCTTTCAGAAACACCATTTTGCTGAGGTGTTCTTGCAACACTAAATTCTCTTTTAATACCTTTGTCTCTGCAGAAATCATCCATGTTGATATAAATAAATGACTAAAAATGTTATTCATATCTTTCAAGTTCTCTATGTTTTGATAATCACAAAACGAAAACTCATCAAACCAAGGATCATGATGTAAACAAGTATTTAGTAGTAAATAATCACTTTCACCATCTAATCACTTAAGGTATGAATAAACATTGTGTTTAATGCATTATAAGATCAAATGGGTATTTAATTAATTACTACAAAGTTTATTTTAATATATAAACTTATTATATATTTTTGAAAAACACTTTTGGTAATAAAGAAAAATGTTTTAATCATACTAAATATATGAATTCAAATTTTTAACCAAAATCAGTTAGTTTTTCACCAAATAAACTTTCCTCACTAAAAGACAAAACTTTTGGCCGTTACAACTGGGCGGCCCCCTTAATTATAAGGGGCAGTCCCCTTAATTTTAAGGGGTCCGACCATGATTTAAGGGGACCTGCACGCTCCAGTTGTCAGAATTTGTTGCCTACAAATACCACCTAAAATCTGGAATTTTTCTCACCTTTTTTGCAATTAAAACTTTCGGATTCAAACCTCTATCTCAATCTTAAAAATCCTTTGATCATAGAATTCATAAGCCTTTGTTTCTAAGTGATCCAAAGCCTCATTCATTCAAGTGCAAAGAGAAGAATACTTCTATTTATCAAGACTAGGAGTATTACAACTTAGTATCATCTTGCTATCTAAGTTGTTTGATCATTTCATCTTGTATATCATTCATTCTTTGGTGAATATAGTGTATACATTGGTTAGCTAGATTTAGATATAGGATCAAGATTTATTGAAGGTGTGAAGTAGTACTAGAAGTGAAGAAGTAGAGGTGGATAGGATTAGTGATAGAAGAAGTTAGAAGTGGTAGTATATTGAAGTAGAGATAGTTGTGAAGACAAGGAAGTTGAAGCCTTGAAATTGAGAAGACGTTGAAGCCTAGAAGTTGTGAAGTAGTATATATCTTGGAGTAGTGGATAGAACTAAGTAGTGAAGGTGTGAAGAAACAAGTGGCGTGAAGAAGAAGAGTTAGGAAGTAGAAAGGTGTGAAGAAGATAGGTGTGAAGAAGAATTGGTGTGAAGAAGATTGGTGAGAAGAAGTTGTGTAGAAGTTGTGATTGAGTTGTGATGAAGTTGTGGTGTGTAATTTGGTGTGTAAGGTTTTCTCCGCCATAAGGGAGGTTTTTGATCTAGTGAAGAAAACTATTGAGTAGGTGACTCGGGGAGTGGAGTAGGGCAAGGAAGGTGTCCTTATAGCCGAACCACTATAAATCCTTGGTCTCTCGGTTTGATCTTTCCATCTCTCACTCTTTGATTATTTACTTGTTAGCATTTCATACATAATTATAATTGCTTGTGTTGTGCGTATATTGATTTCACATAAAGATCAAACTAGAATTCATTCATAACATTAATTTTACAAAACAAACCAAGTACATAAACTTATATTAAAACACTTATACATATATATGCTTATATATGATATATGAAATTGTAAATTCTTTCCCAACATTTTATATAAGTAGTGTTTATACAAAATCGTAAATAAACTAGTATCTATATTTTTGCATTAGAGAGTTTTGAAATTTACGTCTATTCTTTAGAAGCAAACTTTTATAAAATAAAAAAGATGTAAAACTATTTAACCCCCCCCCCCTTCTAGTTTTCCACAATTGGTATCAGGAGCCACGTCTAGCAAGATTTTTAAAATATATTGTATTTTAAAACTTGTAACGATCTATGGAATTTGAAAAATAACTAGAAGGGGAATTTACACAAAAATCACCATTATTTGAAAATGATCATTTTCTTGAATGGAAAAATAAATTTGAAAATTATGTGAAATCAATAGATGTTGATCTTTGGCATATCATTTCAATTGGTGATCTTCAACCAACCAAAATGGATTTTGAAAATCAATATAAAAATCTTCAAACAAAGATTGATAAAAAAAACTAAAGCTAAATTAGTTATTTTCAAAACTCTACCAAGAGTTGAATATGAAAGAGTATTATTTTGTAAAACGGCAAATGATATTTGGAAATGTCTTTTAGAATTTCACCAAGAGAAATGTAAAACCAAAGACAATAAATTTGATGTTGCACAAGAATTAGTCACTCTAGAAAATTCGATAGATAAATATTTAGTTGATACAAACACATGTACTACTAGTTCAAATATGATCATTGAAGGTATCAATAACGAAGAAGATGATGAAAACATGGATTGTGAAGATTTTCAAATAAATGTAAATACAAGTATTGATGGCAAGGATTACATGCTCCAAGATCCAAGCGGAACTACAAATAAAACATGGAGCGACATGGACGATGAAATTGATCACCGTATAGCATGTGAAGAATGTACAACTACAAATAAGGTACAATCTAAAACTAAACATTTTTGCTATGATCAATTTATATTAGAATTTTTAAAATTGGAAAACAATTTCAAACATTTTTGCAACATTGACTCAAAAATGATTCTTAAAAATGAATCTGCAATATCCATTGAAAATAACTTTGAAAAGGAAATAATCTTAGAAGATAAAATGTCTAGACTTGAAAGTAATATTGAAATTGATCTTAAATATAAATATTTTCAAGACTACAAACATGAAATTAAAATGGAAAATGAAAAAGCAAAAATATTAGCCAAATTCGAAAATAGTTCTAAATCTTTAAAATATTTACTTAACATTCAAAAGTCATTTCATGATAAAACCGGTTTAGGATTTACTGCAAATGATTCTTTAACAAATATATCAAAACAAATAAAATTTGTTAAATCTAGTGGAGAAATTTAGAATTAATTTTATTCACATTCATTGTTTATTACTCTAGTCAAGAGAGTCATTGTTTGTTTGTTAAAACAAACTATTGATGAATTCTTGTACTTCTCGGCGACATCCTCATCATGTGCATTCAAATGCAATGGATGTTCTTAACTAACCCTCTCGGACCCATGAGAATCTGGGTACCAAGCTCTTTGTCATGTTTAGGTAATTAACGAACGAAGGGAATACTACTTTTTGGATCGCTCACTTTGCTTTCCTTCATTTGATGACTATTGGTTCCTATGACTCTAATTCACATTCTACACACGATTTGCTTTTGACGTTGTTACGGTCATTTTTTGTTTCGGCGTTTTGTTCTTCACTTTTGGAGCATTGATTTTATGGTGTGTTCGTTACTATCTCAAGACGAAGGATTCTAGTATTACCATTCTTGTTCTACATGACTTGTGGTGATTGTTGTGATCGATTAAGTATTTCGGATCAAGCCTCCTTGATCTTTATTGCGTTGGGATTTTACTTTGCTACTTCGACATGCTTTGGGCAAACTTTTAAGATGTCTTCTAACACTCTCATGCCCACTCTTAAAGAAAAGCTGGACCTGAGGTAAGTTTTCTTTTCAAAAACTTGTCAATATCACATTATATTAGAGTGTGCTTTAATTAGTATATTAATATGATTAAATTTATAGGTTGCCATGTTTTTAGATCATTAATACTAATATATGTATACATGATATTAGGCTAGTTTACCCACTTGTTGTTTAGTCTATTACCATTCTTCTTATTATTCATTTATATTGAATATCATCTATGATCTATAGTAGAATACTTACTATTTGGACTAAATGACTATTCTAGTTGCATTAATATATGTGCTATAATTAAGACTAGTTAGCTTTTATATTATGATAAGTTTAGTATATATATACATGTGTTAATCTTGTATCTATAGATGATTTACTTTATCCCTCTCAATTATATTGCATTAAGATCATTAGAATCTACCATCACTCATCCATGTCTTTAGTTGTCACTAAAGATGATTATATGTGACAATGGGCTCAACTGATTCTCTTGAGTATGATAAGTTTCTATTTCAAATTCTTCACTTGAAATTTTTTGCTATCAAAATTAAAATATCATGTTTAAAACCTCTCGCTTTGAATAAAAATCTTTCAAATATCTATCTCATTTTTCTTCTAACAACATGTTTAACTATAAGCTACCATAACTTTTTTTTTTTTTTCAATCAAAATCAAGATTGGATTTTTTTTTTTATATTTTTTAATTTTTTTTTTTAAATTGTCAACATGTTATGAAGCAAAACTCAATCCATTTCATTCTAATGCACACATGAGTCTATTTCAAAGCATTGTTAAATAAAACTAAAAACGTTTTATTAAAAACATATTTGATTATCTCACATGTGTCATACACTTTTATGGAAATGACATTCAAAATTTAATCAAATCATCTCAAGAGAATCATGGTTTGCCCATATGGATCTTGTTTGTAACAAGTCTTGAAGTCCATATAATCATATCTTCCTACTTGTTACTTGTAAGCACTCATCAATATGTTTGCACTAGCCTACATATTATCATTTTCATATAGTTGCATATTTAACTAGTATGCCTTATTGCTTCCTTGGTTGCCTAACTTAATTGGTAAATTAGTAGGTTGCATGAATATTAGAAATTACTTGTCTACTTTACTTATTTTTATAACATTCTCTACATTTATGAATAGTATGCCCTATATTGCCTCAAAGAGTTGAACTTACTTGAATCCAAATCCAAAAACACAACCTTTTTGAAGATTTTCTGCCAAAAACCCATTTCTGGCATTCTGGGAATCACCAGATGGGCGGCCCCCTTAATTGTAAGGGTACCCGCCCCTAATTATGGGGACCGGCCATTTGATGGTCGGGGATACTGTTTTCTTTATCACTTTTTGACCCATTTCACCCTATACTTCCCAAAATTCACAAATATATTTTGTCCCATACTATCCCTCAAAAATTTACCTTCCTAAACCACATTTCTTATATACTATAAATACCCTCTTCCCATCATTAATGCCATCACACCCAAACATGTCATCTCCCAACAACCAAAAACCCAAGATTTCAAGAACCGCAAGGATCTCCGTCAAACCCGTTTGGAGGAGAAAACTTGATTCTTGTCATAACTCAAATGATGTTGTTCCAAGTCAACCAACAACTAAACCTCAAACCCACACTAATGACTCATCTCACAACCAATCATCCACTCATTCCCTCATTAATGCTTCTTCTTATGATGAGCATGCTCAATCTCAAAACAACAATCCCAATATCTCAATCAATACTTCACATGTTGCTCATTCAACAAAAACACCACCCACTCATGAAGAACCTCTTCCACCCATATCATGCTTTCATGACTACCCAAGCTCAACCATGTCTCCACCACCAAGAGTACCACCACCACATCCTACAACTTCACATGCCATTCCTATGTTGCATGTTCAAACCTTCACCCAAGACAACTATCATGTTCCACCACCATCACCTTCCTCCGAACACTTGAAGTTTGTTGAGGAGCTAAAAGAGGTTCATGAGCTTAGTGCTCTTTTAGCATTACATCTTGCTTAACGCAATTTGGATCCACCTCAATCAAGGTCACCATCATCACCACACAACATTAATCATATTGAGAAGCATGTTAACAATTGCCCTTGTTGCATCTTCCTCCAACAACAAACCATTGCATTGAATGAGCACTTTACTTGGATTGAGTATCTTCTTACTAGATCTCAACAAACAACATCACTTGAACAACATCAAAACCCTCAATCAACAAACCCAACTTCAAATCCACCACCTCCAAGCTACACATCTCCAAACTCACCAACATCCATGCAACCAAAAGTTTACCTCCATTAAACCACCAAGCATTTTATATGCTTATTTTTCTCATTTTCAAATAAAACACCTCAACCATTTTGGGATGCAAGAAAGTTTCGTGACACTCTTTGTTGGCACAATAGGATATTCTACATAGTTTAAAATTCTATCATTATGACTTATGTAACAATGATTATGGGTTGACATAATCATTTTCTATTAATGAATGATTTAATATGTGTTTCAAATTCTCTTTTGCCATGATTATTATTAGTTGTTATTATGCTATATGTATTTGCTTGTGCCATGCTTGTGCCTCTAATATTTTTCTTGCAAGAATTCTATAACTCGAACCCTTGGTGCCCTCAAACGTTGGGGAGCATACATCAAGGGAGAGCTTTCATCTTTACGGCTTAAACCTTTTTGATCCTACAAAAAAGGGGAGAAGTGAATATAAACTCACTAAATATTTGTCTAAAAATTAATTTTTAGATTTAATGAGTTTAGGTTTTGTAATCATCAAAAAGGGGGAGATTGTTGATATAAATAAATGACTAAAAACGTTATTCATATCTTTCAAGTTCTCTATGTTTTGATAATCACAAAACGAAAACTCATCAAACCAAAGATCATGATGTAAACAAGTATTTAGTAGTAAAAAATCACTTTCACCGTCTAATCACTTAAGGTATGAATAAACATTGTGTTTAATGCATTATAAGATCAAAGGGGTATTTAATTAATTACTACAAAGTTTATTTTAATATATAAACTTATTATATATTTTTGAAAAACACTTTTGGTAATAAAGAAAAATGTTTTAATCATACTTAATATATGAATTCAAAATTTTAACCAAAATCAGTTAGTTTTTCACCAAATAAACTTTCCCCACTAAAAGACAAAACTTTTGGCCGTTACAGCTGGGCGGCCCCTTAATTATAAGGGGCGGTCCCCTTAATTTTAAGGGGGCCGGCCATGATTTAAGGGGACCTGCACGCTCCAGTTGTCAGAATATGTTGCCTATAAATACCACCTTAAATCTGGAATTTTTCTCACATTTTTTGCTCTAAAAACTTTCTGATTCAAACCTTTATCTCAATCTTAAAAATCCTTTGATCATATAATTCATAAGCCTTTGTTTCAAAGTGATCCAAAGCCTCATTCATTCAAGTGCAAAGAGAAGCATACTTCTATTTATCAAGACTAGGAGTATTACAACTTAGTATCATCTTGCTATCTAAGTTGTTTGATCATTTCATCTTGTATATCATTCATTCTTTGGTGAATATAGTGTATACATTGGTTAGCTAGATTTAGATATAGGATCTAGATTTATTGAAGGTGTGAAGTAGTACTAGAAGTGAAGAAGTAGAGGTGGATAGGATTAGTGATAGAAGAAATTAGAAGTGGTAGTATATTGAAGTAGAGATAGTTGTGAAGACAAAGAAGTTGAAGCCTTGAAGTTGAGAAGACCTTGAAGCCTAGAAGTTGTGAAGTAGTATATATCTTGGAGTAGTGGATAGAACTAAGTAGCGAAGGTGTGAAGAAACAAGTGGCGTGAAGAAGAAGAGTTAGGAAGTAGAAAGGTGTGAAGAAGATAGGTGTGAAGTAGTAAGGTGTGAAGAAGAATTGGTGTGAAGAAGATTGGTGTGAAGAAGTTGTGTAGAAGTTGTGATTGAGTTGTGACGAAGTTGTGGTGTGTAATTTGGTGTGTAAGGTTTTCTCCGCCATAAGGGAGGTTTTTGATCTAGTGAAGAAAACTCTCGAGTAGGTGACTCTGGGAGTGGAGTATGGCAAGGAAGGTGTCCTTGTAGCCGAACCACTATAAATCCTTTGTCTCTCGGTTTGATCTTTCCATCTCTCACTCTTTGATTATTTACTTGTTAGCATTTCATACATAATTATAATTGCTTGTGTTGTGCATATATTGATTTCACATAAAGATCAAACTAGAATTCATTCATAACATTAATTTTACAAAAACAAACCAAGTACATAAACTTATATTAAAACACTTATACATATATATGCTTATATATGATATATGAAATTGTAAATTCTTTCCCAACATTATATATAAGTAGTGTTTATACAAAATCGTAAATAAACTAGTATCTATATTTTTGCATTAGAGAGTTTTGAAATTTACGTCTATTCTTTAGAAGCAAACTTTTATAAAACGAAAAAGACGTAAAACTATTCAACCCCCCCCCCCTTCTAGTTTTCCACAATCCATAACTTTATTCTTGAACTCTGTCCCATTGTCACACCTGATGATCTTGATCTTCTTATCAACTTGATTTTCAACTTCAGTGATGAAAGTCTTGAGGATGCCAGAGGTTTCATCCTTAGTTCTTAGGAAGAAAACCCATGTAAATCTACTAAAATCATCAGTTACAACAAGACAATACTTCTTCAAATTTATGCTGCTCACATATGTAGGACCAAACAAGTCCATATGCAGTATGTAAAGTGGATGATCAATAGAGTTATATGCCTTGGTCTTGCATGAAACTCTATGTTGCTTGCCCTTCAGACAGGCAACACATGTTTGGTCATTCTCAAATCTCTTCTCAGGTAAACCTCTGACTAGACTATCTTTCACAATCTTGTTAGTGGTCTTGAAGTTAACATGACCAAGTCTTCTGTGCCAAAGCATGGATTCATCCAAAGTGGCTTTTGCAAGCAAACAAGTAACATCATCTTTAGCCACTATGTTCTTTATGTCTATGCTATATAGGTTGCCTTTTATAGGGATTTTAAGCAAAACCTCACTTTCATCAGGTAGATTATAATCCTTAGACAGTATATAACATTCATCTTCTGAGAATAGAACTCTATGTTTCTTGTCATACATCTGTGACACACTGAAGAGATTGTACTTGAGTTCTTTAACATAATACACATTCTCAAAGTCCAAGTTTCCAGCCTTGATAGTTCCTTTGCCAGAAACCTTTTCACCAATACCACCTCCAAAGCTGACAAACTGTCTATCATAAGGTTTCAAATCTGAAAGATAGGACTTATTGCCAGTCATGTGCCTGGAACATCCACTATCTGAGTATCCTTGATCTTCTTTAGGCTTTGAATATCCCTGCACATAAAATAAAGGAATTAGTTCCTTTTGGGGACCCAAGCCACAAATGACTTGGATCTGCCTCGTGTATCAATATAATTATATCTGTCAAAGGTCATTGATACACCATTGGGATTGTTTGAGGTGATAGTTCCTTTTGGTTTCCATTCCCAATGTGCTGAGGCCTTCATAGCATTTCCCACATTTACCCTCTTGTTGTTCACAGAACAACCAGTGGAAACTTTTGGCCTAGCAGTGGTAACTGCTGGCTTAGCAGTGGCAACTGCTGGTTTTGAAATTTTAGGTGCCCACTTGTGGTTATTGTAAACTTTCTTTTCATAAAAGGTCTTTTTCCCTATTTGTGCAGATTTAACAAAAGTTGTAATTGGAGTTGCACTCTTAACAGGAGACTTAGGATAAACTCTGTTTATTTTTCTGACATTGGCAACTGCTGCACTAGCAATAGAAAGAGATTTGATGCCAGAGTTTAACAAAACAGACCTGGGAATCATCTTACTTAGTGGATTTGGGTAAGCGTTCTTTTTAACATTGATTTCATTCACCCTGGTATTCCTAAACACTTCCCTTTTACCCATGTGATAGTTACAATTATAATGAAGATGTTCAAAGCTAAGGTTTGTTGTTAAACACAAAGTCACTACCAAATTGTCTAGATTTGACATGATTCCAACTCCTTTTGTTGTCCCTAGGAGTTGTTGACCTGCTTCTGTACATCTCAGCATATCTAGTAGTGGGCCTAGTGTAATTAGCTTGTGTCCTAGGCTGCTCTTTGATAACTTCAGGAATACTTTTCTTAACTTCCACTTGAACACTCTCAGGAACACTAGTTTTAGATTCAACATTTATACTTTCATCTTTAAGAGATGAGTCACTAGCACTATCAAATGTATCAACCTCAACCTTAACCCTCTCAATAGCAACTCCTTTAACAAATTTTGGGCCATAGGTCATGGTTGGTTCCTAGAACTCTTCTAACCCTGTGTGTGCTAAGTCAATACAAGGAGGTGATGGAACACCTCTTAGGGGTGGTGGAACTGATTTGTATCCTACTCCTGATTTGACTTTATTGACAACTTGGGCTTCTCAAATTTTGTCAATGCACTTAGACTGATGATCTAGAGTATTACATGTTATCTGTATGTTATCATTAGCCTTTTTAATCTTCTCTAACTCTTCCCTAAGAGCCTCATTCACAGCTATCTTATAATCTAAGTCCCTTTTTAAAACAACAATATCATCATTGAACTTAGTTTCATTGGCTCTATAGTGCTCTAACTGTGCTTCTAAAACAGCAAGACCCCTTTTATGATTTGCTAGGTTATAATTAGTTTGATTTAACTCTAACAATTGTTCATCATATTGATCTTTAAGTTTCCCATAATCTTTTAAAGCCTTACAGGTTTTAGAACAAGCATTATTAATTTGTACCTCAGAGTCAGAAAAAGCCATAAGTGCAAGCTCTGTAGCAATCATTGCAGACTCTGAACCTTCTTCTTCATCCTCAGCCATATAGCTCCAATCATAGCTCACTCCATCAATGGCCAAAAGCACCTTTGGTTCTTCAGCTGTAGGTTCTTTCTTCTTGTCCTGCTTGTACCAAGTTGACCTATTATCAGGTTTCTTTGGTTTCCTGCATTCCTTGGCAAAGTGCCCCATCTTGTGACAGCTGTAGCACTCCACCTTCTTCTTATCAAAACCTATAGTTTCATTGCCATTAATGATGATCTTCCTACCAGTCTTCTTCCAGAACTTCTTTGCCTTTAAACATAGCAATGCAACTTGCCATTTAATATCCATCTCTTCCATGTAATCTTCATCAATTTGATCCAAGTCTTCATGTGTCAGAATTGAACCATTAACTTGACTTGAAAGAAAGGCATAAAAAGTAGAATCTCCAAGACCAGCAACCTGCCTTTTTGAACTAGCAGTGGTAACAACTCCACTGCCAATGGAAAAAACAATGTTAGCAACATCATCATCACTATCACTCTCTTCATATGAGCTATCATCAACAGATGATGATATAAGTGCTAAGTTCCCTGATCCTGAACTTAGTTTGCCAGCCTTCTTCAACCTCTGTTCAATAACTTTAAAGTTATTGTACAAATCATTAAGCTTCATATTCTCTAGTTCTGGCTTGTCTTCCCACACTGCAACATTAGTACCAAACTCAGAAGGTAGACTTCTTAAGAACTTTAAATTGAGGTCTTCCCTTTCCACCTCAATTCCAAACACTGTGAGTTGAGTAACAATCTTTTGAAGCCTTGTGAAGATGCTGTCAATGGATTCATTACTTGTTGAACCAAAATTTTCATAGGTTTGTTTCAACAAGGTCTTCTGTGTCTTCCTGGTGGAATCATTACCACCAAAAACATTGCAGATCTCCTCAAATAAAGTCTTTGCAGTCTTGTACTTGCTGAAGGCTAAAATTTTATCCCTAGGAAGGGTCATCAACTGCAAGCCTCTGGCCTTCAGATCATTCTTCATCTGAAGTCTTTCATCAGTTGTGACTGGTCCAGTGTTAATCTTCTGTACTACCTTGCCATCAATAGTTTCTGAGGTAGTACCAGGTTTAAAGGAATTACCACACATAATGATCTCCCAAAGTGCATAGTCTTGCACCATAAAGAATTGTTCGATCATTAGCCTCCACATCTCATAGTCATTTAACTGAAGCTTAGGAAGCTTAGCAGCAATGTTGGACTGACTGGTCTCTGTCTCCATTGAATCTTGTGAGTGAACTTTGGATCTTCTAAATCAAAGTATCAAAGCCTGGCTCTGATACCACTTGATGGATCTAAACACCTAGATTTGTGTTAGAATGATACTTTGTATTATACCACTAAGTATGCAGAATTTATTTAGCAATACTTAGAAGTTTGTATGTGAATAAAACAGTTGTATATGAATGAGAATAGTGAGTGAAACAAACTGTTAGCTCCAATATTATTAAGAACAATAATACGAGTGATCTTTGTATCACTAGGGTTACAACCTTGAAGCTCTAAGAAAAACGTATATCAAACCTAAACCTAGGACCTCCTTTTATAGCACAAGGAATCCTCTTCTACAAGATACTTATAATGATAATAGAATAAGATATACATAAGATCTATTCTATATTTATCTATACAAGTTTCCTAACAGTTATCCTAACAGCAGTGGTAATAATATGTACTAGTAGTGGTAATGAGTTTCCGTTGCTAGTGCATTCTTCAGCAGTTGTAATCTCCATACTATCTGTGGTAACTGTTAATATAATTCCCAACACAAAATAATCAGACTGGTGGAGTATCCGGACGACGATAAGTGAGAATGTTCTAATAGGTGCCCTTCCTCCAATCAAGCTTCCAATCTGCATATGTGCTCTCTGAACTTTAATTTATGATCAATCCTATCCATGAACTTAAATGCTTCCCTCACATCTTGACTTTTCCATCACACTTTTATCCCTTTGTCATGTTCTTTGAGCTTTTGATCCAACTGAATTCTGACAAATTTGAGAGTCTGATCCCCGAACTTGTGAAGCTCATCGTATCTCATGAATTTGTAGCTATTCTTATAGGGGTATATGACTCCAAATGGTTTGTTGTTGAAGGTGAAAGGTCTCAAATACAGGATGCTTGGTATTTGTGTTTGTGGAGCAGTAAAGTTGACTGACGTTTGGTAGCTTTCAACTCCTAATTGTGCATCCTCAACTCTTGCCTTGATGATGGTTTGGCACATGAAGAGCAGAATAGAGTTGATAATGTCATACTGAAGGCTGTCAGGCAGATGCTGAAGTTTGCCTTGAACCTTAAGTAAGTACATATCTTTGATATCATTGAGATTCAATCGATGATAGTCAGCTTCACTGAATGTGTATGACTGGCCATCAAGTCGACGGACCACAATTTCATCAAGAAAGTTGTACCTAAATCTCTTTTCAGTTACTGGAACATCTTTGATGGAAAGGATTCGTTGTTGAGAGAAGACCTTATGCTTTGATTTGAATGTCAACTTGTACTTATAGAACCATTTGCGCATCTCTAGGCAGTGAAGAGTGCACAAAGCTGCTTCAACATTATACTTGCAGACAGATGTTGAGTACAATCCTTTCATTTGTTCTTCAAGATCGTCCAGAGGATATGAGGCGGCTTTGAATTTGGTGAGAGATGTTTCATAACGGTGTTCAGGATCTATGTTCCCATGGACTAGATATTGCAGATCGTTCTTGAAGAAGTATTGCTTAGGAATCTTTGGTCGGTTAGGAGGACCAATGAGGGGTAATGGTTGAGAGAAATCTTGAGACTTAATGTCATCAGGATTCGTAGCTGTGTAGATTTTGTCCCATGAAGGCCTCTTTTCCCAAGTAATGTTCTCCGATAGTGCTCTTGCGACTTCATCAACATTGTATTCAAACTCGAGTTCTATTGTAGTGCACGTTTTGAATTCTGTGAACCCTGCTGCATGAATCTTAAACAAGTCTGAGAGCTGAAGCTTTTGAGTCTGCATCACTTTCTTGATTCGCTTAGTGAAGTTCACAATCGATCCTTCAATAAGTTCTTCTGCTTTAGGAATATCAGGGTGAGCATCTACCATTTCATCAAACCAGTTGTATGAATGTGCATCGGGATTAATCCATTTAGGAGCTGGAATTAATTGAGCTTCCTTTGGTGGTTCTTGAATGTTTTCAGTGATTTATGGTAGGATGTCATCCATATGTACTCCTGTTTCCTCGGTTGAATGTGTAGGGACTGGATCATCTTGAATGTTGACAGTAGCAGTTGGAGGTCTGGAGGTAGAACCCGATATTCTCTTCCTTTTGTCTTGTTGTTGTGGCTGATCATCCAGATCTGAATCATCATGACGACGCTTGGTTGCCTTAGTCTTCTTGCAAGCTTCGCCTTTCTTTTCAGCCTTTTTAATTGACTTAATCAGCACCTTGCGAAGTTCATTCTCATCTGGATCATTCATGATTGCTTCCAACAACTTACCCTTGAGATCACTTACAGAAGGGTTCGGTGGTAGAGTTTGAATGGTGATAGGTGTTGTTTGAAATTTCTGTGAAACAATCCCTTCATGATTATCTCTACTTAGTGTTCCATGGTAACAGGGAGTTTCTTACGAACATACTTTTGAACCTCTCCTGGTAGTCTCTCTTTCACCTGGTGTTTCACTGCTGCATCAAGATTGTATGCTTTGAACTGCTCGACATCATTCTTTTGTTCATCAACTTGTTTTTGAAGCTTCTGAAGTTGTTCTTGTAATTATTTCAGCAAGCTTGGGTGAATTGTTGTTGGTGGAGCAAGGGTTTGCTGAGGACGAACTTGTTTTGGTGATGAGGTTTGAGGTTGTGTTTGGACTATAGTCGGTTCATCATCAATACCAATTATGTCGATGGTGGTGTCTTTATCACTTGTATCAATATGTACATCATCACCATCACCATCAGATTCATCATCACTTCCATCATTCACATCTTCTTCTTCTTCATCAGTTTTCTTAGCTTCATCACTGTCAGACTGCTTCTCCTCATCACCACTTTCATCACTTTCGGATGCTTTATCATCTTTACTTTTGGAAGCCTCCTCTTCTTCATCACTTTCAGCTGGCTTATCGAGAGAAATTCTTTGTTCTGAACTAGATGACTCAGCTTCATTATCGAATTCATCATCATCTTGATCAGAGGATGACAATGTTTGTGAACGTGTTTCTTCAGATGATTGATCATCTCCTTCTAAAGCTGGAGTTGTCATTTCTACATTCTGAGTACCAGAACCTTCACCTTTCTTCGTAAATCTGGCTATTCTTTCCTCTTCCGATTATTTGCTTTCTCTTAATGTTATTTGCAGTTGTTCTTCTTCCTCGGATTCAGACATTGGTGAGGTGACGGATTCTTCCAGAGATTCTTTTGCCTTTCCCTTTTCTGCCTTTTTCTTTTTAATCATTCTAAGTTTTTCAGTCTCAGTTTCTTCCTGAACATTTCCTTCATCATCAGTTGGTTCATAACAAAGAGCTGTCAGTTTCTTCATTGGTTGTCGATTGACTTTCTTGGTTCTTGACTTGGGAATTGTCTTGCTTTTTGTTGCAGCTTTAGCAGTTTTTCCTTTCATCTGAGTCAAACCGACTGATTGGTTCCTTTGAGCATCATCATACACCTCAAATGCGTTAGTATTAAGAACGGCTTTAGTTAAAAATCTTAAAGGAATTCTTATTCCTTGTTTCTTGGTGTTTTTCTTCTGAATTCTGGTTCGTGTATACATATGATCCATGGCAGTTGTATGTTCTTTATCGTCCAATCTACGATCAATACCTGGGTGTGTATGCATGAAATGAGCAATGAGACACTTGGTATATCGGTAAAATGGAATTCTTGAATTTGAAGCTTTCTTAAACCGTCTGGCTTGAAGAACCATGTCCTCCTAAATCAATTGAGCATAATCAATATATGTGACTTTGACAACCCCCCAGAAGATCTGCATGAGTTCAAGTGATGGATGTTCATGCCCGGTTTCTTTGCCAGTTAAGCTATTGTTGAGGATTGAGTATAGTGTAAGCCATGGTTGTGGAATAAACTTTATGTCGATAGAAGACAATTTGTTGTGTTTGATCACTGATTCATCATAACCTATTTCACGAAGAAGACTGAAAACTTTTGACAATGAAGGAAAAGGAGTGAATTTCTTGATGTTTCTTGTTCCTTCTGCAGGTAAACCAAGTACTGAGCGGAGGGTAATCACATCAAACTGAATATCTCTGTGATCAAGACGACTGCCCACGGTTTTACTGTCTCTGCTAACTTCAAGAGTTTCCCAGAACTGAGTCAAGTATACTTCTGGTACTGAGCATGTGGTTGTGAGGAGGTTTCAAATGAAGTGTCCTTTGAGAATCTCTATAATGATTTCACATGTTGGATGGCACAGGATTGTCTCAAGATCAACTTTCAAGTTAGACTTTCCGACTGTTCTTTCTTCTCCTTAATCAACTCGTGTCTAGGTGTGGATGCTACAGACATGTTTGTACCTGGAATGAGTCATACAACCAACAAGTACAATGTGTTGATGTATATGTTAGTTAACATTCCAAAATCCTAGATGTCATCTTGATTAAAATCCATTGAGACCGTTAACTCAGACAACATTTGATAAAATACCAAAGATAAACTTACATTAAAACCAAGTAGTTACTCTAACTCGACAAAAACCATTCTTTTGAATCTAACTTGACAAAACATCAATCATTTAGTTAACTCGATAACAAAAACAAACAGCCCCCTAACTCGATATATTTTTAAAAAATTTAGGCAGCATTTCATTTTATGAAAGTTGCAAAACAAGAACCCGTACTCGATGGTTCTTTAGAACTGCTCCTTACTCGGAGAAAAATTAAGATACTCGATAAGTCCATGCTTAACTCGATAAGAACTGGAAAAATTTGCATACTCGATAATAACAATTCCTTACTCGATAAAAGATGTCATACTCGATAAGGCAGACAACTAGATAAATTCTAACTCGATAAAATATGTCCCCATACTCGATAAAAGAGAAAAGTGCATGATAACTTGATAAGCATCAGACAAACTTGGTGAAACTAATTCCTTACTCGACAAGTTCATCCCTAACTCGATAAGTTCATGTCAATCTTGATAAGCATGCATAAAGACCAAAAATTTCTGAAATTATTGGGCCATGGGTCTGCTATACTTTGATGGGAAATGGTATCTCAATACATTATCCAATTTAAAAACTAACAAAAGCCTAACATCTTTCTTGCAAAAGATCAAACAGATGAACAATTATAACGAACCACAAGCAAATGTTATACTAATGCACTGAGATTTAAGGCGCATGATAAGTATACACAAATAAGCCACAAACAACTCTCATAACAAACAAACATGAACTCAGAATGTGTCAGCCAAGATAACGAGCCCTAGAGACTTAAGCTCCTAAATTTCTCAAACCTGATATATTAGAAATTAAAGAAAAGATGTAGACTAACAAACAATGACCTACCAAAGCTAAACATTTTAATTAATTAGCCTCAAACATCAAGAATAAGAAACACCTAATTCTAGTGCATAAACCCTAAAATTCAATTTCTAACAATGAAGCCACGGAAAAATCAAAGAGAATAAGGGCGAGTGATGTATGCGTAAAGATGAAACAAATAAGTACTTACAATCACGGTAAACTCAAATATCTTAAAATCTTGATCTTGAGAAAAAAAATGGCAGCGTAGGGCGTGTTTAGGTTTGTATGAAGATAGAAGTTAATTTTTTGTGACTATATATACAATTAACTTTTGAATGTTGACATATTTAGCCCTTATACTTGCTTTCAAATCATAGTTTAGACTATTTTAGCACATTAAGCCCCTTGAGTTATCAAGTCTAGAACAATGTGAGTCCGAGCTATGGATACTTAGAGTTATATGAACGTTACTCCCCTTGAACCAATCACATGAAGTTTTAAAAGTTTTAATAAACCAAATGGTTCAAGAGACTTCGGATGAAAAGTATTTACGTGATGTGAAAAAACAACTTTAAATGAAGAAGTAGTGAAAACTTTTTGTCTCCCCCACAAGATATGTTTTGTTATAAAAAATGAAAAACGTGTTGAACAACATATCTTGGAGTAATGAAAAGTTTTTTTTTTTTTTTTTTTTTTTTTTTTTTTTTTTTTTTTTTTTTTTTTTAAATAAATGGAAAATCTTTTTGTGTTTTTGTTGGTTTTATATTTTTGTATTTTGTTTTTGTAAAAATATATACAAAGATAGTTTTGGATGTTTGACAATCATTTTTATTTTAAAAACTTTTCCAGATCTTCTGGAGTCAAACATCGCATACCAATTTGGTGGACAAGATCAGCAAACCTTGTTGGAGGTAATGCTTTGGTGTGCAAATCTGCCAATTGGTATTCAGTTCCCACAAAATATAATTCAATACTACCCTTTTCAACATGCTCCTTGATGAAGTGATAGCGGAGATCAATGTGTTTTTGGAGTCACAGTAGATCGGAATCTTATTGAATAGGTAGCCATAGTCCTTAAGCTGGGATCTCATCCACATGACTTGAGCACAGCAAGCAGACATAGCCACATATTCAGATTCGGTTGATGACAGCGATGTGCAGTCATGCTTCTTAGATTGCCAAGACACAAGCTTATCTCCAAGAAACTGTAATCCACCTTGTCACAAACCACTAACTTCCCCTTAGGTTATAATACCTTACTAACTTAGATTAGGCCCTCACTAGCACCCTAGGATTAGAAATGCCTTAATAACTTAACTTAGGCCCTTATTAGAGCACATTAGGATTAGAAATGCCTATAGGATTTTCCTGAGTTAAATTTTTGCTTTAAAATATCGTTATAACCTAACTAACCCTCAGACAAACTTACGTATCCACCTATGCCAACCACTACTATGTTTACTTGATGTAAACATCATAGTATGTCAAGTCAAGGTAATAAACATATTTTTACTAAGAAAACTAGTACTATATTACCCTATACTTGCTAGAAAACCCTAAATGCACCTACGTGTTTTCACTTAGTTTTAAAACCCTAACTGCCTATCTGAACTTACATGCAAAGTGCTTAGGACTTAGATATAAGTTAGAATAGATACCTTAGGATATATTAGAACCCTTAGGATATAGTACAACCCCTAGAAACTTAGGTACAAGTCATATAAGCATAAAACCTTAATTAAGTCATAACCTCCCGAAACTAGGTCAAAACTAGGTTAAAACTTTACCATAAGCTACCATCACTTAGTATAAGCTACTAATAGTTACTAAGCATCATTAGGACCTTAATCAAGATACTAAAACATAAATAAAACCCTAAACACTTGTAAAACAAAACTAGATTAAAACTTGACCTAAACACTTAAACTATACTACTTAAGCACCTTAATATGAACAAGCAACCACCCTAGCACCTTAATATGAATAAGCTAGAACCCTAGCACCTCCAAGCACCCAGGCAAGGAGGTGCATCACCTCCTTGCCACCCTCTTGGCTCGAACCGCCTTTCATGGATTCTTACCACTACAACCGGCCTACTCATCCCCCTAGCTACCACCATGGCTCGTCCTTGTCACCTTCTAGCCTCACCACATCACCCTATAGCTATGCTTGCTCAGCCCCCCCCCCCCCCTGCTCGACACCTAGGCAGCCGTTTCATCCCAAACCGCCTTTACACAACTATAGATACCACCTCCCCTCTCATTCTTCCTCACACCTCTCCTCTCCCTCTCTACCTATCATTTCTGTAATACTAAGTAGTTAGAAGCAGTAGGAAACGAGCAAGGAAGCCTTGGTTGGTTGTGTTGTGTTTTGAAGTCGTGCGAGCCAAAAGGAAACCCTAGAAACCCTAGAACCTTAGTTCAGTGATTCGTTGTGTTTTGGTGTGTCCAAACAACAATTTATCAAAATATCAACAAACGTAAAGTTTAACTTGTCGTGAGACAAATAAACGTGAAGTAATACAAGTAAACCGTTTAGGAAAACGATTACCTCGCAAAACTTGTGAAAGTGATATTCAAATTGCGAGACCGGGAAGTAATTTCCCGGGTCTTACCCCAACGAGGTGTGAATGGAAAGCTTCGAATGAGATTTGGATTAAAATCTTGTATGATTGGAGAGGTTATTTGGTTTTGCGATACGTTAAACTAACGAATTTGAAAATTAACGAACGAAGGTAAAAATAAATTAACCTAAGGCAACTAATAATATAAGAAATTCCTAAAAACTACGGGAAAACATAATTAGTTATTGGGAATCCTAAAAACTTAAACTAAATTAAAAACACGAACGTTATTTAAAAATAATGCGAGAGCGCAAAATAAAACGCAAGTTTTGAGTTCCAAACGTCCTACGAGGTTCCAATTAATTTTCTTACGTAATACAAGACAAAAGAAAATTTTAGAAAAAAGAAATTTAATTTTTCGACAAAAATTCTATTTATAATTAATTAAAAACTAAATAATACTAATTAAATTCTAATAAATAAAGTACAATTCCTAAAAATCTGAAACTATTTTATAAAAATCCTAAAAGTTACAACTAATTTTTAAAAAGTAAAAGAAGTTGTGATCTAATGTAAAAATTAGCAGGTATTAAGCTAATATGCTAAATAAGCTAAAAAGGAAAAAATGGGCTAAATAGAAAGCAAAGGTAAACATATACGAATAAAGTCCCTAGGGCAGTTGGTTTGGTGTTGTGTCGTGGGTGAGTTAAACGAACAGGGTTCGAATCCCATCAATAATCATTTTTGCTATTTATTTTTTTCTTTTTTTTCTTTCAATCACTTTTTTACAAATCTGTTTCTCTCTTTTTAGTGTTTCAAAAACCAGACTTTAAATCCGATCAACTGATTTCTTTTTGAAACTGGTTAACAACAACAAAATTCAACAAACAGGTTTATCCTTAAAGGGTAAGTAGACAAGTAGAATTGGTGTGATAGACTTGAACAGACAAATAAGCCACGTACCCCCCAAAATCAGAACAAACAAACCATACCAACAACAATAAGTTAACTACAACAGAATTATAAGACTAATTTAAACGAACAAGAACAAGAACAATAATAATAGCAGTAGCAGCAAACCAAATTACCAACTAATCCTAACCAAGCTTGTACAAACTGAATTTTAACAATAAACAACAACAAGAACCATTATGAGTGCTTAACTGAGACAACTATGTTGGGAAAAAAATGCACAAAGTAAAGAGTCTGCCAGAAGAGCCTGCTAGTGATAGTTAAGCCTGCCTCTTCAGTTTTGCTGATGTTGAAGATATACTAACAGTACCTTCTGGGTAAGAAGGTACTGCTAGTTAAAGAAGGTCCTGCCAGTTTTCACGACAAGTTGCTATATTTTAATTAGAGATATTTACTTGTATTATTAGTCTTTGTACAAAGTTATACGTTAAGTAGAAGTAGTACAGAAGTCTCAGTAGATATAATGGAGTGTTTTACCTTGAAAGGTGTAATATTAGGATAAGATAAACCTCTAGTATATTATATTAAGCAACTTGACCACTTGTAATAAGGGCTCCTTATACTATAAAAGGAACCCTTAAGACACCTTCTTAGACAGAACTTGCATATCTTTACATACAGCTTTCATAGCTTTCCCATGCATAACTTCTATCTTTAACCTTTTCACGTATCAAAGATTCAAGGTTACACTTGTAATCCTGGTGATAGTTTAGATCACCCGTATTATTTCATCAATAATATTGAATCGTTTTGTGTTATTCTTGTTGTGTTCATTCTCTTTTACTTATTCACCACCTTTGTTCCTTTAGTGTGTTTTAGTAAATTTCGCGTGCTAACTCACATTCATTCATAAATATCCTAAACACATTACTGAGATTAACATCTCAAGTGTTTGCACAATTCAATAAACAATCCTTCCACAAGTGGTATCAGAGCGAGGCTGATATTTACGACATAAAAGAACAAAGCAAAAATGGATGTTGAGCACATTCAAACCAATGTGGCTGCTAAACTTCCATTACTCAAACAGAATGAGTTTGAAATGTGGAGACTGAGGGTTGAACAATACTTCCAAGTGCAAGACTATGCGCTTTGGGAGATTATTGAAGAAGGAAACTCATTTAAGCCAGCAACCACCACCTCCACAGTAAATGATGCACTTGTCATAACTGTGCAAGTAAACCCAATAACCGCTGAAGAAAGAATTCAAAAGAGAAATGATCTTAAAGCCAGGAGTATGCTTCTCATGTCTATTCCAAATGACCAGCTTCTAGTCTTTAACAAATACAAGTGTGCTAAAACCCTTTTTCAAGCTATTATGGCTAGATTTGGTGGTAATGATGCCACCAAGAAAACCCAGAAAACACTTTTAAAACAACAGTTTGAAAACTTTTCAGCCACACCAAATGAGTCTTTGGACAGCATGTTCAATAGACTACAAAAGCTTTCTAGTCAGTTAGCCATTCATGAAGTGATAATATCTCAAGAAGACTTAAACTCCAAATTCCTTAGAAGTCTACCCTCTGAATGGGCCATGCATGTCATTCTCTGGAAAAACAAACCAGATATTGATTCCATGAGTCTCAATGATCTTTACAGCAACTTCAAGATAGTAGAGCATGAACTAAAGAAGTCTACTAGTTCAAGCTCAGGAAATATGGCATTTATGTCATCTCATGGTACTACCAAGAAAGTTGATGAAGAAAAAGATGGTGGAGAAGAAGGTACTGCCAACACAAATTTTGGTACTGCCAGTACTTCCAGCAGTACCAAAACCATTTTAGATGAAACAATTGGTTGTGCTTTCCTAACATCACAACACAATGGTTCCACATTGACCTTTGAAGATCTTCAAGAGATCAGTGATGATGATCTTGAAGAAATGGACATAAAATGGCAGCTTTCACTTCTTAGCATGAGGGCTAAGAAATATTTGATGAGGACTGGAAAGAAGATTGTCATCAATGGCAATGAACCTGCTGGGTATGACAAATCTAAAGTGGAGTGTTACAACTGCCACATGAAGGGTCACTACTCAAGAGAATGTAGAAGACCAAAGAAGCAGGGTGATAAGGGAAGAGGTTTTGAGAACAAGAACAGGGGAAACAATGAGAACAAGAGCAAGGAAGTGGACATCACTGAAACAAAAGCTATGGTAGCCATTGATGGGCTGGGTTTTGATTGGAGCTTCATGGGTGAAGAAGAGTCATCCTCAAATGAAATGGCTTTAATGGCTCTCTCCAATCCTGAGGTACAAATTACTAAATGTTCTGCTACTTGTGAAGTTTTTAAAGAACTAGAACTCTTAACAAAACTTTATGATGACCTGAAAGAAGAACAAAGAAAAACTCATCAAGACCTAGTTAATCATAAGTGTGGTATGTCCAAACTTGAGAAACAGATAATTCACTTTAGAGAAAATGAACTCACCTTTTCTGACACAAAAGCTATTCTTAATAGAGACATATTTCCTAAAGATGCTGAAATAAACCTGTTAAGAACTGAGTTTGCTAAAGTGAAACAAGCAAAAGATAATATTCAACTAACTGTTACAACATTAGAAAATGCTTCTGCTTGTACTAAAAATATAGTTGAGAACCAAATGAACAAGAAAATCAAATCTGGGATTGGATACAACACATGTCCACCTCCTTACAGAGGAATTCCTTGTCCCCCAGGTTTAGATCTTGCTGAATCAGGTTTACATGAACTCACAAATAAACCTCTAGAAAAGGTAAAACCTGTAGAAAATAGTGAACCTTTTGAGAGTACAAGTAATACTTCTCTCTCCAAAGAAAAGGTGCTCACTGATAAGAGCTCAGATGTTACAACTATTGAAGGTTGTACATCTGATGAGAATAGAAAAGAGACTGTTTCTAAGAAAGGAAACAAAGTAGGACTCATCAGTCCTAAAAGTGTAGAGAGTATAACAAAGACTAAAGTTGTTCTAAAAACAATTGAATGTTGTACTAAATGTAATAGCAAACATAGAGGTAGTCAGAGAAATTGGAACAATCTTAAGTCACATCAACTTGGTGATAACTTTGTTTTGTACAATAAAGCATGCTATTACTGTGGTAGTTTTAATCATACTCATGCTTATTGTAACAATTGGGTTTCTGGGAATACATCAAGGTCTAAAACAAGTAAAACAAACCCCAGAAAAGGTTCTGTAAAATCTAACACACCAAAAGTTAATCATACTGTTAGACCAAATGAGCCTGTTTACCCAAAATTCATTACTAAGGGTGCAAGTAATACTTTCAAACATACACCAAAAGTTGTGAAAAGTCATATTGAAAGGATTTTGTGGATAAAACACAAGACTGGAAACCAAAACCAAAAGGTTCTGCAAGACCATATGGTCCTGCTAGACCAAATGGTACTGCCAATTTTGGTACTGTCAGACCAAAAACCACAAAATATGTCAAAAATGAAAATGCTGTTAAGTCCTCAGCATGTTGGATTTGGAGACCACTCCATGTCACACCCCCAAAATACCTGAATGGCAGCGGAATGGAATACCTGGGAGTGACTGTCATAGCACCATAGTTTACCGTTATATTGAACGACCTAAAGTGTCGTTTAGAAAATACAGCGTTTGATCATCATATCATTCAGAGTTTACAAAGCTTAGGTCCCAAAAGAGTTTGCCAAAATAGTTAAAATAAGTTCAACAAGATCAAACGTTTCATAAGTGCAGAAAATATAGTGAGACGCGTCGACTCCGCGACTCCATGAAGGTCCAAATGTATGCAACATGAGCTACCTTAATAACCTGAGAAATACATTGCGAAAACGGTCAACATAAAGTTGGTGAATAATCATAGGTTTATAAGTTAAATCGTATGTACAATAAGCCACAAGTATAAAGTAAAGTACTAAAATGTCAAAAGTGCTACATTGTCTCTTAAGCTCATGGCACCGAAGCTCGACGAACTAAAATTGGCCCCAAAGGAGTGTTTATCAGGCACTCGTGCTATAATTAGACATGAAATGCATTCGTTTTCCTTATGGAGCAACCCAAACACGAATGGAGGAGTCACCCTCGATAGATCTATCCACTCACTCTCGCTTGGTAATATAATTAACGGTCCATGATAATAAAGGGGACTTGAAGTGATAGTACTACCAACTTAAGCAATGTATGAAATTTAATACTTGGGCATGTACAAAAATAATATAATTGTGCAATGTATTCTCCCCCGTGGGATTTAAAATCAAATAAGTACTAAAAACGGGGCTATGAGAACTCACCTCGAAAGGATGGTACAACGATGGTACAATGATGTAAAAGTAGTCGGGACAATGAGGCGCGAACACTAGCCGCAACCTAAATGAATAATCGCGATCTAATTTAGATCAAGCCGTAATGAAATGAATGCACATGCACATGATACCCATACCACTCGTAATTTGGAAATACTAGTTATCATCATAGTAAAATAGTTTCCATACTTAGGAAAATAGTCCATATATAGAAGTATATAACTTGTCGTATTATCTCGTATGAAAATGTTAGCGTTAAATTCCTTGTATCGAAAACCTTAAGATAACGTCGTTTAAGTCGTATAAATATTCTCTTGGGCCATACGTATTCATTTGCTAAGAATATAGTCCTTAGTATCATTTCTAAAAAAATATACCATTTAGTGCGTAAGTTATTATTTTTTATTTGTGACCAAAAATATATATATAGTTTTGACGATGTTAAAATGAGTATAACTCGGTCGTTTTAAGCTCGTTTTCCTCGTTCTTTATGTCCACGGATTCGTCTTTGTATATACTAGTATATTTTTGACAACTCGGCTCTTTTAGGTTACGTTTAATGCCTCTTTTTACCCATTGAAATCTGCCTAACAGCAAGCAGTTTTTGTAAAAGTAGTTTTCGTCGTTAAATTTGCAAAAATCATATCTCCTTCGTTATAAGCTTGTTTTAGTCCATTCTTTCGCCTAAAGTTTCGTTTTTGAATGTATTTTCTAAATCTTTGGTCAAAACTTGGCCACCATCTACTGATTTTCCCACGAAATTAAAATAGGGACAGTAGGTAATCTTATTGTTTCAAAAACCATTTTCAAGTCTCCAAACTAGTTCCATCCTCCATCAAACCACTTTCAAACACCACAAAGCTAATCTAATCCTACCATACACCTTCTTAGGGTGTCATGGATCCTTAAACATCATCAATCCACTAGGTCTAACAAGGGTTTCATATGTTTCCATTTCTAGGACTTCAAAGTTTATATATACAAAAATAGAGTGGTACAAGTTGATGCATGTATATGATCTTGTAAGAAAATTATATAAACATAATAATAACTTGTAAAAATCATAAAAATGAGTTTGTATACTTACTTGATGGTTTAGAGAGTTTAGATGATGAAAAACCTACTAATCCTTGAGTTTTTATTTCAAAACTCCAACAAGGATGATTATATAAACTAGTTTATACCAAGATCTTGTAAAATTTATTCTTCTTGCTCCTTGAACACCCTAGTTCGAATTCACCATAAGAGAAAAGAGAGAAAAAAGTTTGCTTGCCTTAGTAAAAATGATTTTTGTGATTAAAATGGATGAAAAGTTTAATTTATACTTAGACAAATGTTTGGTGAGCATTAAATTAAGTTGGTGAAGTTAGCTCATTAGATGGCTTAGGAGGGGGGGGGCCGGTTCACAAAGGAGGGAAAAGGGGGTTTGTGTTGGGTAATTATTTAGTGAGTTAATGGTAAGATTGTGTAGTATTAGTTGGTTTTAGGTTTAATCGGGTACCGGGTTTGTTAGAAATAAATTTTATTGAAGTTATTCGGGACGTAATAAAGTCGTAAAAATTGTAAAAATATGCCGGGTACAAGTACGGAGAGTTAGGGTGATTATTGTTTAATTTTGGTGAAAACCGTCGTTATTAAGTTAAACGTACGATACGTAATAGTTAAATTTCCAAAATACCGGGTAAATTAATATTACAATTTTTATATTATAGAAGTGAGTATAAAAATATATTGGGATCATAGTCGGGAGTGTCGGACATGTTAGACACATTTATAGTTCGCGTATTAGCGTTTATTTAAAATAAACGTACGTAAATCGTTAATAATACCAAAAGTATTAATTTAGTTATCCTACGAGTGGAATAGCATGCAAGTGCCCTAATAATGATATGCAGACTATTTCTAGTCCGTATGAAATGTCCCTGATAATAATGCATGAATTCGCTCCTGAACCAATACGGTTCGCGAATTTGAACATTCGTAAACTAAATTTACGATGACATGAATAATGCACGTGAATAGTGATTTTCTTCCGAAAATGAATAGTGTCAAGTGAATAGTAAAATTTTTGAACGCTTCTCAGAATGTCAAATTGACCTCGAAAACGATGAATAGTGATCGATGAATAGTAAATGATGAATAGTAACTTGTGAATAGTAAATTGTCGAGGTTTGGAAAATGACCGGAAATTACGAGTTGTGACAGTCTTCCCCTCTAACAGGAACTTCGTCCCGAAGTTCAGTTTTGGTTGGTCTCTGAAGTATATTTAGTAAAAAGACGTGGATACTTAAGTTGCGTTTGGTCCTCCCGTTCTCAAGTAAATTCGGGTCCTTTTCAAGAATTCCAGCGAACTTTCACGATAGGAATTCGACTTTGCTTCAACCGTTCGACCTCACGGTCCATGCTTTCCACTGGTTCTCTTACCAAGTTTACGTTTATCTTTGGGTTGGATTCCTTTCCAAATGGGATTATGAGTGACTAATCTGAAAGTCATTTCCTGGATTTGAATAGGTGAAACATAGTTGGGTAATCCGGTTGTTCTCTAACAAGGCTCAAGTCTGACGGCCACCAGGCCTTCTTTGTCTGAAATATTACGTGGTCCAGTGTATATCGGGTTTAACTTTCCCAGCTTTCTGAATGATATCATGCCTTTCCTAGGCAGAACTTTCGACATGATCTGGCTACCAATCTTGAAGTTTTAATGGTTTAAAACTTATAGAATTTGTAATTGATTCTTGACTTGTAGGAAATTTCTGGTTATTTCATGAATGCCTACTGGAATAGTGAGTTTGGCTTTTTCCGAGTTCGGTTCGTCAATAGATGATCAGTGCTTCTTCAGGTTTATAATGTAATATGGGTAATATATGTTGCTGAACTATGTCAGAACTCCAATTTTATATGTCAGTTGGTCGATTCTATCATGAATCTGAAATGATCCAATATACTAGAGGTTAAATCCCCCGTGTTACTAAAATCGTATCATGCCTCTCCAAGGCAAAGCTTTCAATTTAGTTCGTTCTTTCACGGATACCCAATCCGTATGATGTGCGTCATGTACCAACCTGACTTCTGCCAGTTTCTCGTTGCTTGTAATCTGGTTCTTCCACAAAGTTAAGCTTGTCATCAAGTTGTATTTCTTCTAATGGTATAATGGCAGACTCGTCCGAAAGACATTTCTTGAGGTTCGAAACATGAAACGTGTTGTGTACATTGCTAAGTTCTGATGGAAGTTCAAGCTTGTAAGCAACCGGACCAATCCTCTCCAGGATCTTGAATGGCCCAAAGTATCTCGGGTTCAATTTCCCGCGTTTTCTAAATCGTATCACGCCTTTCCAAGACGAGACTTTCAACATAACTTTGTCCCCGACCTGAAATTCCAATGGTTTGCGTCGAACATCTGCGCAGCTCTTCTGTCGACTTCTAGCAGTTTCGAGTCTCTCTCGAATCTGAATTCTCTTTTCTGTTGTTTCTTGTACCATCTCCGGGCCAGTACATTGTACTTCACCGACTTCGGCCCAACAAATTGGAGATCTACACTTACGACCATAAAGTGCCTCGAATGGTAACGGTTGTTATAGGAAAATTCGATTAACGGCAAATGGTTAGCCCAACCATTTCCGAAGTCAATCACACATGCTCTAAGCATGTCTTCAAGTGTCTGAATAGTCCTCTCACTCTGACCATCGGTCTGTGGATGATAGGCGGTGCTCACCTCTTAATGAGGTTCCGAAGGAAATCTTAGAATGATTGTTAGAAGTCTGAGGTGATTCGATCACCTTCATCAGGAACAATTGGAATAGGTACAATAAATCTTGTGACTAATTCCTCCACGTTACGTCTTTCGAACTCAGCGTCATATAAAGGGGATAGGCTATGGGTAACAAACTTTGATTTCTTGTGTTTTGGTCTAATGGCTTGCTAAGACATGTGTCATTCTTTGCCTGCTATGCTTGGTTTCCATTAATGACGTTTGTAATCATTCTATGGTGTTCCTCCTAGTTTCCTTCATCACATATTCCAATATTCCTTATTGTCAAGTCACAAAGCCCTAAATGCATAAGCGATGTAGCATGGTGATTGGTTTTCAAAATTTATCTCGCGATTTTTGAGTTTTTGGTCGAAATCTTTTTCTGAATAAACGAATTTAGAAAATGGAGCAAATGGTTTACTAAATAATATCTTTCTTGATGATTCAAAATTCAATAGTTAGGAAATGTGACGCGGTTTTCAAATAGGTTGCGAATAGGACTGTTTACCAAAGTTTGATGTTTATATATTTCCCATTGTACAATGGTTTAGCTAAATATTGATTAAAAGGATCGTATTTGTTCAAGATAGGCAATTCAAAAATTATTTTCTACGAGATATGTGATTTGTATAAACACAAATTTTAAATCGACTTTACATAAAGTGAAAATACTAACAAGGATAAAATAGTAGGATAGGCAATGTTCGCATAATGCATAGATGTCTAACGTTCGGTTTCTGATATTGGACGGTACCTATTGGTGGTTATCTGGCAAAACTACAAGCCTAGGTATTCAACCAACTTAAGTCTTGAGATGGTTTATCGTTGAAATTGCCATCATGTTGGCAATATGAGGGTTTCAATTGATACATTGTCGATGAATTTCCGCACTGTCTTCACATGTAGCTGGGGAGATATGCTTGGGTCTGATGCCTTTCTCGATGTATAGGTGAGGTTATCCAGAAGTTCTAAAGAGCATAATGCTTTAGGGGAATCTATATCGATATCCATAATTCGAATCAATCATTCTTGTCGTAAACTCACTGCAGGGAAGTTTGCGTATGGATGAGACCATGTTAACTCAAACACTTTACAGTATCGGTTAGGAGGCTTGGTTTATTCCCATGGTGTTGCTTAGCGTACCTTCACAATGTGTTTGATCCTGTAGATCAGTCTAACTAGTACCCTTGAATAATAAATTGGACAACTAGGTCAGAGATGGTGGGTCGGATGGTCCAGTGGCATCTTAGAACTGTTATTGAGCTATAAATTGCCTTGGTGTATACTTCTATTCTAGGTTAGTAGTTTTCGTAACCCTTTTATTGTTTTTCTTGTATCGAGGAATCCTCCTAGTACTTAATATGGGAAGTCTCTCCCAAAGAAGTCAATGGAATGTCTAACTTAATGACTAAGTGTGTGACAGGTGGGGTAAGTATCCAGAGAAAATTTGTCAGAAAGAAATATTCATAAAAGAGTTTATTTGTTTAAAACGCTTTTGGATGAAGATTGTTATTAACAATACTTTGTAAAGTAACTATTCCCTTCATGGCATAATCTTTCCTGAAGTATACATAGGTGATCAGGCTATGTATAGTTGAGGACTAATGATGCGATGCTTGATTTAATCAAAATAATATTATTTTTCTCAAAAGCTTTAGATGGTGTTCAACGTTTTGTTTCGAAGAATGGTATTCTAGTCATTTCTTTTCAAAGTAATATAAAAATTGTTTCGCGTAATAATAGTAAATATTTGGCGTAATATCGGAAAATCAGTTTATAGCACGGTAACAAAACGGTTTATTTTAGATATTCGGTAAAAACAATTTCCCCATAAGGTAGTAAAATAGTTTGAAATAAAACTTGTTGAATGGTTTATCGGATACATGGGTAAATCCTATGGATTGGTAATAATCTATTAATCCGTCAAATACGAAATCGGTCAAATCCCTAATAAGACAATGGTATAATGTTGCTAAATGATTGAAAATTGCGCCATTGCAATAGAAAATGGAATGAACAAAGGCTACGGTTATCACAGAGGTAACAAAAGATAGTCATTACATTAGATAGGAAAGTGCTTAATATAACTAGGTTACATCAACGTACTTATAGAAAGTACCAAAAGAAAGTACAACCCTAGAGGGCTCAACCTATGGTTCACATAACTAAAACATAAACTTCTTCTTCCAATTCTGGCTTCCCAACTCTGGGCATTCACTCCTGAAGTGTCCCACTACTCCACACTCGCGGCAGGTTACCGAGAGTTTCTGATGCTTTGCGAGGGTGGGAGCCTTGCAATCCTTGGTTTCATGTCCAAGCTTTTGGCAGTTCTTACATTGAGAGGGGCAAGATCCTTTGTGATGAAACTGACACTTGTTGCACTCGGGTAAATTACCAACATACCTTTTCTTTTGGCTTGACCCCACAGCACAGGTCTCCACCACTTGTTGTATCTTAAACGGTTGTTGAGAAGCATTAGCATCCAGATTATCGTCCCACTTTCTCTTGTTGTTATTATTGTCTCCCGATGTCTTGTCGCGAACTATGAGTTCCTTTGTTTCGATTGCCATCTGGATAGCTTCAGACATGGTATTGGGTTCACATGCGATGACCATCCTACGAATTTCAGGAGAAAGTCCTCCGACGTACCTTTCAAGTCTCTTGCTTTCCGGTTCATCCATTGCAGAGCCTAGTCGATCAAAATCATAAAAATAAGCAGTATACTTGACAACATCATCTCCTTCCATGGTAAGGTTTAGTGTTTCTTGTTCAATTGCTTGTAATTCGCTTTTCACACAGAACTTCAAACTCATCATCCTTTTTAGTTTCTCCCAAGAGTGTGAGTAAGCAGCATCAACTCCTACTACCTGGACATACTTAGTCCACCATTTCTGGGCATGCTTCTGAAAAGTGCAAGTGGCGAACTTAACTTTGTCTTCCTTACGGCAGTCACCACTTTGAAAGATTGTTTCTAATTCTTCGCACCATTTGAGAAATTCTTTTGTGTCAATATTTCCGCTAAAGGAGGAGGGATTACAACCCATAAATTCCACATGAGTAAGTTCCTTGGTGAGGGCGGTAGTTACGTTCCTGGCAATGAATTGTCCAACAGCGGCTTGCGTCATGCTTGGAGTGGTTTGCTTAAATCTATCTCCATCAATCATAAGAGTCCATGAGAATCTATAGGTAATAACATCATCATATTCATAACACATGAATATAATACATGAAGGTTTCGGTCTATATGGGCCAATATCATAGATGGCACAACCATTCCCCTATAGTAGAGTCAATACTTTGTGATTCCGTTTGTACATAAATCAAAATACTACAAGTTTCTTCGAACTATGCCACACCTCTCGTGGCTAGGGTAATAGTAAAAGCTAGTAAGGATATAAGTCTAGTCTAAAGACTTCCTGTAGTCCTTCTAGGTGAAATCAGGTTTTACGGCATCATAAGGTCGGGATAGTCCTGAAGTGGTGTCTGTAGTTGTACATCGATCAAGTTCTAGATAGCGTAGGTTCTAAACCATTCTTGAGGAACCTGCGGATGTTCTTGTTGAGTCCGTAATCTTGGTATTATCCACAAGATGTTATCTAATTCGTGGCAAGTGAAAATGGGAAAGGAAACTGACAATGGTGGTATTCTAAAGGATGAGAATAACATTGATGACGATGAAATCCCAGTGATGAGTTAAGAGATAATGGTGATAATAGTGAATGGGATACTACCCTCTTTCGCGCTATTTCGCGACATCTAAGAGGTAAAGCTGAAGTACGCACTATGGGACGACCAATAGTGTAATTAGTAACCAACGATGGTGGTAGTACCTAAGTAGTAAGCGTCCTACTAGTGAAGGAAATAAAACATGCTATCTCCCTTGTAATAAGCATCCAAATAAGTCCATTAAAATTAAGTCTGAATACTCTACCAAACGGCATTCTATGTATAGGCTAAATGAGAACCTCGCTCTTATGACAATTCAATAGTGCTAATGGTGGTGTACGTGTAACTGGTGGTATAATGGTAGTGGAAGATGACAAGGCATCTTCAATGTCGGAATCCGATGAAAGGATAACAGCGTGGGTATCTGAAGACATGTCACTTGTGAACCAGGTCAATATAATCATATATATATATGAGTATGGGTATGAATAACTTGCACAGTGTGTGCGTAAAACAACATGTATAGTGAATATGCACCTATGATGAAAAGATGAGATGCTATGATGATGTGGTTATAGTCTAGGGTCCAAGATACATCCTAGTTCGCTATAACCTTAGCTCTGATGCCAATCTGTCACACCCCCAAAATACCTGAATGGCAGCGGAATGGAATACCTGGGAGTGACTGTCATAGCACCATAGTTTACCGTTATATTGAACGACCTAAAGTGTCGTTTAGAAAATACAGCGTTTGATCATCATATCATTCAGAGTTTACAAAGCTTAGGTCCCAAAAGAGTTTGCCAAAATAGTTAAAATAAGTTCAACAAGATCAAACGTTTCATAAGTGCAGAAAATATAGTGAGACGCGTCGACTCCGCGACTCCATGAAGGTCCAAATGTATGCAACATGAGCTACCTTAATAACCTGAGAAATACATTGCGAAAACGGTCAACATAAAGTTGGTGAATAATCATAGGTTTATAAGTTAAATCGTATGTACAATAAGCCACAAGTATAAAGTAAAGTACTAAAATGTCAAAAGTGCTACATTGTCTCTTAAGCTCATGGCACCGAAGCTCGACGAACTAAAATTGGCCCCAAAGGAGTGTTTATCAGGCACTCGTGCTATAATTAGACATGAAATGCATTCGTTTTCCTTATGGAGCAACCCAAACACGAATGGAGGAGTCACCCTCGATAGATCTATCCACTCACTCTCGCTTGGTAATATAATTAACGGTCCATGATAATAAAGGGGACTTGAAGTGATAGTACTACCAACTTAAGCAATGTATGGAATTTAATACTTGGGCATGTACAAAAATAATATAATTGTGCAATGTATTCTCCCCCATGGGATTTAAAATCAAATAAGTACTAAAAACGGGGCTATGAGAACTCACCTCGAAAGGATGGTACAACGATGGTACAATGATGTAAAAGTAGTCAGGACAATGAGGCGCGAACACTAGCCGCAACCTAAATGAATAATCGCGATCTAATTTAGATCAAGCCGTAATGAAATGAATGCACATGCACATGATACCCATACCACTCGTAATTTGGAAATACTAGTTATCATCATAGTAAAATAGTTTCCATACTTAGGAAAATAGTCCATATATAGAAGTATATAACTTGTCGTATTATCTCGTATGAAAATGTTAGCGTTAAATTCCTTGTATCGAAAACCTTAAGATAACGTCGTTTAAGTCGTATAAATATTCTCTTGGGCCATACGTATTCATTTGCTAAGAATATAGTCCTTAGTATCATTTCTAAAAAAATATACCATTTAGTGCGTAAGTTATTATTTTTTATTTGTGACCAAAAATATATATATAGTTTTGACGATGTTAAAATGAGTATAACTCGGTCGTTTTAAGCTCGTTTTCCTCGTTCTTTATGTCCACGGATTCGTCTTTGTATATACTAGTATATTTTTGACAACTCGGCTCTTTTAGGTTACGTTTAATGCCTCTTTTTACCCATTGAAATCTGCCTAACAGCAAGCAGTTTTTGTAAAAGTAGTTTTCGTCGTTAAATTTGCAAAAATCATATCTCCTTCGTTATAAGCTTGTTTTAGTCCATTCTTTCGCCTAAAGTTTCGTTTTTGAATGTATTTTCTAAATCTTTGGTCAAAACTTGGCCACCATCTACTGATTTTCCCACGAAATTAAAATAGGGACAGTAGGTAATCTTATTGTTTCAAAAACCATTTTCAAGTCTCCAAACTAGTTCCATCCTCCATCAAACCACTTTCAAACACCACAAAGCTAATCTAATCCTACCATACACCTTCTTAGGGTGTCATGGATCCTTAAACATCATCAATCCACTAGGTCTAACAAGGGTTTCATATGTTTCCATTTCTAGGACTTCAAAGTTTATATATACAAAAATAGAGTGGTACAAGTTGATGCATGTATATGATCTTGTAAGAAAATTATATAAACATAATAATAACTTGTAAAAATCATAAAAATGAGTTTGTATACTTACTTGATGGTTTAGAGAGTTTAGATGATGAAAAACCTACTAATCCTTGAGTTTTTATTTCAAAACTCCAACAAGGATGATTATATAAACTAGTTTATACCAAGATCTTGTAAAATTTATTCTTCTTGCTCCTTGAACACCCTAGTTCGAATTCACCATAAGAGAAAAGAGAGAAAAAAGTTTGCTTGCCTTAGTAAAAATGATTTTTGTGATTAAAATGGATGAAAAGTTTAATTTATACTTAGACAAATGTTTGGTGAGCATTAAATTAAGTTGGTGAAGTTAGCTCATTAGATGGCTTAGGAGGGGGGGGGGCCGGTTCACAAAGGAGGGAAAAGGGGGTTTGTGTTGGGTAATTATTTAGTGAGTTAATGGTAAGATTGTGTAGTATTAGTTGGTTTTAGGTTTAATCGGGTACCGGGTTTGTTAGAAATAAATTTTATTGAAGTTATTCGGGACGTAATAAAGTCGTAAAAATTGTAAAAATATGCCGGGTACAAGTACGGAGAGTTAGGGTGATTATTGTTTAATTTTGGTGAAAACCGTCGTTATTAAGTTAAACGTACGATACGTAATAGTTAAATTTCCAAAATACCGGGTAAATTAATATTACAATTTTTATATTATAGAAGTGAGTATAAAAATATATTGGGATCATAGTCGGGAGTGTCGGACATGTTAGACACATTTATAGTTCGCGTATTAGCGTTTATTTAAAATAAACGTACGTAAATCGTTAATAATACCAAAAGTATTAATTTAGTTATCCTACGAGTGGAATAGCATGCAAGTGCCCTAATAATGATATGCAGACTATTTCTAGTCCGTATGAAATGTCCCTGATAATAATGCATGAATTCGCTCCTGAACCAATACGGTTCGCGAATTTGAACATTCGTAAACTAAATTTACGATGACATGAATAATGCACGTGAATAGTGATTTTCTTCCGAAAATGAATAGTGTCAAGTGAATAGTAAAATTTCTGAACGCTTCTCAGAATGTCAAATTGACCTCGAAAACGATGAATAGTGATCGATGAATAGTAAATGATGAATAGTAACTTGTGAATAGTAAATTGTCGAGGTTTGGAAAATGACCGGAAATTACGAGTTGTGACACTCCAACCAAATGGTGCATCAACAGTCCTAAAAAGGTTTGATTACATTGATGCACGAGGCAAACCCAAGTCAGTCATGGCTTGGGTACCCCAAAGAAACTAATATGTGTATACATGTGCAGGAACATTCAAATGATATTGCAGATCAAGGATATGTAGATAGTGGATGTTCAAGGCACATGACAGGCAACATGTCTTACCTCATAGACTTCAAATCATTTGATGGAGGATATGTTACCTTTGGGGGAGGAATCAAAGGAAAGATTACTGGTAAAGGTACAATTAAAACCAGTAAATTAGATTTTGAAAATGTGTACTTTGTGAAAGAACTACAGTTTAATCTCTTAAGTGTCTCACAAATGTGAGACACAAAGAACAAAGTTCTTTTTACTGACACTGAATGCATTGTACTTTCTCCTGATTTTAAAATTCCTGATGAAAGTCAGATTCTTCTTAAAATCCCTAGAAAGAACAATATGTACATTGTTGATTTAAAGAACATTATTCCTAAAGAGAGTTTAACCTGTCTAGTAGCAAAAGCCTCATTGGATGAATCTATGCTTTGGCATAGAAGACTTGGTCATGTAAACTTTAAAACAATCAATACAATTGCAAAATATGATTTGGTTAGAGGTTTACCCAAAAAGATTTTTCAAAATGACCAAACCTGTGTTGATTGTCTAAAAAGCAAACAACATAGAGCTTCTTGTAAGCCCAAAACTCATAACTCAATTTCTCAAGCTTTATACATGCTTCAAATGGATCTTTTTGGTCCTACTTCTGTGAATAGCTTGAATGGTAAAAGATATTGTCTTGTAGTTACTGATGATTACAGCAGATTCTCTTGGGTTTTCTTTTTAAGTACTAAGGATGAAACAAGTGAGATCCTTAAGTCCTACATTACAGGGATAGAAAACCAAATTGATAAGAAAGTAAAAGTAATTAGATGTGACAATGAGACAGAATTCAAGAATAGAGTTATGGATGAATTTTGCAAAGAAAAAGGAATAAAAAGAGAATATAGTGTAGCTAGAACCCCACAGCAAAATGGAGTAGCAGAAAGGAAAAATAGAACACTTATTGAGGCTGCTAGAACAATGCTAGTAGATTCTAAGTTGCCTATTTCATTTTGGGCTGAAGCAGTAGGTACTGCTTGTTATGTACAGAATAGGGTTCTTCTGATTAAACCTCATAGAAAGACTCCTTATGAACTTTTGTTTGGTAGAACACCATCTCTAAGTTTTATGAGACCTTTTGGATATCATGTCACTATTCTCAATACCAAAGATCATCTAGGAAAGTTTGAAGGAAAAGCTGATGAAGGCTACATGATAGGGTATTCTTTGCAAAGTAAGGCCTATAGGGTGTATAATAAATGCACTAGGCTAGTGGAAGAAAACCTGCACATAGAGTTCCAAGAGAAACTACCAAATGTTGCAGGCACTGGACCAGATTGGTGTTTTGACATTGATAAGCTTTCAGAATCTATGAATTATGTGCCTGTCACAGGTACAAATACTAACGATAATGCAGGTTTTGAAGACAATGATGAAACATCTGAGGATCAAGATTACATCTTGATGCCAATTTGGACAGGATTGGAATCATCTTCAAGTCTTGGAGAGCCTTCAAATACTACAAATGAAGGTGTTGAAGATGATCATGGAACTCAAGATCAAGGGAATCTAGAAAATTCTAAAAATGGAAATGGTACTGTCAATTCTCAAGATGGTACTGCCAGTTCAACAGATGGTACTGCCAGTTCACAAATTGGTCCTGCTGAACCATTAAATGTTCTATCAGATGATTCCTTACCAGAAGATATAGGAATTGGAAACCTTCCAATTTCCTATGATGTTCCTACAACACACAACACAAGAATTCTCAAAGATCACTCCATTGAAAATGTGATTGGCAGCATTGATTCTGGTGTTAAAACAAGAACTCAAGTCTTATCTTCAGACAAAGATGGGTTTGTCCTAGCTGTGTATGAAGAAAAGAACCATGAAGTTGCCCACATATGCCTGTTTTCATGCTTTCTCTCTCAAGTAGAACCCAAAAACATTACAAAAGCCTTAGATGATTCAAGCTGGGTTGAAGCAATGCAAGAAGAACTACTTCAATTCAAACTGCAGAAGGTTTGGGTACTGGTTGATTTGCCCAAAGGTTACAGGGCAATTGGAACCAAATGGGTTTTCAGAAATAAGAAAGATGAAAGGGGAATAGTGATAAAAAACAAAGCCAGATTGGTGGCCCAAGGGTACACTCAAGAAGAAGGAGTGGATTATGAAGAAGTTTTTGCTCCAGTTGCAAGAATTGAAGCAATTAGGCTATTCTTGGCCTATGCTTCTTTCATAGGTTTCACTGTCTACCAAATGGATGTCAAAAGTGCCTTTTTATATGGTACTATTGAAGAAAAGGTGTATGTTTCTCAACCTCCAGGCTTCATTGATGCAGAATATCCAGACAAGGTGTACAAGGTTACCAAAGCTCTTTATGGTCTACACCAAGCTCCTAGAGCATGGTATGAAACATTGGCTTTCTATTTACTGGAAAATGGATTTCAAAAAGGCAAGATTGATCCAACTTTGTTCATCAAAAGAACCAAGAAAGACATCTTGCTGGTGCAAATTTATGTTGATGACATTATCTTTGGATCCACAAATCAGGAATTGTGTGTAGAGTTTGAAAAACTTATGCATAGTAAGTTTGAAATGAGTTCCATGGGGGAACTTACTTTCTTTCTGGGTCTCCAAGTGAAACAATCAAATGAAGGCATATTTATCAGCCAAGATAAGTATGTAGCTGAGATCTTAAGGAAATTTGGGTTTGCAGATTCAAAGGTTGCAAGTACACCAATGGATCCAGAAAAGGGGTTACACAAAGATGTTGAGGGTGAAGATGTTGATGTGCACAACTACAAATCAATGATTGGGTCCCTAATGTACCTTACTTCATCTAGACCAGATATCATGTTCTCAGTATGTGTATGTGCAAGGTTTCAAGTCAATCCAAAAGTTTCTCATCTCACAGCAGTCAAAAGAATCTTCAGATACCTCAAGGGCCAGCCTAAGTTGGGTCTATGGTATCCAAGGGAATCATCTTTTGATTTGGTAGCTTACTCAGATAGTGACTATGCTGGTGCAACCCTAGACAGAAAATCCACAACTGGTGGATGTCAATTTCTTGGCTGCAGACTCATATCATGGCAATGCAAGAAGCAAACAATGGTGGCCAACTCTACAACTGAAGCAGAATATGTTGCAAGTGCAAGTTGTTGTGGCCAAGTTCTTTGGATCCAGAATCAATTGCTTGACTATGGGTACAATTTTCTTAACACCATTATTTACATTGACAATAGCAGTACTATATGTATCATCAAAAATCCAGTTCAACATTCAAAAACAAAACACATTGAAATCAGACACCATTTCATAAGAGATTGCAATGAGAAAAGGTTAATTCAAGTTGTCAAAATTGATTCTGAAAATAATTTTGCAGACCTTCTCACCAAAGCTTTTGATTTAGGTAGGTTTAAATACCTGGTAGCAGGTATTGGTATGATAAATCTTTGAAAAACATGTGTTTTGTATATAAATAAACAAGTTCTGGACTTTAAACATGGTACTGCTAGTTAGTCATAAGGTACTGTCAGTACAAAATTGGTACTGTTAGTTCAAAGTTTGCTCTGTTTTTGCTCATCTTGATGTTTAACTGTTAACAATGCTATAAAACAAGTGCTTTGCACTCTGTTCTTTTGGTTTACAACTAATCATTTCAGGTTACTCAAAGCTTGCTAACACAATCAGGATATGGAAATGGTAATCAGTTCACCAAGTTGTTCAAAACTTTAAGAGCTGACTAGTCCAAAGCAAACGGCTCTTGGTAAAGACTTATCAAATCCGTTGATAGCTGATAGTTTGCTAAAAACTATAAGGTAATCAGTTCACCCAGTTTCAAAAACTTAAACGAACTGACTAGTCCAAAGCAAATGGCTCTTGGTAAAGACTTATCAAATCCGTTGATAGCTGGTAGTTTGCTAAAAACTATAAGGGATATTTTCTAAAATTTCAAAGAGACTTCCAAGTTTTATTTCAAAACAAGGTACTGGTAGTTCAAATTTTAGTACTGGTAGAGTAAAATTGTACTGCTACATAGCCGTTGAGTCTGTCAGGCTAAATTATAGCCGTTGTTTTTAAAAGGGTATTTTTGTGAATTATTCATGTTTTCCTTGAATTAAGGATATAGTTATTATAATAAAAGATCTTTTTTTGACCGCCTCTTCAATTACTTATCCATAACTTTTATAGTCGGTCAAAAGTCATTTTTCTCATATTCAATCCTTATCATAATTCACACTCACCTTTCATCTTCTACCAGTACAACAATAAAATCCCACCATTGAAATCAAAATTTTCATTAAACCTTTCACCATGGCTCGTCTAAGTTTTGTCAAACGTCACAACCAATTAGCATTTTTGGAAAAGTCTGATGACAATGAAACTTTTCATCAAGCAGTGGATTTTCTAAACAATTCTTATGTCAGGTTTGCTTTACTCGTGAATCCCACTATTTTTGAATCTCAAATTTCACAATTTTGGCAAACTGCTAAACTTAATACTCTTGAGGATGGGATTCAAGTGTTAATGGTCAAAGTGGATGGTAGAACATTGACTTTTACCGAATCATCCATTAGAAGACACCTTCGTTTGGATGATTCAGATGGCATTAGTCAACTACCTGATACTAAAATATTTGAAAATTTGACAAAAATGGGGTATAATGTAACTTCTACAAAGCTTACATTTCTTAAAAAGCATTTTACCCCTCAATGGAGATTTTTGATTCATACCATCATTCATTGTTTAAGCCAAAAGAAAACCTCATGGGAGCAATTTAGTCGTAACATGGCTGCAGCTCTCATTTGCCTGGCAACAAACAAGAAATTCAACTTTTCAAAATATATTTTTGAAGGAATGGTTAAAAATGTGGACAGTGAAACAAAGTTTTTAATGTACCCAAGGTTCATTCAGTGCCTCATAAACAAATCCAAACATTTGTTACTTCCCCCAAACAAACCTTTTAAGACTCCCAAACTTACACACAAGGTGTTTTCAAACATGAAAATTGGTTTTCAAGGAGAAGAAGTACCACTTTTTGAGGAAATGTTACCACAACATTCTGAAGAACCTGATCATTCATCACCACATCTATCATCAGTACCATCACCCACACCAACAGTACCATCAGTCACACCACCATCATCAGTGCCATTACCATCTCATCAACAAACAGAAACACCATCTGCAACATCACCATCATTATCACATCATACCTCACCACCTCAATCTCCTCCACAACAAAGTGTAGATGCTCAGACTATCAGGGAATTAAAGGAGCAAGTGCAGTACTTACAAACTTCTCTTGAAAGTCAAAACAAACATTTTACAGAGATCAACACCAAGTTAGTTAAGAGGGTTGAGAAATTAGAGTTGAAAGTGAAGTTGCTGAAGGGTAAAAAGTCTACTCAGTTGGTTGTTTCTAGTTCCTCAAGTTCAGATGCAGAGGGTTTGGGTCTCTCTTCCAAAAAGGGGAGGATGGGTAGTTCTGAAAATAAAGAGAAGATTCAATTTCAGTTTCATGAAGGAACTCCAGTGATTGATGAAGAGCCTGCTACTCAAGAACAAGAGCCTGTTAGCTTGAAAGATACTGCTGCTACAGATACTGCTGAAGCAAAGCAAGATACTGCTGAAGCAGAGCAAGAGCCTGCTGGGATTCAGAGGCTATTAGCTATGAATTTAAAAGGATCTGATCAAGTGTCTTACAAAAGAAAGAAAGGATCACAGCCTTAGGGGAGGTTTCTTGTTTCTGATGAACAATCTGCTGCTCCAAGTCCAGTATCATCACCAAAAGACAAGGGCAAGAAAATTGTGGTTGAAGATGAACCAAAGCCTAAAAAGATGAAGCAGAAAGAACAAGTACAATTGGCTGTAGATGAAGAGTTGTCCAAAAAGCTTCATGAAGAAGAAGTATTGAGAGCTGAAGAAGAATCAAGAATGCTGCAAGAAAAGTTTGATGCTCAGCTGCAATACATCATCTCCATTGACCCAATTGTAAGAGGTGAAGCTTATACCCTGATTTGTGATGAATCTCTTAGCTCAGATGAAATGACAATCAAGCTCAATGATTTCATCACCAAGAAATACAATCAAGAGGCATTGGATGATGTCTATCAGCAAATCCAGAAGAATCAGAAGAAAGGATTCAAAATGCCACATTCTGAAGCAGATCAGAAGAAATTCTTCATGATATATCTGAAAAGAGAAGTGAACATGAAGGATCATCAACTCAAAGGTAAATCTTTTGATGAATTGAAGCTTCTATACTTAGAGGCTTACAGAAGAAACAAAACCAGTTTTGTCATGGATACACAAGAAAGACCTTCCAAAGGAAGAAAAGATGATCAGAAGGAACAAGCAGAGAAAGCAGAATTGCCTTCTGTTCAGACAAAAGAAATGGTTGTCCATGTTCCACAAATTATTTTTGCTGAACCTTTACATGCAAGGCATCCAGTCATAGATTGGGAAATCTACAATGATAAGTTTGGCAAAGCATGGAAGATAACAAGAGTTGGAAACAAGGTTGAGATTTTCAAGAACTTTGAAAATCTACTCAGAGCATGTAGCAGAATGGATTTAGATGAATTATGGGTATTAGTTCAAGAGAAGCTGAAAACCAAGTATAAGCCAGATGCAAAGGAGCAAGAGCTATGGGTGGAGTTCAGCAGACTATATGATCCAAATCCTTCTTATACTCATTGGAAATTTCCTTACTATGATTTATCTGTTACATGGGAATACTTCAGCATGAGTCATGTTCATCATCTTTCCACTCAGAGTGGAATAGAGCTCTTTATGCTAGGAGAGAAAGAGTATCCTTTAAGCTATGAAGTATTATCAATCTTGATCTCCAATAAGCTTTTGTGTGAAGAAGAGACTGATGCAGTCAAAAGATTGAAGGAGAGCATACTTGATCAGTATGAAAGCCTTAGAAGAAAAAGATAAGGTTTTTGGAAGAGTTCCCTCAAATCCTCAAGGTATGAATTTTATTCACAAAGAAACTTGGTTATTTTATATGGGAATAACAAGTTTAGGGGAGGATTGTTGGGAATAAAATGCACAAAGTAAAGAGTCTGCCAGAAGAGCCTGCTAGTGATAGTTAAGCCTGCCTCTTCAGTTTTGCTGATGTTGAAGATATACTAACAGTACCTTCTGGGTAAGAAGGTACTGCTAGTTAAAGAAGGTCCTGCCAGTTTTCACGACAAGTTGGTATATTTTAATTAGAGATATTTACTTGTATTATTAGTCTTTGTACAAAGTTATATGTTAAGTAGAAGTAGTACAGAAGTCTCAGTAGATATAATGGAGTGTTTTACCTTGAAAGGTGTAATATTAGGATAAGATAAACCTCTAGTATATTATATTAAGCAACTTGACCACTTGTAATAAGGGCTCCTTATACTATAAAAGGAACCCTTAAGACACCTTCTTAGACAGAACTTGCATATCTTTACATACAGCTTTCATAGCTTTCCCATGCATAACTTCTATCTTTAACCTTTTCACGTATAAAAGATTCAAGGTTACACTTGTAATCCTGGTGATAGTTTAGATCACCCGTATTATTTCATCAATAATATTGAATCGTTTTGTGTTATTCTTGTTGTGTTCATTCTCTTTTACTTATTCACCACCTTTGTTCCTTTAGTGTGTTTTAGTAAATTCCGTGTGCTAACTTACATTCATTCATAAATATCCTAAACACATTACTGAGATTAACATCTCAAGTGTTTGCACAATTCAATAAACAATCCTTCCACAAACTATATCAATGATTTAAACAAGTAATCACCCTAAACTAAGAACAGGCTCAGCTGCTACTTTGATAACAACTCAGCAGCAGTTAGGGGGGGCCAAAAGGTGGGCTCAGAACGGCTATCAAAAACTAATCCTAAGGGGAAATAAAGATAAAAGCACACTAAGGGGGACCTAATAGGCACTATAAGGACATAAATAAGCAGTTAATGAGGGAGCTAAAAGCACTTAAACAAGCTAATCTATCCTATAGCTACTGATGCAAAGATGGGGTTGAGGGGCTGTAGCAGGCCTAGGGAGTGAGTTTTGCAGCCAAAGTTTTAGCTACCAAATGGAATTGAACAAGCAATTTAATCTCAGAAAAATAAAAGTCACACTACGAATTGTTCATAAAACAAAAATCTTAAACTAAATCCTACTCTATCATGCTGAAATCCAAGATCAAAGTGGGGGCTGTTAGGGACCGTTCGTAGCAGGTAAGTGGTCAAATTGAGAAATTGACTCACAAGGTCTAACTAACAGGTAATTGGAACATGCATTATTATATTCTAAACTAACACTTAAAACATATAAGCTAAAGGAAGTACCACTAGAATTAATAAGCTAAAATCAATCAGAATAAGCAGTAATCAATAAGCTAATGAGAACTTTTGAAAGAACTTAATTTTGCATTACTTTTAAAACTGAGTACAGGGTAAACATCAAAACGATATTAAAGACTTAAACTGAAAACTAAAACCTACTAATTGACTGACTACTAAAACATAAATTAAGACTGACTATTAAAAACTAAAACAAGACTGTTAATAAAAACCCTATTTTGACTGCTAAGAAATACAAAAAAAAAAAAAACAAGACTGCCTTTTGTGGCTTACAAAACACAACCATTTATACTAAACAAAACTAGGGTTTCCTTTGCATCTTGGATGTCCGCTTGTGATTGTGCTTTCTCTCTGAGTGAATTACTGAGTTGGACATTTTTGTGCTTCATTGAAATCACTTCATTACCCTTGGATTAATCTTGACTCATCTCAGCCCTTAACATGCTTTGGCGCCCAAATAGGTGTGGTGGATAGGTGACCTGACAGGGTAGGTAGGGATTTGTGAGTGATAGGTGGTTGTAGTGGGATTGGGGTTAGTGTTTCAAGGTGATGGGGGAGATGGTGATAGTTGTGTTTGGCTGGATGTAGTCACGGGTTGTATTGGGGAAGAAGGGTGAGAATGGTTGATCGGGTGAGAAAGGTTGCAATCACACGTTTTTATTATTAATCAAACGTATAAGGTTTTTTTGAATGGGCAAGGATAAGAGGTGGTGTTTGGGCTTGAGTTGTGATCTGGGCCAAATTAAGTTTAAATGGTGGGCTGTAGTGTAAGGTGGGGTGGATTTGTTTTGGGTTAACAAATAACCAAGGATCCGTTTGGTGTTGTAACTTATCAAATCCCAAGGACCAAACTTGCAAAGTTGTTGAAGCTTGAGGGTTAATTCTGCCAATTATTCCAAAGTATTACAAGGACCAAACCTGTCAAGTTAGATAAACCATAGGACCAAAAATGCAATTTTCCAAATTTGAAGCACCAGGGACTAAAACTGCCAATTGTGAAATTTCAAAGGTTTAACTTGAAATCTTTTGAAAGCATTTTACCCAAAGATCATTTGCGTTTTCATTTGACTTTTAAAGAGCAAGGGTTGACTTTTCTTTGAAATAATTGACCAGGGGCTAGTTTTGTAAAATTTTGAAAGTTGGGGGACTGAAACTGCCAAATATGCAAATTTTGTTCGTTTTTCGTTTGTTTTCACTCGTTTTGCATCAGAAACATATAAAACACGATCTTTGGGATTTTCTTCGTATTTTGATGCTTTCTTGAGTATTTTCACATATTTCGGCAGTTAAAACGAGATAAAAATGATGAGTATTCACACACTCATCATTCAGCCCTTCCCCGATCTAGGTAACCCTTAATTTATGTCCAATTAGTCTTAGAATAGGTTTAGATACTTAGTATATGCTTTAGATAGTTAGTAGATTGCCATGCATGCATGTTTATTCTCGTTACCCTAGTTTTAGGTCGAATTGCATGTTTATGTGTTATATAGCTTTCCTACTTGATATAGTTTGCATTATGTGGCTTACTTGAACTTATATGAGTTAGATATAAGCTTCGAAACTAGATTGCCATGCTAGAATTAGAATTATAAGCATTTAGGACTAATTTTGCAAATTATTACATGCATAGGGGTATATATTGTAAATTCCTAAAACTATAAAGTCTAGGGACTGTTTTTGACATTTCCTAGAAAATATTAGTGTAAGGGCTAAATTTACAATATATTAAACCTTGAAATAAACTAATAAAACAAATATAAAACTAAAAGGACTAAAACTGCAAATAGTATAAATATAAGGGTAAATAGAGTAAATAATAGAAATTAGTATAACTTAGGAACTATATGTGTTATTTCTTTAAAATACGATAGTTTAGGGACTAAATATGCAATAGTTAGAAAGTTATATGCCTATTTGTTATAAGTTTATAAGTTTAGGGTAGAAAATGTAAATATATATAAATAAAGGGTAAAAATGGACTATTTTCAAAAAATATAAAAATCTATATAAGTTAGAAGCATAACACAATACTAGGGAGCTTCATGTGAGGAGTACTATGTGGATATTTCGTTTTGACGAGTTTGTTGGGTTTACGAGTTAAAGTGTCCTGACTCCTCGAACGATTATTGCATATACTTCTGAGATATGATGGCCTGAACAGTGTTATGTTATAACTAAACCCTAATAACAACATAACTCATTAATAGGGAACTTTGTGTGAGGAGTATTAACTTCTGAATTATGATGGCCCGAACGGTATTATGCTGATCACATAATACAAGTAGGGAGCTTCATGTGAGGAGTCATATACTTCTGAATTACAATGGCCCGAACAGTGTTATGTTATATATAAAAACCTAAATAGTAATTGTTTAAGAAAAGCTAGACTAAGACTTGACATACGCACACCCACACTACCCCAGGATACGTGAGTAAGTTGTCTAAACCCCTACTTAAATTAGCTAGAGACTCAGGTGAGTTTTCATAGCCTCACACCTTTTTAAATGCTTTTTAGATGTTTTACAAACCCTGTGAGGGGGATACATGCTTTAAGACCAAATACAAGTCTTTGCTCTGGTTATTGCACGAGTAAACTAACAGCCATCATTACATAACCCAAAATTCATGAATCTAATCGTTTGGAAGGTTTTATCCAAACGAACGCGAATATAGTTGATAGATCTATTGGAGTTTGACAACTCCCGTTGGTATTAACACCCCACTAGGTGGTACCAATAAGTACTATATTTGAACCTACTGAAGGTTTAACTTTGGAAAGTTATCCTTCCCATCCCCTCATGGTTTGGTCTGCAGACCCCATGACCCGGATCGTTAACGTGTGTTTCATGAGCTTAGTGCAATATACCTAGCTTCTTTCTAATACTAACCCTTTTCCACACATAGAGTTTAAGCTGAACTCTATGGAACTTGTATTCACACTTTAACTTTTTAAACTATGACTCTCACTCAACATACGTGTTGACTTTTAAGCATGTTATCTTAGGTAATTAGGCACTATAGGAACCCTGGCACGGAGAACCACTGGACATGAGGACGTCCAGAATAGTTATCATTAATCAATTTTGTGTCATAAAACGTATCTTAGGGGCCTCTCCTTTGGTAAAAGTATATCTTTTACTGTAAAAACTCTGATGAATAAATGAATGATAACAACCTTTTTCAAAAACGTCTCTTTTCGAGTCGTTTTCTATTATCTTGTCTTTGTTTCCATGAGTAATACCCCAAACACTTTATCCACTGCGATCAGTGAAAAATGGGGGTGTTACAGATTGGCATCAGAGCCTTGGTTATAGAGAACAAAAGGATTTTCCTAAAACTATAACCACTTTTTCAAAAAGGGTCCTCCGTGCCAGTAGAATCCCCAATTGCCTTTAGGTTAGAATCCCCAACTGCCTTTAGCTTAGAATCCCCAACTGCCTTTAGCTTAGAATCCCCAATTGCCTTTAGAATCCCCAACTGCCTTTAGTTTAGAATCCCCAACTGCCTTTAGGTTAGAATCCCTAACTTGCCTTTAGATTAGAACCCCTGAATTGCCTTTAGGATTAGATATCTCACTATTGCCCTTAGGATAGAGTTCCCACTATTAGAATTACCTTTAAAATGCATATTTAGGATAGAATTATTCTAAGAGATTCCTTCGGAAATTACAGTTAGATATGTCATCCTTTAACAATCCTATCATCGTGTTGGATACCGATGAGACAGATACTTCATCCGATGGTGATGAGTATGCTCCGGCTACTCCTACTCACTCATCTACTGGTTCTAATTCTCTGAAAGAATTAGCCCCGAATATCTTAACTAACCCTAGGATTAGAACTTTCCTCGAATGACCCCTATATGCAAGCATATAATGGGTATATGCAAGCATATGGTGGAAACATTCCCACTGTACCTACTATAACCCCTACCCCACCTAAACCCGACTATACTAGTCAAGATCATTATGTTCCTGAAATAGATTCACCTCCCCTTAAGAAAATACGTTTTATACCACCATCACCTCCCCCTAGGTTCCATATAGGTAGTAGTTCGTATAAAACACCTTTAGAAAGGCATGATGAACAAATAGATGAAATACTTAGTCATCTAGATAACCTTTTTTAAAAATAATGGAAGAAGTAGAAATTAGGATTAGGGAATTAGGAATAGGTAAAAATAGGTTAGAAAATGAACTAGAGAAAACTCGTAATCAAGTCTTTAGGTTACAAACAAAGTATGAAGGACACTCTGACGAAGTAAGCACCGCACGTGTTAGACTTTCCACTATAGAAATGATTATCGAGGATCTTAGGGATAATCATAGATCTGACTTAAATGAACTCTTGGAGACTATTCAAGATCTCAAGAGTAACCTAGAGCAAAAATAAGGTTATAGGTTTAGATAACATAAGTAGATAACTTAGTTAAACGGGTACTTGCTAGTTTAAAAAAAAAAAAAAAAAAAAAAAAAAAAAAAAAAAAAAAAAGTTTTCCATAAAGCTCGTATCCCGTATTAGGATTCCCCAATTGCCTTAGAACACACTAGATTGCCTTAGGAACTTAAAAACTAAAATGAATAGGAAAAATTAAAACAAGTAGACATACATAGGAATAGTAAAAACTTAGGATCCCTTAGAATCACTATGCCTTTAGACGGAGGGGGAAACTATTTTCGGTGAACCACAACAATTCTTGCTAGGAACTTGTTCTTTTTTTAAACCCATCCGGTATCAGAAAAGTGCTTTCAGCACTTAAAACATAAACTATAACAAAATTCTTACCATATCTTACCTTTAGAATGGCACGTACAAGAACTACTCCACCTGTCACTCCTACTACTCCCGTTATGACTCAGGAAGATATCCAGCGACTAGTGACTGACAGTGTAACTGCAGCACTAGGAGCTAGGGATGCAAATATGGTTAGAAACCCTGGAATCCTTGTAGTGAAGAAGAGTAACTACAAGGAATTTATAAGCTGTCAGCCCTTCAATTTCAAAGGGACAAAACAGGCCATAGGGTTAATTCATTGGTTTGAGAGATGTGAATAAGTGTTTTCTCGAAGTAATTGTAAAAAGGATTGTAGGGTTAAGTTTGCAACGGGAACGCTTACTTTGGAAGCGTTATCTTGGTGGAATTCATATGTCCAACCAATAGGAATAGAAGAGGCATATAAGTTATCTTGGGTTGAATTTAAGAAACTTATGATTAAGAAATACTGCCCTCGGACAGAAGTCAAGAAAATGGAGGATGAATTTTATAACTTGACTGTGAAGAGGAACGATGTTAAAACTTATATTAGGAGATTTCAAGAGTTGGCTACTTTGTGCCCTACAATGGTACCAACTGTTGAAAAGACGATAGAAGTTTTCATCGGAGGTTTGCCCCGAAGTATCAAAGGGAATGTTACAGCCTCTAAACCTCAAATGTTAGAGGAGGCCATTAATATAACTTTAAGGTTAATGGACCAAGTAACAAAGCACAACTCTGTGCCAGTGCCCTACAATAATAAGCGAAAGTTCCATGATGGGAGAGCTTTCGGTAATAACCGTAATAACACTGGAGGTAGTCATACAAATCCCTATCCTCAACCAAGGCAAGATAATGCAAGAGCTTATGCCACCACTTTAAATGAGAAAAGTGGGTATGCTGGAAGTGCCCCTCTGTGTAGGAGATCCAGCTGGCATCACACAGGGCCTTGTGTTATTAAATATAACATATGCAACACGGTGGGCCATTACCCAAAGGATTGCAAGAACAAAAGACCAGTTGCTGGAGGAAATCCACCACCAGCAATAGTCATTTATCATACTGGCGGGGAAAAGGGTCATTACATGAATAAATGCCCAAAGAGGAGTACTGATGGTGCCCAGGGTAGAGCATACATGTTGAGGGATAGGAATGATCCACAAGATCCCAGTGTAGTCACGGGTAAGTTTCTTTTAAATCATCATTTAGTTAAAATATTATTTGATTCTGGAGCAGATAGAAGTTTCGTATCTATACCCTTAGCCTCTAGACTTAGGATAAAACCCATAGCTTTAGATAATTATTATGAGATAGAAATGGCCGACGGAAAGTACTAACACGGTCATTAAGGGTTGTACCCTAACATTACTTAACCACTACTTTGAGATCGATCTCATACCTATTAGGCTCGGTAGTTTTGACGTTGTTGTGGGAATGGATTGGTTGTCCAAGAATCAAGCAAAGATTCTTTGTGACAAGAAAATCATCCATGTACCTATCAACGGTGAGACTTTAACTATCCGAGGAGATCAAAGTAGAACTAGACTTAACTTCATTCCATGTATCAAAGCAAAACGATACATGTCACGAGGTTGTCAAGTTTTTGTGGTTCAAGTAACGGAGACTAAGCCAGACGAAAAACGACTGGAGGAGATCCTTGTAGTCAGGGAATACCCAAAAGTTTTTCCTAAGGATTTACCTGGCTTACCTCCGATTCATCAAATTGAATTTCAAATCGACTTAATTCCCGGAGCAACACATATAGCCCAAGCCCCCTATAGGTTAGCCCCTTCAGAGATGAAGGAACTCTCAGAACAACTCCAAGAATTAACCGATCGAGGTTTTATACGTCCAAGTACATTGCCCTGGGGTGCTCCTGTCCTATTCGTAAAGAAGAAAGACGGATCTATGAGGATGTGTATCGACTATCGTGGATTAAACAAACTTACTATCAAAAATTGATACCCATTACCCCAGATTGATGACCTATTTGATCAACTACAAGGTTCGAGCGTATGCTCAAAAATCGAATTACGATCAAGCTATCATCAACTGAGAGTGAGGGAAGAAGATATCCCTAAGACCGCTTTCAGAACAAGATATGGGCACTATGAATTTCAAGTTATGCTATTTGGTTTGACAAACGCACCAGCGGTTTTCATGGATCTCATGAATCGGGTGTGTAAACCATACTTGGATAAATTTGTTATAGTGTTTATAGATGATATCCTTATCTATTCATGTAATGAGGAAGAGCACACTAAACACTTGAGAATAATCCTAGAACTGCTTAAGATAGAGAAACTTTATGCAAAGTTCTCTTAGTGTGAATTCTGGATTAGTGTTGTGCAATTTCTCGGACACATGATAGATAAACAAGGACTTCGTGTCGATCCAACAGAAATCAAAGCCGTTAAGGATTGGTCGCAACCTAAGAATCCTACAAAGATACGACAATTCTTAGGACTTGCAGGCTACTGTCGAAGGTTTATTGAAGGATTTTCAAAAATAGCTAAACCTTTGACAGGGCTAACCCGGAAAAACAGGAAGTTTGACTGGGGAAAAGATCAAGAGATAGCTTTCCAACTTTTGAAGAGAAAGTTGTGTAAAGCTCTGATCTTAGCATTACCAGAGGGAAACGATAATTTTGTCGTTTACTGTGATGATTCTCGAAGAGGTCTTGGAGTTGTATTAATGCAAAAAGATAAAGTAATCGCTTATGCATCATGAAAACTCACGACACATGAAGAAAACTACACCACACATGATCTAGAATTAGGAGCAGTGGTGTTCGCTCTAAGAATATGGAGACATTATCTCTATGGCACTAAGTGTACGGTTTTCACTGATCACAAAAGCCTACAGAATATTCTTGATCAAAAAGAGTTGAACATGAGACAACGTAGATGGGTAGAACTGCTTGTTGATTATGATTGTGAGATTCGTTATCATCCTGGCAAAGCTAACGTAGTAACAGATGCTTTGAGCCAAAAGGAACGAATCAAACCACTTAGAGTTAGGTCATTAGTAATGACTCTTCATTCGAATCTACCTTTTCAAATACTCAAAGCCCAGAATGAAGCCCTCAATATGAAGGATCGTAAACTTGAGAATTTACGAGGGATGGATAAGACTTTTGAGATAAGTTCAGACGGAACTCGTTGTATTAAGGGTCGAAAATGGTTACCTTATCATGGTAACTTAAGGAACGTAATAATGCACGAGTCCCATAAATCTAAGTATTCCATTCACCGAGGATCTAACAAGATGTATCAGGATTTGAAGAAACACTATTGGTGGCCCGACATGAAGGTATCCATTGCCAGATATGTGGGCAGGTGTTTAACATGTTCTAGAGTAAAGGCTGAATGCCAAACGCCATCCGGTTTATTGGAACAGCCTGAGATTCCCATTTGGAAGTGGGAAAGAATTACGATGGATTTTATCACTAAATTACCTAGAACATTCAACGGGCATGATGCTATTTGGTAATAGTTGATCGCCTTACAAAATCAGCACACTTCATTCCTATACGAGAAACAGATGATATGGAAACCCTTGCTAGGTTGTACCTCAAGGAAATAGTTTCCCGACATGGAGTGCCAATATCTATTATACTGGATCGTGATTCTCGCTTCACGTCCAGATTTTGGCAATCTATGCAAAAGGCCTTAGGTACTCCGATAGGCATGAGTACGGCATATCATCCGCAAACTGATGGTCAAAGTGAAAGAACTATCCAAACACTCAAGGATATGTTTCGAGCGTGTGTGATAGATTTTGGAAAAGGATAGGAGAAACAGTTGCCATTAGTAGAATTCTTGTATAACAATAGCTATCATGCTAGCATAAAAGCAGCATAGTATGAGGCACTTTATGGGAGAAAGTGTAGGTCTCCGGTCTGCTAGGCTGAAGTTGGAGAAGTGCAACTCGCGGGTCTGGAAATAATCCATGAGACAAATGAGAAAATAGTTCAAATCCGACAACGCTTAAAAGCTGTAAGGGATCGGCAAAAGAGTTATGCCGATATAAGACGTAAGCCTTTAGAATTTCAAGTCGGAGATAGGGTTATGTTGAAAGTTTCACCTAGGAAAGGTGTCTTTCATTTCGGAAAGCAAGGAAAGCTTAGTCCGAGATACATTGGACCTTTTAAGGTTTTAGAACGAATTGGTCCAGTGGCATACCGACTTGAATTACCGGATGAACTAAGTAATATACATGACACGTTTCATGTATCAAATCTTAAGAAGTTTTTATCAGACGAATCATTAGTTGTGCCTATTAACGAGCTTCAATTGGATGATAAGCTCAATTTCACTGAGGAACCAGTGGAAATTATGGACCAAGAGGTCAAAAATCTAAAACATCACCGGATTCCTATCGTTAAGGTACGTTGGGACTCCCAAAGAGGACCAGAGTATACTTGGGAGCGAGAGGATCAAATCCGTACTAAATATCCCCATCTATTCACACCATCACATACTAACTATAGTTAAATCTCGGGATGAGATTTTCCTTCAGGATGGGAGACTATCATAAACCACTGACTTCCCCTTAAGTTAGAATACCTTACTAACTTAGATTAGGCCCTCACTAGCACCCTAGGATTAGAAATGCCTTACTAACTTAAATTAGTCCCTTATTAGAGCATACTAGGATTAGAAATGCCTATAGGATTTTCCCGAGTTAAATTTTTGCTTTAATATATCGTTATAACCGAACTAACCCTCAGACAAGCTCACGTATCAACCTATGCCAACCACTACTCTGTTTACTTGATGTAAACATTATAGTATGTCAAGTCAAGGTAATAAACATATTTTTACTAAGAAAACTAGTACTATATTACCCTATACTTGCTAGAAAACCCTAAATGCACCTACGTGTTTTCAATTAGTTTTAAAACCCTAACTGCCTATCTGAACTTACATGCAAAGTGCTTAGGACTTAGATATAAGTTAGAATAGATAGCTTAGGATATATTAGAACCCTTAGGATATAGTACAACCCCTAGAAACTTAGGTACAATTCATATAAGCACAAAACCTTAATTAAGTCATAACTTCCTAAAACTAGGTTAAAACTTTACCATAAGCTACCATCACTTAGTATAAGCTACCAATAGTTACTAAACATCATTAGGACCTTAATTAAGATACTAAAACATAAATAAAACCCTAAACACTTATAAAACAAAACTAGATTAAAACTTGACCTAAACACCTAAACTATACTACTTAAGCACCTTAATATGAACAAGCAACCACCCTAGCACCTTAATATGAATAAGCTAGCACCCTAGCACCTCCAAGCACCCAAGCAAGGAGGTGCATCACCTCCTTGTCACCCTCTTGGCTCGAACTGCCTTTCATGGCTTCTTACCACTACAACCGGCCTACTCAGCCCCCTAGCTACCACCATAGCTCGTCCTTGTCACCTTCTAGCCTCACCACATCACCCTATAGCCATGCTTTCTCAGCCCCCCTGCTCGACACCTAGGCAGCCGTCTCACCCCAAACTGCTTTACGCGACTATAAATACCCCCTCCCCTCTCATTCTTCCTCACACCTCTCATCTCCCTCTTTACCTCTCATTTCTGTAATACTAAGTAGTTAGAAGTAGTAGGAAACGAGCAAGGAAGCCTTGGTTGGTTGTGTTGTGTTTTGAAGTCGTGGGAGCCAAAAGGAAACCCTAGAACCTTAGTTCAGCCCTCCCCCAACCTAGGTAACCCTTAATTTAGGTCCAATTAGTCTTAGAATAGGTTTAGATACTTAGTATATGGTTTAGATAGTTAGTAGATTGCCATGCATGCATGTTTACTCTCGTTACCCTAGTTTTAGGTCGGATTGCATGTTTATGTGTTATATAGCTTTCCTACTTGATATAGTTTGCATTATGTGGCTTACTTGAACTTATATGAGTTAGATATAAGCTTAGAAACTAGATTGCCATGCTAGAATTAGAATTATAAGCATTTAGGACTAGTTTTGCAAATTATTACATGCATAGGGGTATATATTGTAAATTCCCGAAACTATAAAGTCTAGGGACTATTTTTGACATTTCCTAGAAAATATTAGTGTAAGGACTAAATTTGCAATATATTAAACCTTGAAATAAACTAATAAAACAAATATAAACTAAAAAGACTAAAACTGCAAATAGTATAAATATAAGGGTAAATAGAGTAAATAATAGAAATTTGTAGAACTTAGGAACTATATGTGTTATTTCTTTAAAATATGATAGTTTAGGGACTAAATATGCAATAGTTAGAAAGTTATATGCCTATTTGTTATAAGTTTATAAGTTTAGGGTAGAAAACGTAAATATATATAAATAAAGGGTAAAAATGGACTATTTTCATAAACTTTAAAAATCTATATAAGTTAGAATTATAATACAATACTAGGGAGCTTCATGCGAGGAGTACTATGTGGATATTTCGTTTTAGCGAGTTTGTTGGGTTTACGAGTTAAAGTGCCCTGACTCCTCGAACGATTATTGCATATACTTCTGAGATATGATGGCCTGAACGGTGTTATGTTATAACTAAACCCTAGTAACAACATAACTCATTAATAGGGAACTTTGTGTGAGGAGTATTAACTTCTGAATTATGATGGCCCGAACGGTATTATGCTGATCACATAATACAATAGTAGGGAGCTTCATGTGAGGAGTCATATACTTCTGAATTACAATGGCCCGAACAGTGTTATGTTATATATAAAAACCTAAATAGTAATTGGTTAAGAAAACCTAGACTAAGACTTGACATACGCACACCCACACTACCCCAGGATACGTGAGTAAGTTGTCTAAACCCCTACTTAAATTTGTTAGAGACGCAGGTGAGTTTTCATAGACTCACACCCTTTTAAATGATTTTTAAATGTTTTACAAACACTGTGAGGGGATACATGCTTTAAAACTAAATACAAGTCTTTGCTCTGGTTATTTCACGAGTAAACTAATAGCCATCATTACATAACCCAAAATTCATGAATCTAATCGTTTGGAAGGTTTTATCCAAACGAACGTGAATATAGTTGATAGATCTATTGGAGTTTGACAACTCCCGTTGGTATTAACACCCCACTAGATGGTACCAATAAGTACTATATTTGAACCCACTGAAAGTTTAACTTTGTCAAGTTATCCTTCCCATCCCCTCATGGTTTGGTCTGCAGACCCCATGCCCAGATCGTTAACGTGTGGTTCATGAGCTTAGTGCAATATACCTTCTTTCTAACATTAACCCTTTTCCACACATTGAGTTTAAGTTGAACTCTGTGGAACTTGTATTTACACTTTAAATTTTTAAACCTATGACTCTCACTCAACATACGTGTTGACTTTTAAGCATGTTATCTTAGGTAATTAGGCACTATAGGAACCCTGGCACGGAGAACCACTGGACATGAGGACGTCCAGAATAGCTATTATTCATCAATTTTGTGTCATAAAACGTATCTTAGGGACCTCTCTTTTTGTAAAAGTATATCTTTTACTGTAAAAACTCTGACGAATAAATGAATGATAACAACCTTTTTCAAAAACGTCTCTTTTCGAGTAATTTTCTATTATCTTGTCTTTGTTTCCATGAGTACTACCCCAAACACTATATCCGCTGCGATCAGTGAAAAATGAGGGTGTTACACACCTGATGTACTTTTTCGTATGTCTAAGCATCTGATGAGGCGAAAAATGAACCGTTTTTATGGGGTCATTTAAGCCCGGAATTGAATTTATTTGATCAAATATTGCCCTAAATCGTTCCTTTTGTGATTTTAGGTACTTTGGGACTGAATTCTGGAAAAGGAAGCATTTTGGACTTTTTTTGGAGCATAAAAGTGAAGAAAATGGCAAAGACTTAATTTTCCATGCTGAGAACAGTACCTGACGGCGTCAAGAAGGGAACTGTGACGGTGTCAGGAGTAACATCCATGACCACCCAGTGAAAACCTGAAAGCGTCAAGAGAAGGGCGTCAAGAGTTATTTTGGTGACGCCCTGAAGATGGACTACACGTGACGGCGTCAAACCCAGATCTAGGCAGTCCGAGGACTTTATTGGCGGCGAGATGACGGCGTCAGACATTTACTCTTGACGCCGTCAGCTCACAAAATCTATATATACTTTTCTATTTTTCATTCATTAAGAGAGGAACTTGTGTGGAGAATACTAGGGTCGAACCTAATAAACCCTAGGTCGTTTGTAACAGTATTTTCAAGGGTTTTCACCCCTTGAAACCTTTCATGTTCAATTAAGATAAGTCCTCTTTCAATTCATTCAATATGTCTATGTGTTGTTTGAATATATCTTATGCTTGTCTTGATTTCAACATGCTAGGCTAGATCTTTCATGTGTTTGCTTAGATGTAATGAAACCTAGATGTTGATTATAGGTTGATTGCTTGTTTATAGTTGTAATGGATGAATGATTTCAATGTTAGGCTTAAGAAAACTGGCAGATCTCAATTGTGTAACTTGCTTGAACATCTTAAGAAACATGAACCGATGTGTACTAGGTTTTTATGATTGTATTTAATGCATGAGCGAATTCTAGTGATCCCATGTTAGGAGCTTCTTAGCCGGCTCGACATAGGAGTGAAGTAGGAGCTTATAGGATTGGGGAAGTAAGTACGCCACCCCATGAATGGTATTAAGTAATACAATCCGTCATCCACGCAACTGTAACAAGTAATTAACCTATAAAAGATATCTAGGGAGTAGTGAAACCTAAGTAAACACAATTCTCCCATATATTGCTCACACCACTATCTTAATTTAGTTTACTTTCATTTTTGTTATTTTATTTTGATTGCATCTTAGTAATTGGTTTAGTTGATTAGCAACTAATTCCACCCACTCCTTCAAAGACCGAGATTGTTATTAGCTTTTCTAAAAACATAAAAATACAAAAAGAATCATCCCTCATCTCTAGACCTAATCTTTAGGTTTTCTAATCCTAGCGACACTATTCCCAAGTTGAAAGATCAATCCCCCGGTACTTGGCACTATACTATACTACAACAATCAACTACACTGCCTGGTGGGGGTTGTAAGCTTCTCGAGATCCCTCGAGAGGTAAAGCCTGGTGCAATTCTCACGCATCAAGTTTTTGGCGCCGCAGCCTGGGGAATAGTTATTGTCTAGGTTAGAATTTCTTTTTATTAGGTCTACTTGCTAGATTCCTTTCTAGTAAGATTTTATTTGTATTTTTAGGTTCTCTTTAGTCTATCTTATTTCTTCGTGTTTTTGTTCGTAACTCTTTACCATCCGACATCATGGAAGATGGTAACATCTTTGAACCCATCAACCCACCACAACAAGACCACCCACAAAACCCACCACTAGTTTACCAACCTCTTAGGCCCCGAACCCTAGGAGAATACTCCCGACCTAGCCACCAAGGCTATCAAAACACCATTGAGCTCACCTAAGGAGCCAATGTGTCTCTCTTGCGATCCGACACCATCCGGTTAGTGCAAAGTGGATATGCATTCCATGGACTTCGTTCCAAAGATCCAAATCAACATCTCAAGGACTTCCTTAAAATCGTAGATTCTATAGACCTTGATGCTACAACTAGAGAGTCAACCCGATTACGCTTATTCCAATTCTCTCTACGTGATCAAGCTAGTCAGTGGCTTGAGCGTTTACCCGCGGGATCCATCACCTCATGGGATGATCTCACCACTCGTTTCCTTGCTCAATTTTTCCCACCGGGGAGAACTACCAAGCTTAGAAATGATATCTTGATGTTCCAACAACGTCAAGGTGAAACTCTATATGAAACATGGACTCGTTTCAAGGACTTACTCTAAAAAGTCCCTCATCATGGCATAGATCTTTGGCTCCAAGTCCAAATCTTCTATGACCATATCGATCTCTCCACAAGGTGAACCATTGACCAATCGGCCGGTGGCAAGCTACGTGATCTAAGTGCGGAACAATCATGGGAACTCATAGAAGATCTTGCTCTCTATGACAACGAAAGTTGGAATGATCCCCGTGATTTGAACAAAACGGTCAAGGAAATATCTTTGCCTTCGGACAATTCTAGTACTCCCCACCGTAGGATCATGGAACTTAAGGACCAAGTCAAGTTTCTCATGAAATCTTACGAAGCTCCTAAGCCTTCAAGCCAAGTGAACAAAATCACTTCTTCATGCGAATTATGTAGTGGTCCCCATGACACTCGTGATTGTGTGGAACTCCCCGGAACAGCTTTTGCGGACTACGCATCCTCGCGTACCGACGAAGCGGGAGATAAGTGGTACACTTTCAAACACGAGCCAAACCCTTATGGTGATTCCTACAACCCTTCTTGGAAAAATCACCCAAACCTTAGGTGGAAACAAAACCAAACCAATTCTTCCAATCCGCCTAATCGTTACCAACCAAACGGTCCACCCTCCAACCGTACTTTCAACAACAATCCTTCTAACAACTATGGTAGTACCAACAATCTTGAAGGATTGATGTCCAAGTTTATGGCATCTCAAGAAGCTCACATATCTAGGTTTGAAACCGAATTCAACCAACAACAAACGGAGATGACCAATAAGATTGACAACTTGTTGAAAGCCCTCAACAACCAAGCGTTAACTACACCTAGGAAGGACACTAGGGATGCCAATAGCGGAATCCAAACTAAGGACCCCTCGTCATCAAAACACGTCCACTTTGTCAATGTTGTCACCATTAAGCCAATAGATAAGGATATAGAAGAAAGTGACAAGGATGAAGTTGGAGTAGAAACCGAGACTAGGGATGAAATTAGGGAAGTTGAGGTTAATAAGAGAGAAGAGTTAGAGGTAGTAGAGACTGTAGAAGAGTACTTTGATAAGTTTCCCACCAAGGAGGAACGGGAATATCATAAGGATTTATTCAATGACCCCGAGACACCATATATCCTTGGCTTACCCCTTATCAAAATGGGAGACTCCTCTAACATCAACATACCATGCAACATTAGGCATATGCATATATGGAAAGCTTATATCGATCTTAGATCTCCTATAAACATCATGACTAGGACTTATTATAATTGGGTAATGAAGAAGCAACTTGGTTATAGGATGATGCCCAATAAGAATCTGATAAGTAATTTTGTAGGAAGAGTGAAGGGATTGCATGTGATTGTCGGAAATTTCCCTTATGAGATCGATTTTATGATAGTAGAGGATACTCGTCCGGTGATAGATGCTTGCCTAAGCCAAGTAGTGTTCGGAAAACCATTCGTTGAGGCCACTAAGATGAGTTATGATCCAACTTTAGGGATAGTTAGGTTCAAGGAAGAGAATGATGAGATTGCCTACCAAATTCCCTATAAGATTGAGCAGTACCGCCTCCTGTCAAACATAGAGAAGGAACACAAACAAGCGGCTTATTATAGGAATGATGAGGATAGACGTAGAGGAGTAGAGTATGTGATGAATAGGATGCTTGGTTTCTATAAAGAATGCTTGTAACTAGGTCCGGAATACAAAACTAGTATAGGAGATGACCTAGAGAGTGAAACCATCGATGAGGTCACGTAGTAACCCATGACCTTGAGTCTAGCTACAAGACTCGTAAATAAAGAAAAGCGCTTCTTGGGAGGCAACCCATGTTTTGTGTGATTTTTATTTTGTTTGATTGTTATTTGCTTCCGTATGCATGCTTTATTTTTATTGTTGGTAGATCATGTTTCAAAACTAAAATGGTGAAAATACTTTACTTTGTTGTTTGGCTTAGTCTTAACTTCATCCAAAGGTATTTCGCAAAAGATAAGTGTAAGGGGAAACCCCAAATATGTTTTTAAGAAACAAACTCGATCATGATCTCCACAATATTAAGTGAACATGTATATTCGTATTTGTTAGAGTCAAATGCTTGTATCGAGTCATAATGATGTTTTGAAGGATTTTCCAGGAAGTAGGACGAAGTTTTTCCCGAAATTTTCTGGAAACTTAACATAAGAATTTCTGCAGGTCACTTCTGACGGCGTCAGGAAGTAACCCCTGACGGCGTCTGATGAGGCGAAAAATGAACCACTTTTAGGGGGTCATTTAAGCCCAGCATTGAATTTATTTGATCAAATATTGCCCTAAATCGTTCCTTTTGTGATTTTAGGTACTTTGGGAGTGAAATCTGGAAAAGGAAGCAATTCGGATGTTTTTGGAGCATAAAAGTGAAGAAAACGCCAAAGACTTAATTTTCCAAGCTGGGAACAGTGTATGACGGCGTCAAGAGTAAAGTCCATGACGACCCAGAAGAAACCTGAAGGCGTCACATCAAGAGCGTCAAGAGTTAAAATCATGACGGCCTGCATAAGGTGTATACATGACGGCGTCAGATCCAGATCTAGGAAGTCCGAGGAACTATTTGGCGGCGAGATGACGGCGTCAGACATTTGTTCTTGACGCCATCACCTTCTAAAATCTATATATAGTTTTCTATTTTTCATTCATAGAGAGGAACTTGTGTGGAGAAACCCTAGGGCCGAACTTTGTGAACCCTAGCTCGTATTTTACAGTAAATTCAAGGGTTTTCACCCTTTGAATCCTTTCATGTGCTATTGAGATAAGTCTTCTCTTAATTCAATCAATATGTCTATGTGTTGGTTGTCTATATCTTGTGCTTGTCTTGATTTCAACATGCTAGGCTATATTTATCTTGTGTTTGCTTAGATCTAATGAAACCTAGATGTTAATTATGTGTTGATTACTTGTTTATGGTTGTATTGGATGAATGATTTCAATGTTAGGCTTAAGAAAACTGGCAGATCTCCATTGTGTAACATGCTTGAACGTCTTAGGAAACATGAACCGATGTATACTAGGTTTTATTGGTTGTATTTAATGCATGAGTAAATTCTAATGATCCCGTGTTAGGAGCTTCTTAGCCGGCTCGACATAGGAGTGAAGTAGGCACTCATAGGATTGGGGAAGTAATTACGCCACCCCATGAATGGTATTAAGGAATACAATCCGTCATCCACGCAACTATAACAAGTAATTAACGTGTAAAAGATGTCTAGGGAGTAGTGAAATCTAAGTAAACACATTTCTCCCATATGTTGCTCACAACCTTAGTATATTTTAGTTTATTTTCATTTCTAGTATTTTATTTTGATTGCATCTTTAGTATTGGGTTAGTTGACTAGCAACTAATTCCGTCCAAATCCTTCAAACCCGAAATTTTTACTTGCTTTTCTAAAAAATATAAAAAATACAAAATGAATCATCCCTTATCTCTAGACCTAGTCTTTAGGTTTTCTAATCCTAGCGACACTATTCCTAGCTGAAAGATCAATCCCCCGGTACTTGTCATTATACTATACTACATCGATCAGGTACACTGCCTGGTGGGGGTTGTAAGCTTCTCAAGATCCCTTGAGAGGTAAAGCCTGGTGAAATTCCCACGCATCAAGTTTTTGGCGTCGCAGCATGGGGAATAGTTATTGTCTAGGTTAGAATCTCTTTTTATTAGGTCTACTTGCTAGATTCCTTTCTAGTAAGATTTTATTTTTACTTTTACGTTATGTTTAGTCTATCTTATTTCTTTGTGTTTTTGTTCATAACTCTTCACCACCCGACATCATGGACGATGGGAACATCTTTGAACCCGTCATCCCACCACAACAAAATCCACCACTAGAACCTCTTAGGCCCCGAACCTTAGGAGAGTATTCCCGACCTAGCCACCAAGGCTACCGAAACACCATTGAGCTCACCGGAGCCAATGTGACCCCCTTGCGATCCGACACCATCCGGTTGGTGCAAAGCGGATGTGCATTCCATGGACTTCGTTCTGAAGATCCATATCAACATCTAAAGGACTTCCTTAAAATTGTAGATTCCATAGACCTAGATGTTGCAACTAGAGAGACAACCCGATTACGCCTATTCCAATTCTCTCTACGTAATCAAGCTAGCCAATGGCTTGAGCGCTTACCCGCGGGATCCATCACCACATGGGATGATCTCACCACTCGTTTCCTTGCTCAATTTTTCCCACCGGGGAGAACTACCAAGCTTAGAAATGAAATCTTGATGTTCCAACAACGTCAAGGTGACACTCTTTATGAAGCATGGACTCGTTTCAAAGACTTACTCCAAAAAGTCCCTCATCATGGCATAGATCTTTGGCTCCAAGTCCAAATCTTCTATGACTATATCGATCTCTCCATGAGACGAGCCATTGACCAATCGGCCGGTGGTAAGCTACGTGATCTAAGTGCGGAACAATCATGGGAACTCATAGAAGATCTTGCTCTCTATGACAACGAAAGTTGGAATGATCCCCGTGACTTGAACAAAACGGTTGAAAGCCCTCAACAACCAAGCGTTAACTACACCTAGGAAGGACAATAGGGATGCCAATAGCGGAATCCAAACTAAGGACCCCTCGTCATCAAAACACGTCCACTTTGTCAATGTTGTCACCATTAAGCCAATAGATAAGGAGATTGAAGAAAGTGACAAGGATGAAGTTGGAGTAGAAACCGAGACTAGGGATGAAATTAGGGAAGTTGAGGTTAATAAGGGAGAAGAGTTAGAGGGAGTAGAGACCATAGAAGAGTACTTTGATAAGTTTCCCACCAAGGAAGAACGGGAATATCATAAGGATTTATTCGATGGCCCCTAGACACCATATATCCTCGGCACACCCCTTATCAAAATGTGAGACCCCTCTAACATCAACATACCATGCAACATTGGGCATATGCATATATGGAAAGCTTACATCGATCTTAGATCCCCTATGAACATCATGACTAGGACTTATTATAATTGGGTAATGAAGAAACAACTTGATTATAGGATGATGCCCAATAGGAATTTGACAAGTAATTTTGTAGGAAGAGTGAAGTGATTGCATGTGATTATAGGTAATTTCACTTATGAGATGGATTTCACGATAGTAGAAGACACTCGTCCGGTGATAGATGATTGCCTAAGCCAAGTAATATTCGGAAAACCTTTTGTTGAGGCCACTAGGATGAGTTATGATCCGACTTTAGGAATAGTTAGGTTCAAGGAAGAGAATGATGAGATTGCCTACCAAATGCCCTACAAAATTGAGCAATACCGCCTTCTCTCAAATATAGAAAAGGAACACAAGCAAGCGGCTTATTATAGGAATGATGAGGATAGACGTAGAGGAGTAGAGTATGTGAAGAATAGGATGCTTGGTTTCTACAAAGAATGCTTGCAACTAGGTCCGGAGTACAAAACTGGCTTAGAAGACGACCTAGAGAGTGAAACCAATGATGAGGTCACGTAGTAACCCATGACCTTGAGTCTAGCTACAAGACTCGTAAATAAAGAAAAGCGCTTCTTGGGAGGCAACCAATGTTTTGTGTGATTTTTATTTTATTTGTTTGTTATTTGCTTCCGTATGCATGCTTTATTTTTATTGTTGGTAGATCATGTTTCTAAACTAAAGAGTGGAAATACTTTATTTTGTTGTTTGGCCTAGTCTTAACTTCATCCAAAGGTATTTTTGCAAAAGATAAGTGTAAGGGGAAACCCCAAATATGTTTTTAAGAAACAAACCGATCATGATTCTCCACAATATTAAATGAACATGTATATTCGTATTTGTTAGAGTCAAATGCTTGTATCGAGTCAAAATGATGTTTTGCAGGATTTTCCAGGAAGTAGGACGAAGTTTTTCCAGAAATTTTCCGGAAACTTAACATAAGAATTTCTGCAGGTCACTTCTGACAGCGTCATGAGTTTACTCTTGACGGCGTCACGTGTAAAAATCTGGAAATTTTACCGGTTTTGTTTTTCTAACGGAGTCTTAAAGTTTTTGTGAATTATTAGTTTTATAATCTCCAGGAAATCTACAAACATCATTCCACAAGCATTATATCTTATTTTGTTTTCTAGGATTTAGTAACATATGTAGATTGCCGCCGATTTTATGCGAGGTTGCCTTGTCTGTTTTCTCAGGATTTATAGGTTATGTATGACAAGAGGATGATTACTTTTCTGGAAGGGAAGCTTTGATTGTTCATTTTCTTGGAGGAAGATCTAACCTGGCCACCTTATTATCCATACCGAGCGAATCAGGGGAGTATTTGATTTCATTTATTTTACTTATTTCACTTTTACATTCTTTACTTGAAATTTGGGGACAATGTTCATCTTAAGTGTAAGAGGAGGCTAAAATGATGATACCTTACAGATACACTTTCGCTTAAGTTTGTTTGTTTGATAGTAGATGTGTAATAAACTATATGAAATACTTATTAGTGCAATTTTAGCGCCAAATTTAAATTTTTTTAAAACATTTAGGAGTGAAACTTTAGCCATAGCAAGCGTCTCATGGATAGGAGATTGTATGACTAGCACAAAACCATACTATTCAAAAAAAATTTCCACCCAAATATGTGAGGTTCGCCTTTAGATTTGATAGGAAAAGCATTTACTATTAGTACTTATGAGTGTACCGGTAGCATTTAGATTCTAGAACTTGCGTTAGTGATGCATCCCGAGACCGCTAGTGAGACTACATTCGTGTAGTAGGATTTACTACATGATAAGAGGCATTAGATCACACCTGTGTTAAACTCGTATCATAATTACTTGACCATTTATGTCATATTACTTGGCTAGTTAAGTCAACTAATTTTTCCCACACCTTAGCGTTGTACTCATTTTTAGTACACGAAACCCCTAGTACACCCCTCCGAGCCTATCTTTTCGTTTCTAACTTTAAGCATTTTGCTTAAAGGAAGAATTTGTTACACCCCACTTAAATGTACACCCAAATCGCCTTAGCCTTCCGTGTATGCACTCGTCTTTAGTGCATTATTGTTATTTGTTAAACCCTAAGTTAACTATCTAATTGATTACATGGTTGCTAAGTCGAGTCATATCCTTGTACATATTGTTTTGGGACGATTGGGACTCATGAGTATAGTACTTATTTTATGGAGCAATGGGGAAGAACATCATTTATTACCCCCATATGTACGTTAATCTTAAAAGTATTCCAAGTGTTTTGATTATCTTAATTCGAGTCATTAGATTAGTTTATTGTAAAGTATGTAAAAATTCAAGTGTAAGGGGAATGTTCATTCTCTATGACGTATTATTTTGGATGGTAGGGTAAGAGTGTATGTCAAAAAAAATAAAAAAAATAAAAAAAAAATAAAAAAAAATGAAAAATCAAGAAAAATAATAGAAAAAAAAAAAAAAAAAAAAAAAGAGAAAAAAAACATACGGACTACCATCCCTTTTTATTTTATGTTCATTTTATGTTTTTGTTATTTTTCATTTATTAGCATATGTCGAGTCTAGTCTTGGCTTAGCAACACCATATTGTACATGTAATTAACCAAGATTGTTAACTCGCCACCAGTAAAGACTGCATATATCCAACAAAACCGTGTATTTCATATCCCTACACCTAACATTACAACCCTTTAAAAGACCTATTTGATAGTTTATCCTAGGTGCTTACGCCATGTGGTGGAGGTTTGATCCTTTCCCAAGCCTATGGTAATCTATTTTGCTATGACAGGTAGTGAGAGATGTTTTCCATTTCCATATTGTGATATATACTATATTACACCCGAGAGATGTGAGTATCTAAACACTATTTGTAAGGTGCTAGTATATGACCTCCGTGCTTGTCTTTGGTCTTTAGTGGAACGATTATTTGTTGTAATTACTTTTATATTAGTGTTAAATGACCCCTAACTTGTATTTTGATTTGAATAAAAGCGCATTTGCTTGAGGACAACCAAATCTCAAATGTAAGAGTATATGATGAGGCGAAAAATGAACCACTTTTAGGGGGTCATTTAATCCTGGAATTGAATTTATTTGATCAAATATTGCCCAAAATCGTTTCTTTTGTTATCTTAGGTATTTTGGGAGTGAAATCTGGAAGAGGAAGCAATTCGGACGTTTTTGGAGCATAAAAGTGAAGAAAACGCCAAAGACTTAATTTTCCAAGCTGGGAACAGTGTATGACGGCGTCAAGGAGGAAATCCTGACGGCGTCAAGAGTAAAGTCCATGACGACCCAGAAGAAACCTGAAGGCGTCACATCAAGAGCATCAAGAGTTAAAATCATGACGGCCTGCATAAGGTGTACACATGACGGCGTCAGATCCAGATCTAGGCAGTCCGAGGAACTATTTGGCGGCGAGATGACGGCGTCAAACATTTGTTCTTGACGCTGTCACCTTCTAAAATCTGTATATAGTTTTCTATTTTTCATTCATAGAGAGGAACTTGTGTGGAGAAACCCTAGGGCCGAACTTTGTGAACCCTAGCTCGTATTTTACAGTAAATTCAAGGGTTTTCACCCCTTGAATCCTTTCATGTGCTATTGAGATAAGTCTTCTCTTAATTCAATCAATATGTCTATGTGTTGGTTGTCTATATCTTGTGCTTGTCTTGATTTCAACATGTTAGGCTAGATTTATCTTGTGTTTGCTTAGATCTAATGAAACGTAGATGTTAATTATGTGTTGATTACTTGTTTATGGTTGTATTGGATGAATGATTTCAATGTTAGGCTTAAGAAAACTGGCAGATCTCCATTGTGTAACATGCTTGAACGTCTTAGGAAACATGAACCGATGTGTACTAGGTTTTATTGGTTGTATTTAATGCATGAGTAAATTCTAATGATCCCATGTTAGGAGCTTCTTAGCCGGCTCGACATAGGAGTGAAGTAGGCACTCATAGGATTGGGGAAGTAAGTACGCCACCCCATGAATGGTATTAAGGAATACAATCCGTCATCCACGCAACTATAACAAGTAATTAACATATAAAAGATGTATAGGGTGTAGTGAAATCTAAGTAAACACATTTCTCCCATATATTGCTCACAACCTTAGTATAATTTAGTTTATTTTCATTTCTAGTATTTTATTTTGATTGCATCTTTAGTATTGGGTTAGTTGACTAGCAACTAATTCCGCCCAAATCCTTCAAACCTGAAATTTTTACTTGCTTTTCTAAAAAATATAAAAAATACAAAAAGAATCATCCCTCATCTCTAGACCTAGTCTTTAGGTTTTCTAATCCTAGCGACACTATTCCTAGCTGAACGATCAATCCCCTGGTACTTGTCATTATACTATACTACATCGATCAGGTACACTGCCTGGTGGGGGTTGTAAGCTTCTCAAGATCCCTTGAGAGGTAAAGCCTGGTGCAATTCCCACGCACCAGCGTCACATGTAAAATTATGGAAATTTTACCAGTTTTGTTTTTCTAACGGAGTCTTAAAGTTTTTGTTGAATCTTTAGTTTTATAATCTCCAGGAAATCTGCAAACATCATTCCACAAGCATTATATCTTACTTTGCTTTCTAGGATTTAATATCATATATAGATTGCCGCCGATTTTACGCGAGGTTGCCTTGTCTGTTTTCTCAGGTTTTACAGGTTATGTATGACAAGAAGATGATTTATATTCTGGAAGGGAAGCTTAGATTGTTCATTTTCTTGGAGGAAGATCTAACCTGGCTACTTTATTATCCATACCGAGCAAATCAGGGGAGTATTTGATTTCATTCTTTTTACTTATTTCACTTTTACATTCTTTACTTGAACATTGGGGACAATGTTCATCCTAAGTGTAAGGGGAGGGTAAAATGATGATACCTTACAGATACACTTTCGCTTGAGTTTGTTTGTTTGATAGTAGATGTGTAATAAAACTATGAGAAATACTTGTTAGTGTAATTTTAGCGCCAAATTTAAATTTTTTTACAACATTTAGGAGTGAAACTTTAGCCATAGCAAGCGTCTCATGGATAGGAATTGTATGACTAGCACAAAACCGTACAATTCAGAAAAATTTTCCACGCAAATATGTGAGGTTCGCCTTTAGATTTGATAGGAAAGCATTTACTATTAGTGCTTATGAGTGTACTGGTAGCATTTAGATTCTAGAACTTGCGTTAGTGATGCATCCCGAGACCGCTAGTGAGACTACATTCGTGTAGTAGGATTTACTACATGATAAGAGGCATTAGGATCACCCTTGTGTTAAACCCGTATCATAATTACTTGACCATTTAAGTCATATTACTTGGCTAGTAAAGTCAATTAATTTTTCCCACACCTTAGCGTTGTACTCATTTTTAGTACACGAAACTCCTAGTACACCCCTCCGAGCCTATCTTTTCGTTTCTAACTTTAAGCATCTTACTTAAAGGAATAATTTGTTACACCCCACATAAATGTACAACTAAATCGCCTTAGCCTTCCGTGTATGCACTCATCTTTAGTCCATTATTGTTACATGTTTAAACCCTTAGTTAATTATCTAATTGATTACATGGTTGCTAAGTCGAGTCATATCCTTGTACAAATTGTTTTGGGACGATTGGGACTCATGGGTAAAGTACTTATTTATGGAGTAATGGGAAAGAACATCATTTATTACCCCCATATGTACGTTAATCTTAAAAGTACTCCAAGTGTTTTGATTATCTTAATTCGAGTCATTAGATTAGTTTATTGTAAAGTATGTAAAAATTCAAGTGTAAGGGGAATTTTCATTCCCTATGATGTATTATTTTAGATGATAAGTTAAGAGTGTATGCCAAAAAAAAGAAAAAAAAATCAAAAAATTAAAAAAAAAAAAAAAAATAGAAAAAGAAAAGAAAAAAAAAACATACGGACTACCATCCCGTTTCATTCTATGTTTATTTTATGTTTTTGTTATTTTTGATTTATTAGCTTAAGTCGAGTCTAGTCTTGGTTTAGCAATGCCATACTGTACATGTAATTAACCAAGATTATTAACTCACAACCAGTAAAGACTGCCTATATCCAACAAAACCGTGTATTCCATATCCCTACACCTAACGTTACAACCCTTTAAAAGACCTCTTTGATAGTTTATCCTAGGTGCTTACGCCATGTGGTGGAGGTTTGATCCTTTCCCAAGCCTATGGTAATCTATTTTTCTATGACAGGTAGTGAGAGATGTTTTCCATTTCCATATTGTGATATTACTTTATTACACCCGAGAGATATGAGTATCTAAACACTATTTGTGAGGTGCTAGTGCATGACCTCCGTGCTTGTCTCTGGTCTTTAGTGGAACGATTATTTGTTGTAATTACTTTTATATTAGTGTTAAATGACCCCTAACTTGTATTTTGAGTAGAATAAAAGCGCATTTGCTTGAGGAAAAGCAAATCTCAAATGTAAGGGTATATGATGAGGCGAAAAATGAACCGTTTTTAGGGGGTCATTTAAGCTCGGAATTGAATTTATTTGATCAAATATTTCCCTAAATCGTTCCTTTTGTCATTTTAGGTACTTTGGGAGTGAATTCTGGAAAGGAAGCATTTTGGACGTTTTTGGAGCATAAAAGTGAAGAAAATGGCAAAGGCTTAATTTTTCATGCTGAGAACAGTACCTGACGGCGTCAAGAAGGGAACTGTGACGGCTTCAGGAGTAAAATCCATGACGACCCAGTGAAAACCTGAAGGCGTCAAGAGTTATTTTGGTGACGGCCTGAAGATGGACTACACGTGACGGCGTCAAACCCAGATCTAGGCAGTCCGAGGACTTTATTGGCGGCGAGATGACGGCGTCAGACATTTACTCTTGACGCCGTCACCTCACAAAAACTATATATACTTTTCTATTTTTCATTCATTAAGAGAGGAACTTGTGTGGAGAATACTAGGGTCGAACCTAGTAAACCCTAGGTCGTTTGTAACAGTATTTTCAAGGGTTTTCACCCCTTGAAACCTTTCATGTTCAATTAAGATAAGTCCTCTTTCAATTCATTCAATATGTCTATGTGTTGTTTGAATATATCTTATGCTTGTCTTGATTTCAACATGCTAGGCTAGATCTTTCATGTGTTTGCTTAGATGTAATGAAACCTAGATGTGGATTATAGGTTGATTGCTTGTTTATAGTTGTAATGGATGAATGATTTCAATGTTAGGCTTAAGAAAACTGGCAGATCTCCATTGTGTAACTTGCTTGAACGTCTTAAGAAACATGAACCGATGTGTACTAGGTTTTTATGATTGTATTTAATGCATGAGCGAATTCTAGTGATCCCATGTTAGGAGCTTCTTAGCCGGCTCGACATAGGAGTGAAGTAGGAGCTTATAGGATTGGGGAAGTAAGTACGCCACCCCATGAATGGTATTAAGGAATACTATCAGTCATCCACGCAACTGTAACAAGTAATTAACCTGTAAAAGATATCTAGGGAGTAGTGAAACCTAAGTAAACACAATTATCCCATATATTGCTCACACCACTATCTTAATTTAGTTTACTTTCATTTTTGTTATTTTATTTTGATTGCATCTTAGTAATTGGGTTAGTTGATTAGCAACTAATTCCGCTCACTCCTTAAAAAACCGAGATTTTTATTAGCTTTTCTAAAATCATAAAAATACAAAAACAATCATCCCTCATCTCTAGACCTAATCTTTAGGTTTTCTAATCCTAGCGACACTATTCCTAAGTTGAATGATCAATCCCCCGGTACTTGTCACTATACTATACTACAACGATCAGGTACACTGCCTGGTGGGGGTTGTAAGCTTCTCGAGATCCCTCGAGAGGTAAAGCCTGGTGCAATTCCCACGCATCAGCATTCTGCATGGTCAGCGTCTGAAAAAGCTATTAGTTCAAAACCAGAATCCTTCGGATACCAGATTCCCAAGTGAATGGTTCCCTTTATGTATCGAAGGATTCTTTTTGCCTCATTGAGGTATCTTTCAGTTGGTCTAGACTGATAACGTGAACACATGTAGACAGCAAAAACAATATCAGGTCTACTAGCTGTGAGATACATGAGTGACCCAATAATACTTCAGTATTTGGTAGCGTCAACTGGAGTCCCATGTATGTCAGCATCTTGTTTTGTGCCAAAAGGCATTGGTGTATTATAATTTTCACAGCTTATCATTCCATGTTTCTTTAGAATTTCCAAAGCGTATTTAGACTGATTTAGAAAAATTCCACGGGGTGATTGATGAACTTGTAGTCCTAAAAAGAATGAAATTTCACCCATCATGGACATTTCAAAATTATCTTTCATTAAATTTGCAAAATCATTTGAGTATCTTTTGTTTGTTGAAGCAAAAATAAAGTCATCGACATATATTTGAACAATTAATAAATCCACCCCGTATGTTTTAGTAAATAATGTTCGATCTACCGAACCTTTAGAAAATTTATTGTCCAGCAAGAAAGCAGATAATTTGTCATACCATGCCCTTGGGGCTTGCTTGAGTCTGTAAAAAGCCTTTTTGATTTGGTACACGTGATTGGGACGTTCAGGATCAACAAAGCCTTCTGGTTAACTAACATAAACTACTTCACGAAGTTGACCATTCAAAAATTCCGTTTTCACATCCATTTGATAAACAACCATATTCCGATGAGCAGCATGTGCCAGAAAAATCCAAACAGCTTCAAGTCTAGCCACTGGAGCAAAAGATTCTTCAAAATCAATTCCTTCTTTTGGAAGTATCCTTTAGCTACCAAGCGTGATTTGTTACATATGGCAGTGCCTTTTGCATCCAGCTTATTTTTCCAAATCCATTTGTAAACCATTGACAAAGAATCCGTCAGGTTTTTCAACTAATTCACAGACTTCTAATCTTTTGAATTGCTGAAGTTCCTCTTACACAGATTCAATCCAGTTGTCGTAAGTCATTGCTTGTTTAATGTTCTTAGGTTCAACTTGACATACTGTGAGTGCATAGATGCAAGTTTCACCATCTTTGTGGAGTCGTTGTCTAGTCATGATTGGTGCATATGGGTGGCCAATAATTTGAACTAAGGGGTGATCTCTAGTCCATTTGTGTGTCAAAGGGTGAAGTTGATAATTATCTCGCATGTTAGTAGGATCCAAATTGCTTGTAGACGACTCAGTAATGTCAGGAATGAGTTGAGCCGGTGCAAACAGGTTAAAGAACGCCTCTGGATCATGCTCTGCGGTTTGTGGAACTGATTTAGGTATGGATTCTTCGGTTGATTGTCATGAGTTAGACCCGATTTATTCTGCGCTTGTTGGAGATGTAATTGGAGGGCCGTCTCTCCCAACAGTTGTTGTTGTTTGTTGAGGTGAATCAGGTACTTGATTATGATCAAGGTGTGCAGCAGAAATTGGTGCGACCTCAGAGGGAAGGTTTTCAATCGTATCATCGAACAATGGAGCAAACAAGGTTTCCACTTCTTTACGGGAGAGTGACAATGGTTCAGCCGAAGATTCTGGAAAATTTAGACGGTTGGATGCGGGTCCTAAGCTTTTTTGCTCAGAATCCATTTGAGTGGGTTCATCAAAATTAGCATGAATGGTCTCTTGAATCTCTCTTGTACGACGATTCCATATCCGAAAGCCTTTAGAATTTTCACTCCAATTTTAGCCTTTACTTTAAGTTTACCTAGATCATCACGATCATTTACTGGATAGCAAAGAGCTCCAAATACATGAAAGTAATTGATGTTCAGTTTCCTTTTGTGAACAATCTGATATGGGGTTTTGTGATGGCGTTTTGTAATCATACAACGGTTTTGAGTGTAACATGTGGTGGAAACAGCTTCTGCCCATAAGTAATCTGGTAATTGAGCATTGATTAACATCGTTCTTGCAGCTTCCACTAACTTTCTGTTGCGTCTTTCGACTACTCCATTCTGTTCGGGTGTTCTTGCAATAGACGGTTGATGTTCAATTCCCACTTTCTCAAAATACAACCTTAATGTCTGATTCTTAAATTCTGTTCCATTGTCAGTTCTAACCATTCTGACCGTGTTGCGTAACTGAACTTGAATTTTCGTGAGAACGGTGATGATGATTTGAGGAGCTTGGTCTTTGTTACGAAGAAAATAAACCCAAGTCCAACGGGAGTAATCAAAGACAATTACTAATATGTAGCGTTTACCGTTGATACTTTGAACACGCATCGGACCACAAAAATTCATATGAAGAAATTGTAACACATGATTAGTACTATGTTCAGTTTTTGAAGGAAAATGAGCACGAGTACTTTTGCCTTGTTCACAGGCCGGACATAAGTGATCTTTGGCATAACGGAATCTTGGAAAGCCATCACCCAGTTTGTGACGAGCGAGTTCAGTCATCGTTTTGAAATTCAAGTGAGAAAGGCGTTTGTGCCATAACCATGATTTAGTCAATTCAGCTTTGGAGAGAAGCCAAATCGGAGATGAAGCAATCATGTCAGACATTGAAATTGTGTATAAACTGGTTTTGCGTTTGCCAGACATTAGATCATTTCCCTGTAGATCACGAACAAAACAAGTTTTCTCTTGGAATGCTACTTCTAAATCCCCTTCACAAAATTGACCGACTGAAAAGAGGTTGTGACCCAAGCCTTCCGCATAGTAAACTCTGCTAATTTCAATGTTCCCATTCACGTAGTCACCGTATCCCATGATTAGAGCATAATGAACATTCCCGAATCTGACAGTGCCGATAAACTTTGAAACAAAGTTGACTAACAGTTTGAGATTGCCTGTCGTATGTCGGGTACATCCGCTATCAACAATCCAGAAAACAATCTGAACCACCTGCATCACAAGAAGACGACGAAGATGGAACAGAGGTAAGGGTGGAACCCAAAGAAAGTGTGGGTTCCTGTTGGTTAGAAGCATACGTAGTCAACATTTTAGGAATCCATTTAAAGTCTGGTTTATACTATAACCAACGTTTCTAGTTCCAACTAGTTCTCGCTTTCTTTTTGGTGAATTCACTAGCTTTGGGCTTGTTCCTAGATTTGTCCTGTTCGACTATGGGGGTAACTACAACATAATTAGAAACAGTGGTTGGCGATTTTCCTAAGATAGACTTAGAGGCAGTAGTGGGCCTAGAAGGAATATCGGACCTACGTTTCTTATGACGATTAAAGAGCGAATTAGCTACACATTTCGCATGATCACCAGATAATACACTTTTCCGACAAAACACACAAGATGCATTAAAATTTAAAACATTCAAAGGTTCATCATTCGTTACACTAAGATTTCGATTACAATTTGCCAGATTAAAATCTAATTCAGATGTAACATGATTTTTATTCAAATTCCTAAGTTGATCTTCTACTTCTTGGACTTCTAGTGTTCCGGTTTTACGTTGCCAGATCCTAGTCTTCTTGTTACTTTTTCGCTTGGGTCTGCTAACGCTTTTAGTGGAGACTATTCCTGTAGAAGTGGAAGAATTAACATTAGAACTCTGAGCATGATTTTACTTATCTGTTTTGTCTATGTGGTACTTTCCTGGTGCAATCACTGTGGTGTCAACAAACTTTCCTTTCTCAAGTAGCTTAATTTTCTCTTTTAAATCAATGATGATGTGATTTTTATCCTGAATTTGAGACTCAAGATTTCCATTGCAATAATGAATATGATCGCGGTTTTGTTGCCATTCAACGTTTTCAATTTTTAAATCCGCAATTTCCTTTTCATATTAGAGACACTGATTTTTGAAAAATTCATTGTCATTGCAAATTTGACAAGACTTTGAAACATTTTGACTTTGAAGTTGCAATTCCAGTTCAAGACTTTGAGCTTCACACCATTCAAGCCTTTGTTTGAGTTGACAAATTTATTTTGAAAGTTTGTTTTTCACATCATCACTGTTTTTCCTTATCTTTTCATTTTCATGCTTTAATGACTCAAGTTCCTTTTTCCACAAATCATTATCAACAGAATGAGCATCAACAAACTTAGAAGTACCAGCAACATAAATGGAATTCATGATAACAGACACAATATCAGCATGTAGAACTTGTTCCAAGAGTCGATCATCGTCTGTTTTTAAAGCTCTGTTTCTTTGTTGTTGAACCAAAATAGCATTTTCATTCAATTTGAAAACGTTTATCATTGATTTGACTTCTTTTTGAAGTTCCTGTTCCCAACGTGTAGCACAATGACGCAAATGTTGAACTAATGGCAAAATTTGTTTTTAAAAGATTTCTCTCTTTTCTCGCTCGTAAGCAGATTGAAAAGTAGCAATTTTTATTTCCGAATTGCGCTCAATTACCTCTACCAAATTTTCGATGTCTTTCATGAAAGTTTTAAAATATTCTAAGACACGAAAACGTGTAGGTAAAAGTGTAACTTCACCAGAGGATGGTAAAGGTCCATTTACTTGTGCCACAGTTTGGACAGGAGCCCCATTGGAAGATGAGACATATGACTCGATCACATACCATGATTTCTCAGGTATTTCTCTTGGTGGAACAAAAGATTTTGAAATATGAGGAGCTTTTGAGTAATCATATGGTTTTCAGTATTCTACTTGACTCATTTTTTATCGACTCTCGTCTTCAAGTTCCTCTTCTTCCTCAGTATCATGTACAACAACACGCACAATTATATTATCAAGCAATTGGTCCATACTGTAAATCTTAGGATTTGTTTTGAAAGCTGTGTAAAGAAAAGTTGAACGGTAGTCACCAATCGCAAAACCTTTATCGGGTCTTGGTTTCAATGTAAATTTCTGAATCATTGTTACATATTCCCCATGTTTGTAATCGATATTTTTAAATTCTTGAATTTGATGTTCAAGAGTTATTATTTCATCGAGTAAAGAATCTTCTCTTTTCCTTTTACTCACTTTGTGTTCATAAAAATCCATTTTGCAAGTTGACAACTCTGTTTGTGTTTTTGAAAGCTCTTTTTGAAGTTGTTCAACTTGTTGTTTGAGTTCACATTTTTCATTTTCCAGTTTGGAAACCAATTTACCATTTGACTCAATTAATTCAAGCATTTTGTGTTGAAGATCTTGTTCTTTATTGTAATATTCATGAAATGCCTTTTCAAAACTCTTTTCACGTTTGACTTCATTTTCAAGATTTGAAAGTTGAATTTTGTAGCACTGAATGTCCTTTGTTAAAATTGCATTTGTTTCTTTCAAAGCTTTTTTTTTTCTCATTGCATTTCATGATTTGCAATTTTTGAGCATTCAGATGATTGGACAACAATATAAGGTTAGGCTCTGGATCAAACAAAGGTTCATGTTGTTATACATGATCATGTTTGTCATTCTCAATAGGATCATCAAATGAAACAACTGTGTCATCATCAAATATAACAACGGTGTTCATTTGTTCATCCTCTTGAGAAGATAAAGATGAGTTAGATGGAACAACTTGCACCTTATTTAATTCAGAATCAGAAGGTGATGCTATTTCATGTATTAAGCACATGTTCAGGTCATGTACCTGAGACAAACCATCAGTGTCATACACTGAGCCTGAATCATTCAACTGAAGTTCCTGCATGTTGGCCATAAGCATCACAGCTGCATTAGCTTCCAGATCTTCCATGTCATCATCGTTGTAAGCATTTATAATGAGACTGTTCTCCTGCTCAGTGAAATTTCCTTCCTTTTCATCTTTGAGGGCCATAAGTAATGCCTGCTTGTGAAACTTACTTCCCCGAGTTCTCAGTTTTGGACATGCTATTGCAATATGACCTTTTCCATTACAGTTGTAGCACCACACTGCATTCCCTGAGTCTGAATTCCCATTTTCAACTGTTTCAGATCTTTGCTGAGGAGCACCTGAATTGTTCCTAAACCCTCCATTGTTGTTAAACCTCTGACCATTCCCAAAATTTCCTGAATAACCTCCTGAACCTGATCGACCAAAGTTACGATTCTGTATTTCAACCCTGCCATCTTGTACAACAGCTTGATTCCTTGTGTTAGAAGAATAATGTTGATAGTTGTTTGTCTTGTTGGAGAATTTGCGGAAAGCACGAGCAATAAGAGCATGTCCCTGATTCAGCGTATTGAAATCCTCATCGTCATCTTCATTTGAATTTGAGTAATACACTGCATCACTATTGTTGTATGGAACAAGTTGAATTGAAGTCTACTGCGGAGATGAATCATAAGGAACCATTTGGTTTGAGGTAGTGGGTTGTGGATAACTGAAGTAATTATGTTCCTGAACTTAAGCATGATTTGACATTGGAGGTGGAGCAGAATGAGATTGAGCAACGAGTGCCAATGAGTTTGGTGTTGGGAGTGGTGAATAACCTCCTCGAATAGCTCGATCTATTTCCACTTCAGATTCATGGTGCTTCAGATATTCATACAACAAACCATATGGAGCATTATGAAGATTCTTTGCTTGTCGAACAAATGTCACATACTTTTGCCACTCATAACCCAGACTACTGACAAACTTCGTATTGACTGCGATCCTTGGTAGGTGTACTTCATGTCTTTCCAAATCATTAACGATACTAGTGAAACGGTGATAGTATGATTCAAGTGTCTCCCCTGGTTCAATCATGAAGTTGGTGTACTCCATATAGAGTTTTGATTCCATGTCCTCTTTGTTCATCTGAGTGCCTTCCATTAGTAGATGAACGTGTTCCCACATTGCTTTAGCAGTTTTCTGAGCATAAACACTTCTAAATATTGCATTTGGTATTCCTTGAAGTATGTAAATCATAGCATACTCGTCTGCTTCACGATGAAGTTGTTGTTCAGAATTTAGTTGAGTCTCTAGAACTGGTATTGGTGTTGGGGGTACAGGAGGATCAGCAGAAAGGTCGCCTCCAACTAAGTTAGTAGGCCACTGAAATGGCCCTTTGAGGATAACTTGTTTCATGAACTTACCATGGGGTTTCTTGAGTTAAATAAACCTTAAGAATCGACTTGCCCACTGAACATAGTTTCCAGGTGTAAACATTCGTGGTGTGTCAATCGATCCTGCCTCATGTCTGGATTGCTGAGTTGATATCACTTCACACGTCCGATCAAACCAGTGAATTTGTTCATGTGGAAGTGGACTTTGTTGTTGTGGCATTAGATATGGTTGTTGTATCGGAACCATCTAATGTTGTTGCATGAAAAGATGTTGTTGTGGGTATAACGGTTGCTGATGATACTGTGGTAGTTGTTGATATTGTTGCTGCTGATGATGTTGATTCTGCTGTTGATAAAAGTTGTAGTACGGTGGTTGAGACATGCTAGGTGATTATGTTAAACTTGGATCTTTAAGGATAAATAACGGTTGTTGTTCTAGGTTTTCAGACTTGCTTACTCGATAAAAATAGAAGTCACGTCTTACACGGTAAAGCTTTGATACTTACTCGGTAAATGCTTGCTAGATTACTAACTCGGTAAAACTTACTTCTTACTCGGTAATACCTTGTTACTCGATAAGGTTAGATACTTTGGGCTAACTCGATAAAGAGAAACCAACTCGATAGACAGTTACTAACTCGGTAGCGTTTGCTTACACGGTACTTCAATTACTGCAGGTAGCTTACTCGATAGGAAATCCTAACTCGATAATGAGAAATGAATTGAGTATAGTTACCCCACTGTTGAGATTTTTGATACCCTTATCATCCATTTGAGTTAACTAGTTGATATCATAGCTTAATCTAGTCTAATTTCAAGTCATTACACCATTTTCAGTTACTAGGAAGTATTCAAAGTTCAAAATAGTCAAACCTCATGTTCTAATCAAAAGTCAAAGTTGCTAGTTTATGCAGAAAACCAATTATCGTGGGAATTCTTGTGATTTTTGTATTAGGGTTTAGATCTTGTGCCTTTGAGGGATGGTAGTTTACCAGCTTAACTTTGAGATTCCATCATAACTTCATTTTTAGGATTTTTTTTTCTGTGGGCCCCATTAAGCTTCAAACAGGCCTGCAGGGGGAGTGACCTCCCCTGCACCATTGGATCAGTTTTTACCCAAACTTCCCAGGTCCATACCTGCTTCACTAGTGGGTCCCACCTTGAAGTTTTGGGTTCTTTGAGAAGCCCGGTAGCTAGTCTTTCTAGTTCAAAGCTTGTTTTAAGCTTTTTAGCTTATTTGATAAGCTTACATAAGCCTGCAAGTTGCCCCCTTGGCCTGTTGGTTCTGAGTGGTGTTCAGGATTGCTTTTTTCGATTCTTTAGCTTTTCCTTTGTGCTTTTCTTTTTATTACAGCTTATTCTAAGCTCATTCTACTTGCTCCAGCTTATTTTAATCCTTGGTATTAGCTCTCAACTTATTATTAGCTTTTTCCGTTTCAAATAAACCTTTTCTAGCTTTTTTTGTCCACTGTTGGGGTTTATAGGTTGCACAAGCTTATTAAAAGCTTTTCAGTAGAAGCCTCTTCACAAAAGTTGCTTTAATTTGTTGTTAAAATGTTTTTGCAAAAGAAAAATCCAAAAAGAAAAATAAAAAAGAAATGTGCCACAAGTAAGATTCGACCCTGTGACCTCTTTGGTTGACCTGGTCAACACCAGACCATCAACATGCACCATCTGGGCTAGGTAGTTGTTAGTGTTTATCTTTTTCTTTGTTGTCTTTATACTAGTACTTACCCCATTAAGCTTATAGAAGCTTTTCAGCTTCTTTACAAGCTTATTTATAAGCTTGTCACCCTTTTCATATTTTTCCTAGCTTAATTATAGTACTCAGTATTTTTGTAAAAAGTTTTAGAATTTTTACTATTCATTTTGTAATTTTTATAATTTAAATTAGTTTTATTAGTATTTAAATAGTTTTTAATTAATAATAAATAATTAAAAAGTCAAAAAAATAATTTTCTTTTTTTTTAAATTTTCTTTTATCGTTAGGATCGTAAAAATATTATTTTCACGTCCGTGGGGTTAGCGTAGCATAAAATTCACGTTTTATTTTGCGCACGTACATTTTATTTAAATAACTTTTACGTTTTTTTAGGTTACGTTAGTAAAAGTAGTTTGTAAAATAAATAAAAACCAAAATATATATATATATATATATATATATATATATATATATATATATATATATATATATATATATATATATAAAATAAAAATAAATAAAAAAAGTGATAGCTTCTATTTAAGCCCTCTTGGCTTATTTTTCTGCTTATTTATAAGCAAACTCTGATTTTAAGTTTTTAGATTACGTTTTAGGTTAACTAGGTTTCACGTTATTGTTAATATAGATTGTTTAAATCGTTCTCATTCGTATTTCCTTAGCGTAATCATTCAAAACCTTCATTACCCCTTTCCTGTCCAAATTCACCAGATCACAAACCCGTTTTGATTACCATCACACCTCGTCGGGACATAACGACCCAGGGAAACCCTGTATTTCCACGGAGATTGACTCTTAGGCAGTTTGACCTTGTTGACCATTTACCTGGTCAATTTAGTTGACTGTTCTGAGCTAATCAACAACATACTTCTTTACTTAGCTTTATTTACAAGCAAAACAGGGTGAATCACAAGAATCAGAAATTGTGTTTATTTGCTTGCTGATGAGGCGAAAAATGAACCACTTTTAGGGGGTCATTTAAGCCCGGAATTGAATTTATTTGATCAAATATTGCCCTAAATCGTTCCTTTTGTGATTTTAGGTACTTTGGGAGTGAAATCTGGAAAAGGAAGCAATTCGGACGTTTTTGGAGCATAAAAGTGAAAAAAACGCCAAAGTCTTAATTTTCCTTGCTGGGAACAGTAGGTGACGGCGTCAAGAAGGAATTTCTGACGGCGTCAAGAGTAATTTCCATGACGACCCAGTACAGATTTGACGGCGTCACGAAGTAGGGCGTCAAGAGTAAAATGCATGACGGCCTGGAAATGCATAACACATGACGGCGTCAAAAGTAGATCAAGGCAGTCCGAGAAGTATTTTGGCGGCGAGGTGACGGCGTCACATAATTTGGCTTGACGCCGTCAGACCCTATTTCCTATATATATTTTTCTAATTTTCACACATAAAGAGAGAAGTTTTGGAGAAACCCTAAGTACAAACTTGGTGCGAATTTTACAGGTTTTTCAAGGGTTCTAAGCCCTTGATACCTTTCATGTGTAATTGAGATAAGTATTCTTTTAATTCAATCAATATGTCTATGTGTTGGTTGTCTATATCTTGTTCTTGTCTTAATTCCATCATGCTAGGCTAGATCTATCTTGTGTTTGCTTGGATCTAATGAAACCTAGATGTTAATTATGTGTTGATTACTTGTTTATAATTGTATTGGATGAATGAATTCGATATTAGGCTTAAGAAAACTGGCAGATCTCCAAATGGTAACATGCTTGAACGTCTTAGGAACATGAACTTATGTGCACTAGGTTTTTATTGGTTGTATTTAATGCATGAGCCACTGTTTATAATCCCTATGGTTGTGCTGGGCATGGCATAGGAGGAGATAAGAGCTCATAGGATTGGGGAGTTAAATGCGCCACCCCATGAATGGTATTAAGGAATACAATCCGTCATCCACGCAACTATAACAAGTAATTAACGTGTAAAAGATGTCTAGGGAGTAGTGAAATCTAAGTAAACACATTTTCTACACTTATTGCTCACAACCTTAGTATAATTTAATTTATTTTCATTTTTAGTATTTTATTTTAATTGCATCTTTAGTATTGGGTTAGTTGACTAGCAACTAATTCCGTCCAAATCCTTCAAACCTGAGATTTTTATTTGCTTTCTAAAAAAATATAAAAATACAAAAATAATCATCCCTCACCTTTAGAACTAGTATTTAGGTTTTCTAATCCTAGCGACACTATTCCTAGCTGAACGTTCAATCCCCCGGTACTTGTCACTATACTATACTACAACGATCAGGTACACTGCCTGGTGGGGGTTGTAAGCTTCTCAAGATCCCTTGAGAGGTAAAGCCTGGTGCGATTCCCACGTATCAAGTTTTTGGCGCCGCAGCCCGGGGAATAGTTATTGTCTAGGTTAGAATCTCTTTTTATTAGGTCTACTTGCTAGATTCCTTTCTAGTGAGATTTTATTTTTATTTTTAGGTTTTCTTTAGTCTATCTTATTTCTTTGTGTCTTTGTTCGTAATTCTTCACCACCTGCCATCATGGCAAACGACGAATCCTTTAACCTTAGGATCAGTAGGAGTCGTAGTTCCACTAGAAACCTTGTCTTGCCTTATACGGAACCCGAAAGAGAAATGCATAGATTGAGACAATATCACTCAACTTCTGAACCATCTAGCGTTGCCATCGATTTTGATGCACCCCTTTCTGAAGAAAGTTCAGAAAATCATGTCACAACCCCTAGCTCCCAACCCAACGACGAGATAAGTACCCCCGCAACTCCCATTCCTAAGCGCCTTAAGGACTACTCCTCCCCAACCTCTCGTGGCTTCTCAAACGCCATTGTCTACCCAAACGAACACACCAATGAGGTCTTGCATGCAAACGATGTTTGGCTTGTACAAAGTGTGTGTAAGTTTTGCGGATTAGTTGAGGAAGATCCAATCCAACACATTAAAGACTTCCTGAAAATAGTAGACACCCTCCATACGGATGGGGCTACTAGAGACACGTCCCGATTGCGATTCTTTCCTTTCACCCTATATGAAAAATCCCAAGAATGGTATGATAAACTCCCTTCAGAATCTATTTTCACATGGGAGCAACTCATATCCAAGTTCTATGAGAAGTTCTTTCCACCTGGAAAAACCTCAGCGTTTAGAGATAGGATCCTCCGTTTCCGAAAAGGGAAGGACGAACCCTTCCATAAATCGTGGATTAGATTCAAAGATTTAATAAGACAAGTTCCCCATCATGGCATTGAGCTTTGGCTCTTGGTCCAAATCTTCTACGATAATATCTCCTCTAACGATCGAAACGGAATTAACCAATCTAGAAAAGGGAGATTGGCCAATCTTAGTGCCGAAGAAGGATGGGATAGGATTGAAGAATATGCTCAAGACCAGGATGACACTTGGGATGAACCTGAGTCGACTGTCAGCATTTCTGAAATCACCTCAGATCGGTTGAGAAAAATTCACAAAAGAGTGGAATACCTAGCTGGATCGCAATTACCTAAACAACTGTCGAATCCTTACTTAATCTGCGATTACTGTGGGGGCCCGCATGAGGTAGAAGAATGCGGAGGAGCAGCCACAACTGAACATGCATGCTTGTCAGGAGGGGACATTTATGTTGATCCCTCTCTTTTGCCTTTTTACCAAAATGACGATTACACCCTCTGGGGAAATCTGGTAAAGAGAAAAGAAGGAGAGGAAGGCCCTGAATTCGAAATCAGGAGCACTTTTGAAGATGACCTTGGTCACTTCACTCAAGAAAAAGGCTTGCAAATGAAAGGTCTTAATGAGCTTTTCGATGAGCAGCAGGATGACATTGGAGAATTTTTCAACAAGCTTAACTCAGCCCTAGATAATCTTGAAATGCCATCAGTAAGCAAAAAAGACCCCATGCTCGCGATAACCACTCGAGCTGGAACAACAACCAAGGACCCACCTTACCCAAGCTCGTCCCCCATCACCCCCGATCCAAACAAACCTGGCGAAGAGGAGGAGGATGTCGGCGGCAAGACCCCCGACCAACCGCCCTTGACGACCCCTTCCCCATCAACCCTACCTAACCAACCTGTGAGAATCCCGTTTCCATCCCGATTAAGGAACCAGAAAACTGAGAATGATAACAAGAGATTCTTGTCATACCTAAAAGACTCGGTTGTCACCATACCCCTCCTTGATGCTTGCTATCACATGCCAAAGTATAGCGCATACTTTAAAAAACTACTTGCTAACCGGAAGAAACTCGAGGGTCTTGTGACCCTAGGGGAAGAATGCTCAGTGGTGACCCATCGAGGGCTACCAAAAAAGGTAGACGATCCGGGCAGCTTCACCCTGCCTTGCTCCATAGGATCTCTATCAATCTAGAATGCTCTTGCCGATTTGGGAGCGAGTATCAATCTCATGCCTCACTCTATGTTCCTTAAACTAGGATACTCTGGATTAAAGTCTACCCGTATGAACATCCAACTAGCCGATAGATCGGTCAAGTACCCCGTAGGGATATGCGAGAATGTGCTAGTCAAAGTTAGGAAATTCAAATTCCCGGTCGACTTCGTAATCCTGGATATGGAGGAGGATGACTTGGTACCCATCATCTTAGGGAGACCATTTCTTGCTACCGCTCGTGCAGTCATTGATGTTTATGACGGCAAATTAACCTTACGAGTGGGAACCGATAGCACAACCTTCGACATTAAGGATTCTATGGACCTCTCCCTCGAAGCAGCCAACCGGCTCTATTTCATCGGGGAAGTCGATGAACTCACAGATGTCATTGATAGTTGTGTCGATGAACAGATCAATGAAGGCTGGCTACAGGACGAGAGTTTTCTGCCTTTGCTAGAGGTAGAAAAGATGGAGGATGTTGGTGCAGTCTCCTTCTACCCCAGACAAGAGGCAACGGAGCATCTCGAGCTCCGAAAGCCCAAAAACAAGCTCAAACCTTCTATTATCGAACCTCCTGAGTTAGATCTTAAAGAGCTTCCTAACCATTTGGAGTATGCCTTCCTTCAGGGAGAGGACCAACTGCCGGTAATCATAAACTCTTCCTTGGAACTTGAACAAAAAGGTAAACTCTTAGAGGTCCAAAAGAAATACAAAGGGGTGCTCGCATGGAGTGTGGCCGACTGATTGGAGCTAAACTGTCAGATAATTATTGGTCAACCACTTGTGAATGGTCAACTATAATAGTCAAACAGCTTAAACCAATGCTCCGTGGAAGTATAGTGTTTCCCCGGGTCGTTATGTCCCGACAAGGTGTGGATGGTATAAAAACGGGTTTGTGATCGAGTGAAATTTGACAGAAAGGGGTATAAGTGAGTTGTGATGATTACACTACTGGAATATAAAAGAAAATAGCTTAAATACACTATATTAACAAGACTGGAAAGTCAGAAAAACCAGAAACGTTTAAAACTTAAAACACGTACGTTCACGTTTAAATAAAACGTAAACGTACGAAATAAAAAGTAAAAACTGAAATCTGAAAACACCCAGGGGGTGAAAATGACTTTTTTACAAACTTAAAAGTAAAAGAAAATTTTTAGAAAATTAAAATAAATTTTAACACTAATTAATAATTTAATATTAATTAAATACTAATTATTACTAATTATTAATATTTAAACAACTTAAATATAATACAATATTATTTAAACACTAGAAAAATGAAAATAAAATTTCTAAAATTATAAAATAACTAAAAATAAGTTTTAAAATTAAAAATAAGTGTTTTTGTCGTTTTGTGGTTTTTCTATTAATTAATTACTAATTAATTACTAATTACCTAATTAAATTATTTTAAATTAAGAAAAACACTAAATGAACAGTAAAAATTCTAGTAAAATTTCTAAAATTATTTTATAACATATAAAAGCTATAAAAAAATATAAAAACTAGGTTTTACTTAATAAAAACTAATTATGCTATTTTAAACTAATTATTAATTAATAATTAATAAAACTAAGATTAATTCTAATAAATACTAAATGATAAAATAAAAATCTGAAATAATTATTATAAATACTTTAATATATGAGGAATTTAATAAAAATAAAAAAAAAACTAAGTTCTTAAAAAAATATAAAAATGAAAATTAAAATTTAAATAAAATTAAATAGAAACTATCACTTAAAATTACTTTTGATTTTCTGGATTTTCTTTTTGGAAAACTATTTTACAACTAAAAACATGAAACTTTAATAAAAACAACTTTGGTGGAACTCAAAAATAAGCTGATTATGCAACAAAATGCAAAACAGTTGACTTTGTTTGACTTTGGAGGGAAATAAGCTCAATCCAGCTTGTGTGGGGCCCACAATGGATGATTCAGGTACAAATAAGCTATGAGAACTAGAATAAGCTGTAAAATTCACTTGAGGTCCACAGAATAAGCAAATAAGCTATAAATAAGCACATCCAAAAACCTAAGGCACATCAGAAATGGGACAGAAAGTTTGCCTTGATTCAAGTGGGGTCCACAAGGATTTAGGTCAAACCAAAGGTCAATTTCCCAAGCCAACCAGGGGGGGGGTTGAGAGGAACAAGATTTGAGCATTGGGATCCACTGAGGTGGTCAGAAACCACCACCAAAGTGGTGGTGGTGGACTGCACATCTGCTGCATAGGGGAGGTTTTCTCCCTGCAGCCCACTTTGGACAATGGTGGGGCCCATAAGAAAATTCTAAAAAATATAACAAAGAATGGATGGTGAAGGTGAGGTGGTATACTATCAATGGAAACAAGTTTCAAGCTCTGGAAGCTTATACAAAAATCAAAACAAATCTGTGAACTTTTGGAAAACTATGAAAGGCACAATTTGACTTTTTCACATAATGCTAACAATTTAACTTTCATGAGATTAGATCTTAATCTATTGACTAAATATGTAGTAACAAGCAAACATAGGACTGAAATAAGCTACCAAATACACTTGTGTATCAGACTTGATGATTATAAATCCCTATGTTCTAACAGTTATCAGAAACTATGGTACCAAAAGTGATTTTGACTTAATGACTAAATAACCTGAAATCTTATGACTTGTATGACCTGTTTTATCCTAGTGTAACATGTGAAAACAACTAATGACAACAGAAGTAAACTTGAACTCAGGTAAAACACCAAATCCAAACACCCCTTAAGTCGGCAGTCATGAGATTTTTCAGGCAATTATAGATTTGAAAGAACAAGCTATCCATATTAAGCTATATTGTAACCAACTAACACCAAATAAGCACAAATAAACAGAGAAAAGCACTATTTTAAGCTAATAAACAGTGGATGCATAAAATTGATAAAGAGGCTTACAAATGCTTCCAGGAAGAAAAGCATGAACCAGGGAACCAATAACCATCCTAAAACCTCCACTGAGGTACTAATACCATAGTCCATCCATTTTTTACCAAGCTCCTTGCCTCATCCATCATAACCACTAATTTTTGATTTTTTTATCTATTTATTTTCTATTTTTAGGATTTTTGAGATTTATGAGTACAACTGATTTCTATACTTTATAAACTTTGAGAAACTTGTAAGTAAGCAGAGATAAGCTTAAACTACCATTGAACAATAACTTTTAACAACTATCAATGATATTGAGATTTTAAGGCAAAATATGCATAAACTGAATTCAAAAGACACAACTGAAATTGATTGATGAAAATAGGTTCCAAATACTCTGAATTAATTAGAAAAACACTTGAGAAGTTAAAATTTACACTAAGGAAACTGAATAGTAAAATTCGACATACAAACTAAAATTAAAAATCTACTAACTAGCCACACTGCTTCTTTCTTCTTTTTCTTTTATAAAGCCCCTCTAGAGTTCCTTGGCCTTTCTCTATCTTGATTCTTGACCCTTGGATGAGTGAGGAGCAATCCTGCCCTTCAAATGATTTTGGCGCCCAAACTTCTTTTGTCTTATTCTCTATATTATTGATGCCAGAGAGTATCTTGGAGGTTTGTGCTTGGCTTGGAGTGTAGGAGGGGGGTGGGAGTTTGTGTGTTGCAGGGGAGTATAGGTTTAGGGGTTATGATGGATTTGCAGGGATGAGGTGAGGTGGAGGGTGACTGGATGTTTGACTGGGTCAAAGGCTGAGGGACGGGGGTAATATATTTTAGGGAGTGGGCTGAGTTTGTGATTGGGCTTGGTGAGGAGTATGGGCTGGTGAGGGTGTTTAGTGGATTAGGATTTGGTTTATTTATTTTTAAGCTTAAGAAATCACAAGGACCTATCATGTAAAATCTAAAATTCAAGGGGGCTGTTTTGGCATTTTTCCAAATTTGTTTCAAGGACCAAAGTTGCCACATGTCAATAATCCAAGGACCAAAAATAATATTTTCCATTTAAAAATACCCAGGGACCAAAACTGCAATTTTCCTAAACCTTTCCCCCAGGGACTGAAAGTGGCAGTTTATGAATTCCATGGACCAATGTTGACTTGTCCATCCAAAATAATCCACTCGGGACCAAATCTGCCATTTTCTGAACTTCCAAGGACCATTTTTGTACTTTTTGAAACTGCAGGGACTAAAGGTGTAATTTTCTCAAACTTTTTACCCAAGGATCAAATTTGATAACTTTTGACTTTATAAAACCTTGGGTTGACTTTTCTTTCATTTTAAAACGTCAGGGACTAATTTTGTCAATTTTTGAAACTTGAGGGACTGAAACTGCCAATTGTGCAAACTTTGTTCGTTTTTCATTTGTTTTTAAACGTTTTGCATCTAAAATATATAAAACACACTTTTGGAATAATTTCTGTATTTTGATGCGTTTTCTGAGTGTTTTTGGATGTTTTGGCAGTTCATATACGATAAAAATGATGAGTATTTACACACTCATCAATCCCCCACACTAAACTATTGCTAGTCCCTAGCAATCTTTTGAGAAAAACTTAATGGATTTGAAACTCTTTACCAAAAGCCATTACTTCTGGAGTAGCCAGGTGTAAGAACTGTGGCACACCTGATAACCGTGTGATTTTGAGCAAACCACCAGCTGTCAACGGATTTGATTAGTCTTTACCAAAAGCCATTTGCTTTTGGACTAGCCAGCTCTTGATGGAATAGTCAACATCTTGGTGAGCTGATTACCAATTATGGTTTTTCCACTGCCTTTACCACAAGCCATAATCTTGCGGGCTAGCCAACTCATTTGTTTTTGGGGAGTTGAGGAACCATACAATTTTTGGCAAATTGCAAGCCATAAACGGATTTGAGATGTCTTTACCAAGAGCCGTTTGCTCCTGGACTAGCCAATCCCTTTTGTTGGTTAGACAAGGCGGACTGATTACCACAAAAATTTTGAGCTCCAGTGAAAAATTTTTTAAAAAATTTGGTCAAAAACGGGGGTATTATATAGTAAAATGTGATAAAATTCGCTAGAATAGCGAAATACCCCCCCCCCCCCCCCCCCCACACTTAGCATGAATATTGTCCACAATATTCAAAGTCCCGGCTATTATGCCGACTTTTTGAACGTAAAAGGGCAACATTACAAGCGAAGCGTGGAAAACACCATTTTGTTTTTCACTCTTGTAACCATAGTATGGGGGACTCCCCCACACTTAGGGTGAAAACCCTATAAGCATGCTACTGTTTTTGTTTACCGAGTCGCTAGCTTGACTCGACCCCGAATTCATTTGTCCTTGGGGAAGCATGATGTGGAAGAAACAATCTCAATCGGACTTTCATTCAAAATGTTTGGACAAACATTTGAAGCACGTGAACGTTCCACACCGATGAGATAAGTATCCGGCTCAAGATAGTATAAACTATAAGCGATGATGCCGGGGTCAAAGATAATGTCTTCATTCCCGAAGGAGTGAAGAACAGGAGACGTCACCCGGTAGGTGAAGAACAGGAAGAAAACCATGATGAAAATCTTTATAAGATTTTCTTCCTCGAGATCAGGCTCTGTAGCCTGAGTTTGGATTTCAAGGGTTAAGCTCGTAAATATCCCGGGAGGGTGGGTGGGAATTTGTAAATTCTCATGATTGAGAACATCTCCCCCCGGGTCATCATACTCATGAGGAGTCATGATATGAGTGAGCTCACCGGAGAACTCCTCAAAGGTGAATGACTCATATTCGGGGAGAGAAATTTGAGAATGAGAAGTGGTACTGCCACTAATCTTCTCTCCTATATGATCAAAAGTAAAGGCTTCAAACTCCGGAATAGGATCATCGGAGAAAATGTCACTATCCTTAATAGGGATAGGAGATGAAATAGGTTTCTCTTTGAAAGCCTCGATTTTTGCAATGAGGAGATTGACTTTCACTAATGTTGCACGAAGTGCTTCATCTTTGATTTCAGTGTCAATCTCATCATTCTCTTCTTCTAAGCTAACTAGCTCAGAAGGTAATTCTTCCACATGACTGATGTCTCCAGAAGATAAAGAATTTTCATCAGCATGTGAAGTACTAAGCTCGACGTTGGGATTAGAGTCTAAAAGATTTTCAGTTTCTCCCATATCGGCTTCAAAATCAAGGAGACCATCATCACTTCCCAATGGAAGTGGATTGATGTGAGTAAGTTCATCCGTGAACTCCTCAATAAGAGGGTCAACATCCGAATGAGGCAATGGTGCCTCTTCATACTCAACTTCTCCATAAGATATACAATCATCATTAAAATCGGAGAAAGTCTCAAAATGATCTTTTGGATTTTCAGGGTGAGAGGGTAGATCACACACATGATCAAAAGTTCCCTGTGACTCTCCTGGGATTGGGACAAGGATCTCAGCACTAGACTTTATTAATTCGTCCGATTCCTTATTAGGAATAGTGCTAAGATGCTCATCCCCCATGTTCAGAGAGTGAGTGTGAACTTCGGGTGTGATATCAACAGACTGAGGGAGTTTAGAAGTACTAGCAGTTATGGGATTTTCAAGTTCCATTTGATCAACGGCTAGTGACTTTGTCACATTATTTTCTCCCTGATTCTCCATGGAAGGAATCACAACAGATGAATCTGATGAATCTTTTTTAATAATAACAATGTTATCTTCATCATCATCATCATATAGAGCAGCATAGCGAAGATTGGCACATATTTTAGCCGCTCTTTGCTCAGCAAGTAATTCTTCCATGCTCAATTCGTTTCTAGCATCTCGTTCTTTAACAAACAATTCTGCCATTGATTTTTCACGAGATTCTTGAAACGATGTAGTGGCAAACTCCTCCTTAGGTTTTTGCAAAATTTCACGAGCCTCTAGTAAAAGGTCTTGCTCGGTATCATGAGGAGTTGCTTGGATCATTTGGTGTTGTGGAGGTTGGTCTGAAAACGAATAGTCGTAATTGTTACAAGGAAATGGATTCCTTGTTTGACAATCCGAACTAAAGTGTGGACCTCCACAGTAATCACAACAGTAAAACTGATGTGGCTGTGAGTCGTATGTGCTAGAGTCATAATTGTTATCAGGAAACTGCTCATAGACAAGCGTGTTCCCCGATTGACAATCAGAACTGTAGTGTGGGCCACCACAGTACTCACAACAGTTAAACTGTTGAGTCTGGTTCGGTGAGTTGTATGGATATTGGTCGTAACCAACATTTTGACTATTATAACAATCAAAACCTTGGTGAGGACCTCCACAATACTCACAAGAAATGTTTGGTGTATTTTGATACAAACAATCATTGTGGTTTGGATAATATGATTCTTGCTCGTATGAATGTGATGGGTAATTGGAAAAATTTGGGGAGTCGTTGAATGAGTCCAGATTAGGATCATAAGCAAATGAATTCCTCGAACCACAAAACAAACAACTCCCATCTCGAATATCATTACCACATTGTACACATGTACACCAACGACATGGTAAACCAAAAAGTGGCTCACCACAACCAACACAAGGGATAAAATCCGGAGGTAGGACAAGTGGTGTGCTCTTAGAGCTAGCAATTTCCACCACTTCCGTTATGGTCTCGGGTTTTGGTTCTTGATAAACGTGAAGATTGGGCAAGTCGTTCTTTTCAGTCACTGCCCTAAGCTCAGTATGTTTGCTTGACAAACTTTTAACCGTAAACCGTGAAAGGTTAGGATCCATTATAGACGGTTTAGGAGCATTTATGAGCTTAGGTTTTTGGACAACCTTGGGTTGGACGTATTTAGCACTTTCATGGTTAGAGGAAAGTACAGGGTCCTTTGTCACCTCGGTTTCATGATCTCTTTCCCTCACCGGAGAGGGAATAGGAATCGAAGGTCCATCATAATCAACACGACATCTCGACATTTTTGACAAGGCCATAAGTTTTTCAACTTTGCTTTTAAAGGCCCTTTGTTCAAAGAAATCGTCATCGAGAGATGCCATAAGAATCAATTATGGGACAAGTGGAAGAAGTGAGAATCAAAAGGATAGAGGGTAAAGGGATGAAGAATCAAAAAGGTAGGAGGGTAAAGATGGATATTTTTGGTATTTTTGATAAACATTTTATAAGAAAGAAAATCTTTTTGTGTTTTTGTGTTCGTTGAAAACTAATTTTACAAAGTTTTCGGGAACAGTTTGTTTTTTTTTTAAATAAGAAAATATGAACAAAGGATGGTAAATATACAGTGAGTGTATATCCAGATTCACTAATCTGTAAAACCGTTTAAAATACACGCACAACCTCCCCGGCAGCGGCGCCAAAATTTTTGATTGGAGCTAAACTGTCAGATAATTATTGGTCCACCACTTGTGAATGGTCAACTATAATAGTCAAACAGCTTAAACCAATGCTCCGCGGAAGTATAGTATTTCCCCGGGTCGTTATGTCCCGACGAGGTGTGGATGGTATAAAAACGGGTTTGTGATCGGGTGAAATTTGACAGAAAGGGGTATAAGTGAGTTGTGATGATTACACTACTGGAATATAAAAGAAAATAGCTTAAATACACTATATTAACAAGACTGGAAAGTCAGAAAAACCAGAAACGTTTAAAACTTAAAACACGTACGTTCACGTTTAAATAAAACGTAAACGTACGAAATAAAAAGTAAAAACTGAAATCTGAAAACACCCAGGGTGTGAAAATGACTTTTTTAGAAACTTAAAAGTAAAAGAAAATTTTTAGAAAATTAAAATAAATTTTAACACTAATTAATTATTTAATATTAATTAAATACTAATTATTACTAATTATTAATATTTAAACAACTTAAATATAATACAATACTACCTCCGTCTCAAAATTATTGTCCACATTTCCTTTTTGGGATGTCTCAAAATAATTGTCCACTTTCCTTTTTAAGTAAAAACTAGAGAATATATTGAGGGAATATTCTTATTGAGTGGTTGAGATTTGTAAGAGTCACATTTTTATTAAACTTTGCAACTTCTCTCTCATGACAATTAATTTGAGACGGAGGGAGTATTATTTAAACACTAGAAAAATGAAAATAAAATTTCTAAAATTATAAAATAACTAAAAATAAGTTTTAAAATTAAAAATAAGTGTTTTTGTCTTTTTGTGGTTTTTCTATTAATTAATTACTAATTAATTACTAATTACCTAATTAAATTATTTTAAATTAAGAAAAATACTAAATGAACAGTAAAAATTCTAGTAAATTTTCTAAAATTATTTTATAACATATAAAAGCTATAAAAAATATAAAAACTAGGTTTTACTTAATAAAAACTAATTATGCTATTTTAAACTAATTATTAATTAATAATTAATAAAACTAAGATTAATTCTAAAAAATACTAAATGATAAAATAAAAATCTGAAAAAATTATTATAAATACTTTAATATATGAGGAATTTAATAAAAATATAAAAAAAAACTAAGTTCTTAAAAAAATATAAAAATTAAAATTAAAATTTAAATAAAATTAAATAGAAACTATCACTTAAAATTACTTTGGATTTTCTGGATTTTCTTTTTGGAAAACTATTTTACAACTAAAAACATGAAACTTTAGTAAAAACAACTTTGGTGGAACTCAAAAATAAGCTGATTATGCAACAAAAAGCAAAACAGTTGACTTTGTTTGACTTTGGAGGGAAATAAGCTCAATCCAGCTTGTGTGGGGCCCACAATGGATGATTCAGGTACAAATAAGCTATGAGAACTAGAATAAGCTGTAAAATTCACTTGAGGTCCATAGAATAAGCAAATAAGCTATAAATAAGCACATCCAAAAACCTAAGGCACATCAGAAATGGGACAGAAAGTTTGCCTTGATTCAAGTGGGGTCCACAAGGATTTAGGTCAAACCAAGGGTCAATTTCCCAAGCCAACCAGGGGGGGTTGAGAGGAACAAGATTTGAGCATTGGGATCCACTGAGGTGGTCAGAAACCACCACCAAAGTGGTGGTGGTGGACTGCACATCTGCTGCACAGGGGAGGTTTTCTCCCTTCAACCCACTTTGGACAATGGTGGGGCCCACAAGAAAATTCTAAAAAATATAACAAAGAATGGATGGTGAAGGTGAGGTGGTATACTATCAATGGAAACAAGTTTCAAGCTCTGGAAGCTTATACAAAAATCAAAACAAATCTGTGAACTTTTGGAAAACTATGAAAGGCACAATTTGACTTTTTCACATAATGCTAACAATTTGACTTTCATGAGATTATATCTTAATCTATTGACTAAATATGTAGTAACAAGCAAACATAGGACTGAAATAAGCTACCAAATACACTTGTGTATCAGACATGATGATTATAAATCCCTATGTTCTAACAGTTATCAGAAACTATGGTACCAAAAGTGATTTTGACTTAATGACTAAATAACCTGAAATCTTATGACTTGTATGACCTGTTTTATCCTAGTGTAACATGTGAAAACAACTAATGACAACAGAAGTAAACTTGAACTCAGGTAAAACACCAAATCCAAACACCCCTTAAGTAGGCAGTCATGAGATTTTTCAGGCAATTATAGATTTGAAAGAACAAGCTATCCATATTAAGCTATATTGTAACCAACTAACACCAAATAAGCACAAATAAACAGAGAAAAGCACTATTTTAAGCTAATAAACAGTGGATGCATAAAATTGATAAAGAGGCTTACAAATGCTTCCAGGAAGAAAAGCATGAACCAGGGAACCAATAACCATCCTAAAACCTCCACTGAGGTACTAATACCATAGTCCATCCATTTTTTACCAAGCTCCTTGCCTCATCCATCATAACCACTAATTTTTGATTTTTTTATCTATTTATTTTCTATTTTTAGGATTTTTGAGATTTATGAGTACAACTGATTTCTATACTTTATAAACTTTGAGAAACTTGTAAGTAAGCAGAGATAAGCTTAAACTACCATTGAACAATAACTTTTAACAACTATCAATGATATTGAGAATTTAAGGCAAAATATGCATAAACTGAATTCAAAAGATACAACTGAAATTGATTGATGAAAATAGGTTCCAAATACTCTGAATTAATTAGAAAAACACTTGAGAAGTTAAAATTTACACTAAGGAAACTGAATAGTAAAATTCGACATACAAACTAAAATTAAAAATCTACTAACTAGCCACACTGCTTCTTTCTTCTTTTTCTTTTATAAAGCCCCTCTAGAGTTCCTTGGCCTTTCTCTATCTTGATTCTTGACCCTTGGATAAGTGAGGAGCAATCCTGCCCTTCAAATGATTTTGGCGCCCAAACTTCTTTTGTCTGATTCTCTATATTATTGATGCCAGAGAGTATCTTGGAGGTTTGTGCTTGGCTTGGAGTGTAGGAGGGGGTGGGAGTTTGTGTGTTGCAGGGGAGTATAGGTTTAAGGGTTATGATGGATTTGCAGGGATGAGGTGAGGTGGAGGGTGACTGGATGTTTGACTGGGTCAAAGGCTGAGGGACGGGGGTAATATATTTTAGGGAGTAGGCTGAGTTTGTGATTGGGCTTGGTGAGGAGTATGGGCTGGTGAGGGTGTTTAGTGGATTAGGATTTGGTTTATTTATTTTTAAGCTTAAGAAATCACAAGGACCTATCATGTAAAATCTGAAATTCAAGGGGGCTGTTTTGGCATTTTTCCAAATTTGTTTCAAGGACCAAAGTTGCCACATGTCAATAATCCAAGGACCAAAAATAATATTTTCCGTTTAAAAATACCCGGGGACCAAAACTGCAATTTTCCTAAACCTTTCCCCCAGGGACTGAAAGTGGCAGTTTATGAATTCCATGGACCAATGTTGACTTGTCCATCCAAAATAATCCACTAGGGACCAAATCTGCCATTTTCTGAAATTCCAAGGACCATTTTTGTACTTTTTGAAACTGCAGGGACTAAAGGTGTAATTTTCTCAAACTTTTTACCCAAGGATCAAATTTGATAACTTTTGACTTTATAAAACCTTGGGTTGACTTTTCTTTCGTTTTAAAACGTCAGGGACTAATTTTGTCAATTTTTGAAACTTGAGGGACTGAAACTGCCAATTGTGCAAACTTTGTTCGTTTTTCATTTGTTTTTAAACGTTTTGCATCTAAAACATATAAAACACACTTTTGGAATAATTTCTGTATTTTGATGCGTTTTCTGAGTGTTTTTGGATGTTTTGGCAGTTCATATACGATAAAAATGATGAGTATTTACACACTCATCACCGACATTAAGGGGATTGACTCGAATTTTTGCACACATAAGATTCTCATGGAAGAAGATTATAAACCTACCGTGCAACCCCAGAGGCGGGTGAACCCTAACATTAAGGAAGTAGTAAAGAAAGAAGTTATCAAACTTCTGGATGCAGGATTGATTTACCCGATCTCGGATAGCCCATGGGTCAGTCCTGTGCAGGTTGTACCTAAGAAGGGTGGAATGACTGTAGTTAAAAATGACAAGGGTGAGATGGTGCCCCAGAGAACGGTCACTGGATGGCGGGTATGCATTGACTATCGAAAGCTCAATGATGCCACGAGGAAAGATCACTTCCCCTTGCCATTCATTGATCAGATGTTAGAGAGATTGTCTGAACACGAGTACTATTGCTTCTTGGATGGATTCTCTGGGTATTTTCAAATTCCCATAGCACCTGAGGACCAAGAAAAGACCACGTTTACTTGCCCTTATGGAACATTTGCCTACAAAAGGATGCCTTTTGGGCTATGTAATGCCCCCGCCACTTTCCAGCGATGCATGACCGCAATCTTTCACGAACTCATGGAAGACAGCATGGAAGTGTTCATGGATGACTTTTCGTTCTTCGGGAACTCCTTCGACCGCTGTCTTGCTAATCTAGAAAAGATGCTTAAGCGGTGTGAGGAAACCAACTTGGTGCTAACCTGGGAAAAGTGTCATTTCATGGTAAAAGAAGGGATTATGTTAGGGCATAAGATCTCAGGGAACGGAATAGAGGTGGACCAAGCTAAAGTTGAAGCTATATCTAAGTTACCATACCCCACGACTGTTAAAGCAATACGCATCTTCTTGGGGCATGCCGGGTTTTATCAGAGATTCATCAAAGACTTCTCCAAAATTGCTCGGCCAATTACTCAACTACTTGTGAAGGATGCTCCGTTCGATTTTTCCCAAGAATGCAAGGATGCATTCGATCTCCTAAAAAAGGAACTCACACAAGCTCCAATCATGATCACACCCAACTGGGAGTTACCATTTGAAATCATGTGTGACGCTAGCGACTTCGCTGTCGGGGCTGTATTAGGCCAACGGCGTGACAAGCTTTTCCAACCTATTTGCTACGCTAGCAAAACCATGAATCCCGCTCAAGAGAATTACTCCACCACCGAGAAAGAATTATTAGCCGTAGTGTTTACGTTCGACAAATTCTGACAATATCTTGTCCTTTCAAAAACAGTCGTCTTCACTGATCACTCAGCTCTTCGATATCTTTTTGCGAAGCAGGATGCTAATCCACGACTAATTCGGTGGATATTGTTGCTACAAGAATTCGATTTTGAGATTCGTGATAAGAGGGGGGGCAGAAAATCTGGCTGCAGATCATCTATCTCGTCTCGAAAACCCCTTGGATATGCATGATAGAAGTGAGATTAGGGATTCATTTCCTGACGAACAACTCATGTTAATGATTGATTCGGAGCCGTGGTACGCCGATTTTGCTAATTACCTCGCAAGTAGACTTGTTCCTGAACACCTGACTAGGTACGAAAGGAAAAGGTTCTTTTCTCAGCTAAAATACTACTTTTGGGATGAACCATTTTTATTCCGAAAGTGTCCTGACCAAATTATAAGACGCTGTGTTTCGGAAAGTGAGGCAGTGAAGATTATGAGGGAATGTCACTCTGGTCCCTCTGGCGGGCATCATGGAATAAACATTACCGCCCGAAAGATTTTGGATGCGGGATTCTATTGGCCCACAATTTTCCGTGATGTAAAAGAAATGGTGCAGGCATGCGATGCATGTCAACGGGCCGGGAACATATCACATAGGGATGAAGCACCTCATAACTTTATACAAGTATGTGAGGTCTTCGATGTTTGGGGGATTGACTTCATGGGACCCTTTCCATCTTCAGGGGGAACGAATACATATTAGTCGCCATTGACTATGTTTCAAAATGGGTTGAGGCACAAGCCCTTAGAACCAATGACGCCAGAGTAGTTATTCATTTCCTGAAAAAGCTTTTCGCAAGATTCGGGATTCCTAAAGCTCTCATCAGTGATAGGGGGACCCATTTTTGCAATGCACAAATGGAAAAGGTCATGAAGAGGTATGGAGTATCCCATCGGTTCTCCACCGCCTATCATCCGCAAACCAATGGCCAAGTCGAAAACACCAATAGGGCTATTAAAAGAATACTTGAAAAGACGGTTAGTCAAAATAGAAAGGACTGGTCATTTAAACTCGACGAAGCCTTATGGGCATTCCGAACTGCCTACAAAACACCTATTGGAACGACCCCGTTTCGCATGGTGTATGGTAAGGCATGTCACTTACCAGTGGAATTAGAACATAAGGCTTATTGGGCGCTTAAGACATGTAACTTAGATTACACAATTGCTGGAACTAATAGGTTCTTGCAATTACACGAGCTTGATGAGCTTAGGTTAGAAGCCTACGAATCTTCCATCACATATAAATAGAGAGCAAAAAGATGGCATGACCAGAGAATTAAGAAACCTAAAGAATTTTCAGCGGGAGACAAAGTCCTATTGTACAATTCTCGGTTGAGATTATTTCCGGGAAAACTTAAGTCTAGATGGTATGGACCGTTTACGGTGAAGAATTCCTCTAAAACTGGAGCCGTGGTGTTATTAGACGATGAAGGTAGGGAATTTACTGTTAACGTACAACGTGTAAAACATTATCAAGAAAATAACAATGAAATGATTAGTGAGGAGGATGTGACGTTTGATGACGAGGTCACGTAGTAACCCATGACCTTGAGTCTAGCTACAAGACTCGTAAATAAAGAAAAGCGCTTCTTGGGAGGCAACCCATGCTTTGTGTGATTTTATTTTGTTTGTTTGTTATTTGCTTCCGTATGCATGCTTTATTTTTATTGTTGGTAGATCATGTTTCTCAATTAAATAGTGGAAATACTTTACTTTGTTGTTTTGGCCTAGTCTTAACTCCACCTAAAAGTATTTTTGCAAAAGATAAGTGTAAGGGGAAACCCCAAATATGTTTTTAAGAAACAAACCGATCATGATTCTCCACAATATTAAATGAACATGTATATTCGTATTTGTTAGAGTCAAATGCTTGTATTGAGTCATAATGAAGTTTTGCAGGATTTTCCAGGAAGTAGGACCAAGTTTTTCCAGAAATTTTCCGAAAACTTAACATAAGAATTTCTGCAGGTCACTTCTGACGGCGTCAAGAATTTCTTCTTGACGGTGTCACGTGTAAAAATCTGGAAATTTTACCGGTTTTGTTTTTCTAACGGAGTCTTATGGTTTTTGTGAATTATTAAGTTTTATAATCTCCAGGAAATCTGCAAACTTCATTCCACAAGCATTATATCTTATCTTGTTTTCTAGGATTTAGTAACTTATATAAGATGCCGCCGATTTTACGCGAGGTTGTTTTTGTCTATTTTCTCAGATTTACAGGTTATGTATGACAAGAAGATGATTTATATTCTGGAAGGGAAGCTTTGATTGTTCATTTTCTTGGAGGAAGATTTAACCTGGCCACCTTATTATCCATACCGAGCGAATCAGGGGAGTATTTGATTTCATTCTTTTTACTTATTTCACTTTTACATTCTTTACTTGAACATTGGGGACAATGTTCATCTTAAGTGTAAGGGGAGGGTAAAATGATGATACCTTACATAAGCACTTTCGCTTGAGTTTGTTTTGTTTAATGGTAGATGTGTAATAAAACTATGAGAAATACTTGTTAGTGCAATTTTAGCGCCAAATTTAAAATTTTTTACAACATTTAGGAGTGAAACTTTAGCCATAGCAAGCGTCTCATGGATAGGAGATTGAATGACTAGCACATAACCGTATATTCAGAAAAATTTTCCACCCAAATATGTGAGGTTCGCCTTTAGATTTGATAGGAAAAGCATTTATTATTAGTGCTTATGAGTGTACCGGTAGCATTTAGATTCTAGAACTTGCGTTAGTGATGCATCCCAAGACCGCTAGTGAGACTACATTCGTGTGGTAGGATTTACTACATGATAAGAGGCATTAGGATCACCCTTGTGTTAAACCCGTATCATAATTACTTGACCATTTAAGTCATATTTCTTGGCTAGTTAAGTCAACTAATTTTTCCCACACCCTTAGCGTTGTACTCATTTTTAGTACACGAAACCCCTAGTACACCCCTCCGAGCCTATCTTTTCGTTTCAAACTTTAAGCATTTTACTTAAAGGAAGAATTTGTTACACCCCACTTAAATGTACACCCAAATCGCCTTAGCCTTCCGTGTATGCACTCATTTTTAGTGCATTATTGTTATTTGTTAAACCCTAAGTTAACTATCTAATTGATTACGTGGTTGCTAAGTCGAGTCATATCCTTGTACATATTGTTTTGGGACGATTGGGACTCATGGGTAAAGTACTTATTTTATGGAGTAATGGGGAAGAACATCATATATTACCCCCATATGTGCGTTAATCTTAAAAGTACTCCAAGTGTTTTGATTTTCTTAATTCGAGTCATTAGTTTAGTTCATTGTAAAGTATGTAAAGATTCAAGTGTAAGGGGAATGTTCATTCCCTATGATGTATTATTTCGGATGGTAGGGTAAGAGTGTATGCACAAAAAAAAATAATAAAAAAAATAAATAAAAAAATAAATAAAAAGAGAAAAAAATATACGGACTACCATCCCTTTTTATTCTATGTTCATTTTATGTTTTTGTTATTTTTCATTTATTAGCTTAAGTCGAGTCTAGTCTTGGCTTAGCAACGCCACATTGTACATGTAATTAACCAAGATTGTTAACTCGCCACCAGTAAAGATTGCCTTTATCCAACAAAACCGTGTATTTCATATCCCTACACCTAACGTTACAACCCTTTAAAATACCTCTTTGATAGTTTATCCTAGGTGCTTACGCCATGTGGTGGAGGTTTGATCCTTTCCCAAGCCTATGGTAATCTATTTTGCTATGACAGGTAGTGAGAGATATCTTCCGTTTCCATATTGTAATCTATACTTTATTACACCCGAGAGATGTGAGTATCTAAACACTATTTTTGAGGTGCTAGTGTATGACCTCCGTGCTTGTCTTTGGTCTTTAGTGGAACGATTATTTGTTGTAATTACTTTTATATTAGTGTTAAATGACCCCTAACTTGTATTTTGACTAGAATAAAAGCGTATTTGCTTGAGGACAAGCAAATCTCAAGTGTAAGGGTATATGATGAGGCGAAAAATGAACCACTTTTAGGGGGTCATTTAAGCCCGGAATTGAATTTATTTGATCAAATATTGCCCTAAATCGTTCCTTTTGTGATTTTAGGTACTTTGGGAGTGAAATCTGGAAAAGAAAGCAATTCGGACGTTTTTGGAGCATAAAAGTGAAGAAAACGCCAAAGTCTTAATTTTCCTTGCTGGGAACAGTAGGTGACGGCGTCAAGAAGGAATTTCTGACGGCGTCAAGAGTAATTTCCATGACGACCCAGTACAGATTTGACGGCATCACGAAGTAGGGCGTCAAGAGTAAAATGCATGACGGCCTGGAAATGCATAACACATGACGACGTCAAAAGTAGATCAAGGCAGTCCGAGAAGTATTTTGGCGGCTAGGTGACGGCATCACATAATTTGTCTTGACGCCTTCAGACCCTATTTCCTATATATATTATTCTAATTTTCACACATAAAGAGAGAAGTTTTGGAGAAACCCTAAGTACGAACTTGGTGCGAATTTTACAGGTTTTTCAAGGGTTCTAAGCCCTTGATACCTTTCATGTGTAATTGAGATAAGTATTCTTTTAATTCAATCAATATGTCTATGTGTTGGTTGTCTATATCTTGTTCTTGTCTTAATTCCATCATGCTAGGCTAGATCTATCTTATGTTTGCTTGGATCTAATGAAACCTAGATGTTAATTATATGTTGATTACTTGTTTATAATTGTATTGGATGAATGAATTCGATGTTAAGCTTAAGAAAACTGGCAGATCTCCAAATGGTAACATGCTTGAACGTCTTAGGAAACATGAACTGATGTGCACTAGGTTTTTATTGGTAGTATTTAATGCATGAGCCACTGTTTATAATCCCTATGGTTGTGCTGGGCATGGCATTGGAGGAGATAAGAGCTCATAGGATTGGGGAATTAAGTGCGCCACCTCATGAATGGTATTAAGGAATACAATCCGTCATCCACGCAACTATAACAAGTAATTAACGTGTAAAAGATGTCTAGGGAGTAGTGAAATCTAAGTAAACACATTTTCTCCACTTATTGCTCACAACCTTAGTATAATTTAGTTTATTTTCATTTTTAGTATTTTATTTTAATTGCATCTTTAGTATTGGGTTAGTTGACTAGCAACTAATTCCGCCCAAATCCTTCAAACCTGAGATTTTTATTTGCTTTCTAAAAAAATATAAAAATACAAAAATAATCATCCCTCACCTTTAGAACTAGTATTTAGGTTTTCTAATCCTAGCGACACTATTCCTAGCTGAACGATCAATCCCCTGGTACTTGTCACTATACTATACTACAACGATCAGGTACACTGCCTGGTGGGGGTTGTAAGCTTCTCAAGATCCCTTGAGAGGTAAAGCCTGGTGCGATTCCCACGTATCACTTGCTTTCTGTCTCAAGAAGAACCTAAGAATATCAAACAAGCATTAGCCAAGGAGAGTTGGGTTGAAGCTATGCAAGAAGAACTCTTACAGTTTAAACTTCAAGAAGTATGGGTATTATGTGATTTACCTGATGGAAAGAGACTGATTGGAACAAAATGGGTCTTCAGGGTAAAAAGAGATGAAAGAGGGAATGTCATTAAGAATAAAGCAAGGTTAGTAGCTCAAGGATATAGACCGGAAGAAGGAGTAGACTATGATGAAGTATTTGCTCCTGTGGCAAGGATTGAAGCCATCGGGCTATTTTTGGCTTTTGCATCCTATATGGGATTTCCTGTATATCAAATGGATGTTAAAAGTGCTTTTCTATATGGCACTATCACAGAAGAAGTTTATGTCAAACAGCCTCCTGGTTTTGAAGATCCTGCACACCCAAACAAAGTCTACAAGGTTATCAAGGCTCTGTATGGCCTTCATCAAGCTCCAAGAGCATGGTATGAAAGACTCTCTAATTTTCTATTATAGCATGGTTATAGGAGAGGAGCTATTGAAAAGACTTTGTTCATCAAAAGAGATAAGAAGGATATCATGCTTGTCCAAGTTTATGTAGATGATATTATTTTTGGTGCTACTAAGCAATCTATGGTGAAGGAATTTGAAGATATTATGCAAAAAGAATTTCAGATGAGTTCAATGGGAGAATTAACATTCTTCCTGGGCCTTCAAGTGCAACAATCAAGCAATGGACTATTTATAAGTCAAGATAAGTATGTTGCAGACATTCTTAAGAGATTCAACTTCACAATTGTCAAGCCAGCTTCTACACCTGTTGATACTAATAAGCCTTTGGGAAAAGATGAAAAAGGAGAAGATGTTGATGTCAAATTATACAGGTCTATGATTGGATGTCTAATGTATTAAACTGCATCTAGGCCTGATATTACTTTTGTTGTGTGTTTATGTGCAAGACATCAAGTTCACCCCAAGGTATCACATTTGAATGTTGTCAAAAGGATTTTTAGGTACCTTAGGCAACAACCTAAGCTAGGATTATGGTATCCTAGGGTGTCCCCTTTTCATCTACAAGCCTTTTCAGATAGTGATTATGCTGGAGATAACTATGACATAAGATCCATAACTGGAGGGTGTCAGTACCTTGGAAGTAGATTAGTCGTCTCATGGCAATGCAAAAAACAAACAATTGCAGCAACATCTTCCACAGAAGCAGAGTATGTAGCTGCTGCAAGTTGTTGTGCACAAGTACTTTGGTTGCAAAATCAGCTTTTGGATTATGGATTCAACTTCAAGAATACTCCTATCAACATTGATAATGAGAGTACAATTTGTATTGTGAAGAATCCAGTTTATCACTTCAAAACAAAGCACATTCAGATTAGACATCATTTTATCAGAGATTGCTATGAATCAATGTGGTTACAGTCCATACAGATGATAATGTAGCAGATTTACTCACAAAGGGCTTTGATGTTTCAAGATTTACTTTTTTAGTTGTGAGTATTGGAATGATTAATAATTAAGCTACTTTTGAGGGGAGACATTAGTAGTTAGTCATTATTTGAGGGGAGGCTACATGTATCATTCAAAAGAAAGGAACTTTATTCATTATTATTCAAGAGAGGTTACATTCATTAGTTCCAAAAGATACAGACAACCTTGAACACAGACACAACCAAGACACAAAGAGCACTACATCAAACACCCTACACCAAACCTACCTACCAAACCCAACACACCCTACTCCATTGGCCTTTTTCCTTTGCCCTCATAACTTTGCTTTCCCTTTTGAGCAGTCTTTCTTTTGTCATCAAAAGAAGCTTGCTTCCTTGGGCAAGCCAGGCCAAGAACTTGCTTGGGAGGTCTCTCTTTTCTTGGAGCAGGCCACTTCATATTCTTTATTGCAGATTCCAGGGCTTGGGTCAAAGCATGTGGAAGTTCATTAGCTAGAGATGAACCAGGAGCAGGAAAAGACTTTTTCTTCTTAGGCTTTGGATTGGTAGTGCTTGCTGAATCAGTAATGGTAGAGTTTGCTACACTCATTGATGAGGATGACACATTAGGAGGAAAGTACCCACTCCATCCTGGATCCTTAAAATCAGAGTCAGAATAGTAGCTGATCTCTGAGTCTGTGGAACCATCTGAGTCAGAAGATATGTATATCAATGGGAAGTGACTCATGGTTATAACTAGGTTTTTGTGGTATATTGCAAGTATGGATGAATGAAGTATGTTGGTGGGAAAGTTACTTTTATAGGCAAGGAAAGGTATAAGGGTAATTAATGAAGTTCATCGAATTCTACTTGCCTTGGTAGCTTTGAGAATTAATTTGGGATGGTATTAATTACCTTGGGTTGACTTTCAAAGATATTTTGGTCAAACAGTCAACTATAAAGATATTTTGCTTGAAAGTACTTTGGTCAACGTACTGCTTGGGTTTACAACTGAAAATATTGCTCCACATTCTATGGAAAGTACTGCTTGGTGATATGAAGGCTAAGCTGACGTGTCAGAATACTGTTCCAACGGTCAAATTTGCGGGTAACAAACTTTCGAAAGATATGGGAAAGTTCACTTCCAAAAATAACGGTAAAATAATTAATTAACCGTGATTTTTTTGTATATTATCCCTTTATAACTCATATCTTTTTCTTATTTATACACCCGTATTCATTCGCCATTCTCATTCATCAAACCCACCAACATCATCAATGATTACCACTCTTCTCTCAAATTCTTATCACAATGGCACACCGACCAACAACAAATACAAAATGATTGCAAATCTTGAGAAAACGCTGAGAAACATTGACTTTCTTGTTATTATTGATTTTCTCACCGGAACCACCATCAGTTACTCACTCTTAGTGAACCCAGAGATTATTGGTCCTTGGATACAGGCGTTTTTGGGCCACGGCAAGGGCTGAGATTGAAGATGGAGAGGATGTTATTCATGCTACAGTTGCTGGGAGAGCTATTCATGTTACTGAAGCAACAATCAGGGAGGTTCTGTTGTTTGAAGATGAAGGAGGCTCTGTTTTGTTTACTAAACAAGATATTTTGAATGCACTAAGAGACATTGGGTATGAAGGACCTTTGGACAAGCTTACTTTTCAAAAAGCAATGGTAAGTCCTCATTGGAAGTATCTTATTCATGTTTTACTTCATTGCTTAAGTCCAAAGAGTACTGCTTGGGATCAATTTGGACATGCTATAACTTCTGCATTAGTTGGCCTCATTACCAATCAATCCTTCAACTTTTCTTACATGATCCTTGATGGTATGATTACACATATTAAGGCTGGATCACCTTTTCTGATGTATCTTAGATTTGTTCAATTTCTCTTAGAGAATCCACTAGATGGGATACCAAAACCTCGGGATTATGTACCCACTATTAAGATGCCACCTAAGGTGTTTACCTTTATGTCTCACAAGGGAGTCAACTTTTCTGGTAACAATACACCTCTCAATGCTTACATGTTAGAGGTAACACAGGCTGTTAGGGATGATGTTGACAATAATGGTTCTGCTAATTCTAATAATGCTAATCAACCTGATCCTTCTGAGCATTCTGCATCAGTCCATACACCTACACCACCTATTATTTCACCTCAGCATGATGACTTAAGTGAAAGAACTCCCTTTGTGTCAGTTTCTTTGGAAAAACCTATTTCTGCTGAAGGTACTTCTCCACAAAGTACTTCTTCAAAAGGTACTGCTTCAGAGCATACTCCAGTACCTTCTCCCAATGATTATACTCCCACAGGTGGGCTTCAAACACCTGGAGGAGATGAGGGAGTTGGAGGTCCTTTGAATAATTATGCTTTGACTAGAGAGTTGGAAAGGATGAAGAAAGCTATGGATGATCAGACTGCAGAAATCAAGAGTTTAAGGAAGAAGTTCAGAAGGTTAAAGAAGTTTGTCTGGCCTCTTGTACATAATTTTAGGCTTTATGTGAAGGAAAAGAAACAATCTCAAAAGCAAAAATCACCCAAGACAGCTTCTAAATCTAAGAAGAAGCATAAGAAGTCATCATCTATCAAATTGGGGAGGAATCAAGATGATAATTTGGATAGAGATGATGCTGAGATTCAATATTCAGAAGATGCTCACCTTTGGCATTATCCAGAAGATCCAAAGACTTTTGTGCCAGAGAAAAAGGTTGAAGAAGATATGAATATTGCACAAGAAGAAGTTGTTGAGCAAAATGCTGAAGCACAAAATATTCAAAGCACTCAAAATCAAAGTACTATTGATGAAAGTACTGGTCTGCAAGGTACTGCTGAGCAAGGCACTGTTGCTATGAATATTGATGAAGTTGGAACTTCTACAGCTGGATTAACAAAGGATTTTGAATATGAAGCTGGTCCTTCTAATCTCATGCAGTAAGAAGAAGTCAAGGTGCATACAGCAAGTGATGATGAAACTATAGCTCAGATTATGATTAATTTGAATAGACCTTCAGGAGGTATACATATTTCTGAGCCTGCACAACAAGTTTCTGAGTCTTCTTCTGAAACTGAAGAGTTAGATCCTAAAGACAAAGGGAAAGGGATCATGAAGCAGAAGAATATTAAGAAGAAGAAGAAGAAATTTACGCTTGCACAGCTTAGAGAAATAAAGATAGCAGAGGATGTAGAGGTTGCTAGAAAGCAACAAGCTGAGTATGATGCAGAGTATTTCGAAGAGATAAGTAAGCCAATTACAAGAAATCCAATGACAATTGCTCAAGAAAGAAACTGGATGATTAGTTTCTTAAAAGGAAGAGGATACAAGAATTTACAAAAATTGAGATATCCAGAAGTGAAAGCTCTGTGGGATCAAGTACAAGAGTCTATCAAGAAAGAGTTAGAAAGTTTTGTACCCATGGATGTTGATAAGGGAAAGAAGTTAGAAGAAATAAGAAAAGAACAAGCTGAGAAAAGGAAATTAAAGAGGAAGAAAGCAGTTCAAGATGATCAATTGTCAAAGAGACTTAAGATGATACATGAAGATACAATTGATGAACTGAGAAACTATTTCAGAGTGGTTGATTTTGAGAATAAGAAAACAGAAGACTCTGGAAAGAAATCAAAGATTATCTCATTCTCTGTGGTTGAATCAAAATAAGAGAACTATCTTATGTTCAATAGAGAAGATGAAAGCTTCACAGTATTCAATATGTTATGGGATGTTCTGCATTTTATTACCAGAGAAGATCTATATGATTTATACTTGCAAGTGCAGACATACTATGAGGAGATTGAAGCATCAGGAGTGGGATTAATTTTGCTTGGAGATTTAATAACCATCTGGGAAACAGAAGAAACAAGTTTTGATACTCTGTGGAATGATCAAGAAAATTGGGAAATTACAAGATGGAGATTCTTTGAGTCATCAGGAGTTCATTCACTTGAGATGGAAGATGGTACCATGATTCACATGATTGCTGAGAGAAGGTATCCATTGATAAGAGAAATTATGCTCAGGATGTTGGATCATGGAATGGAACTTGAGGATGAATCTGATGTAGCTTTAGATGTGATTAAGCTATTTATCAGATGGACTAAATCTGAAGAATAATATTGCAAAGTACTGGTATGATTTGTTTTGTATAATAAGTATTTTTTTTCAAAGTATTGCAAGACAAACAGTACTTTATCAAAGTACTGCTTGCTGCATAAAACCAGTATAATTCCTTTATAAATTAAAATAAAAAGTTTTTGATGTTTAAAAGTGAAGTAAATAGAAGGATTTGAAGAGAAACACATGGTGTTAGTATTTATACTGCACAGCAAATGGTAATCAACTCACCATGTTTAACAGACAAGAAAGAGTTTGACTCATCATGAGGGTACGGCTCTGATGTGATAATCAAATCCGTTTTTAGTTGACAATTTACTAAAAATTGTATGGTTTTCAACTCACCATATCTGTAAAAGTGAAGAGTTAACTAGCCCACAAGGAAAAATGGCTTGTGGTAAAGGCTGTGGAAAATCCATTTATGTTAGTTAGTTCACCATGGTTGAGATCAAAGAACTAACTAGTCCAAAAGCAAACGGCTCTTGGTAAAGACTACTCAAATCCGTTGATAGCTGATGATTTGCTAAAAATCATATGGTTATCAATGTACCATGGTTGTTCTAACCTAAACATTGGCTACTCCAGAGTTAATGGCTTTGGTAAAGAGACATTAAAATCCATTAATTTTCAATGATTCACCTCTCACATGAGTTTACACACCTGGAAGTGATGAGAATAGTATGAAACTTTAAAAGATTTGATGAGTATTGTACCAAAATGTTGCTGAGTAGCTTTGGAGGTTTATTGCAGAGAAGATATCAAGTGATGTTGATAAAGGGTACTTTGACACACATGACAGATAAAAGCTAAATAGATAAAGAAACAATCTTTCTGAATGATTAAAGATTTTGAAGATCAAAGATAACAAAGAAACTTGAAATCAAGCAAGTGGAGTTCAAGTTAGGGGAGGATTGTTGGGATATAGAGTTCAAGGTACTTCTGTATTTCAAAGTACTGCTGTGTCAAGGTGCTGCTTGAAGATCAAAGTCAAAGTACTGCTGCATATTGAAGATCATTCAAAGTACTTCGAAGAGAATAAGGACTTAAGTGCAATATTGATTAAAGGATTATTATGTAATATTGTATGAATATTCTAGAATTAGTTAGGGATAATTACTTATCGTTCAAGTAGATTATGTAAACCGACTTAAGGTTATCTATAAAAGGAGCCTTAAGAGGTATTAGTCGATATAAGTTTTAGTCGAAGTTTCTAAGAGTCTTAGAGCTTTACAAGTAGATATTAGTTAAGTTAGGGTTGTTAGTGAATCTGTGTAATCAAGCAGGTTCAAGTTTGGTTTAATATAAAAGTTCTTCTTAAGCTTTGTGTTAGTAGATTCCGCATACTTTACAAGGTCAAAACAATGTTTCAATATTAATACTGTTGAGTTTACTCAATATTGTTAAACCCTTACAAGCTACAAAGTAGTTTGGTCAGAGTATATCGATCCAACAAAAAGGATTGCTCAGCTTGTGGTTTCTTCTCCATCCTCAGGTAAAGATGGTGATTCTGATGACTCAGGTGATGATTTGGGTGATTCTCCAAAACATGGGAGGAAAACAGATGCTAGGACTAAGGGGACAAGATTGGATTTTGAACAAGGCTTTGAAGGATTTGAAGATTTTGGAGGATTTGAAGGTTTTGATTCAGGTTATGAGCCTTTTGAGTCAGTAGATGCACAAGTTGAAGAAGCTCAGGGTACTGAAGAAATTTCTCAACAACAAACAATAAACAGATGATGTAGCTCAAGATGATCCAATAGAGATAGTTGATTTGGATGCTCAAGTAACACCAGAAGAAGTTTTGGACACAACATCAAGTCAACCTCAACCTCAAAAGGTACAGGTAGAAGGTACTGCTAGTATAATCGAAGAAACTGCTAAAGAGAAAATTGCCAGAAAGAGAAAAGAAAAGGGAAAAGCTCCAATTATTGAAGAAGCAACTAAGCAACCAAGAAAAGTTAAAGCCAGAACTCAAGCTCAGATTGATCATGATGAAGAATTGGCAAAAACGGTTGCAGAAGATGAAGTTGCAAGCTTTTTGGAGACTAAGAGGCTAGAGAATGAGAAGTAGGATTCTGATAAAGTATTGGGTCAACTTAGTGAGCAGAGATTAAGAGAATGATTAACACTGATCCAGTTGTGAAGGCCAAACCTATTGAGCTTATTGTAGATCAGAGTCTCACTGTAGAAGAAAGATCAGCACAGTTAGCTGATTTTATATCTATGAAGAATGATCAAGCTTTGGATGATATGATCAATTCAATCAAGAAGAATCAGAAGAAGCAAAGGCAACCATCCAAGGTTTAAGTAATTGCATGCATGAAGAAATTTTTGTGTAATGTAGCTGGATGGAAGATGTCTCAACTCAAAGGGAAGTCACATGAAGAGATTGACGGTCTGTACTATAGGGCTTTCAAAAGAGACAAAGACTTTTTTCGAATGGATTCTGAAAAGGAAGCAAGAAGATTTAAAAGACTAGGTACAACTATTGGATCTGAAGCTGCTAAGAAGCCAAAGGTTAAAGAGTCATCTCAAGCTAAAGAAGGTAATGAAGGGTTAACAGAAGAGCAGGTTGAAGGAATGATTTTTATTGATCCAAAAGTTTTGAATGTGGAACCTCTACAAACAAAGCATCCTATCATTGATTGGGAAATCTATTCTGATGAATTTGGTTATGCTTGGAAGATTGTCAGAATTAGAGATTTCACAGGTGTCTGCAGAGTTTTTGAAGACCTTGTCAGATCTTGTGATAGGGAAGATTTGGACACACTATGGAAGATAGTTCTAGACAAGTTCAAGAAAGATGAGCTCATTGATGACAAAGCTAAGGAACTATGGGTTCATTTCAGAAGATTATATGAGCGAGACCCAAGTGACAGATATTGGAGATTTGAAGCCAACAATCTAAACACCTTATGGAAGCTCTATGAATCCAGTGAAGTACACCATGTTTCTACACAAGATGGAGTAGATGTATTTATGCTGACTGAGAAAGAATATCCTTTAAGAGCTGACAAAGAGTTAAGAAGAAGATAGGTGTTTGGAAGAATCCCCCCATCATTAATGAAGAAGGTTGATTCCAAGAAACTTAATGATTTGCATAGAAATCATAAGTTTAGGGGAGGATTGTTGGGAATAAACTAACAGTTACCACTGTTAAGCTTGGAAGAAGAAACTGCTTGAAGAATACACTAGCAGTGGAAACTTTATTACCACTGCTAGAACATATAGTTACCACTGCTTATATTATAACTATTCTGTATTCGTGTATTGGATAAGTATAGAAAAGATCTTGTGAATATCTTATTTAGTTAGAGTTATACTTATCGTGTAAAGGACTCCTTATCCTATAAAAGGAGGTCTTAGGTTTAGGTTTAAGATATGATTCATTACACTGTTAACTGTGAGGGTTTTGGCATCCCAAACCTTGGAAGAAGAGAATGATGAGATTGACACTGAAATCCAAGATGAAGCCCTTCGTGCTACATTATTGAATGTCAGTCTCCTCATTTCTAAAATCGAGGCTTTCAATATGAAACCTATTTCTTCCCCTATCCCCATAAGGGATAGTGAGATTCTTTCCGATGATCCTATACCGGAATTTGAAGCCTTCAGCTTTGATCATATGGGAGAGAAGATTAGTGGCACTACCACTTCTCATTCTCATAATTCTCTTCCCATATATGATTCATTCGCCTTTGAGGAGTTCTCCGGTGAACTCGCTCATCATGTCATAACTCCTCCGGAGTTTGATAGCCCGGGGGGAGATGCTCTCAATCTTGAGAATTTGCAAATTCCCACCCACCCTCCCGGGTTGTTTACGAGCTTACCCTTTGAAATCCAAACTCAGGCTATTGAGCCTCCTCTTGAGGAAGAAGATCAAATCATGCTTTTCATCATGATTTTCTTCCTTTTCTTCACCTATAAGGTGACTTCTTCTCTTCTTCACTCCTTCGGGAGTGAGGACACTATCTTTGATCCCGGCATTTTCATGTATCATTATCTTGAGCCGGTATTATATCTCATCGGTGTGGAACTTTCACGTGCTTCATATGTTTGTCCAAACATTTTGAATGAAAGTCCGATTGAGATTGTTTCTTCCACATCATGCTTCCCCATGGACAAATGAATTCGGGGTCGAGTCAAGCTAGCGACTCGGTAAACAAAAACAATAGCATGCTTATAGGGTTTTCACCCTAAGTGTGGGGGAGTCCCCCATGCTATGGTTACAAATGAGTGAAAATACAAAATGGTGTTTTCCACGCTCACCTTGTAATGTTGCCCTTTTACGTTCAAAATGTCGGCATAATAGCCGGGATTTTGAATATTGAGGACAATATTCATGCTTAGTGTGGGGGGGTATTCGCTAGCGAATTTTATCATATTTTACTATATAATACCCCCGTTTTTAGCCAAAATTCAAAAAAAAAAAATTTTCACTGGTGCTTTAAAAATTTTTGGTAATCAGTCCGCCTTGTCTAAACGACAAAAGGGATTGGCTAGTCCAGGAGCAAACGGCTCTTGGTAAAGACATATCAAATCCGTTGACGGCTGGCAATTTGCCCAAAATTGTATGGTTCATCAACTCCCCGAAAACAAATGAGTTGGCTAGCCTGCAAGATTATGGCTTGTGGTAAAGGCCGTGGAAAATCCATAATTGGTAATCAGCTCACCAAGATGTTGACTATTCCATCAAGAGCTGGCTAGTCCAGAAGCAAACGGCTTTTGGTAAAGACTACTCAAATCCGTTGACAGCTGGTGGTTTGCTCAAAATCACACGGTTATCAGGTGTGCCACAGTTCTTACACCTGGCTACTCCAGAAGTGATGGCTTTTGGTAAAGAGTTTGAAATCCATTAATTTTTCTCAAAATATTGCTAGGGACTAGCAATAGTTTAGTGTGGGGGATTGATGAGTGTGTAAATACTCATCATTTTTGTCTTATATGAACTGTCAAAACATCCAAAAACACCCAATAATGCATCAAAATACTGAAATTATCTCAAAAGTGTGTTTTATATGTTTTAGATGCAAAACGTTTAAAAACAAATGAAAAACGAACAAAGTTTGCACAATTGGCAGTTTCAGTCCCTCAAGTTTCAAATATTGACAAAACTAGTCCCTGACGTTTTAAAACGAAAGAAAAGTCAACCCAAAGTTTTTAAAAGTAAAAATTATCAAATTTAGACTTTGGGTAAAAAGTTTGAGAAAATTACATGTTTAGTCCCAAATTGGCGAAATTAGTCCCTGGAGTTTCAGAAATTGTCAGATTCAGTCCCTGGTGGGATAATTTTGAATGAAAAATCAATTTTGGTCCTTGAGAATTCATAAAAATCACTTTTAATCCCTGGATGAAAATTTTGAGAAAATGGCAATTTTAGTCCCCGGATTTTGAAAATTTACATAAATGATCCCCGGGAATTTTGAAAAGTACAAAATTGCAAAAATGGATTTTGGTTATTTAAACTTGGCAAGTTTGGTCCTTATCATAAACTTTGGGCAATGTTCATTTTCAGTCCCCAAGTTTTTCAGAATTACATAAATGGTCCTTGTGATTACATACAAATACAAAATGGACCTAAAATAAAAATAAACCAAATCCACCCTTTCTAAACCCAAAACCCCTGATCCAGTAACCACATCCCCAGCCCACCATACCACTTAACCCGGCCCACCACAAAAACTAACACCCCGTTTTATTTAAATCTCGGTCAAACACACCTTTGACCCATCCCTAACCTCCCAACACCTCCCCTAATTACCAGGACACTTTTCCCCCTCCTCCTCACCAACTATCACCAACTTCATTCATTATCTCACCTACATTCAACCCCCCTCCTCCCCTCATTTAATACCTACACCAAACACTCAAACCTGCTCCAAGACCTTTTCCCGCCAAAACCCAATTGAACGGAGGAGATCAAAGCAAGCCATCCAATGGCTGTGATTCAAGTGGGAAAAGATGAGAGAGACTCAGGGACTATAAAAAGATAAGAAAAAAGAAGAAAGAAGGAGTTTTTTTTAGTTTTTAAGTAGTGTAGTTTAATTTTTATCATGTCGTAGGTAGTGAAACTTCATTTCAAGTTGTAATTTTCAGTTAAGAATCTTGTATTCAACCTTTCAGTACATGTTTAATTTCCATTAATCTCAAATTTCAGTTCTTGTGGTAATTCAGTTTTTACATCTTCTTGTGAATTTGACAAATTCACTTCAAAGTTGTTAAAAGTTGTTTTAAAGTTTCATTAAGCTAATTGCAGTTTAGTTACAAGCTTATACAAGGTTATAAAGCTCTTAATCCTGTGTATCCATTAAATGTCAAAATTCATTCAACAATTAATGAAAATCAAAAAATGAAAGAATGAGCAGTGGAGAAGGAATTGGATGTATGGGTTAGAAGTCTCAGGGAGACAGTAGGATTAGGACACATGATCTTTGTTTGGGTTTGAGCAACAAGGGGTCCATTGTAAGTTTGCAATTTCAGTTTAAGTATCAATCTTTTTTATATCTTGTGATTTTCAGTTGTAGTGATTAACTCTTGTTCATATTTGCTCATTTATGCTTATAATAGCTTATTAAATATTTAAATTTCAGTTTCATGGTTTGCATATGCTAGTTTTATCACAAATTGCCATTTTCAGCTGTTAAGGGGGTGTTTGGATCTGCCTATCTAGCTGAGCTCTTGTTGTTATTTTAGTGTTATTTTGATATAGACAAATTGTATTAAGCTTAATTAGGTCTCCAGAGTCTATAACTTGGTACCTTTAACACCCAAAGTCAAAAATCCACTCCAAGTGCCCTCACAGTTAACTGTGAGGGTTTTGGCATCCCAAACCTTGGGATTTGGTTCATTAGTGCTTACAATTATCAAATTTAGTTCCATAGTAGTTCATAACATCATAATCAATTAGTAGGCTTGATCCAAAATCCATAAAAGTCAAAGTTTAAGTTTTTTCTTCAAAAGTCAAATTGTGCTTTTCAGATTTTTGTAAAATTTCAAAGATTTTTCTAGATTTGTTTATTTGGATTCAGACCTTAGGATTTTATGGAATTGTAGTCTAATAGCCCATCTTTATTGTCCCATTGTCCTTTGATTTTTGCCATTTTTGTACTGGGCCCCACAAGTGCCCAAAAACACTTGCAGGGCTGTCTGCTCCCCTGCATATCAGATACCATAGCCACCACCACCACTTTGGTGGTGGTTTGTGGTCACTACAGTGGTTCACACCCCTCCACCTTGGTTCCTTTCCACTCCCCTCCTACCAGGGAAGTGGTATTGACCATTGGTTTGACCTATAACACTGTGGACCCCACCAGAATTTAGCACTTAATCTTGTCCCATTTCTGTGCAGTTTGGAAGTTTCCAAGTGCTTATTTCCTAGCTTATTGCTTATCTTGTGTGGATTTTTGGCTTATTTCTGCTTAAACATGTTCATCTAAGTTAGTTAGACCTGATTCATCCCTTGTGGGTCCCACACATGCTAGTTTAAGCTCATTTTCCATTTTGGTCAACTTTGGTCAACTGTTGACCATTTCAGCTTATATTCAGCTTATTTTAAGTTTATAAAAAAGTTGTTTTTGTAAAAAGTGTTTGTTTTTAAGTATTAAATAAGTTTGTAAAAGAAAAACCAAGAAAAATCAATTTAAAATTAAGTGATAGTTTCTATTTAATGTAATTTAATTTTAATTTTCATTTTTAAATTTTTGTTAAGTACTTAGCTATTTTATATTTTTATTAAATTCCTCATATATTAAATTAGTTATAATAATTTTTTCAGATTTTTATCTTTTAATTTAGTATTAATTAGAATTAATCTTAGTTTATTAATTATTAATTAATATTAAGTTTAAAATAGCATAATTGGTTTTTATTAGTCAAAACTTAGTTTTTATATTTTTTATAGCTTTTATATGTTATAAAGTAATTTTATAAATTTTCTTAGAATTTTTACTGTTCATTTAGTATTTTTCCTAATTTAAAATAGTTAATTAGATAATTAGTAATTAATTAGTAATTAATTATTAGAAAAATCACAAAAAGACAAAAACACTTATTTTTATTTTTAAAACTTATTTTTAGTCATTTTATAAGTTTAGGAATTTTATTTTTACCTTTTTAGTATTTAAATAATATTGTAAGTGTATTTTAGTTATTTAAATATTATTAATAAGTATTAATTAGTTTTTATTTAATATTAAATAATTAAATAGTGTAAAAAGTAATTTTAATTTTCTAAAAAGTTTATTTTATTATTAGGATTGTATAAATGTGATTTTCACTTTTGTAAGTATTTTATTTTGTTAAAACTCGCGTTTTATTTTGTACGTTCGCGTTACTTAAAACTGAACGTACGCGTTTTTTGGTTTTAATCGTTTCTGGTTTTTCCTAGCTTTCCGTCTTATTCAAATAGCTTATTTAAGCTATTCCTTTGTAAATTCCTTAGTTTAATCACACACAAACCTTTTTCTCATCCAAATTCACCCGATCAAATAACCGTTTGTTTACAATTCACACCTCGTCGGGACTTAAACGACCCGGGAAAACACTGTATTCCTCGGAGCATTGATCTAGGCTGTCTGACTTTGTTGACCATTCTGTGGTCAATATAAGTTAGGTGGTTCGGGCTCAATCAACTTTTGGCGCCGCTGCCGGGGAGGTTGTGCGCGTTTATCTAAACGGTTTTTCTGATTAGTGTCTTTGGAATTCATTCCATTGTACATTTATCCATCCTTGTTCATATTTTCATAAAAAAAAAAAAAAAAAAAAAAAAAAAAAAAAAAAAAAAGATTTTCTTTCTCATTTGTACAAAATGTTTTTCCAAAATCTCAAAAATATCCATCTCTACCCTCCTACATTTTTGATTCTACATTTCTCACCCTCCAAAACCCTTTGATTCTTTCTATGTCTCACCCACACCTTCTTGTTTGCCAATGGTGTGGTAGCTCTTATAATGGTGGTAATTGCCCCGGTTGTGGCATGGTAGAGTCAGGAAACGGGTCTGTCTATAACCAGAATCCCTATTCCTACCATGACACGACTGATTTATTCCATCAGCTTCCACACAATGATACCCAGCAGTTTTACTGTTGTCAGTATTGTGGAGGCCCTCACTACAGCTCTGATTGTCAAACGAGGAATCAGTTTGTCTATGAACCGGTTCCTTGTAACAATCATGAATTTGGTTTTAACCCGCCTTCACAATACACAACCCCTCATCCACCTCCTCAAGACGAGTTAGCTAGAGCTGAATTGATTAATAAAATGATGATCAATCAAATTCAATTCAACCAGAACATTCAAGAGGAAATAAACTGTCTTAAAGGTCTGATTCACATGAGACAAAATCCTCCTGTTAACTCATTTTATTTTGAGGATGAAAGTGATGAGGATGAACCCTTTGAAGAAGAAATCCCTAAGGAAACTTCAGATATCTTGATAATGGGGGACAAGGAAGTTAAAGTCAATCCTTTTGAGGAAATAAATGACCTTGTTCCAATCCCAAAGGTATCTGAGGAGCCTTCTGATTCGACTTCAGTTGAAACTGTTTTAGTAGACACACAGGGAGAAAAGAACATGACTGAATCACTAGCAGTAGAAATAATGGAACTTGTAGAATCCATGGTTGCTAGTCCTTCTCAACTCCCTGAGTCTGCTGTTATCACACCCGAGATTCACACTCACTCTCTGAGCATGGGGGATGAGCATCTTAGCACTGTTCCTAATAAGGAATCGGACGAATTAATAAAGTCTAGTGTTGAGATCCTTGTCCCAATCCCAAGAGAGTCACAGGGAATTCTTGATCATATGTGTGATATCCCTCCTCCTCTTGTCTTCCCGAATGATAATGTTGAGATATTCTCCGATTCTGATGATGACGATTTGTTATCTTGTGGAGACATCAGTTACGTGGAAGAATTACCTTCTGAGCTAGTCAGCTTGGAAGAAGAGAATGATGAGATTGACACTGAAATCCAAGATGAAGCCCTTCGTGCTACATTATTGAATGTCAGTCTCCTCATTTCTAAAATCGAGGCTTTCAATATGAAACCTATTTCTTCCCCTATCCCCATAAGGGATAGTGAGATTCTTTCCGATGATCCTACACCGGAATTTGAAGCCTTCAGCTTTGATCATATGGGAGAGAAGATTAGTGGCACTACCACTTCTCATTCTCATAATTCTCTTCCCATATATGATTCATTCGCCTTTGAGGAGTTCTCCGGTGAACTCGCTCATCATGTCATAACTCCTCCGGAGTTTGATAGCCCGGGGGGAGATGCTCTCAATCTTGAGAATTTGCAAATTCCCACCCACCCTCCCGGGTTGTTTACGAGCTTACCCTTTGAAATCCAAACTCAGGCTATTGAGCCTCCTCTTGAGGAAGAAGATCAAATCATGCTTTTCATCATGATTTTCTTCCTTTTCTTCACCTATAAGGTGACTTCTTCTCTTCTTCACTCCTTCGGGAGTGAGGACACTATCTTTGATCCCGGCATTTTCATGTATCATTATCTTGAGCCGGTATTATATCTCATCGGTGTGGAACTTTCACGTGCTTCATATGTTTGTCCAAACATTTTGAATGAAAGTCCGATTGAGATTGTTTCTTCCACATCATGCTTCCCCATGGACAAATGAATTCGGGGTCGAGTCAAGCTAGCGACTCGGTAAACAAAAACAATAGCATGCTTATAGGGTTTTCACCCTAAGTGTGGGGGAGTCCCCCATGCTATGGTTACAAATGAGTGAAAATACAAAATGGTGTTTTCCACGCTCACCTTGTAATGTTGCCCTTTTACGTTCAAAATGTCGGCATAATAGCCGGGATTTTGAATATTGAGGACAATATTCATGCTTAGTGTGGGGGGGGTATTCGCTAGCGAATTTTATCATATTTTACTATATAATACCCCCGTTTTTAGCCAAAATTCAAAAAAAAAAAATTTCACTGGTGCTTTAAAAATTTTTGGTAATCAGTCCGACTTGTCTAAACGACAAAAGGGATTGGCTAGTCCAGGAGCAAACGGCTCTTGGTAAAGACATATCAAATCCGTTGACGGCTGGCAATTTGCCCAAAATTGTATGGTTCATCAACTCCCCGAAAACAAATGAGTTGGCTAGCCCGCAAGATTATGGCTTGTGGTAAAGGCCGTGGAAAATCCATAATTGGTAATCAGCTCACCAAGATGTTGACTATTCCATCAAGAGCTGGCTAGTCCAGAAGCAAACGGCTTTTGGTAAAGACTACTCAAATCCGTTGACAGCTGGTGGTTTGCTCAAAATCACACGGTTATCAGGTGTGCCACAGTTCTTACACCTGGCTACTCCAGAAGTGATGGCTTTTGGTAAAGAGTTTGAAATCCATTAATTTTTCTCAAAATATTGCTAGGGACTAGCAATAGTTTAGTGTGGGGGATTGATGAGTGTGTAAATACTCATCATTTTTGTCTTATATGAACTGTCAAAACATCCAAAAACACCCAATAATGCATCAAAATACTGAAATTATCTCAAAAGTGTGTTTTATATGTTTTAGATGCAAAACGTTTAAAAACAAATGAAAAACGAACAAAGTTTGCACAATTGGCAGTTTCAGTCCCTCAAGTTTCAAATATTGACAAAACTAGTCCCTGACGTTTTAAAACGAAAGAAAAGTCAACCCAAAGTTTTTAAAAGTAAAAATTATCAAATTTAGACTTTGGGTAAAAAGTTTGAGAAAATTACATGTTTAGTCCCTAAAAACCCAAATTGGCGAAATTAGTCCCTGGAGTTTCAGAAATTGTCAGATTCAGTCCCTGGTGGGATAATTTTGAATGAAAAATCAATTTTGGTCCTTGAGAATTCATAAAAATCACTTTTAATCCCTGGATGAAAATTTTGAGAAAATGGCAATTTTAGTCCCCGGATTTTGAAAATTTACATAAATGATCCCCGGGAATTTTGAAAAGTACAAAATTGCAAAAATGGATTTTGGTTATTTAAACTTGGCAAGTTTGGTCCTTATCATAAACTTTGGGCAATGTTCATTTTCAGTCCCCAAGTTTTTCAGAATTACATAAATGGTCCTTGTGATTACATACAAATACAAAATGGACCTAAAATAAAAATAAACCAAATCCACCCTTTCTAAACCCAAAACCCCTGATCCAGTAACCACATCCCCAGCCCACCATACCACTTAACCCGGCCCACCACAAAAACTAACACCCCGTTTTATTTAAATCTCGGTCAAACACACCTTTGACCCATCCCTAACCTCCCAACACCTCCCCTAATTACCAGGATACTTTTCCCCCTCCTCCTCACCAACTATCACCAACTTCATTCATTATCTCACCTACATTCAACCCCCCTCCTCCCCTCATTTAATACCTACACCAAACACTCAAACCTGCTCCAAGACCTTTTCCCGCCAAAACCCAATTGAACGGAGGAGATCAAAGCAAGCCATCCAATGGCTGTGATTCAAGTGGGAAAAGATGAGAGAGACTCAGGGACTATAAAAAGATAAGAAAAAAGAAGAAAGAAGGAGTTTTTTTTAGTTTTTAAGTAGTGTAGTTTAATTTTTATCATGTCGTAGGTAGTGAAACTTCATTTCAAGTTGCAATTTTCAGTTAAGAATCTTGTATTCAACCTTTCAGTACATGTTTAATTTCCATTAATCTCAAATTTCAGTTCTTGTGGTAATTCAGTTTTTACATCTTCTTGTGAATTTGACAAATTCACTTCAAAGTTGTTAAAAGTTGTTTTAAAGTTTCATTAAGCTAATTGCAGTTTAGTTACAAGCTTATACAAGGTTATAAAGCTCTTAATCCTGTGTATCCATTAAATGTCAAAATTCATTCAACAATTAATGAAAATCAAAAAATGAAAGAATGAGCAGTGGAGAAGGAATTGGATGTATGGGTTAGAAGTCTCAGGGAGACAGTAGGATTAGGACACATGATCTTTGTTTGGGTTTGAGCAACAAGGGGTCCATTGTAAGTTTGCAATTTCAGTTTAAGTATCAATCTTTTTTATATCTTGTGATTTTCAGTTGTAGTGATTAACTCTTGTTCATATTTGCTCATTTATGCTTATAATAGCTTATTAAATATTTAAATTTTAGTTTCATGGTTTGCATATGCTAGTTTTATCACAAATTGCCATTTTCAGCTGTTAAGGGGGTGTTTGGATCTGCCTATCTAGCTGAGCTCTTGTTGTTATTTTAGTGTTATTTTGATATAGACAAATTGTATTAAGCTTAATTAGGTCTCCAGAGTCTATAACTTGGTACCTTTAACACCCAAAGTCAAAAATCCACTCCAAGTGCCCTCACAGTTAACTGTGAGGGTTTTGGCATCCCAAACCTTGGGATTTGGTTCATTAGTGCTTACAATTATCAAATTTAGTTCCATAGTAGTTCATAACATCATAATCAATTAGTAGGCTTGATCCAAAATCCATAAAAGTCAAAGTTTAAGTTTTTTCTTCAAAAGTCAAATTGTGCTTTTCAGATTTTTGTAAAATTTCAAAGATTTTTCTAGATTTGTTTATTTGGATTCAGACCTTAGGATTTTATGGAATTGTAGTCTAATAGCCCATCTTTATTGTCCCATTGTCCTTTGATTTTTGCCATTTTTGTACTGGGCCCCACAAGTGCCCAAAAACACTTGCAGGGCTGTCTGCTCCCCTGCATATCAGATACCATAGCCACCACCACCACTTTGGTGGTGGTTTGTGGTCACTACAGTGGTTCACACCCCTCCACCTTGGTTCCTTTCCACTCCCCTCCTACCAGGGAAGTGGTATTGACCATTGGTTTGACCTATAACACTGTGGACCCCACCAGAATTTAGCACTTAATCTTGTCCCATTTCTGTGCAGTTTGGAAGTTTCCAAGTGCTTATTTCCTAGCTTATTGCTTATCTTGTGTGGATTTTTTGCTTATTTCTGCTTAAACATGTTCATCTAAGTTAGTTAGACCTGATTCATCCCTTGTGGGTCCCACACATGCTAGTTTAAGCTCATTTTCCATTTTGGTCAACTTTGGTCAACTGTTGACCATTTCAGCTTATTTTAAGTTTATAAAAAAGTTGTTTTTGTAAAAAGTGTTTGTTTTTAAGTATTAAATAAGTTTGTAAAAGAAAAACCAAGAAAAATCAATTTAAAATTAAGTGATAGTTTCTATTTAATGTAATTTAATTTTAATTTTCATTTTTAAATTTTTGTTAAGTACTTAGCTATTTTATATTTTTATTAAATTCCTCATATATTAAAGTAGTTATAATAATTTTTTCAGATTTTTATCTTTTAATTTAGTATTAATTAGAATTAATCTTAGTTTATTAATTATTAATTAATATTAAGTTTAAAATAGCATAATTGGTTTTTATTAGTCAAAACTTAGTTTTTATATTTTTTATAGCTTTTATATGTTATAAAGTAATTTTATAAATTTTCTTAGAATTTTTACTGTTCATTTAGTATTTTTCCTAATTTAAAATAGTTAATTAGATAATTAGTAATTAATTATTAGAAAAATCACAAAAAGACAAAAACACTTATTTTTATTTTTAAAACTTATTTTTAGTCATTTTATAAGTTTAGGAATTTTATTTTTACCTTTTTAGTATTTAAATAATATTGTAAGTGTATTTTAGTTATTTAAATATTATTAATAAGTATTAATTAGTTTTTATTTAATATTAAATAATTAAATAGTGTAAAAAGTAATTTTAATTTTCTAAAAAGTTTATTTTATTATTAGGATTGTATAAATGTGATTTTCACTTTTGTAAGTATTTTATTTTGTTAAAACTCGCGTTTTATTTTGTACGTTCGCGTTACTTAAAACTGAACGTACGCGTTTTTTGGTTTTAATCGTTTCTGGTTTTTCCTAGCTTTCCGTCTTATTCAAATAGCTTATTTAAGCTATTCCTTTGTAAATTCCTTAGTTTAATCACACACAAACCTTTTTCTCATCCAAATTCACCCGATCAAATAACCGTTTGTTTACAATTCACACCTCGTCGGGACTTAAACGACCCGGGAAAACACTGTATTCCTCGGAGCATTGATCTAGGCTGTCTGACTTTGTTGACCATTCTGTGGTCAATATAAGTTAGGTGGTTCGGGCTCAATCAACTTTTGGCGCCGCTGCCGGGGAGGTTGTGCGCGTTTATCTAAACGGTTTTTCTGATTAGTGTCTTTGGAATTCATTCCATTGTACATTTATCCATCCTTGTTCATATTTTCATAAAAAAAAAAAAAAAAAAAAAAAAAAAAAAAAAAAAAAAAAAAGATTTTCTTTCTCATTTGTACAAAATGTTTTTCCAAAATCTCAAAAATATCCATCTCTACCCTCCTACATTTTTGATTCTACATTTCTCACCCTCCAAAACCCTTTGATTCTTTCTATGTCTCACCCACACCTTCTTGTTTGCCAATGGTGTGGTAGCTCTTATAATGGTGGTAATTGCCCCGGTTGTGGCATGGTAGAGTCAGGAAACGGGTCTGTCTATAACCAGAATCCCTATTCCTACCATGACACGACTGATTTATTCCATCAGCTTCCACACAATGATACCCAGCAGTTTTACTGTTGTCAGTATTGTGGAGGCCCTCACTACAGCTCTGATTGTCAAACGAGGAATCAGTTTGTCTATGAACCGGTTCCTTGTAACAATCATGAATTTGGTTTTAACCCGCCTTCACAATACACAACCCCTCATCCACCTCCTCAAGACGAGTTAGCTAGAGCTGAATTGATTAATAAAATGATGATCAATCAAATTCAATTCAACCAGAACATTCAAGAGGAAATAAACTGTCTTAAAGGTCTGATTCACATGAGACAAAATCCTCCTGTTAACTCATTTTATTTTGAGGATGAAAGTGATGAGGATGAACCCTTTGAAGAAGAAATCCCTAAGGAAACTTCAGATATCTTGATAATGGGGGACAAGGAAGTTAAAGTCAATCCTTTTGAGGAAATAAATGACCTTGTTCCAATCCCAAAGGTATCTGAGGAGCCTTCTGATTCGACTTCAGTTGAAACTGTTTTAGTAGACACACAGGGAGAAAAGAACATGACTGAATCACTAGCAGTAGAAATAATGGAACTTGTAGAATCCATGGTTGCTAGTCCTTCTCAACTCCCTGAGTCTGCTGTTATCACACCCGAGATTCACACTCACTCTCTGAGCATGGGGGATGAGCATCTTAGCACTGTTCCTAATAAGGAATCGGACGAATTAATAAAGTCTAGTGTTGAGATCCTTGTCCCAATCCCAAGAGAGTCACAGGGAATTCTTGATCATATGTGTGATATCCCTCCTCCTCTTGTCTTCCCGAATGATAATGTTGAGATATTCTCCGATTCTGATGATGACGATTTGTTATCTTGTGGAGACATCAGTTACGTGGAAGAATTACCTTCTGAGCTAGTCAGCTTGGAAGAAGAGAATGATGAGATTGACACTGAAATCCAAGATGAAGCCCTTCGTGCTACATTATTGAATGTCAGTCTCCTCATTTCTAAAATCGAGGCTTTCAATATGAAACCTATTTCTTCCCCTATCCCCATAAGGGATAGTGAGATTCTTTCCGATGATCCTATACCGGAATTTGAAGCCTTCAGCTTTGATCATATGGGAGAGAAGATTAGTGGCACTACCACTTCTCATTCTCATAATTCTCTTCCCATATATGATTCATTGAGGAGTTCTCCGGTGAACTCGCTCATCATGTCATAACTCCTCCGGAGTTTGATAGCCCGGGGGGAGATGCTCTCAATCTTGAGAATTTGCAAATTCCCACCCACCCTCCCGGGTTGTTTACGAGCTTACCCTTTGAAATCCAAACTCAGGCTATTGAGCCTCCTCTTGAGGAAGAAGATCAAATCATGCTTTTCATCATGATTTTCTTCCTTTTCTTCACCTATAAGGTGACTTCTTCTCTTCTTCACTCCTTCGGGAGTGAGGACACTATCTTTGATCCCGGCATTTTCATGTATCATTATCTTGAGCCGGTATTATATCTCATCGGTGTGGAACTTTCACGTGCTTCATATGTTTGTCCAAACATTTTGAATGAAAGTCCGATTGAGATTGTTTCTTCCACATCATGCTTCCCCATGGACAAATGAATTCGGGGTCGAGTCAAGCTAGCGACTCGGTAAACAAAAACAATAGCATGCTTATAGGGTTTTCACCCTAAGTGTGGGGGAGTCCCCCATGCTATGGTTACAAATGAGTGAAAATACAAAATGGTGTTTTCCACGCTCAGCTTGTAATGTTGCCCTTTTACGTTCAAAATGTCGGCATAATAGCCGGGATTTTGAATATTGAGGACAATATTCATGCTTAGTGTGGGGGGGGGGGGGGGGGGTATTCGCTAGCGAATTTTATCACATTTTACTATATAATACCCCCGTTTTTAGCCAAAATTCAAAAAAAAAATTCAAAAATTTTTCACTGGTGCTTTAAAAATTTTTGGTAATCAGTCCGCCTTGTCTAAACGACAAAAGGGATTGGCTAGTCCAGGAGCAAACGGCTCTTGGTAAAGACATATCAAATCCGTTGACGGCTGGCAATTTGCCCAAAATTGTATGGTTCATCAACTCCCCGAAAACAAATGAGTTGGCTAGCCCGCAAGATTATGGCTTGTGGTAAAGGCCGTGGAAAATCCATAATTGGTAATCAGCTCACCAAGATGTTGACTATTCCATCAAGAGCTGGCTAGTCCAGAAGCAAACGGCTTTTGGTAAAGACTACTCAAATCCGTTGACAGCTGGTGGTTTGCTCAAAATCACACGGTTATCAGGTGTGCCACAGTTCTTACACCTGGCTACTCCAGAAGTGATGGCTTTTGGTAAAGAGTTTGAAATCCATTAATTTTTCTCAAAATATTGCTAGGGACTAGCAATAGTTTAGTGTGGGGGATTGATGAGTGTGTAAATACTCATCATTTTTGTCTTATATGAACTGTCAAAACATCCAAAAACACCCAATAATGCATCAAAATACTGAAATTATCTCAAAAGTGTGTTTTATATGTTTTAGATGCAAAACGTTTAAAAACAAATGAAAAACGAACAAAGTTTGCACAATTGGCAGTTTCAGTCCCTCAAGTTTCAAATATTGACAAAACTAGTCCCTGACGTTTTAAAACGAAAGAAAAGTCAACCCAAAGTTTTTAAAAGTAAAAATTATCAAATTTAGACTTTGGGTAAAAAGTTTGAGAAAATTACATGTTTAGTCCCTAAAAATCCAAATTGGCGAAATTAGTCCCTGGAGTTTCAGAAATTGTCAGATTCAGTCCCTGGTGGGATAATTTTGAATGAAAAATCAATTTTGGTCCTTGAGAATTCATAAAAATCACTTTTAATCCCTGGATGAAAATTTTGAGAAAATGGCAATTTTAGACCCCGGATTTTGAAAATTTACATAAATGATCCCCGGGAATTTTGAAAAGTACAAAATTGCAAAAATGGATTTTGGTTATTTAAACTTGGCAAGTTTGGTCCTTATCATAAACTTTGGGCAATGTTCATTTTCAGTCCCCAAGTTTTTCAGAATTACATAAATGGTCCTTGTGATTACATACAAATACAAAATGGACCTAAAATAAAAATAAACCAAATCCACCCTTTCTAAACCCAAAACCCCTGATCCAGTAACCACATCCCCAGCCCACCATACCACTTAACCCGGCCCACCACAAAAACTAACACCCCGTTTTATTTAAATCTCGGTCAAACACACCTTTGACCCATCCCTAACCTCCCAACACCTCCCCTAATTACCAGGACACTTTTCCCCCTCCTCCTCACCAACTATCACCAACTTCATTCATTATCTCACCTACATTCAACCCCCCTCCTCCCCTCATTTAATACCTACACCAAACACTCAAACCTGCTCCAAGACCTTTTCCCGCCAAAACCCAATTGAACGGAGGAGATCAAAGCAAGCCATCCAATGGCTGTGATTCAAGTGGGAAAAGATGAGAGAGACTCAGGGACTATAAAAAGATAAGAAAAAAGAAGAAAGAAGGAGTTTTTTTTAGTTTTTAAGTAGTGTAGTTTAATTTTTATCATGTCGTAGGTAGTGAAACTTCATTTCAAGTTGTAATTTTCAGTTAAGAATCTTGTATTCAACCTTTCAGTACATGTTTAATTTCCATTAATCTCAAATTTCAGTTCTTGTGGTAATTCAGTTTTTACATCTTCTTGTGAATTTGACAAATTCACTTCAAAGTTGTTAAAAGTTGTTTTAAAGTTTCATTAAGCTAATTGCAGTTTAGTTACAAGCTTATACAAGGTTATAAAGCTCTTAATCCTGTGTATCCATTAAATGTCAAAATTCATTCAACAATTAATGAAAATCAAAAAATAAAAGAATGAGCAGTGGAGAAGGAATTGGATGTATGGGTTAGAAGTCTCAGGGAGACAGTAGGATTAGGACACATGATCTTTGTTTGGGTTTGAGCAACAAGGGGTCCATTGTAAGTTTGCAATTTCAGTTTAAGTATCAATCTTTTTTATATCTTGTGATTTTCAGTTGTAGTGATTAACTCTTGTTCATATTTGCTCATTTATGCTTATAATAGCTTATTAAATATTTAAATTTCAGTTTCATGGTTTTCATATGCTAGTTTTATCACAAATTGCCATTTTCAGCTGTTAAGGGGGTGTTTGGATCTGCCTATCTAGCTGAGCTCTTGTTGTTATTTTAGTGTTATTTTGATATAGACAAATTGTATTAAGCTTAATTAGGTCTCTAGAGTCTATAACTCGGTACCTTTAACACCCAAAGTCAAAAATCCACTCCAAGTGCCCTCACAGTTAACTGTGAGGGTTTTGGCATCCCAAACCTTGGGATTTGGTTCATTAGTGCTTACAATTATCAAATTTAGTTCCATAGTAGTTCATAACATCATAATCAATTAGTAGGCTTGATCCAAAATCCATAAAAGTCAAAGTTTAAGTTTTTTCTTCAAAAGTCAAATTGTGCTTTTCAGATTTTTGTAAAATTTCAAAGATTTTTCTAGATTTGTTTATTTGGATTCAGACCTTAGGATTTTGTGGAATTGTAGTCTAATAGCCCATCTTTATTGTCCCATTGTCCTTTGATTTTTGCCATTTTTGTACTGGGCCCCACAAGTGCCCAAAAACACTTGCAGGGCTGTCTGCTCCCCTGCATATCAGATACCATAGCCACCACCACCACTTTGGTGGTGGTTTGTGGTCACTACAGTGGTTCACACCCCTCCACCTTGGTTCCTTTCCACTCCCCTCCTACCAGGGAAGTGGTATTGACCATTGGTTTGACCTATAACACTGTGGACCCCACCAGAATTTAGCACTTAATCTTGTCCCATTTCTGTGCAGTTTGGAAGTTTCCAAGTGCTTATTTCCTAGCTTATTGCTTATCTTGTGTGGATTTTTGGCTTATTTCTGCTTAAACATGTTCATCTAAGTTAGTTAGACCTGATTCATCCCTTGTGGGTCCCACACATGCTAGTTTAAGCTCATTTTCCATTTTGGTCAACTTTGGTCAACTGTTGACCATTTCAGCTTATATTCAGCTTATTTTAAGTTTATAAAAAAGTTGTTTTTGTAAAAAGTGTTTGTTTTTAAGTATTAAATAAGTTTGTAAAAGAAAAACCAAGAAAAATCAATTTAAAATTAAGTGATAGTTTCTATTTAATGTAATTTAATTTTAATTTTCATTTTTAAATTTTTGTTAAGTACTTAGCTATTTTATATTTTTATTAAATTCCTCATATATTAAAGTATTTATAATAATTTTTTCAGATTTTTATCTTTTAATTTAGTATTAATTAGAATTAATCTTAGTTTATTAATTATTAATTAATATTAAGTTTAAAATAGCATAATTGGTTTTTATTAGTCAAAACTTAGTTTTTATATTTTTTATAGCTTTTATATGTTATAAAGTAATTTTATAAATTTTCTTAGAATTTTTACTGTTCATTTAGTATTTTTCCTAATTTAAAATAGTTAATTAGATAATTAGTAATTAATTAGTAATTAATTATTAGAAAAATCACAAAAAGACAAAAACACTTATTTTTATTTTTAAAACTTATTTTTAGTCATTTTATAAGTTTAGGAATTTTATTTTTACCTTTTTAGTATTTAAATAATATTGTAAGTGTATTTTAGTTATTTAAATATTATTAATAAGTATTAATTAGTTTTTATTTAATATTAAATAATTAAATAGTGTAAAAAGTAATTTTAATTTTCTAAAAAGTTTATTTTATTATTAGGATTGTATAAATGTGATTTTCACTTTTGTAAGTATTTTATTTTGTTAAAACTCGCGTTTTATTTTGTACGTTCGCGTTACTTAAAACTGAACGTACGCGTTTTTTGGTTTTAATCGTTTCTGGTTTTTCCTAGCTTTCCGTCTTATTCAAATAGCTTATTTAAGCTATTCCTTTGTAAATTCCTTAGTTTAATCACACACAAACCTTTTTCTCATCCAAATTCACCCGATCAAATAACCGTTTGTTTACAATTCACACCTCGTCGGGACTTAAACGACCCGGGAAAACACTGTATTCCTCGGAGCATTGATCTAGGCTGTCTGACTTTGTTGACCATTCTGTGGTCAATATAAGTTAGGTGGTTCGGGCTCAATCAACTTTTGGCGCCGCTGCCGGGGAGGTTGTGCGCGTTTATCTAAACGGTTTTTCTGATTAGTGTCTTTGGAATTCATTCCATTGTACATTTATCCATCCTTGTTCATATTTTCATAAAAAAAAAAAAAAAAAAAAAAAAAAAAAAAAAAAAAAAAAAAAAGATTTTCTTTCTCATTTGTACAAAATGTTTTTCCAAAATCTCAAAAATATCCATCTCTACCCTCCTACATTTTTGATTCTACATTTCTCACCCTCCAAAACCCTTTGATTCTTTCTATGTCTCACCCACACCTTCTTGTTTGCCAATGGTGTGGTAGCTCTTATAATGGTGGTAATTGCCCCGGTTGTGGCATGGTAGAGTCAGGAAACGGGTCTGTCTATAACCAGAATCCCTATTCCTACCATGACACGACTGATTTATTCCATCAGCTTCCACACAATGATACCCAGCAGTTTTACTGTTGTCAGTATTGTGGAGGCCCTCACTACAGCTCTGATTGTCAAACGAGGAATCAGTTTGTCTATGAACCGGTTCCTTGTAACAATCATGAATTTGGTTTTAACCCGCCTTCACAATACACAACCCCTCATCCACCTCCTCAAGACGAGTTAGCTAGAGCTGAATTGATTAATAAAATGATGATCAATCAAATTCAATTCAACCAGAACATTCAAGAGGAAATAAACTGTCTTAAAGGTCTGATTCACATGAGACAAAATCCTCCTGTTAACTCATTTTATTTTGAGGATGAAAGTGATGAGGATGAACCCTTTGAAGAAGAAATCCCTAAGGAAACTTCAGATATCTTGATAATGGGTGACAAGGAAGTTAAAGTCAATCCTTTTGAGGAAATAAATGACCTTGTTCCAATCCCAAAGGTATCTGAGGAGCCTTCTGATTCGACTTCAGTTGAAACTGTTTTAGTAGACACACAGGGAGAAAAGAACATGACTGAATCACTAGCAGTAGAAATAATGGAACTTGTAGAATCCATGGTTGCTAGTCCTTCTCAACTCCCTGAGTCTGCTGTTATCACACCCGAGATTCACACTCACTCTCTGAGCATGGGGGATGAGCATCTTAGCACTGTTCCTAATAAGGAATCGGACGAATTAATAAAGTCTAGTGTTGAGATCCTTGTCCCAATCCCAAGAGAGTCACAGGGAATTCTTGATCATATGTGTGATATCCCTCCTCCTCTTGTCTTCCCGAATGATAATGTTGAGATATTCTCCGATTCTGATGATGACGATTTGTTATCTTGTGGAGACATCAGTTACGTGGAAGAATTACCTTCTGAGCTAGTCAGCTTGGAAGAAGAGAATGATGAGATTGACACTGAAATCCAAGATGAAGCCCTTCGTGCTACATTATTGAATGTCAGTCTCCTCATTTCTAAAATCGAGGCTTTCAATATGAAACCTATTTCTTCCCCTATCCCCATAAGGGATAGTGAGATTCTTTCCGATGATCCTATACCGGAATTTGAAGCCTTCAGCTTTGATCATATGGGAGAGAAGATTAGTGGCACTACCACTTCTCATTCTCATAATTCTCTTCCCATATATGATTCATTCGCCTTTGAGGAGTTCTCCGGTGAACTCGCTCATCATGTCATAACTCCTCCGGAGTTTGATAGCCCGGGGGGAGATGCTCTCAATCTTGAGAATTTGCAAATTCCCACCCACCCTCCCGGGTTGTTTACGAGCTTACCCTTTGAAATCCAAACTCAGGCTATTGAGCCTCCTCTTGAGGAAGAAGATCAAATCATGCTTTTCATCATGATTTTCTTCCTTTTCTTCACCTATAAGGTGACTTCTTCTCTTCTTCACTCCTTCGGGAGTGAGGACACTATCTTTGATCCCGGCATTTTCATGTATCATTATCTTGAGCCGGTATTATATCTCATCGGTGTGGAACTTTCACGTGCTTCATATGTTTGTCCAAACATTTTGAATGAAAGTCCGATTGAGATTGTTTCTTCCACATCATGCTTCCCCATGGACAAATGAATTCGGGGTCGAGTCAAGCTAGCGACTCGGTAAACAAAAACAATAGCATGCTTATAGGGTTTTCACCCTAAGTGTGGGGGAGTCCCCCATGCTATGGTTACAAATGAGTGAAAATACAAAATGGTGTTTTCCACGCTCAGCTTGTAATGTTGCCCTTTTACGTTCAAAATGTCGGCATAATAGCCGGGATTTTGAATATTGAGGACAATATTCATGCTTAGTGTGGGGGGGGGGGGGGGTATTCGCTAGCAAATTTTATCACATTTTACTATATAATACCCCCGTTTTTAGCCAAAATTCAAAAAAAAAAAAAAACTCAAAAATTTTTCACTGGTGCTTTAAAAATTTTTGGTAATCAGTCCGCCTTGTCTAAACGACAAAAGGGATTGGCTAGTCCAGGAGCAAACGGCTCTTGGTAAAGACATATCAAATCCGTTGACGGCTGGCAATTTGCCCAAAATTGTATGGTTCATCAACTCCCCGAAAACAAATGAGTTGGCTAGCCCGCAAGATTATGGCTTGTGGTAAAGGCCGTGGAAAATCCATAATTGGTAATCAGCTCACCAAGATGTTGACTATTCCATCAAGAGCTGGCTAGTCCAGAAGCAAACGGCTTTTGGTAAAGACTACTCAAATCCGTTGACAGCTGGTGGTTTGCTCAAAATCACACGGTTATCAGGTGTGCCACAGTTCTTACACCTGGCTACTCCAGAAGTGATGGCTTTTGGTAAAGAGTTTGAAATCCATTAATTTTTCTCAAAATATTGCTAGGGACTAGCAATAGTTTAGTGTGGGGGATTGATGAGTGTGTAAATACTCATCATTTTTGTCTTATATGAACTGTCAAAACATCCAAAAACACCCAATAATGCATCAAAATACTGAAATTATCTCAAAAGTGTGTTTTATATGTTTTAGATGCAAAACGTTTAAAAACAAATGAAAAACGAACAAAGTTTGCACAATTGGCAGTTTCAGTCCCTCAAGTTTCAAATATTGACAAAACTAGTCCCTGACGTTTTAAAACGAAAGAAAAGTCAACCCAAAGTTTTTAAAAGTAAAAATTATCAAATTTAGACTTTGGGTAAAAAGTTTGAGAAAATTACATGTTTAGTCCCAAATTGGCGAAATTAGTCCCTGGAGTTTCAGAAATTGTCAGATTCAGTCCCTGGTGGGATAATTTTGAATGAAAAATCAATTTTGGTCCTTGAGAATTCATAAAAATCACTTTTAATCCCTGGATGAAAATTTTGAGAAAATGGCAATTTTAGTCCCCGGATTTTGAAAATTTACATAAATGATCCCCGGGAATTTTGAAAAGTACAAAATTGCAAAAATGGATTTTGGTTATTTAAACTTGGCAAGTTTGGTCCTTATCATAAACTTTGGGCAATGTTCATTTTCAGTCCCCAAGTTTTTCAGAATTACATAAATGGTCCTTGTGATTACATACAAATACAAAATGGACCTAAAATAAAAATAAACCAAATCCACCCTTTCTAAACCCAAAACCCCTGATCCAGTAACCACATCCCCAGCCCACCATACCACTTAACCCGGCCCACCACAAAAACTAACACCCCGTTTTATTTAAATCTCGGTCAAACACACCTTTGACCCATCCCTAACCTCCCAACACCTCCCCTAATTACCAGGACACTTTTCCCCCTCCTCCTCACCAACTATCACCAACTTCATTCATTATCTCACCTACATTCAACCCCCCTCCTCCCCTCATTTAATACCTACACCAAACACTCAAACCTGCTCCAAGACCTTTTCCCGCCAAAACCCAATTGAACGGAGGAGATCAAAGCAAGCCATCCAATGGCTGTGATTCAAGTGGGAAAAGATGAGAGAGACTCAGGGACTATAAAAAGATAAGAAAAAAGAAGAAAGAAGGAGTTTTTTTTAGTTTTTAAGTAGTGTAGTTTAATTTTTATCATGTCGTAGGTAGTGAAACTTCATTTCAAGTTGTAATTTTCAGTTAAGAATCTTGTATTCAACCTTTCAGTACATGTTTAATTTCCATTAATCTCAAATTTCAGTTCTTGTGGTAATTCAGTTTTTACATCTTCTTGTGAATTTGACAAATTCACTTCAAAGTTGTTAAAAGTTGTTTTAAAGTTTCATTAAGCTAATTGCAGTTTAGTTACAAGCTTATACAAGGTTATAAAGCTCTTAATCCTGTGTATCCATTAAATGTCAAAATTCATTCAACAATTAATGAAAATCAAAAAATAAAAGAATGAGCAGTGGAGAAGGAATTGGATGTATGGGTTAGAAGTCTCAGGGAGACAGTAGGATTAGGACACATGATCTTTGTTTGGGTTTGAGCAACAAGGGGTCCATTGTAAGTTTGCAATTTCAGTTTAAGTATCAATCTTTTTTATATCTTGTGATTTTCAGTTGTAGTGATTAACTCTTGTTCATATTTGCTCATTTATGCTTATAATAGCTTATTAAATATTTAAATTTCAGTTTCATGGTTTTCATATGCTAGTTTTATCACAAATTGCCATTTTCAGCTGTTAAGGGGGTGTTTGGATCTGCCTATCTAGCTGAGCTCTTGTTGTTATTTTAGTGTTATTTTGATATAGACAAATTGTATTAAGCTTAATTAGGTCTCTAGAGTCTATAACTCGGTACCTTTAACACCCAAAGTCAAAAATCCACTCCAAGTGCCCTCACAGTTAACTGTGAGGGTTTTGGCATCCCAAACCTTGGGATTTGGTTCATTAGTGCTTACAATTATCAAATTTAGTTCCATAGTAGTTCATAACATCATAATCAATTAGTAGGCTTGATCCAAAATCCATAAAAGTCAAAGTTTAAGTTTTTTCTTCAAAAGTCAAATTGTGCTTTTCAGATTTTTGTAAAATTTCAAAGATTTTTCTAGATTTGTTTATTTGGATTCAGACCTTAGGATTTTGTGGAATTGTAGTCTAATAGCCCATCTTTATTGTCCCATTGTCCTTTGATTTTTGCCATTTTTGTACTGGGCCCCACAAGTGCCCAAAAACACTTGCAGGGCTGTCTGCTCCCCTGCATATCAGATACCATAGCCACCACCACCACTTTGGTGGTGGTTTGTGGTCACTACAGTGGTTCACACCCCTCCACCTTGGTTCCTTTCCACTCCCCTCCTACCAGGGAAGTGGTATTGACCATTGGTTTGACCTATAACACTGTGGACCCCACCAGAATTTAGCACTTAATCTTGTCCCATTTCTGTGCAGTTTGGAAGTTTCCAAGTGCTTATTTCCTAGCTTATTGCTTATCTTGTGTGGATTTTTGGCTTATTTCTGCTTAAACATGTTCATCTAAGTTAGTTAGACCTGATTCATCCCTTGTGGGTCCCACACATGCTAGTTTAAGCTCATTTTCCATTTTGGTCAACTTTGGTCAACTGTTGACCATTTCAGCTTATATTCAGCTTATTTTAAGTTTATAAAAAAGTTGTTTTTGTAAAAAGTGTTTGTTTTTAAGTATTAAATAAGTTTGTAAAAGAAAAACCAAGAAAAATCAATTTAAAATTAAGTGATAGTTTCTATTTAATGTAATTTAATTTTAATTTTCATTTTTAAATTTTTGTTAAGTACTTAGCTATTTTATATTTTTATTAAATTCCTCATATATTAAAGTAGTTATAATAATTTTTTCAGATTTTTATCTTTTAATTTAGTATTAATTAGAATTAATCTTAGTTTATTAATTATTAATTAATATTAAGTTTAAAATAGCATAATTGGTTTTTATTAGTCAAAACTTAGTTTTTATATTTTTTATAGCTTTTATATGTTATAAAGTAATTTTATAAATTTTCTTAGAATTTTTACTGTTCATTTAGTATTTTTCCTAATTTAAAATAGTTAATTAGATAATTAGTAATTAATTATTAGAAAAATCACAAAAAGACAAAAACACTTATTTTTATTTTTAAAACTTATTTTTAGTCATTTTATAAGTTTAGGAATTTTATTTTTACCTTTTTAGTATTTAAATAATATTGTAAGTGTATTTTAGTTATTTAAATATTATTAATAAGTATTAATTAGTTTTTATTTAATATTAAATAATTAAATAGTGTAAAAAGTAATTTTAATTTTCTAAAAAGTTTATTTTATTATTAGGATTGTATAAATGTGATTTTCACTTTTGTAAGTATTTTATTTTGTTAAAACTCGCGTTTTATTTTGTACGTTCGCGTTACTTAAAACTGAACGTACGCGTTTTTTGGTTTTAATCGTTTCTGGTTTTTCCTAGCTTTCCGTCTTATTCAAATAACTTATTTAAGCTATTCCTTTGTAAATTCCTTAGTTTAATCACACACAAACCTTTTTCTCATCCAAATTCACCCGATCAAATAACCGTTTGTTTACAATTCACACCTCGTCGGGACTTAAACGACCCGGGAAAACACTGTATTCCTCGGAGCATTGATCTAGGCTGTCTGACTTTGTTGACCATTCTGTGGTCAATATAAGTTAGGTGGTTCGGGCTCAATCAATACTTATATCACGCTCACATGAAAAATGAGAATAAATCATCAACACTAATGAAAAATGACGATATATACTTATATCTTGTAAACTAATCATATACTATAAATAAACTACACAAATTATATCATTAAAAAATTTGTAATAAGAATTTCCCTTTCTGATGTTGTTAATATAGACATGTTGAGCTTTCAAGCATCATGTTCAATCTTAAAAATCATGCAGTATAATTATAACGTTTTAACTTAATTTCTTTATAATCTATTTAATTTATCAGAAGGTTTAAATAGTTCTTCATATCAGGTTTTCTAATTACTGAAATGTAACATTTACTCTCCGTTAAATTTTTAATAAACTTCTATTTCTTCTACTAAATATCTGACGGTTATACACTTATATAATGCTCACATGAAAAATGAGGATATATCCTAAACAATAATATAAAATTGCTAAAATGTTGTAAACTGATCATGTACAATAAATAAACTAAACAAATTACATGATTAAAAAATTTGTAATAAAAATTTCCATCTCTGATGTTGCTAATATAGATATGTTGAGCTTTCAAGCTTCATGTTCAATCTTTAAAATCACACAGTATAATTGTAACGTTTTAACTTAATTTCTTTATAAGCTATTTAATTTATCGAAATATAAAAATAGTGATTCATATCAGTTTTCTAATTACTGAAACGTAACACTTATTATACCTTAAATTTTTAATAAACTTCTATTTCATCTAATAAATATCAGACGGTTATATACTTATATCATACTTACATGAAAAATGATGATATATACTTATATCATGCTCACACGAAAAATAGATGATATATACTTATGTCATGCTCACCTGAAAAATGAGGTTATATCATAAACAAAAATGAAAAATAGCTAAACTCTTGTAAATTGATCATGTACTATAAATAAACTACACAAATTATATGACTGAAAAATTTGTAATAAGAATTTCCCTTTCTGATGTTGCTAATATAGACATGTTGAGCTTTCAAGCTTTATGTTCAATCTTATAAATCATGCTATATAATTATAACGTTTTAACTTAATTTCTATATAATCTATTTAATTTATCGAAATGTTAAATTAGTTCTTCATATCAAGTTTTTTGATTACTGAAATGTAACATTTAATATCCCTTAAATTTTCAATAAACAACTATTTCTTATACTAAATGTCTGACGGTTATATACTTATATCATGCTCACATGAAAAATGACGATATATACTTATATCATACTCACATGAAAAATGAGGATATATCCTAAAAAATAATAAAAAAAAAATAGATAAAATCTTGTAAACTGATCATTTACTATAAATAAACTACACAAATTATATGATTAAAAAATTTGTAATAAGAATTTCCCTTTCTGGTGTTGCTAATCTAGACATGTTGAGCTTTCAAGCTTCATGTTCAATCTTTAAAATCACGCAGTATTATTGTAACGTTTTAACTTAATTTCTTTATAAGCTATTTAATTTATCGAAATTTAAAAATAGTGATTCATATCAGTTTTATAATTACTTAAATGTAACAGTTATTATCCCTTCAATTTTTAATAAACTTCTATTTCTTCTACTAAATATCAGATGGTTATATACTTATGTCATGCTCACATGAAAAATGATGATATATACTTATATCATGCTCCTACGAAAAATTGATGATATATACTTATATCATGCTCACATGAAAAATGAGGATATATCATAAATTGATGATATATACTTATATCATGCGGTTATACACTTATATCATGCTCACATGAAAAATGATGATATATACATACATCATGCTCACATGAAAAATTGAAGTTATATATTTATATCATGCTCAAATGAAAAATGAGGATATATAAAAAACAAAAATGAAAAATAGTTGAAATCTTGTAAACTGATCATGTACTACAAATAAACTACACTAATTATATAATTAAAAATATCGTAATAAGAATTTCCCATTCTAATGTTGCTAATATAGACATGTTGAGCTTTCAAGCTTCATGTTCAATCTTTAAAATAATGCAGTATAATTGTAACGTTTTAACTTAATTTCTTTATAATCTATTTAATTTATCGAAGTATAAAAATAGTGCTTCATATCAGTTCGCTAAATACAGAAATGTAACACATATTCTCCCTTAAATTTTTAATTAGCTTCTATTTCATCTACTAAATATCAGATTGTTATATATTTATATCATGCTCAAATGAAAAATAACGATATATACCTATATCGTGCTCACATGAAAAATTGATGATATATACTTATATCATGCTCAAACGAAAAATGAGGATATATCATAAACAAAAATGAAAAATAGCTAAAATCTCGTAAACTGATCATGTACTATAAATAAACTACGCAAATTATATGACTGAAAAATTTGTAATAAGACTTTCCCTTTCTGAAGTTGCTAATATAGACATGTTGAGCTTTCAAGCTTTATGTTCAATCTTATAAATCATGCAATATAATTATAACGTTTTAACGTAACTTCTTTATAATCAATTTAATTTATCAGAATGTTAAATTAGTTCTTCATATCAAGTTTTCTAATTACTGAAGTGTAACATTTAATATCCCTTAAATTTTTAATAAACATCTATTTCTTACACTAAATATCTGACGGTTATATACTTATATCATGCTCACATGAAAAATGACGATATATACTTATATCATACTCACATGAATAATGAGGATATATCCTAAACAATAATAAAAAATAGATAAAATCTTGTAAACTTATTATGTACTATAAATAAACTACACAAATTATATGAATAACAAATTTGTAATAAGAATTTCCCTTTCTGGTGTTGCTAATATAGACATGTTGAGCTTTCAAGCTTCATGTTCAATATTAAAAATCATGCAGTATAATTGTAACATTTTAAATTAATTTCTTTATAAGCTGTTTAATTTATCAAAATATAAAAATAGTAATTCATATCATTTTTCTAATTACTGTATGTAACATTTACTCTCCCTTAATTTTTTTAATAAGCTTTTATTTCTTCTACTAAATATCAGACGGTTATAAACTTATATCATTCTCACATGAAAAATGACGATATATGCTTATATCATGCTCACATGAAAAATTGATGATATATACTTATATCATGCTCACATTAAAGATGAGAATATATATCCTAAACAAAAATGAAAAATAGCTAAAATCTTGTAAACTGATCATGTAATATAAATAAACTACACAAATTATATGACTAAAAAAATTTGTAATAAGAATTCCCTTTCTGATATTGCTAATATAGACATGTTGAGCTTTCATGCTTCTAGTTCAATCTTCTAAATATCTGACGGTTAAATATTTATATCATGCTCACTTGAAAAATGACGACGTATACTTATATCAAGCTCACATGAAAAATGAGGATATATCCTAAAAAATAACGAAAAATAGCTAAAATCTTGTAAACTGATCATGTACTAAAAATAAATTAAACAAATTATATGATTAAAAAATTTGAAATAAGAATTTCCCTTTCTGATGTTGCTAATATAGACACGTTGAGCTTTCAAGCTTCATATTCAATCTTTAAAATCATGCAGTATAATTATAATGTTTTAAGTTAACTTCATTATAAGCTATTTGATTTATCGAAATATAATAATAGTGCTTCATATCAGTTTTCTAATTAATGAAATGTAACACATATTATCCCTTAAATTTTTAATTAACCTCTATTTCTTCTACTAAATATCAGACGGTTATATACTTATATCATGCTCACATGAAAGACGACGATATATACTTCTATCATGCGCACACCAAAAATTGATGTTATATACTTATATCGTGCTCACATGAAAGACGACGATATATACTTCTATCATGCGCACATCAAAAATTGATGATATATACTTATATCATGCTAACATGAAAAATGGGGATATATCAAGCGGTTATACACTTATATCATGCTCATATAAAAAATGACGATATTTACTTATATCTTGCTCACATGAAAAATTGACGTTATATACTTATATCATGCTCAAATGAAAAAGGAGGATATATTAAAAACAAAAATGAAAAATAGCTAAAATCGTGTAAACTGATCATGTACTATAAAAAAACTACACAAATTATATGATTAAAAAATTCATAATAAGAGTTTCCCTTTCTGATGATGCTAATATGGACATTTTGAGCATTCAAGTTTCATGTTCAATCTTAAAAATCATGCAGTATAATTATAACTTTTTAACTTAATTTCTCTATAATTTATTTAATTTATCGAAATATAAAAATAGTGCTTCATATCAGTTTTCTATTTACTGAAATGTAACTTTTACTCTCCCTTAAATTTTTAATAAACCTCTATTTCTTCTACTAAATATCTGACGGTTATATACTTATATCATGCTCACATCAAAAATGACGATATATACTTATATCTTGTAAACTGATCATATACTATAAATAAACTACACAAATTATATTTTTAAAAAATTTGTAATAAGAATTTCCCTTTCTGATGTTGCTAATATAGACATGTTGAGCTTTCAAGCTTCGTGTTCAATCTTAAAAATCATGTTGTATAATTATAATGTTTTAACTTAATTTCTTTATAAGCTATTTAATTTATCAAAATATAAAAATAGTGCTTCATATCAGTTTTCTAATTACTGAAATGTAACACTTATTCTCCCTTAAATTTTCAATAAACTTCTATTTCTTGTACTAAATATCAGACGGTTATATACTTATATCATGCTCACGTGAAGAATGACGATATATACTTATATCATGCTTGCAAGAAAAATTGATGATATATACTTATATCATGCTCACACGAAAAATGAGGATAAATCATGCTGTATAATTATAACGTTTTAACTTAATTTCTTTATAATCAATTTAAGTAATCGGAATGTTTAAATAGTTCTTCATATCAAGTTTTCTAATTACTAAAATGTAAGATTTATTCTCCCTTAAATATTTAATAAACATCTATTTCTTCTACTAAATATCTGGCGATTATATACTTATATCATGCTCACTTGAAAAATGATGATATATACATATATCATGCTCACATGAAAAATGAGGATATATCCTAAACAATAATATAAAATAGCTAAAATCCTGTAAACTGATCATGTACTATAAATAAACTACACTAATTCTATGATTAAAAATATTGTGATAAGAATTTCCCTTTCTGATGTTGCTAATATAGACATGTTGAGCTTTCAAGCTTCATGTTCAATCTTTAAAATCACACAGTATAATTGTAATGTTTTAAATTAATTTCTTTATAATCTATTTAATTTATCAAAATATTAAAATAGTGATTCATATCAGTTTTCTAATTACAGAAATGTAACACATATTCTCCCTTAAATTTTTAATAAGATTCTATTTCTTCTACTAAATATCATATGGTTATATATTTATATCATGCTCAAATGAAAAATGATGATATATACTTATATCGTGCTCACACGAAAAATTGATGATATATACTTATATCATGCTCACATGAAAAAATGAGGATATATCATAAACAAAAATGAAAAATAGCTAAAATCGTGTAAACTGATCATGTACTATAAGTAAACTACACAAATTATATGACTAAAAAATTTGTAATTAGAATTTCCCTTTCTAATGTTGCTAATATAGACATGTTGAGCTTTCAAGCTTCATGCTCAATCTTATAAATCATGCTATATAATTATAAATTTTAACTTAATTTCTTTATAATCTATTTAATTTATCGAAATGTTAAAATAGTTCTTCATATCAAGTTTTCTAATTACTGAAATGCAACATTTAATATCCCTTAAATTTTCAATAAACTTCTATTTCTTATACTAAATATCTGACGGTTATATACATATATCATGCTCACATGAAAAATGATGATACATACTTATATCATGCTCACGTGAAAAATGAGGATATCCTAAACAATAATAAAAAATAGATAAAATATTGTAAATTGATCATGCACTATAAATAAACTACACAAATTATATGATTAAAAAATTTGTAATAAGAATTTCCCTTTCTGGTGTTGCTAATATAGACATGTTGAGCTTTCAAGCTTCATGTTCAATATTAAAAATCATGCAGTATAATTGTTACCTTTTAAATTAATTTCTTTATAAGCTGTTTAATTTATCAAAACATAAAAATAGTTCTTCATATCATTTTTCTAATTACTGTAATGTAATACTTACTCTCCCTTAATTTTTTTAATAAACTTGTATTTCTTCTACTAAATATCAAACGGTTATAAACTTATATCATGCTCACATGAAAAATGATGATATATGCTTATATCATGTTCACATGAAAAATTGATGATATATACTTATATCATGCTCACATGAAAAATGAGAATATATATCCTAAACAAAAATGAAAAATAGCTAAAATCTTGTAAACTGATCACGTACTATAAATAAACTACACAAATTATATGACTAAAAAAATTTGTAATAAGAATTTCCTTTCTGATGTTGCTAATATAGACATGTTCAACTTTCATGCTTCTTGTTCAATCTTATAAATCATGCTTATAACGTTTAAACTTAATTTCTTTATAATCTATTTAGTTTATCGGAATGTTAAAATAGTTCTTCATATCAAGTTTTCTAATTACTGAAATGTAACATTTATTCTCCCTTAAATATTTAATAAACTTCTATTTTTTCTACTAAATATCTGACGGTTGAATACTTATATCATGCTCACTTGAAAAATGACGATATAGACTTATATCAGGCTCACATGAAAAATGAGGATATATCCTAAACAATAATGAAAATAGCTAAAATCTTGTAAACTGATCATGTACTAAAAATAAATTACACAAATTATATGATTAAAAAATTTGTAATAAGAAATTCCCTTTCCGATGTTGCTAATATAGACATGTTGAGCTTTCAAGCTTCATGTTCAATCTTTAAAATCATGTAGTATAATTTTATGTTTTAAGTTAATTTCTTTATAAGCTATTTGATTTATCGAAATATATCAATAGTGCTTCATACCAGTTTTCTAAATACTGAAATGTAACACATATTATCCCTTAAATTTTTAATAAACCTCTATTTCTTCTACTAAATATCAGATGGTTATATACTTATATCATGCTCACATGAAAGACGACGATATATATTTATATCATGCTCACACGAAAAATTGATGATATATACTTCTATCACGCTCATTTGAAAAATGAGAATATATCATAAATTGATGATATATGCTTATATCATGCGGTTATATACCTATATCATGCTCACATGAAAAATGACGATATTTACTTATATCATGCTCACATGAAAAATTGACGTTATATACTTATATCATTCTCAAATGAAAAATGAGGATATATCAAAAACAAAAATGAAAAATAGCTAAAATCGTGTAAACTGATCATGTACTATAAATAAACTACACAAATTATATGATTAAAAAATTTGAAAGAATTTCCCTTTCTGATGTTGCTAATATAGACATTTTGAGCACTCAAGTTTCATGTTCAATTTTAAAAATCATGCAGTATAATTATAACGTTTTAACTTAATTTCTTTATAATCTTTTTAATTTATCGAAATATAAAAATAGTGCTTCATAGCAGTTTTCTAATTATAGAAATGTAACACTTATTCTACCTTAAATTTTTAATAAACTTCTATTTCGTCTAATAAATATCAGGCGGTTATATACTTATATCATGCTCACATGAAAAATGACGATATATACTTATACCGTGCTCACACGAAAAATGACGATATATACTTATATCGTGCTCACACGAAAAATAGATGATATATACTTATATCATGCTCACATGAAAAATGAGGTTATATTATAAACAAAAATGAAGAATAGCTAAAATCTTGTAAACTAATCAAGTACTATAGATAAACTACACAAATTATATGACTGAAAAATTTGTAATAAGAATTTCCCTTTCTGATGTTGCTAATATAGACATGTTGAGTTTTCAAGCCTCTTGTTCAATCTTATAAATCATGCTGTATAATTATAACATTTTAACTTAATTTCCTTATAATCTATTTAATTTATTGGAATGTTAAAATAGTTCTTCATATCAAATTTTTTAATTACTAAAATGTAACTTTTACTCTCCCTTAAATTTTTAATAAACCTCTATTTCTTCTACTAAATATCTGACGGTTATATACTTATATCATGCTCACATCAAAAATGACGATGTATACTTATATCTTGTAAACTGATCATACACTATAAATAGACTACACAAATTATAAGATTAAAAAAATTGTAATAAGAATTTCCCTTTCTGATGTTGCTAATATAGACATGTTGAGCTTTCAAGCTTCATATTCAATCTGAAAAATCTTGCAGTATAACTATAACGTTTTAACTTAATTTCTTTATAAGCTATTTAATTTATCAAAATATAAAAATAGTGCTTCATATCAGTTTTCTAATTACTGAAATGTAACACTTATTCTCCCTTAAATTTTTAATAAACTTCTATTTCTTCTACTAAATATCGGACGGTTATAGACTTATATCATGCTCACGTGAAGAATGACGATATATACTTATATCATGCTTGCCCGAAAAATTGATGATATATACTTATATCATGCTCACATGAAAAATGAGGATAAATCATGTTGTGTAATTATAACGTTTTAACTTAATTTCTTCATAATCTATTTAATTTATCGGATTGTTTAAATTGTTCTTCATATCAAGTTTTGTAATTACTGAAATGTAAGATTTATTCTCCCTTAAATTTTTAATAAACCTCTATTTCTTCTGCTAAATATCTGGCTGTTATATACTTATATCATGCTCACATGAAAAATGATGATATATACTTATATCATGCTCACATGAAAAATGAGGATATATCCTAAACAATAATATAAAATAGCTAAAATCTTGTAAACTGATCATGTACCATAAATAAACTACACAAATTATATATTTAAAAAATTTGTAATAAGAATTTCCCTTTCTGATGTTGCTAATATAGACATGTTGAGCTTTCAAGCTTTATGTTCAATCTTAAAAATCATGCAGTTTAATTATAACGTTTTAACTTAATTTCTTTATAAGCTATTTAATTTATCAAAATATAAAAATAGTGCTTCATATCAGTTTTATAATTACCGAAATGTAGCACTTATTCTACCTTACATTTTTAATAAACTCCTATTTCTTCTAATAAATATCTGACGGTTATATACTTATATCATGCTCACATGAAAAATAATATATTTAAATCATTATAAATATATGAAAATCAAATTTTTAACAAAAAAATGGCAAAAATATTTCGGAAAAACCTCCCCTACAAAAAGAAAAACTGAGCAACGGGAAAAATGGGCGGCTCCCTTAAATATAACGGCGGTCCACTGAATATTTAAGGGGTGTTGCCCCTATTTAAGGGGACCGGCCATGCTCCCTTTGTCCTCAGCTTTTTCTATAAATAGTGGAGTATTCCTGGACTTTTTTCTCACTTTTTTTGCACTAATACTTTCTGCCCAAATCTCTCTAAATCATTCTACTTAATCCTTTGACTGTATAATCATAAGCTTTTATTTCTAAGTGATCTAAGCTTCAACAATTCAAGTGCCAAGAGAAGAATACTTCTATTCATCTTAACTAGAAGTATTACAAATTTGTATTATCTTGCTGCCTAAGTTGTTTGTGTATTATACTTTGTAAATCACTCATTCTTTTGTGTAAAGGTGTGTACGTTAATTAGATAGGTTTAAATATAGGCGGTTAGATTAGCTTGGTATGATAGAAGAGTAGTGAAGGCGTTAAGAAGGATAGTAATGAAGAAGAGGATACGTGAAGGAGAAGCATTAAGGGGTAAAGTAGTTATGTATAGAAGTAAACTTAATAACATATAGTAAAAGTGTTAGTTAGTTGTTATGGTGAAGTGAAGTAGTGTAGTGAAGAAGTGGAAGAAGAAATTGTGAAGTAGAGAAGAAGTCTTAAAATTGTGAAGAAGTTGTGAAGAGGAAGTCATGAAGAAGAAGTCGTGAAGCGTAGTGAAGAAGTCGTGAAGTTGTAAAGAAGTCATGAAGTCGTGAAGAAGAAGTTGTGAAAAAGTAATTATGTTGTGATTGAAGTCGTGAGATTGGGTCTAGCTATAATTAGAACTCGACATTTAGCTTTGTGTAGTTAAACCAGTGTAAGCGAAAGTGTGTAAGGTTTTCCCTACCATAAGGGAGATTGTTTACTTAGTAAAGAAAACTCTCGACCTCGGTGCTCAGGGAGTGGAGTAGGGCAAGGAAGGTGTCCTTGTAGCCGAACCACTATAAATCCTCCGTGTCATGGTTTGATCTTTCCATCTGATGACATCAAATAAGTACATTATATTTTCATCATTTGTCCTATTTAATTGAATTTTTTTATTATATTATGTACGAGAATTGGTGCTTAACCGTTTACTTTAGTAATTCTCAGGTAAAAACAATCAATTAGTGAAACTTGGCGATTTTGGACAAAATATGGAGATAAATGATCAAGATTGGAAAAGGCTGCTTAATAGAAGAGATTAAAGACCATTTCCTGACTTTGAAGCATGCTCCTCATTTGATTTTATCATGCGCCGCATATGAAACTTTGGTCAACAAAGAAGAACCAGCTTGTTCTACTCCAGATACGCCGCATCTCATTATCAACATGCGCCGTATCACTGTCAAGACTTCACCAGATACAATCCAAGACGCTGAAGGACATGCGCCGCATAAGATGCAAGATACGCCGCATCTAAAGGTGGTGTACAAATATTCCAGAATATATTAATCTTGGACCCCACGCGAAGTTAAGTAGATGCGCCGCATCTACTTAGTTAATGCGCCGCATCTACCCTTTGACAGAAACTGTAAATACCTCAAGACCTAAACGGATTTTGTGTGCAACCAAACCCTAAGGAGACGAATTCAGACGAAAAAACAACACAAGATACACCCTAAAAGAAGAGTTTAGAGCAGTAAGAAGGTCCTGCATGTATTTAATTCATTAAGTAGTTTTATTTTTATTGTATTAGTAAACTGTAATCCATCAGGATTAATGGGCTTGTGGCCGCCATAATACTCCCCTTAAAATTGTTTTCCCATCGATTATCAGTTTATATGATGTTTTTTTGGTGACTTGTATATGTACTTTGATAACTTCTGTGTCTAGCTGTGTTTTGCTTGGGCTGTCATACCTCCTCCACGCTTACTTATCTAGAGTCTAGAAAGTAAGATAGGCATAAGTGATCATTAAGAGTTTACTTGCCTATATTTAGGATCCAACGAGAGAGAAGAGTTTATGATACTCATCATATAAAACTAGCAATAAAACAAGTGACAAGCTACTTAACAAAAGGACAGAACTTCTATCTGTATCTATTATCTATCTGTGTACGTGTTAGTCTTTCGCTGTTTCGTTCTCATTAGTTTTATTAGTTTAATTAAATAACCAAATATGTGTTAGTCTCTCAGGCTAAAAAACCCCCCTTTGCGTTAGATTAGATTGTAAAACTGACTTAGTATATTTATAATACTGATTAGATTAACTAGATATTACGTTCCACTCTTAGTGATCGATACTTTGCTTACCAATATATATATATATATATATATATATATATATATATATATATATATATTGATCGGGTACATTGCTCGTTAGTGTGTTTGTTATAGGATAAGTTGGCTAAACATAAATTTAAAACTTGAATAGGCAAAATCACTCTATACTACACGTGACACAACACGCATCAAGGTTTTGGCGCCGCTGCCGGGGAGTGAATTGTTAATTATCTGTTTTTCTATTAGTATTTTAAATTATGTTTTCTAACTTTTTAATATTTTAGGTTTTTATATTCTAACCACTAACTTTGTTGTGTATAAGTTAGAATGAATTCATTGTATATTTTGCATATTTACTGTTTTTTGTGTGTTTGTTTTTCTTTATTTTTGTTTTTTGTTTTTCTGCATTAACTGTTGTCGCTGTACTTTGCTGATACAAACGATACAGCGCATCTATTTTCTAGATGCGGCATATGGCGTTTTAATTTTTATACAGCGCATCTGATTTAATAAATCGAATACGGCGCATCTATCCCCTAGTTGCTACGTATTCTATTTTTAATCAGAAATTTTTTCAGGAACTTTAACAGACATAGGGCGCATCTGTTTTTTAGATATGACGTAGTAATTATTTATTAAAAACAGTTTTCGTATTTATTAAATTAAAGAGAAGCGGCGCATTGATTTTTGTCGATACGGTGCATCTATATAAAAATCAAAAATCTTGTATTCTGAAACGTAACGAAGATACAGCGTGTTAGCTTTTGTCTATACGGCGCGTCTATATATTTTTTTAAAATATAAGTAATTTTTGATAACTTAAAAGATACGGCGCATTTAATTTATCTGTGCGGCGTATTGATTTTCTGAATAAAAGTCTGATTTAATTTTTAACGTATAAAATACGGCGCATCGCCCGTAGATATCATCAGCTTTTATTTGTCCCAAACGAAGAAAATTGTAATCAACCTTCTTGTACTTTAGAAAGTTTTTACTTTGAAGATTACTTGATTAGAATTTCAGGAACGATGTTTGAAAGTTTCCCCAGCTGGTTCGGACAACCTAAAGTCAATCTCACTATCGAAGAGTTAATGTCAAAAATCGCCCACGAGAGCGAAAAAGAACATTATAATACGGAGTACTTTATCAAGGAATTCAGGGCTACCAATGAACTTTTCTGAAAGAACAAAACAACATGATTCAAGGATTGGCAATTGAAGTGTACCAATTGTCAAAAGTAATTAAAGAAATTTTATTGGACAAACGGAGGTAACCAATTGAGCCATTAAACGTATTCTTGAAAAATCAGTTGGATACAATCCAAAAGGGTGGTCAGATATTAAATGATGCTTTATGGGCATTTCGTACCGCTTACAAGACACTCACAGGGTGGGTGCACGCCATTTAGACTTGTTTATGGATTGGCGTGCCATTTACCAGTTGAAATTGAACACGCGGCATATTGGGCTTTAAAGCAATGTAATATGGATATGGAAGCCGCAACTAAAAACCGTTTCATGCAGCTCAATGAATTGTTCGAATTAAGAGACGAAGCCTATAAGAACACAAAAATATATAAAGAAAGAACTAAGCGATGGCATGATTCAAGGCTACGTGACGATAAAGAGTTTTCTATTGGTAAAAAGGTTTTACTATTCAATTCTCAACTAAAGATGTATCCAGGAAAACTAAGGTCAAGATGGACAGGTTCATTTGTGGTTAAGAAAGTTTATCCTTATGGAGCTGTTGAAATATGTGATAAGAATGGTTATATATTCAAAGTAAATGGACAACGTGTGAAGAAGTACTTTGATAACTATGTCGACAATGCGAATAACGAAGTTGTCGAGTTTGAACCAGAAATACTGGAATAAGGAGTTGAACGTGAGTCTAACTTGAAGACTCTAAAATAAAGAGAAGTGCTCACCGGAAGACAACCCAGATTTATCTTTACTGTTTATCTGTGTCGAGTCAGTCATATCTGCAGTAGATGTGGCGCATCTCCATCATAAGATGCGGCGTATCAATTGTAAAGATCATCTATTTTATTTTTTTGCATTTTTATTTTTCTGCACTTTATAAACTTTCTGTCAGTTTATTTAATGTGGTGCATCCCTGGTTAAGGATGCGACGCCTCTTATTTTCTGATTCGTATTAATTCCAGGCTCGATACAGCACATCTCATTCAATAGATGTGGCGTACCGACTGACCTGATGATTTTCAAAATTTTTATTTTTAATATTTAGGTTTTATTTTTACTAACTACTAATGAATTACGCACTAGTTTGACTTTCTTAAATTCAGGTGTGTTAAGTGTTAAAATGGCGGTATATTTTAGTTTCTGTACTTTCTGTGGAGACATCACTCATGGAAGCCTGAACACCTCTCATCCACAAGAAAGTTGATATTGCTCAAGAATGCATAATAGAGGATCATACCGAACAAATCTCAGGGGAGTTCTCCGTTCTAATTCTTTTTAATTTCCCGTTTTTAATTTCAATTACAAACAACGAGGATGTTGTTTAACTTAAGTGGGGGGATGAAGAATTAGAACATTACTTGTCCTAAATTTTTCAAAATATGCTTTAATCTATGCTTAATATGTTAAATTTAAAAAAAATTCTAGCATATTTTTGTTAAATCTAAGTTGCATAACCGCACACATAACTTCTATTATATAAAATTGTGAGAATAGAGCGCATCCGTTTCCAAATATTTATCCAAATTCCACAAAAAATGAGTGTGCCGGTGACTTGTAAACTTTAGAACTTGGCTTGTATACTACTCGATACCACCATAATGAGTATTATTGATTTAATTGGAATGACTTGTCGAACTTGGTAAAGTTCTAGGATTACACCCAAAAAGCCTATATATGTTATGTTTATTAACTAACTACATTGGTTAGTTAACCCCGTATAAACCCTTTTGTTTAATCTCATTTTTAGAGTAAGATACCCCTAGAGAAACCCTCAGAGCCATTCCTTTCGTTTCTTACACCTGTGTTTAATGTTTCGTTACACCTTTACACCTCAGCCTTCCCTGTAGATTAATGTCCGTGGTTAGTTGCTTTAGGCTAAGTAAGTTTCCTTGCATTACCTGTGTTCGTGTGCATTAATTCATTATATTTGGTTAGGTCGGGAAATTGCACAATGCAATTTGAAATGAAAGTAAATATTCTATATATTTACTTTTGATATTTGTGGGTTTACTAGTTTCACTATTATCGTTATTTCTAAAGTCATGAAAAGTATGGAAAAATTATCCAGAATTATCGTCATAAGTGATGTGGTGAAATTTTACACCATCAGTATTAGTTTAAAATAATCAAAAAAAGAAGAAAAGAAAAACAAAGAAGAAGTTGGTAAGTTTGTTATAAACCAACGATGTAAAGTTTTGTATTAAGTGGTTGATATCACCACTATTATTGTTATATTATATTTATGGATTGAAAGTGAGTTATCCGTTATGGGAACGCCAACTAAAAGTACAAACATATAACCAATCATTTTGTTCAATGGTTGATTTTATTCAAAACTCCAATTAAAAGATATTGAAACAAACTTTTTACAAAACGAAAAAGAGGTAAAACTATTCAACCCCCTTCTAATTTTTCACAATATATACTTATATCATGCTCATATGAAAAATGAGGATATATCCTAAACAAAAATGAAAAATAGCTAAAATTTTGTAAACTGATCAGGTACTATAAATAAACTACTAAAATTATATGATTAAAAAATATGTATTAAGAATTTCCCTTTCTAATCTTGCTAATATAGACATGTTGAGCTTTCAAGCTTCATGTTCAATCTTAAAAATCATGCAGTATAATTATAACGTTTTAACTTAATTTCTTTACAAACTATTTAATTTATCGGAATATAAAAATTATTCTTCATATTAGTTTTCTAAATATTGAAATGTAACACTTATTCTCTCTTAAAATTTTAATAGACTTTTATTTCTTCTACTAAATATCACACGGTTATATACTTATATCATGCTGACATGAAAAATGACGATATATAATTAAATAATTCTCACATGAAAAATTGATGATATATACTTATATCATGCTCACATGAAAAAGGAGGAAATATCATAAACAAAAATGAAAAATAGTTAAAATCTTGTAAACTGGTCATGTACTATAAATAAACTACACAAATTATATGATTAAAAAATTTGTATTAAGGATTTTCCTTTTGGATGTTGCTAATATAGACATGTTGAGCTTTCAAGCTTCATGTTCAATCTTAAAAATCATGCAGTATAATTATAATACTTTAACTTAATTTCATTATAAGCTATTTAGTTTATCGGAATATAAAAATAGTTCTTCATATCAAGTTTTCTAATTACTGAAATGTAACATTTATTCTCCCTTAAATTTTTACTAAACTACTATTTCTTCTACTAAATATATGACGGTTATGCACTTATATCATGCTCACATGAAAAATGATGATATATACTTATATCATGCTCACATGAAAAATGAGGATATATCATAAATAAAACTGAAAAATAGCTAAAATCTTGTAAACTGATCATGTACTATAATAAACTACATAAATTATATGATTAAAAAATTTGTAATAAGAATTTCCCTTTCTGATGTTGCTAATACAGAAATGTTGAGCTTTCAAGCTTCATGTTCAATCTTAAAAATCATGCAGTATAATTATAATACTTTAACTTAATTTCATTATAAGCTATTTAGTTTATCGGAATATAAAAATAGTTCTTCATATCAAGTTTTCTAATTACTGAAATGTAACATTTATTCTCCCTTAAATTTTTACTAAACTACTATTTCTTCTACTAAATATATGACGGTTATGCACTTATATCATGCTCACATGAAAAATGATGATATATACTTATATCATGCTCACATGAAAAATGAGGATATATCATAAATAAAACTGAAAAATAGCTAAAATCTTGTAAACTGATCATGTACTATAATAAACTACATAAATTATATGATTAAAAAATTTGTAATAAGAATTTCCCTTTCTGATGTTGCTAATACAGACATGTTGAGCTTTCAAGCTTCATGTTCAATCTTAAAAATCATGCAGTATAATTATAACTTTTTAACTTATTTCTTTATAAGCTATTTAATTTGTCGGAATATAAAAATAGTTCTTCATATCAAGTTTTCTAATTACTGAAATGTAACATTTATTCTCCCTTAAATTTTTAATAAACCTCTATTTGTTCTACTAAATATCTAACGCATATATACTTATATCATGTTCACATGAAAAATGACGATATATACTTATATCATGCTCACATGAAAATTTGACGATATATACTTATATCATGCTTACATGAAAAATGAGGATATATCCTAAACAAAAATGAAAAATGGCTAAAATCTTGTAAACTGATCATGTACTATAAATAAAACTACACAAATTATATGATTAAAAAATTTGTAATAAGAATTTCCCTTTCTGATGTTGCTAATAATAACATGTTGAGTTTTCAAGCTTCATGTTCAATCTTAAAAATGATGCAGTATAATTATAACATTTTAACTTAATTTCTTTATAAGCTATTTAATTTATCGGAATATAAAAATAGTTCTTCATATCAAGTTTTCTAATTACTAAAATGTTACGTTTATTCTCCCATAAATTTTTAATAAACCTCTATTTCTTCTACTAAATACCTGATGATTATATACTTATATCATGCTCACATGAAAAATGACGATATATACTTATATAGTGCTCACTTGAAAAATGAGGATACATCAAAAACAAAAATGAAAAATAGGTAAAATCTTGTAAACTGGTCATGTACTATAAATAAACTACACAAATTATATGATTAATAAATTTGTAATAAGAATTTCCCTGTCTTATGTTTCTAATATAGACTTGTTGAGCTTTTAAGCTTCATGTTCAATCTTAAAAATCATGCAGCAGAATTATGACATTTAAACTTAATTTCTTTATAATCAATTTAATTTATCGGAATATAAAAATAGTTCTTCATATCAATTTTTCTAATTACTGAAATGTAACATTTATTCTCCCTTAAATTTTTAATAAACTTCTATTTCTTCTACTAAATATCTGACGGTTATATACTTAAATCATGCTCACGTGAAAAATCACGATATATACTTATATCATGCTCACATGAAAAATTGACGATATATACTTATATCAAGCTCACATGAAAAATGAGGATATATCCTAAACAAAAATGAAAAATAGTTAAAATCTTGTAAACTGGTCATGTGCTATAAATAAACTACACAAATTATATGATTGAAAAAATTTGTAATAAGAATTTCCCTTTCTGATGTTGCTGATATAGACATGTTGAGCTTTCAAGCTTCACGTTCACTTTTATAAATCATGTAGTATAATTATATCGTTTTAACTTAATTTCTTTATAAGAAATTTAATTTATCGGAATATAAAAATAGTTCTTCATATCAGTTTTCTATTTACTGAAATGTAACATTTATTCTCCCTTAAATTTTTAATAAACTTCTATTTCTTCTACTTAATATCTGACGGTTATATACTTATATGATGCTCAAATGAAAAATGATGATATATACTTATATCATGCTCACATGAAAAATTGATGATATATACTTATATCATGCTCACATGAAAAATAAGGATATATCATTTTAAAAAAATAGTTAAATCTTGTAAACTGATCATGTACTATAAATAAACTACACAAATTATATGATTAAAAAATTTGTAATAAAAATTTCCCTTTCTAATGTTGCTAATATGATTAAAAAATTTGTAATAAAAATTTCCCTTTCGTGTTCAATCCTAAAAATCTTGCAGTATAATTATAACATTTTAACTTAATTTCTTTATGTGCTATTTAATTTATCGGAATATAAAAATAGTTCTTTATTTCAGTTTTCTTATTACTGAATTGTAACATTTTTATGCAATGCCGATCACATGAAATGTAATTAACGAGGTTTTAAACCCGCACGTTGTCGCGAGATGTTTCAATATTTTTTGTTGCGTCTGTGTGTGTAGAGGGTTCCAAATTTGTGGGGAACAAAACTGGGCTGCAGATCTCATATAACAAAGTGGGCTGCCTTCCAACCCAGAAAGGCAAAAAAAAAAAAAAAAAAAAAAAGTTGAAACCCTGCAGTGTAGAAAGAACAGTACCCGGAGAAATACTATTCATGGAAGCCACGGGAAATGTATAATAGTTATAATAATGTAAAACACGTTTAAAAAACTTGACATATTAACATTTTATACAACTTTAAGTCGTTAACGATTTGCAATAATCAATAACGTTCTTTGATAATCACGTGGCGCACGCAAATATTATAAACTCACCACAGAAAGGTGTATTTTGTATGTTAGTAGTACATACATAATTTGAAATATTTCTAGTTAATGACAAAGCATCAAATATTATGAAGAGTAAAATAGCATTGATAAATTATCTGAGAAAACTCGAAAACGTCCATTATAACATAGAATAATCTATTACACCACCATCCAACAAAAACCATAAAAATAAATAGAACAGTAACAAATAATAAAAAAGCAAAGCATACGACCTCCCAACTTACCTCCAGCCCGAACATAAAATAAAAAGTACAATACTAATAATGAAACGATTACACACATGCATAAAACGAAGAAAAGACCCATCTTAATTCTTTTTTGCGCTCTTTGCCTTTTTAAGCTCTTCTACAAGACTTGGATCATTAATTAATAGCTCTCATACGAGCGCTCTTTGGTATCTTTTGTGATTCATCACAGGGATAAGCATTCACAGCACGCATAATTACTTCTGGATATGGCTTGGCACGAAAACTACGATTCACTAGCACTGTTTCTGGCGAGTACAACTTTTTAAGTTCTTCTGCTTCACTCGATGATGAAGTGAACAAGATTGGCATAGTTCCGGTTCCTGTACAACCAATAATGGATTCCTCAGCTTCCTTTAGGAGCCAATGTATCACCTCCCCTTCATTTCCCATTTCCATCATAAATTGGAGTTCTGTGATGCGTGCAACATAAATCTCAGGGATTTCAATGCTCTCGGTATCAATTTGAGAAAAGTGTGGTGGTAATGCATGCATGGGGGTGATTTGGGTGGGACGACGGGTAGATGGTGCAAATTGAGTGGTTGGTTGATTGATGGGAACATTAATATGCTTGATGAGAGCTAATTGTCCGGACTCTTTCAAAAGCCAATAAATAACCTCCCCATCATTTTTCAGTTTGAGTTCCCTTTTAAGCTGTTGTATTCTGGCTACATACAGTTTAGGGACATTTATAGGTAGCACATGATCAGTGATATGTGTTTGTGGGGATGAAAGGTAAGAAGGAGAATTCACGGTTATCGATTCTGATAGCGTTGGGGTAGTGTTCGATGAAAAGGAAGAAGAAATTTCTTGTGATCGATAGCTCATGGTTGGTACGTGAGAATGAACAAGGCTTCTTATTTTTTTCGATAAAATGTGTGTGTTTAGCGGATCTAATGGCCGAATTTTATAGGTGATAACAGTGAGGAGGCTTGAGATAAAAAAACGTGTATCATCATAGAATCATTCTAACTTTAGTCACGAAGTCACATTATTTGACAACGCCTATTCTAACTTTAGTCACGAATTAGTCACACTATTAGACAACCTATTCTTGAGATAAAAAAAAAGTTCGTTTTGTAGCCGGCTATGTTTGGTGCGGAGTTTTTTTGAGCTTTTTTGGACGATGAGCGGTGAGCAATGAGCCGTTTTATTTTTATTGTTCGTTTGACAAATGAGATATGAGCTTTGCTATTTTTTAGAAATGCTTCTTTAACAAGCTGTGAGCTGTAACTAATTTTACCAAACACACACCCATAAAAAGTTTTAAAAACAATATATTTTTTCAATAAACAGTCGTGGCAATAATAACAAAAAATGATAGAGTAAGAATGTAGAGTCAAATATACACGCACCCAAAGATAACACAAAAGTAAAATCTTTTTAGACGTACCGATCGATATTGAGTAGGAAAATAGGTTGTTTATTTGTTATATATTATATTTCTCACATACATTTTACTTATTTATATATACTTCGGACCACAACCAGAATTAAACCCTCATTATTTCGGTAATGAATCTTATGCACATTTTCCATACCGCTAAGACTACTGACTGGTAGAATGCTGTATCTAGAATTCAATTTTTATTTTTAGTTTGTTTTATTATTTTTTTTAACGGCAATTTTTTTTCAAATCATATACCATATATCTCAACGACTGACATACCACTAGACCAAATACCTTTTTTTCTTTTTCTTTTTCTTTTTTATATATATATATATATATATATATATATATATATATATATATATATATATATATATATATATATATATATATATATATATATATATATATATATATTTTGTGAAATGTTAATTTATGTAAAACTATCTCGTCGACAAAATCATTCATAATGAAGATAACTAGTTTAATGCGTGATTGAATTAGTAATACGACCATCATATTCATAATCGTATGTTAGTGATCATACTTAAAGTACAATGTTAACATAGATTTTCCGTACAAGTAAGAATATCGCGTAAAGTATAAAGACTATGTTAATGACCGTGTTAATGACCGTGTGACGAGATTTTATATCTCACTTTTCAATCATGCATGTTAGGTTTTTGCTAGTTAATTACCGAACACGTCCACGTGAATTTATACAAAACTATAGATTGCGCCGACAAAACAGTTATAAATGGAAAATTTTGATTTATACACGAGTGCATCAGTAACTTACAACATGCACAACAAACTTATTGACATTCAAGGTCACGTATTCTTGAAAAGTGAAAATAACCCTAAAATGCTTACCTAGAATACTGACCGAGTGCTTAATTATTCTCGTACCTCAGTTTGCTTTTAAGATTTTTGATCGTTAGGAGGAGAAGAGTATATTCATTCAAAATGAAGATAAATAGTTATGTGCGCGAGTGAATTAGTAATACAACGATCATATTCATAATCGTATATTAATGATCTAACTTAAAGTACAATGTTTCATAGATTTTCAGTACAATCAAGAATCTCGCGTAAAGTACAAAGACTACGTTAATGAAACGTGTGACAAGATTTTATATCTCACTTTTCAGTCATGCATGTTGGGTTTTTGCTTGTTAATTACCGAATAGCATATCACACACCACGTGAATTTATACAAACCATAGATTGCGCCGACAAAACAGTTATAAATGGAAATTTTTGATTTGTGCACAAGGGAATCACATCAGTAACTTACAACATGCGCAAAAAACTTATTGAGATTCAAGGTCACGTATTCTTGAAAAGTGAAAATAACCCTAAAATGCTTACCTAGAATATTGACCGAGTGCTTAGCTCGTTTATATCCCAGTTTGCTTTTAAGATTTGTGATCATTAGGTCGAGAAGAGTATATTCATTCATAATGAAGATGAATAGTTTTATGCGCGAGTGAATTAATAATACAACGATCATATTCATAATCCAATGCTAATGATCTTACTTAAAGTACAATGTTTACATAGATTTTCCGTACAAGTAAGAATATCACGTAAAGTACAGAGACTATGTTAATGACCGTGTGATGAGATTTTATATCTCACTTTTCAATCATGCATGTTAGGTTTTAGCTAGTTAATTACCGAACAGAATATCACATGCCCACGTGAATTCATACAAAACTATATATTGCACCGACAAAATAGTTATAAATGGGAAAAATTGATTTATGTACGAGTGCGTTAGTAACTTACAACATGCGCAACACACTTACTGAGATTCATGGTTACGAATTCTTGAAAGTGAAAATAACCCTAAAAGGCTTACCTAGAATACTGACTGAGTGCTTAATTATGCTCGTATCTAAGTTTGCTTTTAAGATTTTTGATCATTATGACGAGAAGAGTACATTCATTCATAATGATGATAAATAGTTTTATGCACGAGTACAACGATCATATTCATAATTGTATGTTAATGATCTAACTTAAAGTACAATATTTCATAGATTTTCCATACAAGCAATAATCTCGCATAAAGTACAAAGACTATGTTAATGACCCGTATGACGAGATTTTATGTCTCACTTTTCAGTCATGCATGTTGGGTTTTTGCTAGTTAATTATCGAATAGAATATTACACACCCACCCGAATTTATACAAAACCAAATATTGCGCCGAGAAAACAGTTATAAATGGAAAAAATTGATTTGTGCACGATTGCATCAGTAACTTACAACATGCGCAACAAACTTATTGAGATTTGAAGTCACGTATCATAGAAAAGTGATAATAACCCTAAAATTCTTACCAGGAATACTGGCCGAGTGCTTAATTATGCTTGTGTCTCAATTTGCTTTTAAGATTTTTGCTCATTAAAATGAGAAGAGAATATCTTAGGTCTGAAAATAATCTCTCCATGTTTGGTACGTTAAAAATTGTAGTGTAATCACATGAACCTCTTAAGTAATCAATCGCACGTAAAGAAATTTTAATTGTGAATAATTTCTTATTCATGAGTGAATTAGTATGATTTAATTCATACGTAATTATACATACAGAATTTGCAGTTTGATCAAATCATAAGAACGATTTTTGCAATTTACTCCTGACCATAATTTAGAAAACTCATTTTCTTCATATCTAAATAATAAAACATGTAAAATTATTTAATATCCTCAGTGTATGAAGAATCATTATTCATCCTCAAAACATATATTCAATGCATCTCTACACATAAAGTAAGGTGATGTTTGTTTATTAAGAGGCTCTAAATCTGAATTTGACTCGCACATATGAATCTGAGACAGAAATGTCTGAATCTGAATCAAATAATATTATTTGTTTTTGTTTTTAAGAAAACGTCTAAATATTTATTAGTTCAACTAGAGGCATTAAGATGCTCCTTCCATATCTTGTCCGTTTAGATGTTTTTACCCATGTCTGCCTTTGAACGAACGAGAAAAAAAAAATAAAAAAAAAAAAAAAAAAAAAAAAAAAAAAAAACACTTAACACCTAAAAGCTCTAACTGACTGGGCATATTTGGCACATGAAATTATGGAGAGATTATACTTATTATTATTTTTTTTTAAATAAGCTACTTAACAAAACAATCTTCGTTTGGCAGACAGAACTTATAATAGATTATATATATATATATATATATATATATATATATATATATATATATATATATATATATATATATATGTGTGTGTGTGTGTGTGTGTGTGTGTGTGTGTGTGTGTGTGTGTGTGTAATAATCTCTTAAAATCAAAGGTTACTTCATGTAGCTTAAAAAAAATCTCTTTTTATAATATGCATCTCCAGCATTAGTTCCAACACTAGCTCCAGTTTCAGCAACAGTTACTTTCGCCAAAAAAATACCCTTTGATCTATTAAAGGGTGTTAAGACTTTTTTAAAGAAAACAAATACCACCTAACATGGATGAAGGAAGTGTTGCGCGAAAATGGAGTAGTCTGGTTTATGTCATGTTCACTTCAAATTTGAAGATTTGTTGAAGATATCTATTTAAAAATATTTCAAAAAGAAAAACCTAAATTTACATTTGATGAATTGTAGTATCCCTAAAGAAATGTTTAAGTTAAAAAAAAAAATATATGGCTTATGGAGTTGAATTAAATATTCTGAATAAGTATCTATAAAGAAGAAGTTTAAAAACTAACTCATGTATGTATGTCATCAAAGGACAAAGGGTGTATGAGATTGCATTTTGGCATAAATACTTTGATTACTTTGTAATTTTTTTTTTTTTATTTTGTATATGCTATAGTGATATCTTCTAATTTTAAGATTTTTTACAAAATGATTATTATTATTATTATTATTATTATTATAATAATAATAATAATAATAATAATAATAATAATAATAATAATAATTATTATTATTATTATTATTATTATTATTATTATTATTATTATTAAAACTTGTTATACGCACAAGGTTATTTTTAGTATATGATCTTTTTCCGTAGTTTGCCCCTCTTCACAAATGCTCAAACATGGTAAAACCATTCCTTTTCAAGAAATTAGCATGAACACTTTAAAACAGTTTGCACGAAGCACGAACTAAATTGAACTTGAAATCATCTCACATATTAATGATCATATTATAGTCACAAAGGTTTTGCAAATAAACCACCCCTAATTGGTTCTATAATATCAAGCTCACTAAATATTTTTCAAGATTAACAGAGGTGAGGTTTTCGTTAAGCTTTCATATGTTAATTCCAATATACATGATAGAGGGTTTTTAATGATGACATAATTGATGACGTGTAATATGACATGACAAAACAGAATGTGACATGACATTGATTAATTCATACAATATTATTTAATTAATATGATCGAATATTCATAATGTGATTAATTATATAATGTATGAATTAATTAATATGACAATCATATACTTATTCTTATTCTTAGAATGACTAAATCAACATTGTAATCATATTTAAATAATATCTAGTGTTTTGTTTTAAATAAAATCAAATATCATTTTTATATCGCTTTTTACTTATACTATATGTATGTATACAATTATTGTACACAATTGTTAGATAAAATATTTTATTTTATTGACAATTTACTTCGGTATAAACTTAATCTTTGTATAGTTTTATATGTAACTACAATAATTATGTTACATATTATAAACTTTATATTTGTATTAAAGTAGTTTAAGCTTGATCTTAGTATGATTTGTATTACTAATTCATGTTTTCTTATCTTTAGAACACATGATTAAAAATTTTCAATTATTGTGTAATCTTGCTTATATTAAAATTGCCTAATTTAATATTAGTATAACATAAAATTATAATATACAAACTTCATTCTATCTAAACTCATGAATATAGTCGCTCAATCGGACGAGTCTTAGATCTAGCGATGCGTATATAAAAGTAATAAGATGCTTTTAACTTTAATTAGAAAAAATGTTAACTTAAATACTTATTCACATTATATCCGTGAAGGGATACGATTGATTATTTTTCTTTTTTTAACCAAAAAGGGGCAATTTTTTTGAAAATATTGGTGGTAAAGCACTTTGGCTGGATATGCGATTTTCATGATGCCAAAACTTGATTATTATGTGATAATCAAAGTAATAAGATACTTTAAGTATAACTTTAATCAGAAAAAAAGCATAACTCGAATACGTTTTTCACATTATATTTGTGAAGGGATAAGATGTTTTGTTTCTTAATAAAAAAAAAGGGTAAATTTTTTGAAAATATTGTTGGTATGGACTTTGGCTGGATATGTGATTTTCTGCCGAAACTTGATTATCATGTGAAATATTATGCATTCACAAATTAAGTGCTAACTTGGATTGATGGATATTTGACAGTAATGCAATATTCACCTTTACTATTTCAATAAAATTAGTCATAAGGAGCATGTATATTATGAATGGCTTAGACAATTAGCCAAACTAATTCTTGTAAGTTTCAAGTTATTTAAAAATAAATCTTGATTATTTAATTACATACTATAAGGGTATCCGCGCAATGCGGCGGCGGGTACCAGTGACTATTTTTGTGAGGAGCAAATGTTTTTCATTTTAAATCTTCCTTATTTAGCATGTCCCAAATACTTTATAATATAGTAGATATATGTTTTTCAAAAGTAGAACATTTAAATTATTAAAAGTGTAATAGATAGCACTTTTACTTTTCAAATTTTAGCATTAAATTGGTGGTTATAAGTTTAGTGAGCGTTTTTTATAAAAAATTTTATATGATTATCATGTGAAATATTTCTTACTAGCACTAAAATAAGGTGATTATCATGTGAAGTATTTCTTATTAGCACTACAATGAAGTGATTATCATGTGAAATATTAGCACTAAAATATGTGATCATCATGTGAAATATTGTGCATTCACAAATAATGTGCTAACTTGGATTGACGGATCTTTGACGGTAATGCAATATTCACGTTTTCTGTTTCAATAAAATTAGTCACAAGGAGAATGTACATTATGACTGGCTTAGACAATTAGCCAAACTAATTCTTGTAAGTTTCAAGTTATTTAAAAAAGAAATTTTTTATTATTTATAAGCGCGTACATGTCCTTAGGAACTACAACAACCGATTCAAGTAGTCACTAGTTACCATCTATTTTCTATTTATTATGGAACACAAATGACAACTTAGCACCTCAAATAACTCATAAGGATCGCATGTCCCTATTACTATAGTTTTCTTATATATATGTATATATATATATATATATATATATACATAATATATATATATGTATATATATATATATATATATATATATATATATATATATATATATATATACATATATATATATATATACATATACATATATATATATATATATATATATATATATATATATATATATATATATAATGTATGTATATATACATATATATACACACACACACACACACATATATATATATATATATATATATATATATATATATATATATATATGTATATATGTATATGTATATGTATATATATATGTATATATATATGTATATACATATATATACATACATATATGTATATATATATATACATACATATATATATATATATATATATATATATATATATATATGTGTGTGTGTGTATATATATATATATATATATGTATATATATATGTATATATATATATATATATATATATATATATATATATATATATATATATATATATATATATATATATATATCTTAACTACATTATAATGCATTTAGGCCATTCCTAAAAAGGAAGTCTTAAAAAATTAAGACCAAAAATATTTCTTTAATTGGAAGGATTTCAAACTAACACATACTTATGAATAGGAGTTACATTACATTATGAATTTTAATCTTATTAATTGTAGGAGCCACTAATATTTATAAACCCCATTAACTTGCAATAGCTCATTTAAAATATTCAGGACAACGCTAAATAAGGAAAGGTTTAAAATGAAAAATATTTGCTCGCCACAAATATAGTCACCGGGTACCCGCCGCCGCATTGCGCGGGTACCCTTCTAGTATATATATATGTATTCAAGTCAAAAAAATATTTTCTATACGGTGGTTATGTGTCTGATAAGCTTTTGAAAATTATAAAAAGGCTAAAGATACGCAAGAAAAGAAAAAAAATAAAAATAAAATAGAATCTCTAAAACGGGTCTATGAGTATGTTTGGTGCAAAGCGATGGGAGCTTTTAAAAGCAGTGATCGGTGAGTAATGAGCATATTGATTTTTAGTGATCGCTTGACATAAGAGCGGTGAGCTATGGCTATTTTATCGGAATGTTGTTTAAGAAGCGGTGAGTTGTTGCTATTTTTTCACAGCCACTACTTACAGCTACTGCCCATAGCTGCTCATCACTACTACTGTTACTTTTAACAAACACACCCTACAACTACTATACATTCTAGCCAAACTAAGTAAAAAGCATTAAAGTGTGATAGAAGAGAAAACTAATGGCCAAAATTATCTTATTTATACATTAACTAGATTTTCAGACCTGGTGATGAATGGGATAATTTCATAATATAAACATTTACTTAAAGAATGTTGTGTGTTTCTTATATCAATATCAAGCATAAAACACAAAATAATTAATAATATCACTTTTAATTGTCTAATAGAAAGATATGTAAAAATGTGTCATAACAATTTATTATTAGAAACTAACTAAATTATCTTGTAATCAACATGCACTCAAACAAATTAAAAACATATAAAATAAAGATGCCATTTTAATAACTTATTGTCATGTTGATTAATTCGTATATTATATATTTATATAATTATAATCACATTATGGATATTAATATTAAGTAAGGGTACAAATTATAAGTTGATTTTTTTAAAACTATTGAACCTCTTACATTGTTTTACATAAATAGTGAATGTTTTAAGTATTTAGAAAATAGATATTTATATTCGTATTAATCGTGATGAAAAGACGAACGTAATGAATATAATTTTGCATATCAAAAATACGAATTAGTGTGTGTTTTTACATGTTTATGTTGATTTTTAGTATATCTTATTTATAAATAACATTTAAAGTTTAAAAGGTTGTGAAATCAAATTTTGTGATATATTTTAATAATGTAAATAAAATTATTTCTTCAGTTATGTTTACATTCAATATATTTATTATTTACATCTTTTCCACCTTATCATGCCATATCATCTTTACTTACCACATTACGTCACTGTTTCAATTACATTTTCTAAAACCTTCTATTATATAAGTATAGATGGAATAAACTTTATTGTTCATTACAAAATAACAGAAATAAAAAAGGACAGTGTTTAGCGGAATGGTATAGCCGTATGCCAAAAGTTCTGTGTAGAACCAACTTTTACCAAAGAACCCAACACGTCATCTCGTCCATCCATCTATTTCACCATCCATGGTTCATATTAATCCTTTTTTGTTTTCTTTTTTCTTTTTATATTAATGATAGGGGTAATGTGGTCATTTTTCGACCTCTTTTTTTCCTCCTAACTTAACTGCATCATTCAAAGATCTTTGTGATTAGTTCGGTTTAGAACTTGAGGTAATTTCTGCTTATCTTGTTATTGTGGTTGCATGTATTAAATTACCATTGATTTTTGTCAAGTAGTTATCTTGTGTTCATCAATCATAGTCTCTTTGAAGCTTATATGAGTTGGAAATACCTGATTAGGAAGTGTTTATCCCTTTGTTTTGATTTTGTAATCTTATTATTCTTATATGTAGCTAAAGTGTTTGATAAAATGCCTAAATGAAATTTATTAGTTTGGCTTAAGATTTTTTGATCGCAAACTATTCACATTTGCTGCTAAACATAACAATTGTATGATTTTTCAGTTCCATACAATATTATGAGACATCTGGTACTACGGAGCTCTTGAAACATTTGCTTATACTGATTGTTTTTGTGATTTTACTTATGTGTTAGTGCTTATATTGATGTTTTTGTAAAACCATATATGATTTTAGTAGAATCATATATGATTATACTAGAATCACATGTGATTCTTACTAAAATCATATATGATTCTAGCTTATACTGATGTTATATGTGAATTTACTGATGTTTTTAGTGTTTATACTGATGTTATATGTGATTTGTGTATATTAGCAATAGGTGTTGCTTATTTTGTTGCTTATTTTAGGTTTTTAGGTTTTGTTGCTTATTTTGTTACTTATACAAGTGTCTGAATTTAGTTTCAGGTGGGGAATTTAGGTTGTTTCCTTATGTTAACTTAGTTCCTAGATTTAGTAAGCAAGCTCGGTCTAACTATAATAAGGTAAATCAGTATGCCTACTAGTTTTTTCTCTTCTTAATAGGTTCGGATTAGAAAACAAACTGTTGCATGTTATATATAATTCGACTTCCTAATGGCAAAAAAGAGGCTTTACATCATGCCTCCTTCCTCCTCAAATATATCCGCAATGCACTCTTTGGAGTTTAGATTAGGTATCCAAAATCATATATGATTTTTGATACAATCATATATGATTCTGATACAATCATATATGATTTCAGTTGCATGTTTTATCTGTTTTGTGACATATATATATATATATATATATATATATATATATATATATATATATATATATATATATATATATATATATAATTAATAAAAAGCTTTCAAGTATATATCGTGAGAAGGTTGAACTTAAAGATCTTCATATTGGCATAGTCGTCCTAAACCTGCTCCTGTTAAACAAAAACCTCCTGTTCTATTGAAAATCGTGATGATGAGGAAGATGGTGACACTGATGAAGATCGTGATGATGAGGAAGAGGGTGATTCAGATGAGCAAGATGAGGATGTTACTGATGCAAGTGAACAAGCAATGAGAAATGTTGCGGCTGAACAAGCGACTATCGCTCCTTGAATAACATACTTTGTTTGGATTTGGATATTTATTTGTTTTTATTGCACTGTTGGAAAATTGTTATGAGGATCTTGATTGAATACCTTTTTTTTTTTTTTTTTTTTTTTTTTTTTTTTTTTTATTTATGTTGAAGCAAATTCTTATGAAAATTGTCTATTTTCATGTTGAAGCATATTCTTATGAAAATTGTCTATTTCATGTCTTTTCTATAAGTTTAATATCAGTAACATGTGATTTTATTTGAATCATATATGATTAAAAAAGAATCACATTTGATTCATAATGAGTCACATATGATTCTTTTTGAATCATATATGATTTTTGTTTATTTTTCTAGCAGACTATATTTAACTAAACATAAATGCAAGATGTTAAATTACAATAAAAAATTTAAAACATACAACAAAAAGTAAAGTAAAAAACTACCATCAGATTTTTATAATACCATCAGAAATTGTTAAATACTACGTATTACATCAAATTTTACCACAAGACTACCCATCAGAAATTGTTCAATACTACATTAGATTTTACCAAAAGACTACACATCAGGTTTACCACATATACTACCATCAGACTATACCAAAAGACCATGAATCACTTAACCATCAATTTTACAACCTTTTGATTCTCAACGTCATCTTTTTGTTTATCACGATCGGCACTGTTCTTGATTGCATTCACAATATTTGAGATCCTTGTTTGTTCAGGTATCTCAATCTGGAACTTTTTTGTTCTTGATTGCATTCACAATACTTTGGTTTATCAGAAGTCGTAGCCCTCTTAACTGATTGCTTTATAAATTCTCTTTAGGCTTAATTATGTGCAACAGATTTTGATCGACCTGCATAAAAATTTTAAATGTTAATAACCATAAAATAATCTAATAGAATCATATATGAATCACATAGAATCATATATGTTTTTCCTTTAATCATATATGATTCTGTGTGAATCATATATGATTCTATGTGAATCATAAATGATTCTAACAAAATCCAGTTATAACAAAATCCTATACATCAGTACATCAATACATCACTAATCACTGATTTCAATCACAATCAACTTATCTCACTCACAATCAGCAGTTACTTACAAGCACAATCAAAGTAGTTATCAATATAAATTTGCCACTTTGACAAGCATTTAGATATAACCTATACATCAGTACATCACTAATAAATCTCATAGATCTACTTCCTTAAATTTCGCCAATAACTAAATCCAGTCAACACACATTGAATAAAATCAAATAATAGCAAAAATGACGTAGGTTATTTCAAACTCAGACTAAACATTCATTTCAATCCCGAACAAGTGATCTCACTCACAATACAACTATGCCAAAGTAAATAAGCCTTTCCTCTTATTACCTGTTATAGAATCATATGTGATTTTGCTTCCGAATCATATATGATTATCGCAGACGCATTTCATCAAACACATTGTGTGCATCTGGATCATCAACAACTTCATCCATAACCTCATCATCCACCATTCTCTCAGCAAAAACAATATCCGAACCTAAAGTGATGACGGCGTGATGACGGTGAAGGTGTAATTGTCTTTTTTGCCCTCAAGTGTAAATATTAGATTTAATCTAAGCCTTTGTATCAAATTGGATTGTATTGTTAGGATTTGTTAATTGGTTCTATGACATGTATGGGTTTTTTATGGTTCTCAACTCATAGCCGTATAGGAAAAAAGTTTAATTAACCCTCTAGATTAGGAGGTGATTTATTAATTATTTTTAAAGTTATAAATTATGATCCCTTAACCTTTAACTAAATTTATCTTTTATGTAAACGTGATTAAATATTTAATTTTTTAAAAAGTTTACCATTAAAAAGGTTATCAAAATATAATCAAAATTAGTCGAATATTTTGATACTTTTATTCTTTCATTGTTTATAAAACACGAATAAAGATTCTTTAATATTGAGTTTAACATAACTAGTCATGTTGAGAGATTGGTCCCCACAAATGACCACTATGAATTCAATCTAGGATCCACTAAATTTTTATATGAGACAATATGTCTAGTCATATTGAACTCAACATTAGAGGACCCGAATCTATTTAACATATAAGCAAATTAACATGTTGACTTAATGTTTGAAAATAGTATGTACTTTGGTAAGTTCTTTTAGAAAAAAAAAAATCAAATATATACCCTTCAACTAGTTTGTTATACTGTTATAGCATAAAAATGTTAGCATTACTTGAATATAACTCGTAAGCATTTATAAAATTTGTTGGCTGATGGGGGTTTTGACCTTTAAGAAGTTTTACAATCCTCTAAGGTAGTGTACCTAACCGTTTGTAGCGTAATATATGCAAGAAACGAGGGATTGATCGTTCTCTAGGGGAATAGTGTTGTGAAGGCCGAAGTATATGTCGAGATAGGTCTAAAGGTGATGGATGAGTCTTTTTGTATTTTTATATTTTTTAGAAAATAAAATAAAATTTCGGGGTTTGAAGAGTGAGCGTTTTAACTACTAATTAATTAAAACTATTTAAACTAAAATTAAACTAAATATAACCCTTATGATAGGAAAAACGTGTTTACTCAAATATCTTTACTCCCTAGTTGTTTATTATTGATTAGTCGAATTGCCACGTCCTTGTCTAATTGGCGCGTTGTATTCCTATATTGTCGTGGGGCGGTGCCAATGTTCCCAACTCTATGCATGCTTAAGTCTCCTTTAGAAAACCCTAGATCTACAAGTGACAATTAAGTCATCTCCTTAGGATCTCCTACTATCTACAAGCCGCAACTCACGCAATAAAACAATAGTGTGTTTAATTGGAGAAAAAATTATCTTGTTTTCTATCTCTAGTTTTGTAAAAATTTGAAAGTGAAATTTATATTCATAAAATACTTGAAAATATAGAAAACGCATTTAGTTGATGTTTGTCTTTTCTATTTTGAAAAAAAGGAGGATGGCTGTGGGTTACAAAGAAAAACAAGGAAAACAACTAAAATTTGTTTTGTAATTTTCCTTGTTAAGTTAGGAAATAAAGAATTTTGTATTTTGTAAAATTTTGTTAGAAAACCTTTATTTAAACGCAATTTCTATTTTCTTTATTTTTCATAAAACAACTAAACGCATCTTAAGCAATTCCAAGTTTTACAATACATTATTCAAAGGACTTGATTTGCAACATACCATAAGACAAAGGACACACCAGTGAACCTATAAAACCCCAAAAACCATTATCCATTCATAAAAAGATAGAACCCACTGCTCTTATGGCCTCAAGAAAACCCCTTCAAATTTTTATACAATAAAACTCTCAATTTTCCATCAAATTTTATACAAATTTACATTATAAAGATTACACATTTGATGCATATTAATGGAAGCAGCAGCCTCAAGCAACATGCTTTCATCATCTTTATCATTACCACCAAGAACCCATCTTAAACAATTGCCTCATCCTCCTTCAGGTCATTTCAAATTCTGTAAATTTGTAGTTTTTATGGTGCTTTTGTGCTAGTTTTGTGTTTTGGGAAGTGGGTTTTTGTTAAAGATGGAGAATTTATTGTTTTTGTGTAATGGGTATATGTGGGAGTGTGGGGTTTAAGTGTTTTGGTTCTTACTAAGTGTTTGATGTTTTGACTGGTTTTATAGAAGTTTCCTTTTCTAGAAAGTGAGAATGATGGAAGGAAATGTAAGCATGTTGTGGCATTTTTAGAAATGTATGCTAGATTTAGGTGACTATGAATTGGATGGTTATATAAGCAATTTTTTAGAATGCCCAGAGCTCGGAAGCTTGTTTGAGTAACTTGCTAAAACTTAGTTTCCCGAAAACCTTTTGCATTCTGATTGGAGCTTGTTTATTTTTCCTTAAACAGAAGCGTAAGTTCTCAAAGCTCCTGAAAGTTGCGTGGCGAGTTTATCGTGTATTTTGGGTACACTTTTGGTGGAAGTTTGTTAGCCACTGTGTTTAGAGGCATAGAATTCAATATCTGGAAATAGGACTACAGATCACATCGGTTAATACTTCAATATATCGAATTAGTTGCCAGTTTTAGGCGTAACTTTGATGGTGTAGTTAATTAGTTATGACCTACTACATTTTATGCCTTTTCTGTTGCAACTTGCAAACCCCGAATAGGGTAAAAACATGTCTCTTACCTAAACAAAGATACTTCTGAAGGTATTTAACCGCTTCAAGTCACTGTTAGTTTGGTCTTTGCGATGATCTGAATTCATTTAACAGTCGGTTCAACTTTACTTCCTGTTTTGATAACCAAAACTCTAAAAGATTACAGACGAAGTGAAGAGTTTATACATCATACATAAAGAGTTGAATAATTAACACATAGTTGACTTTTGTTACTCAAAATATTTAATTTCCCTTTTTGGTAAGTAAGAATATAAAAAGTACTTCAGCATTTTTAAAGATTCTGATTGGGTTTGTTCCCCACAATTAGGTGACTTTGACATTATTGTTTTAAGTTGAAAGTGTAAAATCAAAGTATAAGAATGCATATTATAAATATTTATCCGAGATGTGATAACCGTCAATTTTCAATTGGTAATTAGGTAAATTTCTTTAAAATCCCGTAGCCTGAGAGCTAGTTTGAGTAGCTTATATGTTGTATAAATCAAACCTAAAACTTAGTTATATAACCTTTCTTTTTAAAAGCTCTTAAAAGTTGCGTCACGAAACATACCCTATATATCAGTTAGACTATTGATAACTTGTTTGTTACAATGTTACCCACAATGTTTAGAAGCATATAATTTAATAATCGGAAATAGAGCTGCAGATCACATGGGCCAGTCAATACTTTTTATATTGAGATTTGGTTACTAGTTCTAGGCTTGCTCTGTTATAAATCCCCTAAAAGGTTAAGAAATGTATGTTTTGACTAGATGAAAATACTCGTGAAAATCCTTTAACTACTCCAAGTCACTGTTAGGTTAATCTCAACTAATATCTAAATTCGTCGAAGGTTGCTTCAACATAACTTTCTATGCTGTGAAACAAAGTTCTAATGAATAACTGACGACTTTATACTTAATGGATAAACAGTTAAATAATAAAAGATGACTTGAAGTCAAACTTATTTAGCTGCAGGATATAAGGATATTTTCTGTCCAGTTAACAAGCCACCTGTGTTATCTTGGTTGATTGTAGACAAATCACTAGAACTAGGATGACTTATCGAACATTGATTCATTTGATTCAACTCATGCTAGGATATCGAGACAGAGGAAGGTTGCCTATGGAATTTTCTTGTATATAACTTCATGTCCTTGAGGTGGCCTATTTATATTGTTTATTGGTTTGAAAACTAGCTTGTAATTATTTACTCAAATCAAGGTCAAGTTATTAATGCAATCACACTACTATTGCAGCTTTGAAGTTATATGAGCCTGCAGCGCCCACACATTCTTCTATGCTACCAACTACTTTAGCTCAACATTTCCCAACTTCCGTGCTTATTCAAGAACAGCGCCGCGAAAGCAAGCCATTATTGCAAACATTAAAAGAAGAAAAATCATCCCCAGTGAGACTCTATTTTTTCTTAATGGAAAATATGGTCTATTTTTTCTTTTAAAGAAGATTAATCATTGACTAACTTTAGCATATTTTTATACTTCTATCATTACCAGGCAGCAGTAGATAGTGATGAAGTGGATGCCATAAGTTCTGATCAATATCTTAAAGAATTCCAAAGCCAATTGCTACAGTGGCCCGGTTTATGGTAATTTTTAAGGCTAATTATACTATTTTGTAGTATGTTTGATGTGTCAGTTATATCCTTTTGAAATAGAAATTAAAAGATTTATGCTTTACACAGGTTACCTTCACATACACGAGAAAAATCACTGTCATCTTCGACTATGCAGCCTATGGATGCTGAAGTGAAACAAGTAATTGCCCTTGCAAAGAAAGCTCTGTCAGCTTCAATAGAAGCTGCTTCACTAGTCGATGACAGTGAATCAATAGGAGTTGACCATGATAACTCCATCGCTTCAAGGTTTGACTTTTTGACTTTTTTTCTCTATACATTATTATGGGTAGACACATTTTTGTCAAGAAATTGATGTGCATTTTATTTTCTTTCAGTTTAGTATCTACAAATCCAGGTGAACTTGAAACCAAGAAAGTCAAATTTGTAAAGTCAACACGTCTCTTGGAGAGACAATCAAAAAGAAGAAAAGGATCAAAGTCAAATGTTATTGTTCGTGAGAGTAATGCTTCAACAAAACCAGAGCCAGAGAAAAAAACATCATATAAAGATGCTAATTTACATGACCCTCTTCGAATGTTCTTGGCACGCCCTGTAACAAGAGAACTTCTGTCTTCAAAGGAAGAACTTCAACTTATTGCCAATATAAAGGTTTGTTTAACGAGATGAATATTATAATTTTTGTTAATATACAAACAGAACTAACCAAATCTTAAAATTATGTTTCAGGGTGGGATGAAATTAGAAGAAGCTAGGAGTAGGTTTCATGAGCAGTTTAATCGTGAACCAACCTTGGTCGAGTGGGCTGAAGCCGCTAGTCTTAGTAGCCATGAGTTGAAGTCTCAACTTCACCTTGGTAATAGTAGCAGAGAAAAGTTGATATGTGCCAACTTACGTATGGTTGTTTATATAGCAAAACAATATCGGGGACGTGGACTCGATCTTCAGGATCTTTTGCAGGTCAACTGATTTTGCCAATTTTTTTTTTTATCTCGTGTAGAATAAGGTTCTTGGATATGTTTTATGAAAGCTGATTATCACGCCGGCAGTCACAGCAAGCAGTTTCTTAATGTATTAAAATTACCTAGTTACTCTTTTCTTAACCAACATGATAAAATTTTACTCCTATTTCCCAGACTCCCAGAGTGTATCTTTTTCACAAAAATGTCATTTTTGGTCATGCTGAGTAAGTTAGATCTTAAATAACTGGCAGTGGCACATCCAAACACTACATCCTAAAACCCTTTGTTACAAATGTTTTTTATAATCGCATAATCATCTCCAGAACACACGACCAAAAGCCCCCTAGTGCTTTAATGTTCAGTGTTTGGTATGCCAGCTAATTTATTTCCAACTATTGAATCATTTGCAGGAGGGAAGTATGGGCCTCATGCGAAGTGTCCAAAAATTTAAGCCCCAATCGGGCTGTCGTTTTGCTACTTATGCTTATTGGTGGATTAGACAGTCAATAAGAAGAGCTATATTTCAAAATTCCAAGCTCATTCGCTTGCCAGTATGCTCATCTTCCTTTTCTTTTTCATTCCATCTATAATTAGAATTCAGTTTTCATCCATTTTTGATGTGCAGGAAGGCGTATATACTATGATGTACAAGGTTAGTGAAGCAAAAAGATCATGCATACGTGAAGGAAATCATGAACCAACACAGAAGCAAATTGCAGACCAAGCTGGAATGACTGTCGAGAAGCTGCAAAAGTTGCGCTCTATACAGAAAATAACTCTCTCGTTGCAAAAGCCTGTTTGGGCTAATGATAGTACTACATATGAGGTAATCACCAACTCTTTACCCATCTTCAGTTTTTACTAAATCATTTTGAAGTAGAGGTGCACAAATGGAACTGGCCTGAGACCGTCGCGGAAAAGTCCTAAAAGGTCTGGTCTCCCAGAGTCCAGTTCCTAGGCACTTTTATGCCTGAAAGCAGCATTTGGTCGTAGTTATTTTCCCAAATTCTGGATAAACCCGAAAAAGTCTGAAATCCTAATCTTAAAGAAGCCTGAATTCTGGTCCTAAAGGCACTCTAGTGCCAGTTCTTTTTTTTTTTTTTTTTTTTTTTTTTTTTTTTTTTTAATAATGAAAAACCTAGTGTCAGGCCCAAACGACTACTTTGTGAGTTTGTGTTACTCAACTTTTTGCTTTACAAATAGATCTGTATGATTTTTAGTTCAATATTTATTAAACATCTATTTGAGATATTTTTAAGCAAGAGATTTGAGTAAGTGTTAATGGTGTATTAAAATGGTATAAATTAGAACCGAGGCACCGAGCCCGAGCACAATTAGGGCCAGTTAGAATTTTGCATCTTTTTCATTCTAACTATCATGAATTCTTATACACTGTATTCATATTATGCAGGAAATCACTCCTGACACAACAATCGATACACCTGACGCCAGTGCTTCAAAACAAATTATGAGAAACCATATCACCAACCTCCTTAGTGTTCTAAACCCAAAAGAGAGAAAAGTAATTAGATTGAGGTACGGAATCGGATGTGAGGTCAGGAAATCATTAGCCGATATAGGAATCATGTTGGGTGTGTCTAAGGAACGAATCCGTCAAGTGGAAAGCCGGGCATTGTTCAAACTTAAGCAGTATTCTGAAAGCCACGGACTTGATGCATATAAAGAATTGCTTATTTGAACTTTACAACACAAAACGGTGTCCTTTTGATGCATTACCAAGAGAGGAATGGCGATCCAAGTGCAAGGTCAACTCGTCTTACATTAATGGCACCAGAATTGGACCTTTTTGAATGTACGTTACCGAACTGTTCATACTTTTATGTAACGGTGTAACACTTCCTCTCGAAGAACAAACGTTTTATTAGTTTTAAATTTTGTATCTTCTATAATGTAAATTTTGTTGTCAAGTTCATCAATAAATATGGTATTCTATAGATAACCACAAGGCACATAAGACAATACTGATACATATACTGATATCATCCATCAAACAAAGTTTACAATACATCAAGTATTCGAGCGTTTATGGAATCATTTAAATCCGTATTTTACTATCCAGGAATGTGTGTATGCAGAATGTAGTATTCCCAATCGATTATCCTTGGGTCGAAGTAAAAGTCTTTAGTTTCACTGTCTATAACCGCCTTACGCAGCTTTTCAGTATTCATATAATCATATCTGTTGCAACTCGCAAATATAAAGATCCGATAACCTTGAACAAGGATAAATAATGTTCGATATCAATGAATAATGAATAGATGATGCTTACAAGCTTTTGGAGAACAAGTATGGTTCATAGAGCTTCACTAGCCTCATTACCAAGTCGATCTTTTGTTTGAGATTGTTGTATGTCCCAGCAAAAGCTTTGCAAAATATTACGTGTACTACTTTAAGTAGACACAGTGGGAGCAAGTAACGAAGAGTAATATTTCTATGAAAACTATGCATCGATTTCAACATTGTAACCTTCCCAACTGTGACAGGCTTGCCATCATTGGCAATCCATGGGTTATGAGTAAAATGCAGTACGCACATTTCTGAAATATGGAAATCTGTGAAGGCTTCGATACTGATGATCCAACATGATATATTTTTGAGAACAAGTTTGATTTGCATTTGCCACTATTGTCGCAAGCATGACATTCAGTACCATGTCAGCCGGCACCTATGCACCAATATTTTCACCTCAACAACAACAACATACCCAATCCCGCGAAGGCGAGGTATGGGGGAGGTAGAAATGTAGACAGGTCCTACCCCTACCCCAGGTAAAACCTGGGAGTAGAGAGACTGCTTCCAGAGAGACCCCCGGCACGTGCACCAGTGCGAGTGATAGAGAAACTAAAAAGAAGCAAGTAGCAAAAGAGCAAGAAGTAAAAGCAAATAGAAGCAAGCAACCAACCAACAAGGGGCCTAGTACAAAAGACAAACATAAAAAACATGCAAACAAACAGAGCACCAAAACAACAAACAAACAACAAACAAGGGGCAAGACAAACAAATCATGCAAACAAAGCAAATAGGGCAAAAGATAGAAAGCAAAAGAAAAGCCAAAAACAAACACAACAAAGCAAGGACGCAAAAGCAAGCGGGCAAAAGGCAAGAAGAGCAACACAAAAAAAAGCAAGGCAACGCAAGGGGGCTAAAGCTAAGGCAAAGCAAAGGGAAAAGAGGCACCACTAGCCTACTACAAACCTAAAAGGGAAGAGCAAAGGGGCCACTAAACCTAAAAGCAAAGGGCAAACTAAACCTAAAAGGCAAAGGGGCAGGACAACAAAGGGAAGAGAAAAGACCCAGACGCAAAGGCAAGCACCAATATTTTCACCTCGTTAATAGATAAATAGATATCCAAATAAGCTGATTATGTTCAATTTGAAATTGTGTAAAATATATCTAGGGAAGTTACCGCATTATATACACGTTCAGGATCTCAAAGAAAATATTTTATTCTGCCTTTTCCATAACCAGCTATCACACTATCACACGTCCTGTGAATATCAAAGCTTAGAAATAAGATGTCGTTTTATGGGGTTCAAACATATGTATTTGGCAAAGTATATAGCAAAGTATATATGTTACCTGATGCCTTCAATCCACCCAGGGAATGGTTCTGTGTACATGCTAGTGATGATAGTTAGACGAACAATAACCAAAGGCATATCTCCTCTTGAGTGTCTGAGAATCACCTAATACCTTGGTAAAAACATATGTATTTGGCCAACCATAATGATTTGCCCAGCATCAGTATTATATAATAATATTAATAATAAGAAACCATCTGCCAATTACAAAACGGCTGAAGAAAAAAGTTACAGGTGATGATGATTTTGACCCATTTACATATATTACGAGTAATTAGTACTACATGCATTGGTAGATCCTGAATTGTGTTTTGTCTCAAACCGATCTAATTTGTAGTTTAGCCAGGAACGGGCTAAAAATTTAAAGTCTTTCTACCCCAACAACCTCCTAAAGAGTTTCTATTCAAAGATTTAAAGTATCATGTAATCATCTCGACACTGCTTGAAGTGCTTCGTTTGGCACTAGAGATGACCAGTTTCATAGCTAACCAATTTTGACCCGTTATCATTACCTTGGCATACCCAAATCTTTCATGGCTAATGTAATTCTTTTATCATTAGGGTCTCTATCAAATTTGAGCTTGTTCAGTTTATCCTCGATAATCATCTTCTCTTGTTTGAGGTCGAGCCCGTTTACTTCATTCAGTGTATCACCCAAGTAGTATGGACTTTCGAGTATTAGGCCTGACTTTTCACCAGAAACATATGCTGAATACATGTTATTTTGGGAGTTACTAATTAACTAATATCAATTATGCTACCAAAGTATTGTATTGATAAATAATTCGCAACTTGTCAAAATAATTCGCAGCTTTATGTTAAAACATTTTTTTAGCAAAATCCATAACAAATTTGGCACCATAAGTGCTAAGAGCCAGGGCAACATCGTATCTACAACAAATCAGATAAACATATGCAATAATCGTAACGCTTATAAATATATTTACAGATACATATATATAGTATACATGTACACCTTTCATTAAAACATGGTTGAGGCAGCTACATTGACAACAACATCAACATCTCTCCACATTTGTTCACACAGCAAGGAATTGTGTTCTCCCAAGTTTTCGTGATTGATATCCCCTGCAACTGGAGTAACCTTATCGGCCAAAAAGGTTTGCAGGTCTGCACTATGTTTCTCTTTCAGGACATTAAACAAGTCCTTTGATACTACCCGCACTTGTTCTCTCACCAAGAAGAGAATACCAACACAGCAAAATTTGAGATTTCTCACAAGACTAGAAGTATGACAAGTACTATAGAACGATATGATGATTATTATTATTTTAGCAACTCTGCAAACCAGTAGCACCTGTAACTAAAATGGTTTTTTGGTCAAGAAAGTTAAGAATGCTACCCGACTCCATTATGAAAGTAGTCAAGGATGGACCTACATGGGTTCCGGGTGTGGCACGGGCTATACCCAATTTCAGGTCACGTAGTGCAAAAATATTTCAAAACTGTCGTTTTTTTTGGTATGTGCAACCCCTAATTTTTTTTTTTTTTTTTTTTTTTTTTTTTTTAATTTTCTATTTGTTTATTATTATTATTATTATTTTTTTTGCTACTTTCATTTAACTTTAGCTAGGCCAAAAATTCTTTTGTGCAACACCCTCTTGAAAATCCTGAATCCGTCCAAGTAGTTAGTGACCAATAGACTGGAATTGAATAATTGTTTGAGTGTCTTGCATATCTATTTGATATATGGGTCACATATATATAGGGCTCTAAATGAATGCGACGTTTGCTTCTCATCATGTTTGTTTATTTATTATTCAAACTGGACGTGTACCCGTCCACAACGACAAGATTTTATAGCGACAAATAGTTATAGTGATATTGTTGTTAAGTATTTCGTTTAACGTTTAACAATTGACGTTGACAAGTATTCATCATCATTTGATATAACAACAATACCCATTCCAAACTAACAAATTATGATTGAAATGTGAATAGGGATTGAGATAAAAAAAAAAAAAAAAAAAAAAAAAAAAAAAAAAAAAAAAAGATTAAGCAATTTGAGAAACAACATTAGTTTTAGAATTATGGGGCAACACACGTGTGGCAATAAGATGCAGATTTGAGGGTATATCAGTACTTATACTTTTCTCATTTTGAGAGTTTTAATCATAATTATACACTCGATCTTCCCCTCCAATCCCTGCATAATACAAACTAACAAACAGACACAAATTTTTTTAAGTAATAGCAATTGACAATATTATCCCCTGTACTTATCCGAAGATAAGTTTGACTCATATCAACAATAACCTGGACTGGAGGCAAGTGCATCGAAGAAAACTATTTATAACACGTTATTCCAAACATTTAATATTTCATAGTGATCACAAGGTACATATATATAGTGATCACAAGGTACATATATAAGACGACAATATCGATACAAACGAAGCATACTGAACCACATATAGTACGTTAACCAACAACATTATTGATAAGTAACAGGACGATTAGAGAATGATTAGAATTCGTATTTTACCATTGCAGGAATGTGTGTATGCAGGCCGTAGTCTTCCCAATTGATTACTCTTGGATCGAAGTAGAAAACATTCTCTTCATTTTCACTCTCTCTAACCGCCTTACGCAACTTTTCAAGATTCGTATCATCATATCTGTCACAAATTAATACAAACAGCTCCTGATGTTAGACAATTGAAAAAATTGTTCAACTTCGATTAACCATGACTTAAAAATGCTTACAAGCTTTTGGAGAACACGTATGGTTCATAAAGCTTCACCATCTTCTGTACCCAGTTGATCTTTCGTTCGAGATTCTTGTATGTCCCAGCAAAAGCTTGGCAAAATATTACGTTCACAACTTTAAACACTTTTAATGGTAACAAGTAACGGAGAGTGATATATCGACGGAAGATAGCCATTGAATTTAAAATTCTAGCTTTGCCAACTTTGACAGGTTTGCCATCATTGTTAATCCATGGATTCTGAGTATACTGGAATCCTATATTTGGAAATACGGAATACTTCAAAGGGTTTGATATTGATGATCCAACATGATATATTGTTTCAGTACGAGTTTGATTTGCATGAGCCACTATTGTCGTGAGCATAGCATTCACAACCATGTCAGCCGGTATCTATATATATACATATACATTACAGTAACTCCCCTAGTTATTGTTAGATAGTTATACATCCAAACAATCAGGTTAGATTGAATTGTGAATTTTATAAAATACTTATATAGGGATGTTACCGTATCAAATATGCTCTCAGGATCAAAAAGAAAACATTTTAACTGTCCTTTTCCATAAGCAACAATCATGGTATCAGCGGTCCTGCAAATATTAACAATATTAGTGGTTCGAGAAGTTAATTCAATTTCTATTAGGTACCAGTCCACCCCCTTGAGGTTTTCAAGAATTGTATAGCAAGGTATATACTTTGTACCTGATGCCTTCAATCCAGCCAGGGAATGGTTCTTTGTACGTACTACCGATGATGGTTGTACGCAAAATAACCAAAGGTATATCTCCTCTTGAGTGTCCGAGAATCATTTCCCCTAATGTCTTTGTAAAAACATACGTATTTGGCCAACCATAATCATTTGCTCTGTATCCAGTATTTTTGAAAATATAATTATAAACAAATTAATCTATCTCCAAATTAAGGAAAACAATTGAAGTTATAAGTACAACCGACTGATTACCTTCGCATACCCAAATCTTTCATGGCCAATGTAGTTGTTTTATCATTAGAGTTGCCATCAAGATTGAGCATTTTTAGTTTGTCCTCGATTATCCTCTTTTCTTGGTTAATATCAAGCCCAATTACTCCATTAAGAGTATCTCCCATGCAGTATGGAGTTTCGAGTATGAGTCGTGGCTTTGCACCCGAGACAAATGCTGAATACACATCACTTTGGGAGTTATCGAATATCATCGATGAAGATACAAATGTATTGCTTTGAAAAGTAATACGCAAGTTATCCAGAATCCAGATACTAACCAGTGGATACGTGAAGAAGCAGCTTTATGTTAACACATTTCTTAGCAAAATCCAAAACAAATTTTGCACCATATGCGTTAACAGACATGGCGACATCGTATCTACAACAAATCAATTACATATATATCTATAACAATAAGTAGCACTCACACATATAAGTACGCAGTATGTATGTACCTTTCAGTAAACTTGGTGTTTGCAGCAACATTAACAACAACATCAACTTCTCTCAACATTTTTTCATTCATGGAAGAGTCTTGTATACCCAAGTTCTCACATGTAATGTCTCCAGCAATTGTGGTAACCTTTTCCGATAGAAAACTTTGGATGTTTGCACCATATTTCTCATTGAGGACCTTAAACAAGTCCTTTTCTACTACCTATGCATATTCTCATAACATAAAGAATAACAACGCAAAAAAATTTGTGACTTGTGAAAACACTTTAACCACAAGTTTTAGAAATATCATTCATTAAGTGGCATTTTACTCAATAGCTAGCGCACATATATAGAATATCGTTTATCGTTATTCTTAACTTGTTAGTTGTTACTGCAGTGCCGTAGCTGAGCAAACGGAGGCCCTATGTGAAATCTTATACGATAACATAATGCGATTGTCAAAAATATATTTTACAACTATTGAGACCAAATACAGTAGTATTTTGATGATCTATCTTAAGTTTTAACTAATATATACAATATATAATTTTGTTAAGTGAATTTTGAGGCCCCAAATATATAACGGGTATATATATTGAGGCCATTAAAAATTTGAGGTCATGTGCGGTAACACGTCTCGCACACCCTCGTATATGGCTATGAGTTGTTAGATGAAATACTTTTCTAATTATATGATTCAGTTTGTTGACTATTTGTGTTGGCCGCGTCATATTTTTTAGATATTTCAATCATATAATGGTTATGTTTATGAGTCTAACTGCATGGATCTAATGGAACATAACATGTGTAAATTACTTGAATAATACCTCAGTGTTGAAGCGTTGCAAGGCAGACTCGGCATCACTGGCTCTAACAAGCAGATAGAGCTTCTTAACATGCGGCTGAACTCTAAGTATCTTCTCCACAAAAACTACATTTATACATATCAAGGTGAGTACTAAACATTATATTGGACTAGCAAACTATACTAAAACAGCATTTGGTTTCGTAAGCGATTGACTGTACTTTTTCCAAGAAAACCGGTGGCACCCGTAACTAAAATGGTTTTTTGATCAAGAAAGTGAAGAATATTTGTTTGATATAAGGGTCACATATATATAACCCCGGCCACTTCTTGATAATTGTATACATGTATGCAGCATATTAATTGACTATCAGTATCTTCATGTTAAATTCAATTATTGTACGTACGTACATGTGTGCATGACATAATTAAATTTCAAATTAAATAAGAGGACTGATATGATCATAAAACAAAATTCACAAAGAATCCTCACAAACATATGTGGCATGCCCAGTGGCTTTTTTTTCTCTCTCTTCTCTTTTTATATTTTGTAATATCTGATACTGAATTATAATAAACTCTTATCTTCTTCAATCACTCATCTCCTAAATGAGTCGATCTTCTCCTTTACCTTCTTCATCGTATGAATCGAAAGAATCATCCTACCTTTCTTCACCTTTACACGATGATTATTTATCAGAAACACCCAAAACACTCGAAACTGAGAATGTGGAATATGATGAAGAAGGAACCAAGTAAGTCTTATATTGCTGCTATCATATCATTTGTGAATTTTTTGATTGTTTATATGAAGAAGAAAAAGTCTAGCTTGAATTTTCTTTGACCATAATTTGATATTAAGTCAATGATATTAAGTCAAGATGTAGGAGATGAGGTTGATAAAGTGTGATAAAAGGAAACTTAGGTTTTACTCTGTTGATGTTAGTGATAGTGAGACGATATAAAAATTATTTAGAAATTAGTCATGGTAAATTATGGATCGAAAAAGTTATTACTGGTTGAGATGGATAGGATATATCAAGTCATTGTTGTAGGTGTTGGTTTTAGTTTACTCACCGAAGAACTAGAAGTCAAAACCTGTTGAATCATTGCTCCTTTTAGCTTGGTATTTTCAGAAGAGATATAATCATCATTCTCAACAGGACAAGTATTCAATTACTATTCTTATGTTTGTTTATCCAAACTACTTAAACTGATTATTCACCACTAGCAAGATTATTTTTAACAGGTTTTGACTTGTCGTTTTAGTACTTAACTTTTGAAAGTCAAAACCTGTTGTTAGATATATCAAGTCATTGTTGTAAGTTGGATGGTGGCGGTTTACTTTAATTCTACCTTTCACCAAAGTGCTATGGCCTATTTCTTGCTCTTTTGCTTCCACTTATTTTGTTATGAAATGGCTTGTTATGTTAAAAAGTTTAATACTTAGAAATTATCTTTTTTAACTGTAGAAATTGTGAGACACAAATTGAAGAAAACATAGAATGTTATGAAGGCTCGTGTACTCAACAAAACTATAATAATAGTGTTCATTAATAAAGTAAAACAGTTGAAGTTTGATGAGGGTGATGCAAAAGCAATTCAAGGTTATTTCATGAAGGTTCAGTCTACAGATCGGGAGTTTTTTTACGCATGGGAATTAGACGAGGAAAATAGACTTAAAAGTTTGTTTTGGGTAGATGCAAGGTGTAGGGCGGCTTATGAGGAATTTGGGGACGTTGTCACATTCGATACAACATATTTGACAAATAAGTATGAGATGCCAATGGCTCCTTTCGTAGGGGTGAATCATCATGGACAATCAATATTGCTAGGTTGTGGATTGATCTCAAATGAAGATACTAAGACATTTATATGGCTCTTTCGTTCATGGCTTACGTGTATGTCAGGACGCACTCCTGATGCCATTATCACGGACCAAGACCAAGCTATGAAAAATGCAATTGAAGATGTTTTCCCTCATGCACGTCACCGGTAATTTTTAACTCAGTTTTATTGTTTCAGTCTACATAAACTTTGATTTACTTTCTCATGAATCATGAAATTTCATAGTATAAAAAGTATTTATTTTGTTAAATTAATATGATTCGGATGGTGTTGTGGCATATCATGAAGAAATTACCTGAAAAATTTGGTAAACATAAGAAATACAAATCAATCAAGTACAGGCTTAAAAAGGCTGTCTATGATTCTTTGACTTCAAGTGAATTTGAAGCATCTTGGAATGGAATGTTAGAAACGTACAAACTCGAAAATAACAAATGGTTGAAAGACTTGTATGCTGAAAGACAACGATGGGTACCTTGTTTTGTAAAAGATATCTTTTGGGCGGGGATGTCTACTACACAACGTAGTGAGAGCATTAATTCGTTTTTTGATAAATATTTAAATAAAAAAACTACCTTAAAGCAATTTGTAGAACAATATGAAAATGCGTTGAGGGATAAGGCTGAGAAAGAGAACATAGAAGATTTTAATTCCTACAATTCGTGGTACCCGCCAATAACCTGTTATGCCATGGAAGAACAAATGCAACATGTTTTAACCAATGTTAAGTTTAAAGAGTTTAGGGAAGAGTTGACAGGAAATATGTATTTTGGAGTTAGTTCTGTTAAATTAGAAGGCGGATATACAAATTATGAAGTTCTTGAGGATGTAATGGTTAATGAAAAATTAATAAAGAAGCAATATGCAGTTTGGTTCAAAAAAGGAGAATCACATGAAGATTGTGATGTTCGATGCATATGTCGTTTGTTTGAGTTTAGGGGAATGTTCTGTAGACATGCACTAACGGTACTTATTAATGAGAGCATATATCTTGTTCCAAATAAATACATCTTACGAAGATGGAGAAAAGATGTTAAAAGAAGACATACTAAGGTTAAAGTAAATTATAGCAATTGGGTTGTCTCAGATGTTGGGCGTCGTTATGATAAAATGTGTACTGCTTTCTCTGAAGTGGCGGACTTGGCATCTGAGCTTGACGAAAAATGTATTCTTGTACTTGATCGAGTTAATGAATTAAAGAGTGAAATATTAAGTGTAAAAGCTAGCACTAGTAGCCCCATGTGTACGCCACATATGAGTGCTTCTATCAGGGATAATAATAAGATTCGTGATCCTAATGAAGTTCAAGGAAAAGGTCGACCAGCGGGTAGACTCAAGCCCACATCTGAGAAAATTATTACAAGAAACCAGAAAAAGAAGAAGGTATTCGAGTTATATGTCTTATTTGAGTAAAAAAGTTAATGAATCTGCCTAACCTTTTTCATTTTGACTATAGAAATTGCAAGATACTGATAATATTGGTTGTGGAGCTGATAATAGTGAAACAATGAAGAAACATTATAAGAAGGAGAAAAAGGTAATTACATAATGAACATGTAAAACTCAATTAGTGGAAAGTTGTGCATTGATAGTCTGTTCATGTGTTTGACCACAACTATTATGGTGTGTTGTTTCGATTGCAGGGGAATAAAAATGACAACTCTCATCCGAGTGACATAAATCGCAACTATGCTAATTTTCCGCTTCACTATGAAGGATTCATTCCGAGTTATGCTTTGCAAGATCCATTGTATCCTTCGCAAGCTAATCATACTCAATTACTGCAGCGTATAGTCTTCCAAATGCAGCAACCATCACATCTCAGCTCCATAGATGGTGTTTAGTATCTAGTTAATCACAGTTTCAGCCCTCTTATTTCATAGCTACTTTATAATATGAAGTGTTGAATGCATCCTTTTGTAATGAACTCATGGTACTTCTATTATCTAGTGTTGCTATGGAAAAAGTTTAACTATATGGTGTTTTAATAGTTTATATATGGTGTTTGTATGCTGTTTTTGCAGTTTTAAGTGCTGTTTTAGGGTCTTTTTACAGCAGATTTTTAGCCGTTTTGATAGCAGAAGCATGGCTGATTTTTTTACATTTTTGTATGCTGTTTTTACAGCTTTTGTAAGCTGTTTTTACAGCTTTTAACTGCTGTATTTACAACAGAAATTTGGCAATTTGGACAGCAAAAATATGGCGAAACCATGGTTGTTTGGACATCATATATACGGAGCTTTTGTTTGCTGTTTCTACAGCTTTTAAATGTTGTTTTTATAGCTACTTTTACAGCATAAATATGGATGTTTGGGTAGAAGAAATATGGCGAAACCATAGTTGTTTGGACAGAAATATGGATGTTTGAATAGAGTAAATAAAGATGTAGTTAGAAAAATAAAAAGATAAGAGAAAGAAGTAAAAAAAAAAAAAAAAAAGAATAATACTGATATAGTTAGAAAAAAGAAAAAGAGAAGAGAGAGAAAGAAAGCCACTTGGCATGCCACATATGTTTGTGGGGATTCTTTGTGGATTTTATTTTGTGACCATATCAGTCCTCATTAAATAATTCTAACCATCACAAACAAACATGCAAGAAGTAATGATTTGTCATCATTTGATTGGTTGTAGCAAAGAAGAGAGAGAAAACATATACAAAAACATCAATCAAAAGATAACAAATTATTTTTGTGGATTTATTTTTGTGAAGTGTTTATTGATGTATCACTTCTCCCTTTTTTAAGGGTAGGTGTTGTTTCTGGAAATGGGGAAGGGATTCAATGATAAGGAAAACAAAAAATGAGAAAATAAGAGGGAGAAATTTAAAAAGAGATGCATTTATGTTTGTAGGTGTATCTGAAATGTGCGGTAGTAGTTTATTTTCACTTTTCTCTTATTTATCATAGAGCATAAGGTAAGGTGATATTGAGTTATAACTTAACTCACCGCCATGTCAGCATCACATCAGCTTTAACTTTTTAACCTTAACTCACCAAAAAACACCATGGTACAATAACTCACCTTCACTAAACTTTACCTCAATTATTTTCAATTTCAACCTCAAGCTTTAACAAATACTTCATTTATTTAAAACCATAACATTAATTCAATAAACACATTACAATACGGAATTTAAAAAAAAACGCTAAGAAAAAATATAGTACGTAATTAAAAAAAACACAACATAACAAAATTATTCATTCTTGACGAGGAGGCAACTCATATTTCTTGATGATTCGGTCATTTTCCATATTGATCAATGCCACATAGTATGGATCTTTGTCTTTCATATCGAGCAACAAAAATTCAAACTCCTTCAGCCTCGTCATAGTTTCTTCTCTCTCTGTGGTCGCCCGATATGCCTTAGCTGCATCTTCACGTTTTGCCCGAAAGAACGAGGAAAAGGAACCTCCGGTGCCACTTGTGCCTCCGGTGCTTGTTGTCGTCTCGGATTTTTGTTTCTTCGAAGCCAGCTTTTTTCCAATCGGACGTGGTTCTTCATCAGGACCAAACAAAGCCTCGTTTGTTTGGCTTGGGACGTCGCCGGTTAAATCAACCGGCTCTGTCGCGTTCCATTTTTGATGTTTATGCAAAACGTTCTAAGCCTCGTCATTTAGGAACGACGTGTTGTTGTGTTCGTCACGATACAATTGGTTAGCCCGTTTTAGGATATACACTTCACCCTCCCAACTTTTTTGCTCGTGTTTCGCCCATTTGAAAGCAGCGTTGAACTTATTGCAATCACAGTCCAACGTCTTCCACTTGGATTGTAGCATATCCTTGTTGCGAGGGTTTGAATCTATTCTATTGAACCCACCTCTTATCCGTTGCCATAACGTATCCTTAGATTGGGAACGCCCGACACGCGGATCCTCTGAACATGCCACCCAACACTCGGCAAACAATTTTTCCTCACTTGGCGTCCAACGATGCCTCACGTTTTCAGCTTCTTCTTCCTCCTCTTCTACAGGGTCTGTTGACATAAATAATGTCTAAAAACATTATTAACATTTATTGATATCTCTATGTTTTGATAATCACAAAACGTAAACCCATTGAGCTAAAAATTATGACGTAAACAAGTATTTAGTGATAAATATTCACTTTACATCCAAATCACTTAAGGTATGAATAAACAAAGTGTTTAATGCATTTTATGATCAAAGGAATTTTTATATTTACAAACCTTACATTTTTTATAAAGTGGGACAAACATTTTTAAACTTATACAAAATGTTTTTGTATTTATAAAGAAATGTTTTATTCAAAATAAATATTTTGAATTCAAATTTCTACCCAAAAAACGGCTATACTCTTCAGGAAAAACCTTCCCCACAAAAAGACAAAAATTCTGAAGAAAAGATTTTTTTTTGTTAGGCGGCCCCCTTAATTATTAAGGGGACCGGCTAGTAAATTAAGGGGACCGGCCACGCTCCCAAACAGTATTTTCTCCCCTATAAATACTGGTTCATTCCACAGATTTTTCTCACATTTTGCACTCCAAAACTTTCTGTTCTAGATCCACATTTCCTTTCTCTTAATCATTTGATCATAAGTACATAATTCTTTGTTTCAAAGTGATTCAAACGTCATCCTCTCAAGTGCAAGAAAAGAATACTTCTATCCCCTAAGACAAGAAGTATTACAACTTGTGACCTCCACATACAAGTTGTTGGTACATCATCAAGATTATTTACATCATTCTTTGTGAAGATTGTTGTGTATATTTGATTGTAGATAGTTGTGCTAGATATATAGATTGTGTGATTAGTTAGTTGCTTGGTGTGAAGAAGAAAAGTTAGGAATTAGATTGTAGTGAAGAAGCTAGGTGTGGAGTAGTTAGTTGTGAAGTGAATTGGTGTGAAAAAGGTAGGAGTGGAGTAGTTAGTTGTGAAGTAGATTAGCTTGAAGAAGTTGTGTAGAAGTTGTGACTTAGTTGTGAAGAAGTTGTGTGTGTAAAGTGGTGTGTAAACTGGTGTGTAAGGTTTTCTCTGCCATAAGGGAGCTTGTTGACATAGTGAAGAAAATTCTCTAGTAGGTGACTTGAGGAGTTGAGTAGGGCAAGGAAGGTGTCCTTGTAGCCGAACCACTATAAATCCTTTGTCTCGCGGTTAGATCTTTCCATATCTTGCTTATATCGTTATTACTTTTGTAGACGTAGACGTGTATATATATATATATATATATATATATATATATATATATATATATATATATATATATATATATATATATATATATATATATATATATATATATATATATATATTTGCTCATATAGTGCTAGTATTGATTTTACTTAAAGATCAAATGAAAGTTTCATTCACAAAACAAAGTTTTTACAATCAAACTAAAAGGGTAACATACATATAATTGATCATTTCGATCAAGTAAAGTTTTTATACAAAATATAACTAATGATTATAAAATAAACGATTACTTACTTATCTCTCGTATATAGCTATAATTGTTTATAATTGTGCATGTATTGATTTCACATACTTAGCTTATATTATTATTGTTCGTACTTAGATATAGTTGTTCATATTGTTCAAGATTTGAGTTCACATAAGATTGAATCAAAGTTTTAAAAGCAAACAAGGTTTTAAAACTAAACTAAGTTTTCATAATAAAATTAAAAAGACGTAAAACTATTCAACCCCCCCCCCCCCCTTTCTAGTTTTCCACAATTGGTATCAGGAGCCACGTCTAGCAAGATCTTTAAAATATATTGTATTTTAAAACTTGTAACGATCTATGGAATCTGAAAAATATTTAGAAGGGCAATCTATGCAAAGACCACCACTATTTGAAAGTGATGGATTTTTATATTGGAAAAATCGATTCGAAACTTATGTGAAGTCAAAAGATCTAGATCTTTGGCATGTTATTACTAATGGTGATTTTTTACCTACTCAAAATAATCTCGAAACAAATAAAGATGAAATAGTATCTTTTGAAAAACAAAATGATGATTTAAAAAGAAGATTTAGTAAAAACAATGAAGCAAAAATGGTTATTTACAATGCGTTACCACGTAAAGAATACGAAAGAATTTTTATGTGTAAAACCGCAGAAGAAATTTGGGATTCTTTACTAATCACTCACCAAGGTAATAGTCAAGTTAAAGATAACAAAATAGATCTTCTTGTTCAACAATATGAACAATTTATGATTTCGGAGGAGGAATCAATAGATAATGCTTTTGCTAGATTTAACACTATTATCACAAGTTTAAAAGCACTTGATGAGAATTCTTCTAGTAAGAATTTTGTTAGGAAATTTCTTAGGGCTCTTCATCCAAAATGGCGAGCTAAAGTCACGGCTATTGAAGAATCAAGGAATCTGTCAACCCTACAACTTGACAAATTGATCGGTACCTTAAAGGTCTACGAAGAAATAATAAAGAAAGACTCCGAGATGGTCAAAGGAAAAAGGGAGCAAAGCAAATCAATTGCGTTGAGAGCTAAAAATGACTCTAGTGACGAAGAATGCTCAACCTCCAAAAGTGACGATGAAGAGTATGCTATGGCCGTACGAGACTTCAAGAAATACTTCAAAAAACGAGGAAGATATGTTAGGCAACCATATAATGAAAGGAAGTGTTTTAAATGTGGCAATCCAAATCATCTCATCCGAAAGTGTCCAATGATGTCAAGAGATCAAAATCAAAAGGCGTTTATCGGAGGTGCTTGGAGTGATAGCGATGAGGACAAGAAAGAAACCAAAAATGAAGAAAAGTGTCTTATGGCTAAGACATCAAGCGAGGTACGTTCCGAAACCGAATACTTTAGTGAAAAAAATTTATCATTAGACGAAAAAGACCTAGATAGTGAATATAATAGGTTATGCAAATTAGATCAAAAGGTTATAGCTAAAAATAAGTCACTAAAACATATTAATAATCTATTAGAAAATGAAGTACTCGAATTAAAAATTAAACTACAACATTTGGAAAAAGGAAAAGCAGTTTTTATAAAATGTAAAACATGCTTAGAGGTTAAAAATGAAAACGAAAAACTTAAAAATGAAATTTTCAAACTTGACAAGTTTAAAAATTGTAGTAACCCACTTAAGAAAATAATAAGTGTTCAAGAAACTTCGGGAGATAAAACCGTTCTAGGATTAACTTCAACTAATGTTTCAACTAGTGAAAATAAAAGTATAAAGTTTGAATGTGAATCTAGTAAACAAAAATCATTTGAATCAAATCCTAAGTATATACTTACAAAAGATAGAAAAATACCCATTGCAAATGATGAAAAAGTAAAGACTTTTTATAAACCATCCTTAAAGACCGAAGTAGGATCCTCTAAACCTAAATTAAGATCTAAAACTCCACCACCAAGAAAACCTAACAATCATCATCCAAGATCTAAAACACCTCAACCTAGAAGAAATCAAAATAGACAATATTACAATAACACTAGAAATCAAATGTGGAATTATCAACCAAGTTACAATCCTTGGGAAATATTATCACCATACATGCATCCTAGCCAAATGTTAAATATGTTTGGACCAAACAACTTTGGATCAATGAGACAATGGGGACCAAGTGGCTAAGTTGTCAATCTTGGAAGAAGTTGGAATATCATCTACAAATGAATTCTATAAGTCAACATGGTCACTTGAAGTGCTTGAAGATATTCCATTGAAGACTAAAAGGTACGCGTTTCTTTTAAGTTCATCACTTTAATTTGCATGCTTAGATAAATGATTAGTTAGATTAATGCTTAGTACATAATTGCTTATATTCTTATAACCTAGAAACATCATTGGTTGACTCTCCTAGGAATAAGATAAAATTGTTCATTGCCGAACGAAATAGAAAATGGAAATCTTCTATATCCACTATTAGCAAACTCATGGTGATGAAGTGAAATGAGTTAAGTGGATCGATCGTTAATATAGAAGTAGGATTAGATCCCTCGCGTAAGAAAACTATGGATGAAACAAGCTCTCGTAGACATTAAGTTAGATAAGCGTGCGAAAACAAAGGAACTATAGATGTTAGATTATACCCCATTCAACACTCTTGCATCTAACATATAAATTATCGTCTTCATTTCCTTTAGGATCATAGGATATGTAGAAACGATAACATGAGATCATAATAGGCTTAACCAATCCTCTTGAGCATGAGATCTTTAATAAACATTTTTTTAAATATTTGATTTATGATATTTGTTGTCAAAAATCTAATATCTCTAAAAATATGCAAAAACCTCACATTTTGGAAAATAGTTTTTCAAATAACTATCACACTTTTAAATAACATGTTTTCACTATCAATATCCACAATTTTGTTTTGATCAAAACTAAAGATTGGGAAAATATTCTTTACCATTCATTTACACATTTTGAAGTAAAAACCCAATCTATTTTATTCAAATAACTCTCACATCTAAGTGAAAACTTACTTTCAAACATTGTTGAATAATGCTAAAAACGTCTCTTTTAAAATCATGCATGGTGATCTCATATTTGTCATCTATATTTATATAAATGACACTTATAAGTGAACTAAATCAAATAAAGAGGACCATGGTTTGTTCATTAAGACTTTGTTTGTAACAAGTCTAGAAATCCATGCTATCATAACTACCCACTTATTGCACATTGATACACATTAGGATTAATCCTCCTAGTTATGTAGTTATGAAATACTTGATGTTGCTTATTGTTTCCTAGCACTTATATTTTACTTGCTTGATGAGTATGTTTGCATGCTAGATGAAATTGCTTGTTTACTTAATCTCTTTGATTAACATGCTTTGGCTACATAATTACCTACATAATTAGTATATGCTTAATTGCCTCAAAGAGTTGGACTTGTTTGAAACCAAAAACACAACCTTTCTGAAATTCACTACCAAAAACCCTTTTCTGGCAATCTGGAATCACCAGATGGGCGGTCCCCTTAATTATTAAGGGGACCGGCCTCCAATTAAGGGGACCGGCCATCTGATGGTCGAAGGTGTTGTTTCCTTTTTCTACTTTTTAGCCCATTTCATCCTACACTTCCCAAAATTCATAAACCTATTTTATCCTAAACCTTCTATCAAAATTTATACATCCTTAATCCCACCAATCCTACATTATAAACACTCTCATTCCTCTCAATCTATACTCATCTCTTCATGACCTCTCCCATTAAACCAAAACCACCAAATAACCCGTTTGGAGAAGAAAGCCTAACTTCCATTAAAAGCCCGTCAAACCAAATGATGTTGTCAAACATCCAACACCAAATTCCTCCTATGTCTTCAACATTACATACCTAACACCTTACTCTCCTTCTCACCAAAATTACATATCAAAAACCTTTACTCACCCATATCCTTCTACATTACACTCAAACCTCATAATCTTTTCACAACTCAAGCGATGTTGTTCATAATCAACCAACACCTAAACCTCACTCTCACACAAATGATCCATTTAACAACAAATCATCCATTCATGCATCCACTAATGCTCCTTCTTATGATGAGCATGTACAATCCCAAAACAATAATCCCAACCTCATTACCAACACTTTACATGTTGCTCATTCAACAAAAACACCATCCACTCATGAAGAATCTCTTCCACCCATATCATGTTTTTATGATTACCTAAGCTCAAACATGTCTCCACCACCAAGAGTATCACCACCACATCCTACAACTTCACATGCCATTCCTATGTTGCATGTTCAAACCCTCACCCAAGACAACTATCATACTCCACCACCATCACCTTCCTCCGAACACTTAATGTTCTTTGAGGTGCTAAAAGAATCCCATGAGCTTAGTACTCTTTTAGCCTTACATCTTGCTCAACGCAATTTGGATCCGCTTTCATCTAGATCACCCTCATCACCACACAACATAAATCAAGTTGAAAAACATGTCAACAATTGACCTTGTTGCATCTTTCTCCTAAAAACCATTGCATTCAATGAACACTTCACTTGGATTGAATATCTTCTCACTAGATCACATCCAATACCCTCACTTGAACAACATCCAAAACCTTAATCAACCTCTTCCGCTACAAACTCTCCACCACCAAACTCTCCAACATTCATGACCCAAACATATACCTCCATTAATCCAACAACCTTACCCTAACTCAACCATCTTCATTCCAAACACTCCATCATCAACCATCTAAGCATACTATATGCTTATGATTTTCACTTTCAAATACGAATCAACCAACCTTTTGTTACAAGCAAGTCCGATAGCTCTCTTTGGCAAATTAGGATCTTTAACATAATCACTTTGAATTAATTGTTATGTATCCTTAATATTCTTTTGCTATGCTTGTTATTTGTATATTGCATATTCTTCTATATATGCTTGTGCTTCTAATATTTTTCTTGCGAGAATTCCATATCTCGTTTCCTTGGTGCACTCGAACGAGGGGGAGCACACATCAAAGGGGAGCTTTCATACCGTCTAACTTCATTTATGAAGCTAGACGGCATAACCTTTTTGATTCTACAAAAAGGGGGAGAAGTGAATATAAACTCACTAAGTACTTGTCTAAAATTAATTTTTAGACTTAATGAGTTTAGGTTTTGTAATTATCAAAAAGGGGGAGATTGTTGATATAAATAATGTCTAAAAACATTATTAACATTTATTGATATCTCTATATTTTGATAATCACAAAACGTAAACCCATTGAGCTAAAAATTATGACGTAAACAAGTATTTAGTGATAAATATTCACTTTACATCCAAATCACTTAAGGTATGAATAAACAAAGTGTTTAATGCATTTTATGATCAATGGAATTTTTATATATACAAACCTTACATTTTTTATAAAGTGGGACAAACATTTTTAAACTTATACAAAATGTTTTTGTATTTATAAAGAAATGTTTTATTCAAAATAAATATTTTGAATTCAAATTTCTACCCAAAAAACGGCTATACTCTTCAGGAAAAACCTTCCCCACAAAAAGACAAAAATTCTGAAGAAAATATTTTTTTTTTGTTAGGCGGCCCCCTTAATTGTTAAGGGGACCGGCTAGTAAATTAAGGGGACCAGCCAGACAATTAAGGGGACTGGCCACGCTCCCAAACAGTATTTTCTCCCCTATAAATACTGGTTCATTCCACAGATTTTTCTCACCTTTTGCACTCCAAAACTTTCTGTTCTAGATCCACATTTCCTTTCTCTTAATCCTTTGATCATAAGTACATAATTCTTTGTTTCAAAGTGATTCAAACATCATCCTCTCAAGTGCAAGAGAACAATACTTCTATCCCCCAAGACAAGAAGTATTACAACTTGTGAATTCCACATACAAGTTGTTGGTACATCATCAAGATTATTTATATCATTCTTTGTGAAGATTGTTGTGTATATTTGATTGTAGATAGTTGTGCTAGATATATAGATTGTGTGATTAGTTAGTTGCTTGGTGTGAAGAAGAAAAGTTAGGAATTAGATTGTACTGAAGAAGCTAGGTGTGGAGTAGTTAGTTGTGAAGTGAATTGGTGTGAAAAAGATAGGAGTGGAGTAGTTAGTTGTGAAGTAGATTAGCTTGAAGAAGTTCTGACTTAGTTGTGAAGAAGTTGTGGTGTGTAAAGTGGTGTGTAAATTGGTGTGTAAGGTTTTCTCCGCCATAAGGGAGCTTGTTGACATAGTGAAGAAAACTCTCGAGTAGGTGACTCAAGGAGTGGAGTAGGGCAAGGAAGGTGTCCTTGTAGCCTAACCACTATAAATCCTTTGTCTCGCGGTTAGATCTTTCCATATCTTACTTATTATCTTGCTTATATCGTTATTACTTTTGTAGACGTAGACGTATATATATATTTGCTCATATAGTGCTAGTATTGAGTTTACTTAAAGATCAAACGAAAGTTTCATTCACAAAACAAAGTTTTTACAATCAAACTAAAAGGGTAACATACATATAATTGATCATTTCGATCAAGTAAAGTTTTTATACAAAATATAACAAAGGATTATAAAATAAACGATTACTTACTTATCTCTCGTATATAGCTATAATTGTTTATAATTGTGCATGTGTTGATTTCACATACTTAGCTTATATTATTATTGTTCATACTTAGATATAGTTGTTCATATTGTTCAAGATTTGAGTTCACATAAGATTGAATCAAAGTTTTAAAAGCAAACAAGGTTTTAAAACTAAACTAAGTTTTCATAATAAAATTAAAAAGACGTAAAACTATTCAACCCCCTTCTAGTTTTCCACAGGGTCTTTAGATTTTTTTTACTTTCGTTTTCCACGATTTTTTGGTTTTTGAGGAGAAGTAGGTGTTTCCGGAACATCATTTGTTTCTGTTTGGGATTGTTGTGATGGTTCAGTGAATTGAAGATTTTGGAAATTGGAATCTAGGGTTTTTTGTTGGCTTTCGTTCCAATATTGGAAAGCTTGATGTTGTGCGAAAACTTCTTGACTCGACATACCGAATTCGTTTGGGTTACCCCAATTCGGATATGATGACGAGCCCTTGTTTGGGTTATTCCAATTCGGATTTGAGGAAGAACCCGCGTATGGGTGTTTCCACCCACCGAGAAGATTCGTGAACGAGTCGTTGTTGTTGTTGTTGTTGTCGCCCGACGTTTTTTTTTTTTGCTAATAGAAGTGTATTGTAGATAATATAGAGTAGTGGAAGTGTGAAAAAAAATTGTGTGGGTGATTGGGTATTTATAGTTGTGATAAAATAGGTTTGAATAGTGTTTATATATATATATATATATATATATATATATATATATATATATATATATATATATATATATATATATATATATATATATATATAGCCATTTGTAACGGTCATATAAACGTGAGGGGGCAAAGTGATTTTTTTTTGTGAATTCAACGTACATATTAACGTTTTAGGGGGCAAAGTGCAAATTTTTTTTTTTTAATTAAACGTAGCTTTAACGCTACGTTATAACCCTGCCGCACCACGTTAACGAGGATTTGCCATCAAGCCCCGGTAAGGCATAACGTGGGTTAACGTGCCAAATTCATGGCATAACGTAGGGGTGAAAGGCATTATACCGCCTGCTCTTAACTCCTGAAAAAGTGTTAGAAACTTTATAACATTTTGATCTTAACTCCCGGATAAGTGTTGTAAGAAATCTTTATGATTCTAAGATCTATCTATACTATCTATAATGGAAAAATGGTCAAACTTCAAAAGTTGAGTATTGAAAGTCAAATGTGAGAGAAAATTATTGTAATTAATACTCTAATTAAAACACCCCATTACTTAAAAGTACAATGATTTATTTACATTATACAACCAACTAAAAATATATCTACCAAATTAAATATAACCAATTAAAACACAAACCGGGTTAACCCGGGATGCTTCAAACCCGGCGGATTGACCTGGTTTAATTTGACCCGTTTTCGACCACCTAGTAAGTTGACCCGGTATAAATCGACTCATTTTTCAACCAGAATGGTTCAACCGGTTGAACCACCCGGGTCGAACCGGGTTTCAAAACATTATCCTTTGCTTAAAAGTACAATGATTTATTCACATTGTACAACCAATTAAAAAACATATCTACCAAATTATATACAACCAATTAAAACACAAACCGGGTTGACCCGGGACGCTTCAAACCCGGCGGATTGACCCGGTTTAATTTGACCCGTTTTCGACCCAACCTAGCAAGTTGACCCGGTTTAAATCGACCTATTTTTCGACCGGAACGGTTCACCCGGGTCGAACCGGGTTTCAAAAAATTATTTTTCGTTTATAACCTATAAAAAATTTTTTATCAATAAACTATTTGTCGCTATAAAATCTCGTTGCTATGCACGGGTACTCGTCTAGTATATATAATAAAAGAAGTTTTTTTTTTAAACTTGACACGTCATTAATGCCATGCTGGCAATTAAAGCCACGTAAGTTAATCCACGTAGTCTTTCACAATTCTATTTTCCAAGCCTTTTAGTCACCCTTCTTGACTTTGTACCTTCTTCAATAGCACCGCCTATCTTGCAAGTTACCATCTATATGCTATTATTTTTACTTTCATCTAATTCTGTCAAAGCTGTTAACACTGCCTTTTATCTTGCAACTTACCGTATATGCTACGTATTATACTATACATTATCTTGCCTAATCTCAATTCTCTCAAAGCCATAACCGATTAAGGTAAATATCATTACATTCGATGGTCTTTGTTGTTTTCAGTGTTGCAAAAATCGGCCTACAAGGCCGATTAATTGGCGATTACAAGCTGAAAGGCCTTGGACCTTGGAGCGAATTACAAGGTAATCGGCCGATTAATCGGCCTTGGACCTTGGAATCGGCGATTAATCGGCCAAAAATCGCTACACGGCCCTCGACCGCCTCGGGACCGATTCACGATTTTTGCAACATTGGTTGTTTTTATTTATTTATTTATTTTGGTACTATACATTATCCCAGATCTTATCACAAATTGATGGTAAAAATCATTACTTACAATTTTAAATTTGATCTGTTTTATGGTATTTACAAATGCATGAGTTTATGTTTTGGTTGATGATTTATAATTCACTTATAATTCTATGGTCTGTGTTTTGGTTGATGTTTTGCTTAATTGATTTAGAATTCGATGGTCTGTGTGTTTTTCTGGTACTATATTTTTAGATGAGGATTTATGTTATTTAAGGAGTGCATGTAAGGTATTTGACGAAATGTCTTAAAGAACTTTCAAAGAATTTTCAAATCCTGTTTTAGAATCATGAAAAGGTTTTGTTTCTTAAACTAAATGATTTTCACTTAGGCTATTTACTTTAAACATGTGAAGGAGTTTATCCTATAATATGTTTCCTCACATAGTCATTTTCTGTTCAATGTGACAAATTATAAACAGCGAGAATCGTGATGTTCCTTTAATGAAATATTGACTTTTGACTTCAACCAAGTCGGTGAGTTTAGAAGCTTGCTAATCCTTACTGGACACTTGAGGTACTGTTCTTAACCTTTACTTTCATTTTTGTGAGTGCAATCATGTTGTCTCTTTATCAAATTATCTCTTTAAATATCTTATTATGGGGCATCTCTGTTTTTCAGATAAAAAAGAAACCTTTAGTGTGCTTATTGAAATTGATTTTAGGGGCTACTTGTGATGGTTTATCGAAACTGCTTACAAAGCGGGTTAGGGGCTGTTTGGGAATGCTTCAAATATGAATTCCTTATATAAACTTTGTAATTAACAGTTATCTTTCTTTAAACAATGAACACTTCCCATGGATAATACTAAAGCTACTGATCCATTCCTATAAAGGTAATCCAAAGAGTATATGTTGTTTTTGGCTTTACGAGAGAAGCATTCCAAGAATGTGTCCATTAATGTGTTGGTTGAATGGCAATTATACTTTATCACGTAGTTGCATTTTATATACTGTTGATCATCAGGTTGCATTATTTTGTAAACCGGTGTTTTGATGGTTCTTTTTATATCTTTGATTAACAATCATATTTTATGTGTTTATAATTGCAGGTATATGTGGAAACAATGGTGCTTGATGAAGTGCTCAAACGTGTTTATATAAAATTTCAATCATACATCCTCTTTGAAAAATAAAGTTTTAACGTCTAACTCCTCTGTGTGAATCATAATAAGAGGCAAATTATATCTCAATTTCTTGATGGGTCTACCTCAAATTCCTTCCTTGATCATTTATATCTTTGTGGAGATAAATTGACACTTATAATTTGTGTAATCTTTACTTACCATTTTTTTTAAAATTCTTATAAGTTTTATTTGTCGAGATTTTGATAGCTTAAATGATGTTCAACCTCTATTATGCTAAACTTTAGTACCTAACAAGTTCGTTTTAAGGTTATTTTTTGTGTGTGTAAATATGGGAAGCTCATGAACCTCCATTTTGCGAAATTTGATAAATCAACAATCGTTTTATAGAAAACTACATAAGTTCAGTGTTTGATGCGTGGGGATTGCACCAGGCTTTACCTCTCGAGGGATCTCGAGAAGCTTACAACTCCCACCAAGCAGTGTACCTGATCGATGTAGTATAGTATAATGACAAGTACCGGGGGATTGATCGTTCAGCTAGGAATAGTGTCGCTAGGATTAGAAAACCTAAATACTAGGTCTAGAGATGAGGGATGATTCTTTTTATATTTTTTATATTTTTAGAAAAGCAAGTAAAAATCTCGGGTTTGAAAGATTTGGGTGGAATTAGTTGCTAGTCAACTAACCCAATACTAAGATGCAATCAAAATAAAATATTAGAAATGAAAATAAAACTATATTAAACTAAGGTTGTGAGCATTAAGTGGGAGAAATGTGTTTACTTAAAATTTCACTACTCCCTAGATATCTTTTACACGTTAATTACTTGTTATAGTTGCGTGGATGACGGATTGTATTCCTTAATACCATTCATGGGGTGGCGTACTTACTTCCTCAATCCTATGAGTGCCTACTTCACTCCTATGTCGAGCCGGCTAAGAAGCTCCTAACATGGGATCATTAGAATTTACTCATGCATTAAATACAACCAATAAAACCTAGTACACATCGGTTCATGTTTCCTAAGACGTTCAAGCATGTTACACAATGGAGATCTGCCAGTTTTCTTAAGCCTAACATTGAAATCATTCATCCAATACAACCATAAACAAGTAATCAACACATAATTAACATCTAGGTTTCATTAGATCTAAGCAAACACAAGATAAATCTAGCCTAGCATGTTGAAATCAAGACAAGCACAAGATATAGACAACCAACACATAGACATATTGATTGAATTAAGAGAAGACTTATCTCAATAGCATATGAAAGGATTCAAGGGGTGAAAACCCTTGAATTTACTGTAAAATACGAGCTAGGGTTCACAAAGTTCGGCCCTAGGGTTTCTCCACACAAGTTCCTCTCAATGAATGAAAAATAGAAAACTATATATAGATTTTAGAAGGTGACGGCGTCAAGAACAAATGTCTGACGCCGTCATCTCGCCGCCAAATAGTTCCTCGGACTGCCTAGATCTAGATCTGACGCCGTCATGTGTACACCTTATGCAGGCCGTCATGATTTTAACTCTTGACGCTCTTGTTGTGACGCCTTTAGGTTTCTTCTGGGTCGTCATGGATTTAACTCTTGACGCCGTCAGGAATTTCCTCTTGACGCCGTCATACACTGTTTCCAGCATGGAAAATTAAGTCTTTGGCGTTTTCTTCACTTTTATGCTCCAAAAACATCTGAATTGCTTCCTTTTCCAGATTTCACTCCCAAAGTACCTAAAATCACAAAAGGAACGATTTAGGGTAATATTTGATCCAATAAATTCAATTCTGGGCTTAAATGACCCCCTAAAAGTGGTTCATTTTTCGCCTCATCATATACCCTTACACTTGAGATTTGCTTGTCCTCAATCAAATGCGCTTTTATTCTAGTCAAAATACAAGTTAGGGGTCATTTAACACTAATATAAAAGTAATTACAACAAATAATCGTTCCACTAAAGACCAAAGACAAGCACGGAGGTCATATACTTGCACCTCACAAATAGTGTTTAGATACTCATATCTCTCGGGTGTAATAAAGTATAAATTACAATATGGAAACGGAAGATATTTCTCACTACCTGTCATAGCAAAATAGATTACCATAGGCTTGGGAAAGGATCAAACCCTTTCTCACTACATGTCATAGCAAAATAGATTACCATAGGCTTGGGAAAGGATCAAACCTCCACCACATGGCGTAATCACCTAGGATAAACTATCAAAGAGGTCTTTTAAAGGGTTGTAATGTTAGGTATAGGGATATGAAATACATGGTTTTGTTGGATATAGGCAGTCTTTACCGATGGCGAGTTAACAATCTTGGTTAATTACATGTACAATATGGCGTTGCTAAGCCAAGATTAGACTCGACTTAAGCTAATAAATAAAAAATAACATAAAATGAACATAGAATGAAAAGGGATGGTAGTCCGTATGTTTTTTCTCTTTTTCTTTTTCTATATTTTTTTTTTCTTGATTTTTTCAATTTTTTATTTTATTTTAAATACACTCTTACCCTACCATCCAAAATAATACATCATAGGGGATGAACATTCCCCTTACACTTGAATTTTTACATACTTTACAATTAACTAATCTAATGACTCGAATTAAGAAAATCAAAACACTTGGAGTACTTTTAAGATTAACGCACATATGAGGGTAATATATGATGTCCTTCCCCATTACTCCATAAAATAAGTACTTTACCCATGAATCCCAATCGGCCCAAAACAATATGTACAAGGATATGACTCGACTTAGCAACCATGTAATCAATTAGATAGTTAACTTAGGGTTTAACAAATAACAATAATGCACTAAAGATGAGTGCATACACGGAAGGCTAAGGCGATTTGGGTGTACATTTAAGTGGGGTGTAACAAATTCTTCCTTTAAGTAAAATGCTTAAAGTTAGAAACGAAAAGATAGGCTCGGAGGGGTGTACTAGGGGTTTCGTGTACTAAAAATGAGTACAATGCTAAGGGTGTGGGAAAAATTAGTTGACTTTACTAGCCAAATAATATGACTTAAATGGTCAAGTAATTATGATACGGGTTTAACACAAGGGTGATCCTAATGCCTCTTATCATGTAGTAAATCCTACTACACGAATGTAGTCTCACTAGCGGTCTCGGGATGCATCACTAATGCAAGTTCTAGAATCTAAATGCTACTGGTACACTCATAAGCACTAATAGTAAATGCTTTTCCTATCAAATCTAAAGGCGAACCTCACATATTTGGGTGGAAAATTTTTCTGAATATTACGGTTATGTGCTAATCATACAATCTCCTATCCATGAGACGCTTGCTATGGCTAAAGTTTCACTCCTAAATGTTGTAAAAAAATTTAAATTTGGCGCTAAAATTACACTAACATGTATTTCTCATAGTTTTATTACACATCTACTATCAAACAAACAAACTCAAGCGAAAGTGTATCTGTAAGGTATCATCATTTTATCATCCCCTTACACTTAGGATGAACATTGTCCCCAATGTTCAAGTAAAGAATGTAAAAGTGAAATAAGTAAAACAAATGAAATCAAATACTCCCCTGATTCGCTCGGTATGGATAATAAGGTGGCCAGGTTAGATCTTCCTCCAAGAAAATGAACAATCAAAGCTTCCCTTCCAGAATAATAATCATCTTCTTGTCATACATAACCTGTAAATCCTGAGAAAACAGACAAGGCAACCTCGCATAAAATCGGCGGCAATCTACATATGTTACTAAATACTAGAAAACAAAATAAGATATAATGCTTGTGGAATGATGTTTGCAGATTTCCTTGAGATAATAAAACTAATAATTCAACAAAAACTTTAAAACTCCGTTAGAAAAACAAAACTGGTAAAATTTCCAGATTTTTATACGTGACGCCGTCAAGAGTATACTCATGACGCCGTCAGAAGTGACCTGCAAAAATTCTTATGTTAAGTTTCCAGAAAATTTCTGGAAAAACTTGGTTCTACTTCCTGGAAAATCCTGCAAAACATCACTATGACTCGATACAAGCATTTGACTCTAACAAGTACGAATATACATGTTCATTTAATATTGTGGAGAATCATGATCGGTTTGTTTCTTAAAAACATATTTGGGGTTTCCCCTTACACTTATCTTTTGCAAAAATACCTTTGGATGAAGTTAAGACTAGGCCAAAACAACAAAATAAAGTATTTTCACTATTTAGTTTTGAAACATGATCTACCAACAATAAAAATAAAGCATGCATACGGAAGCAAATAACAAACAAAATAAAATCACACACAATCATGGGTTGCCTCCCAAGAAGCGCTTTTCTTTATTTACGAGTCTTGTAGCTAGACTCAAGGTCATGGGTTACTACGTGACCTCATCCTCAAACGTTACATCTTCCTCACCAATCATTTCATTATTATTTTCTTGATAATGTTTTACACGTTGTATGTTAACAGTAAATTCTCTACCTTCATCGTCTAATAACACAACGGCTCAAGTTTTAGAGGAACGTTTCACCTTAAATGGTCCATACCATCTAGACTTGAGTTTCCTTGGAAATAATCTTAACCGGGAATTGTACAATAGGACTTTGTCCCCTTCTGAAAATTCCTTGGGTTTCTTAATTCTTTGGTCATGCCATCTTTTTGCCCTTTCTTTATATGTAATGGAAGATTCATAGGCTTCTAATCTAAGCTCATCAAGCTCGTGTAATTGCAAGAACCTATTGGTTCCGGCAATTGTATAATCTAAGTTACATGCCTTAAGCGCCCAATAAGCCTTATGTTCTAATTCTACTGGCAAGTGACATGCCTTACCATACACCATGCGAAACGGGGTCGTTCCAATAGGTGTCTTGTAGGCGGTTCGGAATGCCCATAAGGCTTCATCGAGTTTAAATGACCAGTATTTTCTATTCTGACTAACCGTTTTTTCAAGTATTCTTTTAATAGCCCTGTTTGTGTTTTCGACCTGGCCATTGGTTTGTGGATGATAGGCGGTGGAAAATCGATGGGATACCCCTGATTGATCCCAAACGTTCAACCTAAATTGACCAGGTAAATGGTCAACAAGGTCAAACAGCATAGAATCAATCTCCGCGGAAGTATAGTGTTTCCTCGGGTCGTTATGTCCCGACGAGGTGTGAATTGTATTTAAAACGGGTTTGTGATCGGGTGAATTTGGACGGAAATGGGTATAATTGAGTTGTGATGATTACACTACTGGAATATAGAAGATAATAGCTTAAATACACTAAATTAACAAGACTGAAAGCTAGGAAAAACCAGAAACGATTTAAACCTAAAAACGCGTACGTTACGTTTAAATAAAACGTAAACGTACAAAATAAAAAATGAAAAGTGAAATCTGAAAACACCCAGGGGGTGAAAATGACTTTTTTACAAACTAAAAGGTAAAAGAAAATTTTAGAAAAAGAAAATAAAATTTTACACTAATTAATTATTTAATATTAATTAAATACTAATTATTAATATTTAAACAACTTAAATATAATACAATATTATTTATATACTAAAAAGGTGAAAATAAAATTTCTTAAATTATAAAATAACTAAAAACTAAGTTTAAAATTAAAAGTAAGTATTTTTGTCTTTTTGTAGATTTTATATTAATTAATTACTAATTAAACATTAATTACCTAATTAAACTATTTAAAATTAAGAAAAATAGCAAATGAACAGTAAAAATTCTAAAAAAATTTCTAAAATTATTTTATAACATATAAAAGCTATAAAAAATATAAAAACTAGGTTTTGCTTAATAAAAACTAATTATGCTATTTAAAACTTAATATTAATTAATTATTAATAAAACTAAGATTAATTCTAATAAATACTAAATGATAAAATAAAAATCTGAGAAAATTATTATAAATACTTTAATATAATAGGAATTTAAGAAAAATATAAAAAAGCTAAGTACTTAATAAAAATTTGAAAATGAAAATTAAAATTAAATTACATTAAATAGAAACTATCACTTAATATTAAATTGATTTTTCTTGGATTTTCTTTTGGAAACTTATTTTACAAATAAAAATGAAAAACTTTTGTAAAAACAAACTTTTTATAACTTACAAACAAGCAAAATATAAGCTAAATGGTGTGAGAGTTGACCACAGTTGACCAAGTGGGAAAATGAGCTAAAACTAGCTTGTGTGGGACCCACTCTTGTTGATTCAGGTTTAACTTAGTTTAGGGAACATGTATAAACCAGAAAAAGCAATTGAGAACCACAAAATAAGCTATTAAGCTAAAAATAAGCATTTGAAACTTTTGTTTCAACTCAGAAACTGGGACAGTTTTTAGGACCAAATACAGGTGGGGTCCACAATGTCCTAGGTCAAAACAATGGTCAAAGGTTGAACCTTGCCAGGAGGGGAGTTGATAGAACCAAGGTTTGTGGCTAGGGGATCACTGTGGAGGTCAAGAAAACCACCACAAAGTGGTGGTGGTGGGTGATGGTTTGCTGCAGCAGAACAAGCAAACACCCCTGCAGCCTACTTTGGGGTTGTGTGGGGCACAGGGAAAAATTTCCAAAAATAAAGTGGAGATGGGAACATGAAGTTGAGGTGGTGGAAAACAAGTCCACAAAAGCACAAGGTCTCAATCTCAACAAAAAATTCTAAACAAATCCTCCTAATTTTGGAAAAATCTGAAAAACTCAAACTTTGACTTTTAATGAAATTGTGAAAAGTTGACTTTGGTGAGATTTTGGTGAACCTAGGCTACTGATGTGGATGCACAAAGCTATAATAAGATCATATAATACAACCAATGATAAACTGAATTGAAGGTTTATGGGATTCAAATCCCCAACAGTGAACAGACAAGCTTCATATATGATGATTTTGACTTTTGGTGCATGTAACATATGATTTTAAGACTTGACTAACCTAAATAAGCCTAATGTGACATGTCCCAGCTGAAAATAACAACTAAAACACCTCTGAGCACATAGGGACAGTCTTATCCAAACACCCCCTTAAATTAGTTGTTTCACTATGATATGTTGATTTACACTACCCACTTCTAATCTACTTATTTAAACTGATCCACTAACTGAATTATAAACTTAATCAACAGTAACTAATGACAAACAACAACATATAACAAGAGAAATCTAATATTGCAGTTACACTATTTAAACATGAAACTATGAACTCAGAACATATAACTAACATATGACTATAATATCATAACTACACACTCAAGATATGGAGATAAACATAAACAAACATCAAAACAAGCAAGCTACATCAGATAAAACTACATTAGCAGAAAGAATAGTTCAAAGAGAAAATTAACAAGAGATCTTACAAGCTACCCTCAGCTGATCAGAAGTAAAAACTTGAACCATAGCCTATCTTTTGATAGGCTCAGACAACACCTTAGAACCATCATGAACACCATCTATTACCCAGGTTGACTTTTGTTGACTAAAGGGAAATTTTTAGTTCACAGAAGCTTAAACCAATGTGACTCACAATAAGCTATCCTCTGGCTTATATAAGCTCATGAAACCACCTAAAAATAATGAAGAACCTGAGGGAGTACTTGCAATACTTTATTTTTTACTCAAAAATTTAGAAAGGAAATTGGATAATAACTCGAATTATAAAATATGGAACTTATATTAATTGAAGTAAACAGATTACAACTACAATCTTTGACTGAAAATATAAAACTACATTGAATTTAATACAAGCATGATTGAACTAAAAACTACACTAAAAATTGACTAACTCCCTGCTCCACTTTTCTTCTTCCTTTTATACTGGTACATTAGGGTTTTTGAGACTTCTTTGGCTTCTTCCCATCACTTTCTGAGGCCATTGGATTGGTCAAAGATGATTTTGGCCGTTTGATTAGTTTGGCGCCAAAACGGGTTTTGGATTTTTCTTGGAGATTATTGATGCCAGGGAGATACATTTGGAGGTTTGTGTTTGTTTGGAGTGTAGGAGGGGGGTGGAGTGTGTAGGAGGGGGAAAGAGTAGGGGTGATGATGGTTTTGGCAGAGGTAGTAGTAGGGATGAGGGTGAGGTGGAAGATGAGGTGGAGGGTCAATGGAGGTTTGACCGTGTATAATAAAACGGGGGTAAAGGTTTTATATTTTAGGGTGGCCTTGGTTTACAAAATGGGCTGGGTGAGGATGGTGGACTGGATTGGACCACAAAAGGGTGGGCTTTGGTTTGTAGTTATAAGTTGGTCCATTTAGGTAGTAGTATTGTAAATCACAAGGACCAATCATGTAACTTTCTGAAAGTTGGGGGGGGGGGGTAAATCTGCCAAATTTCCAAATTAGTTTCAAAGGATTTATATTGTCAATTATGAATAGTACAGGGGTAATATATGTTAAATTCCATTTTTTAAAATACCCGAGGACTTGTTCTGCCAACTTTGAAACTTAAGGGGTTAAACTTGTACTTTTTCCAAAACTTTCTCCCAGGGACTAAACTTGGCAAATTATGAATTCCCATGACAAATGTTTACTTTTTTCATCCAAAATATTACACCAGGGACTAAGTCTGCCAAAATAGAAATTCAGGGACTGTTTCTGCCAATTTCTAAAGTTGAGGGGCCAAACATGTAATTTCCCAAACTTTTCACCCAAAGTCTAAATTTGATAATTTTTGACTTTTAAAAACTTTGGGTTGACTTTTCTTTCATTTAAAACCTTCAGGGACTAGTTTTGTCAATTTTTGAAACTTGAAGGACTGAAACTGCCAATTGTGCAAACTTTGTTCGTTTTTCATTTGTTTTTAAACATTTTGCATCTAAAACATATAAAATACACTTTTGGAATAATTTCTGTATTTTGATGCGTATTTGAGTGTTTTTGGATGTTTTGGCAGTTCATATAAGACAAAAATGATAAGTATTTACACACTCATCAACCCCATACCTCCTCATGACCTTTTCCATTTGCGCATTGCAAAAGTGGGTCCCCCTATCACTGATGAGGGCTTTAGGAATCCCGAATCTAGCGAAAAGCTTTTTCAGAAAATGAATAACTACCCTGGCATCGTTGGTCCTAAGGGCTTGTGCCTCTACCCATTTTGAAACATAATCGATGGCAACTAAAATGTATTCGTTCCCCCTAAAGATGGAAAGGGTCCCATGAAGTCAATTCCCCAGACATCGAAGACCTCACATACTTGTATAAAATTCTGAGGCGCTTCATCCCTATGTGATATGTTCCCGGCTCGTTGACATGCATCGCATGCCTGTACCATTTCTTTGACATCACGGAAAATTGTGGGCCAATAGAACCCCGCGTCGAAAATTTTTTGGGCAGTTGTGCTTATCCCATGATGCCCATAGAGGGACCAGAGTGACATTCCCTCATAATCTTCACTGCCTCACTTTCCGAAACACAACGTCTTATTATTTGGTCAGGACACCTTCGGAATAAAAATGGTTCATCCTAGAAGTAGTATTTTAACTGAGAAAAGAACCTTTTTCTTTCGTACCTAGTCAGGTGTTCTGGAACGAGTCTGCTATCGATGAACCAAGGCTCCGAATCAATCATTGATATGAGTTGTTCGTCAGGAAATGAATCCCTAATCTCAATTCTATTGTGCTCATCCATGGGGTTTCAAGACGAGATAGATGATCTGCGGCCAGATTTTCTGCCCCCCTCTTATCACGAATCTCAACATCAAATTCTTGTAACAACAAGATCCACCGAATTAGTAGTGGCTTAGCATCCTGCTTAGCAAAAAGATATCGAAGAGCCGAGTGATCAGTGAAGACGACTGTCTTTAAAAGGACAAGATATTGCTGGAATTTGTCGAATGCGAACACTACGGCTAACAATTCCTTTTCGGTGGTGGAGTAATTCTCTTGAGCGGGATTCATGGTTTTGCTAGCGTAGTAAATAGGTTGGAATAGTTTGTCACGCCGTTGGCCCAATACAGCCCCGACAGCGAAATCGCTAGCGTCACACATAATTTCAAACGGTAACTCCCAGTTGGGTGTAATCATGATTGGAGCTTGTGTGAGCTCCTTTTTTAAGAGATCGAATGCATCCTTGCATTCTTAGGAGAAATCGAATGGAGCATCCTTCATGAGCAATTGAGTCATTGGCTGAGCTATTTTGGAGAAGTCTTTGATGAATCTCCGATAAAACCCGGCGTGCCCCAAGAAGCTGCGTATTGCTTTAACAGTCGTGGGGTATGGTAACTTAGATATAGCTTCAAATTTAGCTTGGTCCACCTCTATCCCATTCCCTGAGATCTTATGCCCTAACACAATCCATTCTTTCACCATGAACTGACACTTTTCCCAGTTTAACACCAAGTTGGTTTCCTCACAGCGTTTAAGCATTTTTTCTAGATTAGCAAGACAGCGGTCGAAGGAGTTCCCGAAGACCGAAAAGTCATCCATGAACACTTCCATGCTGTCTTCCATGAGTTCGTGAAAGATTGCGGTCATGCATCGTTGAAAAGTGGCAGGGGCATTACATAACCCAAAAGGAATCCTTTTGTAGGCGAACGTTCCATAAGGGCAAGTAAACGTGGTCTTTTCTTGGTCCTCAGGTGCTATGGGAATTTGAAAATACCCTGAGAATCCATCCCAGAAGCAATAGTACTCGTGCCCAGACAATCTCTGTAACATTTGGTCAATGAATGGTAAGGGAAAGTGATCTTTCCTCGTGGCATCATTGAGATTTCGATAGTCAATGCATACCCGCCATCCAGTAACTGTTCTCTGGGGGTACCATCTCACCCTTGTCATTCTTAACTACAGTCATTCCACCCTTCTTAGGTACAACCTCTACAGGACTAACCCATGGGCTGTCCGAGATTGGGTAGATCAACCCTGCATCCAGAAGTTTGATGACTTCTTTCTTTACCACTTCCTTAATGTTGGGGTTCACCCGCCTCTGGGGTTGCACGGTAGATTTATAATCTTCTTCCATGAGAATCTTATGTGTGCAAAAAGTTGAATCAATCCCCTTAATGTCGGCTACACTCCATGCAAGCACTCCCTTATATTTCTTTAGGACCTCTAAGAGTTTACCTTTTTGTTCATGTTCGAGGGAAGAGTTTATGATTACCGGCAGTTGGTCCTCTCCCTAAAGGAAGGCATACTCTAAATGGTTAGGAAGTTCTTTAAGATCTAACTCAGGAGGTTCGATAATAGAAGGCTTAAGCTTATTTTCGGGCTTTCGGAGCTCGAGATGCTCCGTGGCCTCTTGTCTAGGGTAGAAGGAGACTGCACCAACCTCCTCCATCTTTTCCACCTCTAGCAAAGGTAGAAAGCTCTTATCCCATAACCAGCCTTCCTCGATTTGTTCATCAACACAACTATCAATGACATCCATGAGTTCATCGATCTCCCCAATGAAATAGAGCCGGTTAGCTGCTTCGAGAGAGATATCCATAGAGTCCTTAATGTCGAAGGTTGTGCTATCAGTTCCCACTCATAAGGTTAACTTCCCGTCATAAACATCAATGACTGCACGAGCGGGTAGCGAGAAATGATCTCCCTAAGATGATGGGTACCAAGTCATCCTCCTCCATTTCTAAGATTACGAAGTCGACCGGGAATTTGAATTTCCCAACTTTGACTAGCACATTCTCGCATATCCCTACGGGGTACATGACTGATCTATTGGCTAGTTGGATGTTCCTATGGGTAGGCTTTAATCCAGAGTATCCTAATTTAAGGAACATAAAGTGAGGCATGAGGTTGATACTCGCCCCCAAATCGGCAAGAGCATTCTTTATTGATAGAGATCCTATGGAGCAAGGCAAGGTGAAGCTGCCTGGATCGTCTACCTTTTTTGGGAGCCCTCGATGGGTCACCACCGAACATTCTTCCCCCAGGGTCACAAGACCCTCGAGTTTCTTTCGGTTAGCGAGTAGTTTTTTAAAGTACGCGCTATACTTCGGCATGTGATAGAAAGCATCAAGGAGGGGTATGGTGACTACTGAGTCTTTTAGATATGACAAGAATCTTTTATTATCATTCTCAGTTTTCTGGTTTTTTAATCGGGATGGGAATGTGATTCTCACAGGTTGGTTAGGTGGGGTTGATGGGGAAGGGGTCGTAAAGGGAGGTTGGTTGGGAGTCTCGCTGCCCACATCCTCCTCCTCTTCGCGAGGCTTGTTTGGATCGGGAGTGAGGAGGGACGAGCTCGGGTAAGGGGGTCCTTGGTTGTTGTTCCAGCTCGAGTGGTTATCGCGAGCATGGGGTCTTTTTGGCTTACTGACGGCATTTCAAGGTTATCGAGGGCTGAGTTAAGCTTGTTGAACCATTCCCCAATGTCATTCTGCTGCTCGTCAACAAGTTCATTAAGACCTTTTAATTGTAAGCCTTTTTCTTGAGTGAAGTGACCAAGGTCATCTTCAAAAGTGCTCCTGATTTCGAAGTCAGGACCTTCCTCTCCTTCTTTTCTTTTTACCAGATTCCCCCAGAGGGTGTAATCGTCATTTTGGTAAAAAGGCAAAAGGGAGGGATCAACATAGATGTCACCACCTGACAAGCATGCATGCTCAGTCTTGGTTTCTCCTCCGCATTCCTCTACCTCATGCGGGCCCCCACAGTAGTCGCAGATCAAGTAAGGATTTGAAAGTTGTTTAGGTAACTGTGACCCAGCTAGGTACTCCATTCTTTTGTGAATTTTTCTTAACCGATCTGAAGTGATTTCAGAAATGCTGACAGTCGACTCAGGTTCATCCCAAGTGTCATCCTGGTCTTGAGCATATTCTTCAATCCTATCCCATCCTTCTTCGGCACTAAGATTGGCTAATCTCCCTTTTCTAGAATTGTTGATTCCGTTCCGATCATTTGAGGAGACATTGTCGTAGAAGATTTGGACCAAAAGCCAAAGTTCGATGCCATGATGGGGAACTTGTCTTATTAAATCCTTGAATCTAGTCCACGATTTATGGAAGGGTTCGTCCTTCCCTTTTCGGAAACGGAGGATCCTATCTCTAAACGCTGAAGTTTTTCCAGGTGGAAAGAACTTCTCATAGAACTTGGATATGAGTTGCTCCCATGTGAAAATGGATTCAGAAGGGAGTTTATCATACCACTCTTGGGCTTTTTCATAGAGGGTGAAAGGGAAGAATCGTAATCGGGACGTGTCTCTAGTAGCCTCATCCGTATGGAGGGTGTCTACTATTTTCAAGAAGTCTTTAATGTGTTGAATCGGGTCTTCCTCATCTAATCTGCAAAACTTGCACACACTTTGGACAAGCCAAACATCGGTCGCATGCAGGACCTCATTGGTGTGTTCGTTTGGGTAGACAATGGCATTTGAGAAGCCACGAGGGTTTGGGGAGTAGTAGTCCTTAAGGCGCTTAGGAGTAAGAGTTGCGGGGGTACTCATCTCATTGTTGGGTTGGGAGCTAGGGGTTGTAAGGTGATTTTCCGAATTTTCTTCAGAAAGGGGTGCATCAAAATCGATGGCTATGCTAGATGGTTCAGGTGTTGAGTGAGATTGTCTTAACCTACGCATTTCTCTATCGGGTTCTGCATAAGGCAAGACAAGGTTTCTAGCGGAACTACGACTCCTAGTGATCCTAAGGTTAGAGAATTCGTCGGTTGCCATAATGGCGGATGGTGAGAGTCACGAACAAAAACACGAAGAAATAAGATAGACTAAAGAGAACCTAAAAATTAAAAATAAAATCTTACTAGAAAGGAATCTAGCAAGTAGACCTAATAAAAAGAGATTCTAACCTAGACAATAACTATTTCCCCGACAACGGCGCCAAAAACTTGATGCGTGGGGATTGCACTAGGATTTACCTCTTGAGGGATCTCAAGAAGCTTACAACCCCCACCAGGCAGTGTACCTGATCGATGTAGTATAGTATAATGACAAGTACCGGGGGATTGATCGTTCAGCTAGGAATAGTGTCACTAGGATTAGAAAACCTAAAGACTAGGTCTAGAGATGAGGGATGATTCTTTTTGTATTTTTTATATTTTTAGGAAAGCAAGTAAAAATATCGGGTTTGAAGGATTTGGGCGGAATTAGTTGCTAGTCAACTAACCCAATACTAAGATGCAATCAAAATAAAATATTAGAAATGAAAATAAAACTATATTAAACTAAGGTTGTGAGCAATAACTGGGAGAAATGTGTTTACTTAGATTTCACTACTCCCTAGATATCTTTTACACGTTAATTACTTGTTATAGTTGCGTGGATGACGGATTGTATTCCTTAATACCATTCATGGGGTGGCGTACTTACTTCCCCAATCCTATGAGTGCCTACTTCACTCCTATGTCAAGCCGGCTAAGAAGCTCCTAACATGGGATCATTAGAATTTACTCATGCATTAAATACAACCAATAAAACCTAGTACACATCGGTTTATGTTTCCTAAGGCGTTCAAGCATGTTACACAATGGAGATCTGCCAGTTTTCTTAAGCCTAACATTGAAATCATTCATCCAATACAACCATAAACAAGTAATCAACACATAATTAACATCTAGGTTTCATTAGATCTAAGCAAACACAAGATAAATCTAGCCTAGCATGTTGAAATCAAGACAAACACAAGATATAGACAACCAACACATAGAAATATTAATTGAATTAAGAGAAGACTTATCTCAATAGCACATGAAAGGATTCAAGGGGTGAAAACCCTTGAATTTACTGTAAAATACAAGCTAGGGTTCACAAAGTTCGGCCCTAGGGTTTCTCCACACAAGTTCCTCTCAATGAATGAAAAATAGAAAACTATATATAGATTTTAGAAGGTGACGGCGTCAAGAACAAATGTCTGACGCCGTCATCTCGCCACCAAATAGTTCCTCGGACTGCCTAGATCTGGATCTGACGCCGTCATGTGTACACCTTATGCAGGCCGTCATGATTTTAACTCTTGACGCTCTTGTTGTGACGCCTTCAGGTTTCTTCTGGGTCGTCTTGGATTTAACTCTTGACGCCGTCAGGAATTTCCTCTTGACGTCGTCATACACTGTTTCCAGCATGGAAAATTAAGTCTTTGGCGTTTTCTTCACTTTTATGCTCCAAAAACGTCCGAATTGCTTCCTTTTCCAGATTTCACTCCCAAAGTACCTAAAATCACAAAAGGAACGATTTAGGGTAATATTTGATCAAATAAATTCAATTCCGGGCTTAAATGACCCCCTAAAAGTGGTTCATTTTTCGCCTCATCAGTGTTGCTATTTCTTAAACATCAACAGTTTCTTATGAATTTCTAATAGTGTATTGAGATCTTTCCCTATGACCCAAGTAAGCCTGTAAAATGTTTGCAAGGTCAGGTACGGGTTAAAATGGATTTGATTCAAAATGAGTGATTTTGTTTTTCAACGGGTTGAGTTGCATCGACTCCTAATAAAATTATAGTTTGTTAACCAATATAATCTCGTACTTATATCTGTTGTAGATATAAGTGCAAGATTATAAAGTAGATGCGAGAGAGTTGTAAAGGACTCAATGTATAAGGTAATTTTGGGTTGACTTGGTACTGATCAAGGTGATGTTTCAGTATTAAAACTTTATAACATATAAGTTGTGTATATAATTGGCATATATATGGATATACTAATGCTTTTGGTTTTATTTGCAAGGTTAACTAACTTCACTATTGAAAGACCGCACCATTTTGCAAATACTAAAGCTTGATTGCTTAAATATAGAGTGATGTTGAATGATGCTTTACATGGTCAAGTTAGCAAATCCATTTCCTTTAATGGAAACAAGTGGTGTACTTTGTGTTGCATGTTAGAAAGTTGCCAAGAGTGTCAACTGATAAGTCTGACAACATGGCTTAATTTCCTGTGAATCCAAAAAAGATGGTTGGTATTACAATTCCACATATTCATCGTTATCTATTAAAGTGTTACAAAATGTGCTTTCATTGCATCACTCAAAGTGCAGTTGGACAACTTTAAAGCAAAGTAATTCAAAGGAAACCATCTAATTTAGATTTATCCCAAATAATTTATCCCAAAGTTGTTGTAAATAGCAGGTCATGAGTTTCATTTATAATGGTTGTTTTATTTTAGATTACTTTGAGATTCTAATGAAATACTATGTCAGAAATTACTTATGAATTTACTTTTTATTTACTTTTTACTTATTTCTTTTGTTTGAATTTATGTTTTTACGAGCAACTTGTTATTAGCTACCCGTGATTTATCACGGGTCTATAGGCTAGTTACTCTATATGAAATTCCCCCCAATTTTAATTTACTCATTCATATTAATCAAATATTTTCTGGACAAAATTTCAATAATAAGGTTATCTTTGTAGATCTTTTCTCCATCATTTATTTTATATTTTTACAACAAAATCATATTAATATTTGAATTAAATGCACATATAATCTGACACTATTTAAATTTGGTTAAGCACGAAAGAACAAACTCTAAGTGAGAGTGTTTTCTGAAAAGGTTATTTGGAAGTTGAAAAGATAGGATTCAGTAAGAAGAAAACTTATAATAAGAATGATGAGAAATAACTATAACCACATATTTGAGAAGCATCGACTTGAATTAGATGCATCTATATTCATTTAGATGCATCATAGTTAGTTTCGAAAGTAATTTTGAAGTGAAAACAATGCAAAGTAGTACTTGCAATAAATTTGACCCGTAGAGGACAAAAAATACATAGGATTTTCCTAACTTGCTAAAATGCATATAATATATGTATATGCATCTAATTTTTAGCTAGAAAATATATTAGGTTACATCTAAGAGATTAGGGATACATCCAATTCAAGTAAATGCATCTTTAATATGTGATTATAGTTATTTCTCATCCTTCTCATTTTAAGAGTTCTTCTCATTTGATCCTAAGTCTGTGTCCGAATCGAGTATTTTTTTTTTCATATATATATATATATTTTTTAACAAAGGCAACAACTTTTAGATGACCACTAAAATCTTTTATATAATAAAGGAATTACATCATTTCGGAGTAATTTTGCAAAATCAATTTTATTGGAAAAAAATTTGGACCAATAGGAATACTCGATTTTGACATATAGGCGAAATCGAGCAATATGATTGGCTAATAAAAAGTTAAAATTGAATTGATTTTGGTTAAACTTTAATAAATTTAGTGGAGAATTTGATTGAGGAAAAAAACACATAAAAATATAGGTGTCAAATTTATGAAAATAAAAACTTAAAAAAAATTGAATTGATTTTTGTCAAACTTTAATAAATTTGGTGGAAAATTTGATTAAGAAAAAAAACACATAAAAATATAAGTGTCAAATTTATGAAAATAAAAACTTGAAAAAGGAGGAGGTAATTAACAAAACATTAGTGGTTGAATTTTAAATATATTATATAGAGTTAAGTGTAAAATTATAAATATCCATGTTTTTTTGATAACTTTAGATAATAAACAAAGAACTCCTTACACTTTATACTCCCTAAGGATGGTAATCGAGTCGTGTTCGTGTTGACCTATTCGGATTCGCGTGTTGGCGGGTTAGTATAACCTCTACCCAAACACGACCCATTTATTAATCGTGTCAAGAAACTCAACCCTAACCCTAACCCACACCTGTATAACACGTGCAACCTATTTTTGACCCGTTTAACATGTTTAATTAAATAGGTCAAGTAGTGAATAAGATTGGTGGTTTGTTGATTTAACTAGTTTAAATGCAAAAATGATATAAGGATTTAAAATATGATAAAATTAATAGACAAATAACTATAAGACAATTTTCTCAATTATAAGCGTCAATTTCTATGATATATGAGGTATAACTGTAATTCAATCGTAGTAAGTACATAACACAATACATTTAAACAACATCCAACATAAAAAGGCATGTTATATATTTTATTTTTAGAGTCATATATACTTAAACGGGTTCACGGATTGACCAGTTTAATATTTACTCAACCCAAACATGACCCATATATTAAACGGGTTAGACGGGTACCTGTTTTTTACCCAAACATGTTTATCCTCAACCCAAATCTATTTAACTTCGTGTCGGGTTCGTGTCGTTTATCGTGTCGTGTCGAGAATTGCCACCCCTGATACTCCCTATACTTTATAATGTGAACTTTGTTTACAATTACATGAGTATTAGCATTAGCTTGAGACTTCAATCTATTAAACTTACAAAATTTTATAAATATATTACGTTAAGTATTTTTAAAATAAATACTAGTTTTAAACTTTCATCAATGTTTTTTAATAACTTTAGATAATAAACAAATAACCCCTTACACTTTATACCCCATATATTTTATAATATGAACTTTATTTACAATTAATGAGTATTAGTATTAGCTTGAGACGTCCATTCATTAAACTTACAAAACTTTATAAATATACGAATTAGTTTTAATATACGTAAAATATTTTTAAAATAAATATTAGTTTTAAACTTTCTTCTATTGAAATATTCTTTTTACTATGTACGTTAAATAAGGACTCATATTATCCTATTTAAAATTTAAGCTATGTGTACACGGATTTGAATATTAAATACGGTTAAATTATTATTAACGGTAATATAAATATCAAATTTTAATCACGAATTACTGTGATATGAAAATAAATATACGCGATTGTACTTATAATGACTTATGTAATTATTATTTAAAGTTTATATACAGATATCCTGAAAACATTTTTGAAAAACTTTACGGAATATATTTTAACTTTATCAGCTCATTATGTGCTACTAAACTTGCACATTTCGTACAACATGATATCAATTGTTAAAAGTTAAACAACAACAACAACATCAACATCAACATTTATGTCATCTAAATAAAAATTTATATACAGATAGATTTTAACTTATAACAACGACAGCGCTAGTGCTACTAAACTCGCACATTTTGTACAACATGATATCAAATATACGCGTTTGTACTTATAACAACGACTCATTTAATTATTATTTAAAGTTTATATACGGATATCTGGAAAAACATTTTAAAAAACTTTACGGAGTATATTTTAACCTCATCAACGCTCATTAGGTGCTACTAACTCACATATTTTATACAACATGACATTAATAGTTAAGGTTAAACAACAACAACATCAACCTCAACCTCAACATCTATGTTAGCTAAACAAAGTTAAATTTTTCATCAAATAAATTTTTGTACAAAATATTAATGGATATTAATACATAATGAAAAACTTATGCATATTTATTAGTTGTACTTACATCACAATTTTCACTGGTAAATTCTTATATGTTCATATAGTAAACCAAAATTTTAAAACAAATTTGATTTATGTGTAAACCCCGTACGTGCACGGGACTTATAAATAGTAAAGCAAAACTAAATTACAATACATGGCATTCCTCATCAATTAAACAAGCTAATTAAAAAAAAAAAAAAAAAATAGACCTAAAAAATAAAAAGATACAACAAATACATAACCAACTCAAAACATATCATGACTAGGGGTGACAATTTTTGACACGAGATGGTAACCGAAACAAACCCGACACGAAGTTAAATAGGTTTGAGTTGAAGATAAACATGTTTGAAAAAAAAAAAAAAAAAAAAAAAAAAAAAAAAAAAAAAAAAAACGTCTATTCCATTTAATAAAAGGACGTGTTTGGGTTCAGTAAATATTAAACAAGTCAACATGTGAACTCGTTTAAGTATATAAACTTCCAAAATAAAATATATAACTTGAATTTTATGTTAGATTAGGATTTAAACTTCTTTTGTTATATACTTAATATGACGTTAAATTATAATTATAACTTGAATATTATTGCAATTGTTGTATAGTTATTTAATCTTATCTTATCATTCTTCAAATTATTATATCATTATTGAACTTAAACTGTAGAATTGAAAAATCACTTACTTTTTTTTACGGCTTGACCTATTTACTTACTTAAACAAGTTAAACGGGTCACAAACATTTTAAACATGTTATGCAAATCTGGGTTAGGGTTGAATTTATTGACACGATTAATAAACGGGTCGTGTTTTGATAGAGATTATATCAACACGCTAACTCGTTAAACCAAACAAATCAACACGAACACGACTCGATTGACACCCCAATCATAACAACAGAAACTAAACATAGTGACTTTACATCTTATGCCGCCCCGATCATAACTGAAACTAAACTTAAGTGACTTTTACATCTTATGGCTATATATATCCTGAGACAAACACTGGTGCAAGGTTAGGACCAAGCCTACAAAAGATAATTAAATCCCATGTACCAGCTGGACCAACCAAAGCTCACAGCCAGCCAAAATAGACGCAGTAAATTATGAAGCAACCTTAATATAGTAACTTTTATGAGGAATAGACAGAACATAAACCTCTAGCTAAGGCTAAATATACTCTTTACTACTTCATTTAGCACTCTTGACTGAGAAAACATGGAACAAAAAGTGATAAAAAACTGTGTTGTACTGTAAACGAAAGGGACAAAAGAAACCTTTTATACCTTTACCCCCTTATGTCACATCCCCCCGCGCGCGCGCGGGATGGGGGGCGTCGTAGCATAACCCATAAAGGAGAACTTAGTACCTATAAATGGATTAGAGAGGGGGGGGGGGGGGGGGGGGGGGGGGTCTGAAATATAGATTCACAATTTTGACTGAGTATCCATCGGTTGGTACATTTCTCATTTTATGTGTCAGTTTGGTTTGTTGCCGGGCTGCTTTTAAGTTAGAGCTAATTGTATGAAAATGTATTTTATTTGTCATTTTTTAAATTGTATGTTTCATTGATGACGAATTGATTGACGTATTTTTGGTGTTCGAATCAAGTATTTTTGGAATCGAATCACGTATTTTGATAATCGGTACATAGAATAATCGAAATTTAAAAAGTTAGTTATAATAGTCTGATCATAACGATGATACATACAACTAAAAAGAGTGACAAGTAAAATACATTTTAGACAATAAGCCTTTTAAGTTAAGAATGGTTCATTTAATTATTAATAATAACAATAAGCATTGCGCATAAACAAAATTACAAAGTTTTGTTTTGGTGTAAAACATTTGAAGAACATAAATACTGTAAAACTTATTTACTACCCGTTAACAATGCTTTATTCTAGTGGTTTTAAACGTAAAAATAAAGTCCCTTTTAACCTAGCGGTCAGAATTCATTTGAGTTTATGGTGTACTTTCATTTTGTCCATTCACGGTACTCATACAGTAAAAAGCTTTTTCTATTCTAAGCAAATCCAGATCATAGTATCGTATAGTCAAGTTAGAAGATGTCTTCAAAAGAATTATTGGTGGTCCAAACTTTCGAAGACATTTTTCCAAGTCCTTTGCGGCTACACTCTCATCCTAATTGCGTAGTCAGTGACCGTTTTCCTTGAAGGCTTTGTTCCTCATCAATTTCCTCATGTCGACTACAAGAATATTAATGCTTCTACTACGAGTATTGATTATTCCTATGATTTTGTTGTTTTTCCTATTTCAAGTATGTTTGGCGAAATAGATTAGAGTTGGAGCTTATATATAAGTTGTAAGCTAGAGCTTATATTTTTATAAAGTTGTTTGGTAAATTAGTTGGATTTGAAGCTTATTAATATAAAATCATATGAAAATACATCAAATTAAATTCAGATATTTTTTCACCATTTGTATAATAATTTATTATATTTTAAAAAGTATTTAAGTAATTTGACTAACTATAAGCCCTCACATACCCTTTCAGTTGACTTAAGCTTATAAAAGCTTCCATAAGCCTGTGTGACAAAAATTATTTTATAAGCTCAAACTTTTATAAGCCCCGTGCCAAACACAACCTTCGACTAGACTCAAAAGCCACCATTAGATCCTTCTGGGCCTCTAAATGTATTGGGCCTAGATATCTTTGCATGTTTCAGACATTCCTTACCATGGGGTCTTCAATTCCATTGGGCATAGCTTAGGCCGATTCCGTTTACTTCCCAACAATCTTGAACATAGGCTATGTTTGGCAAAAGTAGCTGTGAGTAGTAGCAGTGAGCAGTAGCAGTGAGTTGTGAGCAGTAGCCAAAATAGCTCACAGCTTCATAAAGAAGCATTGGGAAAATGAGCTTTTCTAAAAAATAGCAAAGCCCACATCTCTCATGCCAAACAAACACAACAAATCAAAAAGCTCATTGTTCACCGCTCATTGCCAAAAAATGCTCCAAAAAGCTTTGTGCCAAACATAGCCATAAACCTATGGGCGAACCTTGTTCTCTCAGATGCATCGTTGTGAATTAATTTATTTGTCATTGCTTTATAGTTAAGGGTGAAAATTAAAAGTTTTAAAATAACTTAATAACTAGCCTTAGTTAAAGGGGATGTTTATGTAGTTTTTTGTTTCTTATGAATAGTAAAAATGGATTCCTGAGAGTAGATAATAGATACTAGCAATATATAATTTACTAATTGATACTTGAGGATATTTTTAGTCAAATCATTGAGAAGTCACATATCCAACACCATCCTAGTCTCGGGTCAAACCTATTCAAGGTGGAACAAATTGTTGCTTATAAAGAGTAGGCTACCTGTAGAACCATAGAGGGGGTGAATACGGTCTTTTTGACTTAATCAATGTTGTCTCCAAGTTCGTATAAGAGCCCTAGGAACAATAACCCTCCAACGGCGTTAAGCTGAGGTGGTCGGCGTTTGGGCTGCGTTATGATCCAAGTTACTACAATAACGTATAATGAAACGCACATAGGGACGAAATTTATTTACACAAAACACCCCTCAATGCAACGGCTAGGTTGGTTTAAATTTGATTTGAAAAAAAAAAGCCTACTCACCCATCAATGTTTTTGTGCAACGGCTAGCTTAAAATAAAATAAAATAAAAAATAAAAGATACAACTGTTGTCTTAAACGGCTATAATTCAAAACAAAACAATTAAAAATAAATAAATAAAAAAATCAAAACCTTATAAATACCCACCTTCACATATTTTTTCACACAATTCCATATCAAACTCATATACTTCCATTCTTAAAAAAAACATCAGGAAATCATGATGACAGTTTTTTGAACCTACTCGAATTTGGAAATTTGAACGCGGGATCTTTTTCCAACCCGAACCTACACGCGTCTTCATCCGGTATTCCTAATCCACTTGGTTTGACACCTAAGCAAATTCATCAACAACAACAACTATATATGATGTGGCAACAAAATTTCCAAAATTTTCAACAAAATCCACCATAATTCGACCAACAAACCCAACCGCAAACCCAATCATCACATTCTCAAATCAACTCCAAAGCTACTTCTCCATGAAAGCCCAAAAGTAGCGGTAACATATGTCAAAAAAAATCCAAAAACCCGAGCCCTATGATGAAAGAAATCTCGACGTAACTGGGACTACATTACGTTGGTCACCGGCCGAGGAAGTACTACTCGCCTCGTGTTGGGTGTCCATTTCAGAGGATCCAAATGTCAAAGTTTCACAAAATTGCACCACATTTTGGTGTCGGATTATGAACGAGTTCAATAGGAAAAAATTTCAACCAAACAACAAGGATATGATAACAAGCAAGTGGCATACGATGAACGGAAATTGCCAAAAGTTCAACGCGGTTTTCAAACATGCTAAAAATTTGGCAAAAAGTGGTGAAAATGAAATGGATAATATGAAACGGGCTAGAAATATGTTTCGTGACGAGCATAAAGGTGTTTCGTTTGCTCAAGAGGAAGCGTGAGAAATTTTGAAATCCCATGCAAAATGGGACGCGCCGAAACCGGTTGATTTAACCAGAGACGTCCCCGGGGAAAGTCAGGAAGAGCTATTCAGTGATGATGCACAGCCACGTCCGGCGGCAAACCACGCGTCGGAAAAAAAAACAAAAATCCGATACCACGACGAGTACCGGGGAAAGTTTGTCAAGCCAATTCGGGGAGTTTATGTCATCCGGTATCACATGGGAAGCAACCCAAGAGGTGTACGAGATGGCTAAAGAGAGAGATCGGACGATAATATTGATGAGGCGAAAAATGAACCATTTTTAGAGGGTCATTTAAGCCCGGAATTGAATTTATTTGATCAAATATTGCTCTAAATCGTTCCTTTTGTGATTTTAGATACTTTGGGAGTGAATTCTGGAAAAGGAAGCAATTCGGACGTTTTTGGAGCATAAAAGTGAAGAAAACGGCAAAGACTTAATTTTCCATGCTGAGAACAGTACCTGACGGCCTCAAGAGTAAAATCCGTGACGACCCAGTGAAAACCTGAAGGCGTCACAACAAGGGCGTCAAGACAATTTTTGGTGACGGCCTGCACAAGGAGTACACATGACGGCGTCAGACCCAGATCTAGGCAGTCCGAGAAACTATTTGGCGGCGAGATGACGGCGTCATACTTTTGTTCTTGACGCCGTCACCTATCAAAATCTATATATAGTTTTCTATTTTTCATTCATAAAGGAGGAACGTGTGTGGAGAATACTAGGGCCGAACTTTGTAAACCCTAGGTCGTATTTTATAGTATTTTCAAGGGTTTTCACCCCTTCAATCCTTTCATGTTCAATTGAGATAAGTCTTCTTTCAATTCAATCAATATGTCTATGTGTTGTTTGAATATATCTTATGCTTGTCTTGATTTCAACATGCTAGGCTAGATCTATCTTGTGTTTGCTTAGATGTAATGAAACCTAGATGTTAATTATGTGTTGATTACTTGTTTATAGTTGTATTGGATGAATGATTTCAATGTTAGGCTTAAGAAAACTGGCAGATCTCCATTGTGTAACATGCTTGAACGTCTTAGGAAACATGAACCGATGTGTACTAGGTTTTATTGGTTGTATTTAATGCATGAGCAAATTCTAGTGATCCCATGTTAGGAGCTTCTTAGCCGGCTCGTCATAGGAGTGAAGTAGGCGCTCATAGGATTGGTGAAGTAAGTACGCCACCCCATGAATGGTATTAAGGAATACAATCCGTCATCCACGCAACTGTAACAAGTAATTAACATGTAAAAGATATCTAGGGAGTAGTGAAATCTAAGTAAACACAATTCTCCCATATATTGCTCACAACTCTAGTATAATTAGTTTTACTTTCATTTCTAGTATTTATTTTGAATGCATCTTTAGTATTGGGTTAGTTGACTAGCAACTAATTCCGCCCAACTCCCTCAAAACCCAAGATTTTTAATTGCTTTTATAAAAACTAAAAAATACAAAAAGAATCATCCCTCATCTCTAGACCTAGTCTTTAGGTTTTCTAATCCTAGCGACACTATTCCTAGCTGAACGATCAATCCCCCGGTACTTGTCATTATACTATACTACATCGATCAGGTACACTGCCTGGTGGGGGTTGTAAGCTTCTCGAGATCCCTTGAGAGGTAAAGCCTGGTGCAATCCCTACGCATCAAGTTTTTGGTGCCGCAGCCCGGGGAATAGTTATTGTCTAGGTTAGAATTCCGTTTTATTAGGTCTACTTGCTAGATTCCTTTCTAGCATGATCTTATTTTTATTTTTAGGTTTTCTTTAGTCTATCTTTTCTTTGTGTCTTTGTTTGTAAAAACCTTTCCATTGACTATTCCGTTAGCCATTATGGAGAACACGAATCCACCATACTACCAACCACGAAATTCACCCACTCCAAATGACATCTTGATGTTTAAACAACATGAGGATGAACCTATCTATGATGCATAGGCTCATTTTAAATATTTACTCCGAAAATTCCCTCATCATAATTTCGATCTATGGTCCCAAATTGAAATATTTTACCATCGTGTCGACCACTATACCAAAATGGACATTGACCATGCCGCAGATGGGGATCTTTGGGGATTAAGTGTTGATGAAGCATGGGAAACCATAGAGAATTGTGCCATACTTGCCAAAAAATTGGACAACCCAACAAATGTTTTTACGGATCAATTGATAGCAAGTTTAAGGGAACAAGCAAGAAGATTGTTTGGGGATAAAACTATAGATGAGATAACTGGGTGCACAGAGTGGTTTGATTTCACCACAATACAAGCTGAGCACATTGGTAATCTTGATAAGATGGAGGATAGAGTTGAAAATCTAAGCCCACCAAGTACCCCACAAGTCCTACCATCATTTGAGGCATACACACTGCCTGTGACTTATTCGGATGAAGTAGATGAGACTTTAGGAATCCCAATTAAGGAAGAACCTTTGAACCAAACACAACTAGAGGATATAGGTTTGAATACTTATAATGATAAACTTACTCTTAGTTCTAGGGAACTTCCTAGTTTTGATGAACCGGAGCCTCAACCAAAACCGTTACCTAATCTTCCATCCTTGGATGAAAATTTAGGAATTGAAATAGGTCTCGATCCACCCATCAAACCATATAGTCTAGGTAGTCTTAGGATAAAGGTAGTGGACTTTAAGCCTTGTAGAGAGGAAACCAATATAAGAGTGGAAAATGACCTTACATGCTTACATCACCCATTTATGTTTGATCATAAAAAACATTATGGGTTTAAACCGGGTTTATTAGGTCAAGATGGATCCCCAACTAGTAATCTCTTGAAGTTGATTGAAAATGATCCCTTTCTAGGAGAAAATCTTAATCCACCCATTAACCTGATTGAATTAGGTAAGGTTATGATGATAGGAGCACACCCCTTTGAGCATATAATTCATCCACCACTCTTTCCTCACGAGGCATATTTCCACCCTAAGGGTGTGTATCGCTACTTCCACCCGCACTTAATTCAAAGTGTAGGGAAAACCTCCCCTAGTTCTGTTAAATAAGGGTAGAGTCAAGCTCGTGACTCGAACAAAAACAAGCGCTTCTTGGGAGGCAACCCATGTTTTGTGTGATTTTTAATTGTTTGATTGTTATTTGTTTCCGTATGCATGCTTTATTTTTATTGTTGGTAGATCATGTTCCAAAACTAAAAAGTGAAAATACTTTATTTTGTTGTTTGGCCTAGTCTTAACTTCATCCAAAGGTATTTCACAAAAGATAAGTGTAACGGAAAACCCCAAATATTTTTTTAAGAAACAAAACCGATCATGATTCTCCACAATATTAAGTGAACATGTATATTCGTATTTGTTAGAGTCAAATGCTTGTATCGAGTCATAATGATGTTTTGCAGGATTTTCCAGGAAGTAGGGCGAAGTTTTTCCAAAAATTTTCCGAAAACTTAACACAGGAATTTCTGCAGATCACTTCTGACGGCGTCACGAGTTTACTCTTGACGGCGTCACGTGTAGAAATCTGGAAATTTTACCAGTTTTGTTTTTCTAACGGAATCTTAAAGTTTTTGTTGAATCATTAGTTTTATAATCTCTAGGAAATCTGCAAACATCATTCCACAAGCATTATATCTTATTTTGTTTCCTAGGATTTATTAGCATATGTAGATTGCCGCCGATTTTATGCGAGGTTGCCTTGTCTGTTTTCTCAGGTTTTACAGGTTTTGTATGACAAGAAGATGATTATTATTCTGGAAAGGAAGCTTTGATTGTTCATTTTCTTGGAGGAAGATCTAACCTAGCTACCTTATTATCCATACCGAGCGAATCAGGGAAGTATTTGATTTCATTCTTTTTATTTATTTCACATTTACATTCTTTACTTGAACATTGGGGACAATGTTCATCCTAAGTGTAAGGGGAGGGTAAAATGATGATACCTTACAGATACACTTTCGCTTGAGTTTGTTTGTTTGATGGTAGATGTGTAATAAAACTATGAGAAATACTTGTTGGCGTAATTTTAGCGCCAAATTTAAAATTTTTTACAACATTTAGGAGTGAAACTTTAGCCATAGCAAGCGTCTCATGGATAGGAGATTGTATGACTAGCACAAAACCGTACTATTCAAAAGAATTTTCCAACCAAATATGTGAGGTTCGCCTTTAGATTTGATAGGAAAAACATTTATTATTAGTGATTATGAGTGTACCGGTAGCATTTAGATTCTAGAACTTGCGTTAGTGATGCATCCCGAGACCGCTAGTGAGACTACATTCGTGTAGTAGGATTTACTATATGATAAGAGGCATTAGGATCACCCTTGTGTTAAACCCGTATCATAATTACTTGACCATTTAAGTCATATTACTTGGCTAGTTAAGTCAACTAATTTTTCCTACACCATTAGCGTTGTACTCATTTTTAGTACACGAAACCCCTAGTACACCCCTTCAAGCCTATCTTTTTGTTTCTAACTTTAAGCATTTTACTTAAAGGAAGAATTTGTTACACCCCACTTAAATGTACACCCAAATCGCCTTAGCCTTCCGTGTATGCACTCATCTTTAGTGCATTATTGTTATTTGTTAAACCCTAAGTTAATTATCTAATTGATTACATGGTTTCTAAGTCGAGTCATATCCTTGTACATATTGTTTTGGGACGATTGAGACTCATGGGTAAAGTACTTGTGTTATGGAGTAATGGGGAAGAACATCATTTTATTACCCCCATATGTACGTTATCTTAAAAGTACTCCAAGTGTTTTGATTATCTTAATTCGAGTCATTAGATTAGTTTATTGTAAAGTATGTAAAAATTCAAGTGTAAGGGAAATGTTCATTCCCTATGATGTATTATTTTGGATGGTAGGGTAAAAGTGTATGCAATATATATATATATATATATATATATATATATATATATATATATATATATATATATATATATATATATATATATATATATATATATAGAAAAAGGAAAAAAGAGAAAAAACATACGGACTACCATCCCGTTTTCATTCTATGTTTATTTTATATTTTTGTTATTTTTGATTTATTAGCTTAAGTCGAGTCTAGTCTTGGCTTAGCAACGCCATATTGTACATGTAATTAACCAAGATTGTTAACTCGCCACCAGTAAAGACTGCCTATATCCAACAAAACCGTGTATTCCATATCCCTACACCTAACGTTACAACCCTTTTAAAAGACCTCTTTGATAGTTTATCCTAGGTGCTTACGCCATGTGGTGGAGGTTTGATCCTTTCCCAAGCCTATGGTAATCTATTTTGCTATGACAGGTAGTGAGAGATATTTTCCGTTTCCATAATGTGATATATGCTTTATTACACCCAAGAGATGTGAGTATCTAAACACTATTTGTGAGGTGCTAGTATATGACCTCCGTGCTTGTCTTTGGTCTTTAGTGGAACAATTATTTGTTGTAATTACTTTTATATTAGTGTTAAATGACCCCTAACTTGTATCTTGATTAGAATAAAAGCGCATTTGCTTGAGGACAAGCAAATCTCAAGTGTAAGGGTATATGATGAGGCAAAAAATGAACCACTTTTAGGGGGTCATTTAAGTCTGGAATTGAATTTATTTGATCAAATATTACCCTAAATCGTTCCTTTTGTGATTGTAGGTACTTTGGGAGTGAATTCTGGAAAAGGAAGCAATTCAGACATTTTTGGAGCATAAAAGTGAAGAATACGGCAAAGACTTAATTTTCCATGCTGAGAACAGTACCTGACAGCGTCAAGAAGGAGATCATGACGGCGTCAAGAGTAAAATCCGTGACGACCCAGTGAAAACCTGAAGGCATCACAACAAGGGCGTCAAGACAATTTTTGGTGACGGCCTGCATAAAGAGTACACATGACGGCGTCAGACCCAGATCTAGGCAGTCCGAGAAATTATTTGGAGGCGAGATGACGGCGTCAGACTTTTGTTCTTGACGCCGTCACCTATCAAAATCTATATATAGTTTTCTATTTTTCATTCATAAAGGAGGAACTTGTGTGGAGAATACTAGGGCCGAACTTTGTAAACCCTAGCTCGTATTTTACAGTATTTTCAAGGGTTTTCACCTGTTGAATCCTTTCATGTTCAATTGAGATAAGTCTTCTTTCAATTCAATCAATATGTCAATGTGTTGTTTGAATATATCTTATGCTTGTCTTGATTTCAACATGCTAGGCTAGATCTATCTTGTGTTTGCTTAGATGTAATGAAACCTAGATGTTAATTATGTGTTGATTACTTGTTTATAGTTGTATTGGATGAATGATTTCAATGTTAGGCTTAAGAAAACTGGCAGATCTCCATTGTGTAACATGCTTGAACGTCTTAGGAAACATGAACCGATGTGTACTGGGTTTTATTGGTTGTATTTAATGCATGAGCAAATTCTAGTGATACCATGTTAGGAGCTTCTTAGCCGGCTCGACATAGGAGTGAAGTAGGCGCTCATAGGATTGGGGAAGTAAGTACGCCACCCCATGAATGGTATTAAGGAATACAATCCGTCATCCACGCAACTGTAACAAGTAATTAACATGTAAAAGATATCTAGGGAGTAGTGAAATCTAAGTAAACACAAATCTCCCATATATTGCTCACAACTCTAGTATAATTAGTTTTACTTTCATTTCTAGTATTTTATTTTGAATGTATCTTTAGTATTGGGTTAGTTGACTAGCAACTAATTCCGCCCAACTCCCTCAAAACCCGAGATTTTTAATTGCTTTTATAAAAACTAAAAAATACAAAAAGAATCATCCCTCATCTCTAGACCTAGTATTTAGGTTTTCTAATCCTAGCGACACTATTCCTAGCTGAACGATCAATCCCCCGGTACTTGTCATTATACTATACTACATCGATCAGGAACACTACCTGGTGGGGGTTGTAAGCTTCTCGAGATCCCTCGAGAGGTAAAGCCTGGTGCAATCCCTACGCATCAAATATGTTTGGAAGAATTTAAATATCTCGGTCTTAACACGAAGGAGATGGATCCACATGTTGCGTATTAGATCGAAATGGAAAAGAAGAAAATCTAAGAAAAATATAATGAGTAGTTTTATTTTATTTCCTTATTATAATTTTATTTTGTAACTTTTTTATTTACTCGTAGTGGTATTTTCATTTCGTAGTTATTATTTATTTATTTATTTATTTATTTGTAATTTTTTAGGTCTTAATTTTTTTTATTTGTAACGTTTTTATTTCGTATTGTAATTTTTAATGTTATGAATGAAGTATTATGTTTTTTAATGAATAAAATTGTTGAGTTAATTTGTAAATTGTAAAATATGGATCTCAAAATTGTGGTGTTATGATAAGTGGTGATTTTTTTGATGTTGAATATTTTGGTGTTAGAAGTGACGTGGCATTAACGTGGCAGCACATTTACTAACTGATGCTAAAAAGGATGAAAATATTTAAAAACGGACGAAAACGTATAAAAACGGATTGAGAAGAGAAAAACGGACGAAAATGAATAAAAATGTAAGAAAACGGACGAAGACATATAAAAACGGATGAAAACGGATAAAAACATAAGAAAACGGACGAAAACGTATAAAAACGGATCGAGACGAGGAAAAATGGATGAAAACTTATAAACATGGATGAAAACTTACGAAAACATAACAAAAATGAAAACTAGACTGAGTTCGTATCAGCAGGCAAACCACAGGGACCATTTATGTAGTTAACAAAAATGAAAAATGAAAATGAGTGTATTTTCTTCATTTAAGTAACCTGAATGTCAACCTCGTGTAGTCTAATAACCCGTTTGCACAAAAAAAAAGTCTGGTAACTTAAGCGAACAAATTTGGAAAGTTGAGTAACCTATCTGTCTATAAACCCTTTTACGATATGATGCAATAGTTTTATGATGATGACAAGTTAACTCATACAAATTGTAGATTTTTCACATGACGTTATGGTGATACAAAGGTGGTAGCCGGTATATTATAGAGGTATGAGTAGGGCTGGCAATTTCGACACGAAACCTGTTAACACGACACAACACGACCTGTTCTTAATAGGTTTCGTGTTTGACCTTAACAGGTTTTGTGTCTTAACAGGTCAGACCTGTTAATATTCGTGCCTTAACTGGTCAGACCTGTTATGACCTGTTAATATATATATATATATATATATATATATATATATATATATATATATATATATATATATATATATATATATATATATATATATATATATATATATATATATATATATATATATATATTATCCTTAAAATTAAATACCCTAAAAATCCATCAGATCCAAATCCATTTATCCATATTATTCCCTATCCGCCTCCAAACCAAATCCATCAGATATTCAGATCTATTTCTAATTTTCTATTCCCTCTCTCAAATCGACTAATGAAGTAAGCAGGCAATCAGGCATTAGGCAAGCAATAGCAGCTTCAACAACATTAATTGTAAGTTCATTAAATCTATTCCCTCTCATCTCTCAAGGTTGTTGTCGAATGTCGACCCATATATATTTTGGTTTGTTTTCGTGGACAAGATTAAACATATAATTGTTCTCATCTCTCAAGTTTGTTGTCGACCCATATAAACATGTGTTATTAATTGTTGTCGAGTGTCGACCCATTACCCATATTCATATATGCTTAAGATTAAACATATAATTGTTGTGATGTTGTCGACCCATTACCCATATTAATTGTTGTCGACCCATCAGAATATCATATTGGTGTTTGGGTATTTTTGGTGTCGACCCATCAGATTGGTGTTTGGGTATTTAAATTTATTTGCTTAAGATTATTGGGTATTTGTATTATTAATTATTTGGTGAATTTGCATCAGATTATTGGGTATTTGCCTAAGATACTTGGCTGTAATTCTGTCAATCTGTCATGTATCTACAATCATTCAGTCAATACCAAAGTTTTCTTGGTCAACATTGTCTAATTGTGTATTGTTGTTGCTTGTAGATGGATTCTGAATGTATTGAAATTGACCCACAAAATAATGAGTCTACATAACCTGATGAGGTCGAGTCCATGGAAAGGGAATTAGGAGCCAAGAGAAAACGTAAGGAACGATCTATTTGTTGGAATTTCTTTGACAAAGATGAGAAAGGCGCATTAAAAGGCAGCAAAAAGTGCCATGTAAGTGCAAAAAGTGTAATGCTATTTTCATGTATGATAGTATTCAAGGGACGGGTAATCTTAAGCAGAGAAATGTTTTGGTAAAAATTATCATGATAGATTTGATGTTGGTAAAAATTATCATTTAGATTTTATGTTAAGAATCATAAAAAATTGAATTACTAATTTTGTATTATTACTTTATAGGATTTTGATGAGTTTCAAAGCAATGAATCTACAAGCAACAAAAAGTCAGAATTGCAATTGTATTTGGAGGAGCCAAGAATGGAAAGGACATTGGAACTAGATGTGTTGGCTTTCTGGAAATCCAATGAGTTTAGATATCCCGTACTTGCTAGGATGGCTCGAGACTTTTTGACAATTCCAATATCTACTGTTGCATCGGAGTCTACATTTAGTGCTAGCGGAAGAGTATTAGATCAACATCGAAGTTCACTTAGTAAAGAAACTCTTGAGGCCCTTATTTGCACAAAAGATTGGTTGTTTGCAGGTTCAACAAATGAAGTTCCTCTTGAAGAGCTCGCTGAAGATATAATGTTGATGTCGCTTGATGGTGGTCTTGAATCAGGTGCTTCAAACTCAGTCAACAATCCCGACTCACTTAATCAGGTGTTTACTTTTCTATGTATCTGTTTATTTTAAGCATAAAAGCAGTTTAGAGTGTTTAGAAAACCCACACAGCTTCTGTGTTTCTGGCTTATTTTGGGAAAAATACCCAGGTTCGGACCTGCTTATTTACAGCAGCCTATATGCAGAAAAATATAGGATTCAGAAAAATATGCAGAAAAATATAGTATAAGAAAAATATAGTAGCCTTATTTACAACAGCCTATACAGTTTCTTAACATGTTCTAATCCGTACCTAGTGTTAACAAAAACCATTTTCTAATATTTACTCTTTTGACTTTTCAGGTTTAAAATGGAAGATACGAGTAAAGGCGTCAGAATTGAAGAGCTCGCTGAAAGATATAATGTCAACAATCCCACTTCGTATTGTTAAGGATTATTATCATTATGTATTAGTTAAGACTTAAGATTTGTGATGTATGTTTCATGTTCTGTGGGTCTTTGAAATTGTATGAACTTTTGCATTATGTATGGACTTTTGCATCTTCAAGTGGAGCTCTTTGAATATGTTTCATGTTCAAGTTCAGGTTCTTAACAGGTTCTTAACAGGTCATATGCATGTTAACAGGTTCAGGTTCTTAACAGGTTCGTCTCTTAACAGGTTCGTATAACCTGTTATGCCAGCTCTATTTGAAATAGCTGACAATGGCCGGTAGTCGTATGTTATTTTTTTTAAATGCCATAGCGAATTTTAAAAATCAAACAAATTTTCCCTACATCATTAAATCAAAATGGACATATCATAACAAATCAACTATATGATCAACATTAAAAACTAAACCAATCAATATGCTCGAATCACACATATCATTTGCGCAAACAAGATACACATGACAAGTACACATATAGCATATATATTTTATATATATTTTTTACATTGTTCCTTATATATCATGATTTGATCTAATTAAAATTCACGATTGGTTTTATATAAAGACAACAAACAAACATTAAAAATGAAACATACGAAACAAAACTTCCATTGACACGTCATAAACAGTAATTAAAGCAAGCTTCTTATTTACTTAAATTAAGATTCATACTAACTAGATCAGTAACACAAAATTCATAAATCACCAACCTAATTTCGGATCAAGCAATGCCAAAATGTCAAGAACAATTTTGAATATTGTCTATGGCACTTTCAAGAACAAATTACCGGTTAAACCGAGTTACGCGATTCAACAAAACCTACTACACAAATCAATTAACCAACATATGACAATCACATATACTAACATGTTTAGCCTTAAATTTTTTTCCAAGGCATCCATGTGAGTCCATGAGCTCTCAACCAAAATTGAAAACCCAAAATAATTCTCCAAAAATCGTTTTTCAATAAGTTAACAATCAGACATATTGGTAACAAACCAAATAAGCATGATTAACACATAACCTTGGCTCTTCATGCCACTAATGGAATTTTAGCGATTAGCATGTCTCTGCTTCTAGTCTATAGATTAGAATAGATAGATTTTGTTAAGTCGAATAAAAAGAAAACTCAAAAAAGGCAAATTAAGGTTCCATGGTGTTTTACAAGAAGTTGATGATAAACACTCAGTTGAATTCTAGTTAGTATGAATGATAACTTAAGTAAATAAGAAGCTTGCATTAATTACTGCTTATGATGTGTCGATGGAAGTTTTGTTTTGGAAAACTTAAAAGCAAACATATGCTTCATTGTTGTTTAATATTTGTTTGTTGTGTTTTTCTAAAACCAATCGTTAATTTTAATTAGATCAACTCATGATATAGAAGAAACAATGTAAAAAATGATATAAAATATATATGCTATATGTGAACTTGTCATGTATATCTTTTTTGCGCACATGATATTAATTTGGATTTAGAGATGTGTGATTCGAGCATATTGATTGGTTTAGTCGTTGACTAAAATAAGTTTAGGTCGATTATCTAGTTGGTTTGTTATCATATGTCAATTTTGATTTACCGATGTATGAAAAGTTTCTTTTTGATCAATATGGTTTAATTGAATATTTGTGCATTATGTTTTTCTTGTTTCCTATATTTAATTCATAATTATAATTGAGAATCTATTTTCATATACATACTTATCAAGGTTTTTCACCCGCGCGTTGCGAAGTGTCTGTATACGATGTGCTTTAACAAAGTATGTTTTTCGTAATTTTAATTTAATAGTGAACACAACATCTATATCTAAGAATAAGGAGTAACATCATTCTAAAATTGTTACAGTTATTCATGCAGTTTAAGAAACCAAAACCTAGAACACAACAACATCTATATCGAATAATCATGAGTAACATATCATTCTAACACCATTACAAGTTTTCATGCAACTTAAGAAACCAACACCTACGAATAACTTTAAAAATTTACAGGTTTATAATCTAAGATTTCTCAAGAAGCACTGAGGGTGCTTGATATGATATTAAAGTGTTACGAACAAAAGTGCATAAACTAAATTCTAAACTCAACCCACTTCTCGTAACATGTAAATTCTGGATTATTTTTCATGACTAAAACAAATAATAACTGTACATGAGTTTCGTAAGTGGAAGCGTAAGTTTCTACATAAAAGCGGCTTATTCCAAACGCTCCTATAAAACTTGTAGCTATAAACATACGTATCATGGACTACACAACTTGTTACGAAAAGACTCTTGCTTTGGGGAGGGCATTCCAAACTGATAACTGATTCATGCTAAAGCAGTCAACTAAAGTCAACCACATATGTGGTCAATATAGTCAAATACCCTAGACCAATGCCTCCAGATAGTACAGAGTATCACCGGGTCGTTATGTCCCAGCGAGGCGTGAATGGTATTTGAAACGGCTTTGTGATCGGGTGATTCTGAATAGGAAAGGGGTTTGAGATGATTACACTTAAGAAAATACAAGTTAAAACAACTTAAATAAGATATATTAATGAAAACGTGATTCTAAATTTAAAAACGCGAAAGTTATTTAAATAAAAATGTGAGTGCGCAAAATAAAAAGTGAATTTTATGCTACGCTAGTCCTACGGGTTTCCAAATAATTTTCCTACGTACTAGATGACAAAAGAAATTTTTGGAAAAAAGAAAATAATTTTTTAGACTACTGTATTATTTATTATTAATTAAAAACTAACTTGTTGACATAAATAATGCATAAAAACGTTATTTATATTTTCCGATATATCTATGTTTTGACGATCACAAAATGTAAAATCAGCAAACGTAAGATTACTACGTAAACAAGTATTAAGCTAGTTTATATCATCATATCCAACTTAATCACTAAGGTATGGATAAACAAGTGCTTAATACATCTCATGATCAAAGGGGTACTTAATTTATTATTACAAAGTTTATTTAATTATATAAACATATTATATATTTTTGAAAAACACTTTTGGTAATAAAGAAAAATGTTTTAATCATACTAAATATATGAATTCAAATTTTTAACCAAAATCAGTTAGTTTTTCACCAAATAAACTTTCCCCACTAAAAGACAGATTTTCTGGCCATTACAGCTGGGCGGCCCCCTTAATTATAAGGGGACCGGCCATGAATTAAGGGGACCGGCCAGGCTCCTGTGTCAGAATTTTTCTCATACAAATACCACCTTAAATTTGGTATTTTGCCTTACCTTTTGCATGAAAATTTCAAATCTAAAACTCTCTAAACATCTTCCAAAACCCTTTGATCATTAGATTACTAATCCTTGTTTCAAGTGATTCAATCCCTTCTCATCTATCCTCATCCAAAGTGCAAAAAAAGAATACACCTTCTACAACTAAGTTCAAGAAGTATTGAAGAGTAGTTGTGTATATTGTGTATATTATTTGTGAAGTTGTGTTGTGCTTGTAATAAGTAGTTTAGGAGTAATAGAAGTTGTGTAGGGAGAAGAAGTTGTTTAGTAGTGACGTAGTGTAGTTGTGAAGAAGATTGGTATGAAGTAGATAGGTGTGAAGTAGTAAGCGGTGAAGTAGATTGGTGTGAAGAAGTTGTGTAGAACTTATGATCAAGGTGTGACGAAGTTGTGGTGTGTACATTGGTGTGTAAGATTTTCTCCGCCATAAGGGAGTTTGTTGACATAGTGAAGAAAACTCTCGAGTAGGTGACTCGGGGAGTGGAGTAGGAACAAGGAAGGTGACCTTGTAGCCGAACCACTATAAATCATTGTGTTGTGGTTTGATCTTTCCAACTCTTTTCATTACTTACTTATTTACTTATACAATATTAGCTTAGTTAGTTAGTAACTATATAATTGTTCATATTGTGCAAGTATTGAGATCACATAAACGAGAATCGAAGTTTTTTAAAACAAACTTGTTTTTGATAAATTTTAAAACGGGCGTAAAATTATTCAACCCCCCCCCCCCCCCCCTTCTAGTTTTCCACAATTGGTATCAAGAGCCACGTCAAACAAGATTTTTAAAATATATTGTATTTTAAAACTTGAATCGATCTATGGAATCGGAAAAATATTTAGAAGGGCAATCTATGCAAAGACCACCGTTATTTGAAAGTGATGTTTTCTTTATTGGAAAAATAGATTCGAAACTTATGTGAAATCAAAAGATATTAATCTTTGGCATGTTATTACCTTTGGTGACTTTCCCCCTATTCAATATAATTTTGAAACTAAAAATGATGAACTTGTATCTTTTGAAAAACAAAATGATGATTTGAAAAAGAAACTTGTTAAAAATAATGAAGCAAAAATGGTTATTTATAATGCACTACCACGTAAAGAGTATGAAAGGATCTTTATGTGTGAAACCGCAAAAAAAAATTGAAACTCTTTATTAATAACTCACCAAGGTAATAATCAAGTCAAAGATAATAAAATAGATCTACTTGTTCAACAATATGAGCAATTCACGATTCCGGAAGAGGAATCAATTGATAATGCTTTCGCTAGATTTAACACAATCATCACAAGTTTAAAAGCACTTGATGAGAATTTTTCTAGTAAGAATTTGTTAGGAAGTTTCTTAGAGCTCTTCACCCAAAATGGAGAGCTAAAGTGACGGCTATTGAAGAATCAAAGAATTTGTTAACGTTGCAACTTGATGAATTAATTGGAAATTTGAAAGTCTACGAAGCAATTATAAAGAAGGACTCCGAAATGGTCAAAGGAAAACAAGAGCAAAGCAAGTCAATCGCCTTGAAAGCTAGAAAGGAATCCAACAACGAAGATAGCTCATCTTCCGAAAGTGATGACGAAGAATATGCCATGGCCATAAGAGATTTCAAGAAATTCTTCAAAAGGCGAGGAAGATTCGTTAGACAACCACACGATGAAAGGAGAGCATTTCAAAAGAATAAAGATGACAAGTATAGCAAGAATGAGAGAAAGTGTTTCAAATGTGGTGATCCGAATCACCTCATTGGAAAATGTCCAATGATGACAAGAGATCAAAATCAAAGAGCATTTGTTGGAGGAGGTTGGAGTGATAGCGATGAAGATGAGAAAGAAACGACAATGGAAGAAAAGTGTCTCATGGCTAAGACATCAAGTGAGGTACGTTCCGAAACCGAATACTTTAGTGATGAAAATTTATCATTAGATGAAAAAGATTTAGATAGTGAATATAATAGATTATGCAAATTAGGACAACAAGTAATGGCTAAAAACAAATCACTAAAATACATAAACAACCAATTGAAAAATGAAGTACTAGAACTAAAAACTAAAATACATCAACTTGAAAAAGGTAAGGAGATTTTTGAAGAATATAAATCATGTCAAGAGCTTAAAGGTGAAAACATAATACTCAGGGAAGAAATTCGCAAACTTGATAAATTTGAAAATAGTAGTCAATCACTTGGTAAAATAATAAGTATTCAAAGAGTATCCGGAGATAAAACCGGTTTAGGATTTAACTCAACCGAAGCTTCAACAAGCGAAATAAAAAATGTCAAATTTGAAAGTGAACTTAATGAACTAAAACCTCTAAAATCTAATCCTAGGTATATACTTATTAATGATAGAAAAATACCTCTTGCAAACAATGAAGAAGTAAAAGATTTTTATAAACCGTCTTTAAAAACCGAAGTAGGATCCTCTAAACCTAAGACAAGATCTAAAACTCCACCACCTAGAAAACCAAATAACTTTCATCCTAGGTTAAATCACCTCAACTAAGAAGAAACCAAAATAGACAAAACTACAATAAAACTAGTAATCAAATGTGGAATTATCAACAAAGATATAATCCTTGGGGAATACTACCACCCTTCATGCATCCTAGCCAAATGTTAAACGTGTTTGGATCAAATAACTTTGGTCAAATGAGACAATGGGGACCAACGTAGAATATTCGCCATTCAAACTTGGTAATTTTAGTTGTCACCTCTAGTTCGTACTATTCCTCGAAGACTTTGAAGAAAAACGCATTGAAGACGAAAGGTACACATTTCCTTTTATTTCCTTGTCAAGAAATGCATGCTTAGTTTAGTCTCTTGTATTTATGTGATTTTGTTTGGCTTATAGTTTCCTCTAGATTTTATATATATACATATATATACTTATCTATCTATATTTTATCTATATATATATATATATATATATATATATATATATATATATATATATATATATATATATATATATATATATATATATATATATATATACACACACACACACTTAGCTATATTTAGGATCTTATAACCTAGAAAACTCATTTGTTGACTTTCTAGGACTAGAAATTGTTCGTTTACGAACCTTTTCTTTCCCCCCACTTGCCTTCTTGAACTTCAATGTTCAACGACACTCATGTTGATGTAGAGAAATGAGTCGAATAATCTATGGATGAAACAAACTCCCGTCTTCCGTTGCATACATCTCCCTCCTATATTCTCGTATTATAAGCCCATACTATATACGTATATATATATATATATATATATATATATATATATATATATATATATATATATATATATATATATATATATATATATATATATACTTATAAGCCTTCCACAACTCTCTCGTCCACTTGACAACTTGATAAATTTCATCCGAAATGATCTAGAAATTTTAATTAACGAAATGTCAAGTAAAAGTGTAAAGTAACTCCTTTCGTGCGAATACTCTCCAACGTATTTTTGATTAAATATAAATCTAACATATATATATAAATATTTTTTTGCTCTTTCCAGAAACCAAAACCACAAAAAATCAAGTTTTGGAGGGCGGCCCCCTTAATGTTTAAGGGGACCGGCAGCCAAATAATGGGCGGGCCCCTTAATGTTTAAGGGGGCCGGCCATCTGATTGTCCCAAATCGTTTTCCCTCTTATTTCTTTTGTCAAACACTCCTCTTTCTCATTACCCCCATTTTCTGCTGCTGCTGTGACGAAATTCCAAACCCCAAAACTTCTAAAACCACTTCCAAATCACATAATTCGGGTTATTTCGCAAAGGGCAAATTCATCTAACACGATCACTGTTGGGAATTATACTAACAGTTACCACGGATAGTGAAGATGTTACAACTGCAGAAGATTGTACTTGCAGTGGAAACTCATTACCACTGCAAGAACAATATATTACCACTGCTTATTAGATTACTGTTAGGAAACTCGTCTAGATAAATATAGAATAGATCTTGTGTATATCTTATTCTATTAGCTTTATACTTATCTTGTAGAAGAGGACTCCTTGTATTATAAAAGGAGATCCTAGGTTAAAGGTTTGACATAAGTTGTCATATACGTTTCTAGAGCTTCAAGGTGTAACCCTAGTGATATCAAGATCACTCGTATTATTATCATTAATAATATTGGAGCTAATAGTTTGTTTACATACATTGTTCATATACAACTGTCTTACTCACAATCAAACTTCTAAGTGTTACTAAGTAGATTCCGCATACTTAGTGATATAATTCAAAGTATCAATCTAACACAAGTTCAAGGTGTTTAGATCCATCAAGTGGTATCAGAGACATGGGGCTCGTGATCGTGGGATTAAACAAGGTTTGGTTTGTCGAAAATAGAAGAAAATTCGTAACTGGTTCGTATCTTTAAAACTCACTGCAGAGCAGTTTTCAAACATCAATACCTCCTTCGTTAACCGTTGGATCGGGCTGAAATTTTTACTGGAGGTTCTTGACAAATCAAGGAAGAGTTCCACCGGAGGGATCTTCAATCTGAACTTTCAGTAGAAAGATAAAAATTGTTGAAGTCTGCTGCTGCAACAGGTGAAAAAGTCAAATTTTTAGGGTTTCTTTGATATTTAACTTCCTCAATTCGTGTTTACTTGAATTTAATTCATTCTGGAAGTTGAATATATGTTGTTGGTGTCTAATATTCATGAAAGAAAGCGGCTATGGATGTGTATGATCGATTTTTAATGATATTGGGTTTTTAGCGACACTTTTAAAGTGTTCAAGTTTTCTGTTGGCGAATCTGTTAAGGAAGAGTGTTCAAGTTTTCTGTTGATAGATTGATTTATCTGTTGAAGGTTAGGGTTTTTGCAAACCCTAATTCACTAAAAACAGGGAAGGTGATCACTTGTTTATGATAGCAGTTTGATAGCAGATTTGATTTTTGTGTTTAAAGGTTTGATCTATTTGTTCTTACTAGTCTTGGTGAGTCAGTTCTAGGATTGACGATGAACCCTAGTAGGAATACGTGATGATAGCTGCTTGGTGATTTCTTTGATGATTTCATGATACTATACAATTGACATCGGTACGTGATGACTGGTGAACAAGTTGGGTACTGACCTTTCATGATATTGCTGCTACATATTCTGGTTTGATTTTATATATTAAAAATCTTGTACAAATGAAGTAGCAACTGCACGTGGTTTACTAGTTATTTGGTGGTACATATGAGTAAGAATTTTATATTCTACTTGTCTATGTTACGGGTTAAACGTTTGTGGGAAGTAAGAGTAAAGATTGTTTCCACTGATAGCTTCAAGTTACCACTGCTAGTAGTATCTCGTTTCCACTGCAAGTTGACAGTTACCACTGCAAGCTTATTTATTTCCACTCCTGTCAAGATTGTTACCACTGTTCGTTTCCACTGCTAGTTAAAAGTTACCACTGCTACGTTTTGTGGTTTCCACTACTAGTTATTTATTTCCACTGCTGGTAATTATTTTTCCACTGCATATACAAGTTACCACTGATGCCTTAATTGTTTCCGCTGCTGTTCATATTTCTTAAAGGGCATGTGGTTGGTACTTATTCATGTTGCTATATTTCACGTGGAGACTTTGATTATTTCATTGGCAATCATGAGTTACAAGCAGTGAGGGGAAGTATATATTATTTTGGAACAGTTGGTTCCAACACACACACGGGGGAAGATATACACACATGATGGAAATTTGGATGTTTGATTTATTGGTTCTTAACAGATTCAAAGGCTCGTTCTTATTGCTGAATTGGTTACGAAGAAAGGTTTTTATCACCTATTTGATGATGAAATGGAGTTTCACAGGTTTGTGTTTTATCATACCTTTTTCACTTGGAGGTAACTTGTTCGTTCGTTCAGGTGACTACGAATTAACAAACACTTGAAGGAGTTACGTTATTGTGCTCAGTGTTTATTGTCAAGAGATTGCGATCTCCCTATATGTTAAGTATACGTTCGAAGTCAATTTTAGTACAAGATATAAGGCACAAGTTTGGGTTGTTCTACTTCAGCATCAAGTTGGTTATACTTAGTTTTCTTCATCAGTAATCATTACATAGAACCTACATTCAATACATGGTTAACATATGGGTTTCAGGGGAAGCTTATTGTTAAAATGATTAACCATTTATATGCTACATCGAGGTGAAGGTTTTTACTACTGCTAGTTGTTATTACTACTGATGGTTTGGATTTCTATTGTTTCAAGTCCATTTTTAGATGCGGAAAACTTAATGGTGGGCGACTTTGAAACATTGGAAAGATGAATTGGACGTGTAATATTGATTTGTGGTTGTGAAGATCAAGGTTGCATACATTTGTCCCCTGTTTGATGATGACAAAAAGGGGAAGAAGAATATTTTGAAGATTGCAGCTTGAAGATCCTTGATGATATGCATGGTTTAAGGGGAAGTCACATGTTTCATGACATACTAACTTTAGGGGAAGTTCATGCTTATTGGTTTTGTCATTATCAACTAGGGGAAGATTGTTGAGAATTACAATTAAGTTGATAAGACAAAACATGTGAAACATGAGGGACTTATGGAGACAAAGGAAGAAACTTGCAAAGAAAGAAAAAGATTACTGCATATCTTTTTATTATTCTAGAATATCCTTTGTAACCCTAGTATCTCTATTATATAAAGAGATACAGGGAATTGGCTTTAATCGTACGTACAAGATGTAAAGTCTAGAAAGGTGTGTGTGTGTAGAGACGTTTTATGGGAAAACGTCTAGGGTGATTTGTGGCTAAGCCTCAACGATCTTAGATCGCTGTTAGAGTGTAACCATGCTACACTTGATCACGTAGCATTGGGGCTTTGGTGTATGTTAGAGTAGAGATGATGATGAGAAACCTTGTTAGCAATAATAAAGATGTTTTGTTTATTCCGCTGCGTACATGTTCTTTATCTTTATTATTGTGTAATCCCTAGATGAGGTCTAAACAACCTCGAGCTATAAACGATCTCAACAAGACTGCAGAGGAAGAAGCTGCCAGAATAAGATCAGTTAAAGGAAAAGCTATTGTGGTTGCTTCAGATCAAGAACAAATAAGAAAGATTTCTAAGAAAGAACAAGCTCAGATCAACTTTGATGCAAGATTAGCAGAGCAACAAAAAGCTGAAGAGAATGAAAGAAAGAAAAAGATTAAGGAAGATGAAGTTGCTAGCTTTATGGAAGCAACTAGGTTGGATAAACTTGAAGCTGTTATGGCAGAACCTATTTCAAGTATCTCACCAACTGTCATACATGAGAAACCTCCATTATTCACTTATGTGCCTACAGAAGAAGAGATGGGATATTTGATTAACAATGATTAAGTAATCAGGAAGAAGGCCATTGAACTTATTGCAAATAAAATCTTGAATGAAGAACAAAGGTCTGCTCAACTTAAAGATTTCATTCAAATGAAGAATCAGCAGGCTCTTGATGAAATCATTGGGGATGCTAGAAAAGGTCAAAAGAAGCCAAGAAAGCTTACAAAGGCACATATTATTGCTGAGATGAAGACTTTTTGTTGTCATGTTGGTAACATGAAGATGGCTCAATTCAAAGGAATGTCACATGAACAGGTTGAAGGTATTTACTACAGAATCAAAAGACAAGATAGTAAATTCATTCCAATGGATCAAGAACCATTATCTATGAAGACAAAAAGAACTGGAGTGAGTCTTGAATCTAAAGATACAAAGAAGTTGAAGACTCAAAGATTGTCTCAAGCAACAGAGGGTCCTAGCAAGTTGACTGAAGAGCAAGTTACAAATATGTTGTTTATAGAGACTGATGTACTTAATATTGAACCTCTACAAGCAAATTATCCAGTTGTTAATTGGGAGATCTTTTCTGATAGTTTTGGTGTTGCTTGGAAGATCATCAGAACTGGAAGTGTCACAAACATTTGCAGAGACTTTGATGATATTGTTAGATGTTGTGATAGAGAAGATTTGGATACTTTGTGGAAAATTGTTCAAGATCAGTTTAAGAAGGAAGAACTTGTTGATGTCAAAGCTAAGGAGTTATGGGTTCACTTCAGAAGATTATATGAACCTGATCCAAGTGATAGGTATTGGAGATTTGAAGCTCATGGTACAAGAACTTTGTGGAAATTCTATGATTCAAGTTCTGTACATCATGTTTCTACTCAAGATGGAGTTGATGTCTTTATGCTGGATGAGAAAGAATATCCATTGAGAGCTGGAGTATTGAAAGTGATGTTGACAGAAAAGCTTAGATGTTGGGAAAGAACTGAAGTCATAGATGATTTGATACAAAGGATTTATGATCAAAGTGTGAGAGCTGATAAAGAGTTAAGAAGATAAAGATAAGTGTTTGGAAGAATTCCCATATCCTCATGTTAATGAATACTTGAAGAAACTTATTGATTTATGTATTAATCATAAGTTAGGGGAGGATTGCTGGGAATTATACAAACAGTTACCACGGATAGTGAAGATGTTACAACTGCAGAAGATTGTACTTGCAGTGGAAACTCATTACCACTGCAAGAACAATATATTACCACTGCTTATTAGATAACTGTTAGGAAACTCGTCTAGATAAATATAGAATAGATCTTGTGTATATCTTATTCTATTAGCTTTATACTTATCTTGTAGAAGAGGACTCCTTGTATTATAAAAGGAGATCCTAGGTTAAAGGTTTGACATAAGTTGTCATATACGTTTCTAGAGCTTCAAGGTGTAACCCTAGTGATATCAAGATCACTCGTATTATTATCATTAATAATATTGGAGCTAATAGTTTGTTTACATACATTGTTCATATACAACTGTCTTACTCACAAGCAAACTTCTAAGTGTTACTAAGTAGATTCCGCATACTTAGTGATATAATTCAAAGTATCAATCTAACACAAGTTCAAGGTGTTTAGATCCATCAATCACCATTACATATTTTAAGTTTTTCATAACACATTTCATCTAATTCCATCTAATTTGGTCAAACTCAAGATTATGCATGTTTTAATAATTTTTTCAAATTCATAATTTCTTTCGAATTGGGTCTAAAATTTCCATAATTCGGGTTATTTCGCAAAGGGCAAATTCATCTAACACGATCACCATTACATATTGTAAGTTTTTCGTAACACATTTCATCTAATTCCATCTAATTTGGTCAAACTCAAGATTATGCATGTTTTAATAATTTTTTCAAATTCATAATTTCTTTCGAATTGGGTCTAAAATTTCCATAACTAAATGCTTCCCTTAGGATTAGGATGCTTAATTAACACTAGAAACTAATTATTATAAACCCTCTTGTTGAAAATGTTTAAAAAATTTCATACACTCCTTTTCAAAATTTTGGTAGACACATTGTTGAATAATGCTATAAAAACTTGTTAAAACTAATCACATTATGTTCTTATAACTTGTAAAACATGAAACTATATTTTTCGACTAAGTAAAATTTTTTTAACGATAAGAGGGTGTTTAGATTATGTCCAAATAATGTCGAAATTAAGTCATTATAATTTTTATAAAACATTGTCAAGATTATAAACCTAAAACTAGTAATTCGGACTTGTCAAGATATATAATTCATATATATATTGACATACTAGTAGTGTAAGTGTCTAGTTAAGGAAGCGTTTGGTTTAGTAAGAAAAATAGTATTTTTGAGTCAAAACATAAACCATCCTTTTTGAAAACAAATCACATGCATAAGAAACTCGTAAGAAATGACTAGTTTTACAACCTAAAGTAAATCTAGTAAATTTCATGATATATTAAGATGTTTAAAAGGGCGTTTGGATTTGTCCATAACTACTTGCTAAACATTGTAAAATATATCTAGAACGAGTTAAAAATAAAAATAAGGAACATGGTAAACTACTTCTTAGGATTATCGTCTTAGAGTCGAAGTATGTTTACGTTCCAACATAAGTCTTAACAATATATACATCTTTATTTTTATTTTTATTTTTTTATTTTGGTCTTTTGTATTGTTGTTGTGTTAAGGTGAAAATGCCAAAAGTGACTACCGAAGATCTTTCCCACATTAAAAACTACATTCCTAAAGTTTTCCAAATCCCTACTACATCTCCTTCCATTGGACGTATATATAGTCAAATTGAAGATAGAAACGTTCATGAGGGATGTGTAATAGATCTAGCTTTTGCTCAATCCGACTACATTGATCGCTTGTTTACAAGCATCAACTTCAATTGCCTCTTTGAAATCAATGAACCAATCGTTCCTCGTTTCATAGTTGATTTCTATAGCCAAGTCACGGTTCAAACCAATGATCTTGGTGCCATCACCATCTCCTTCATGATCCAAAATGAATTTATCACTTTAACTCTTGAGCAATTCGGTCAAATCCTTCAAATTCCTTTTAGAGGTCAAGCCGTTTTCACAAACGAGTGGGACCTCGAATCACTACATCGTTGTCGACCAACCTTTGGTCCATATCTCTCCGACATCCCTCATCCCGACGAAATTCGTCAAGTCCTTGGTGTGGAGCGTGCCACTACTACCCGAAAAATAAAATCCAAAAACGTCCAAATCTCTTCATACCAACTTCTCCTCAAGGAATTAGGCCCCCACACGAAGCGTTGGGAAGAACTCATTCGTGAGAATGCGTTTGGTACCGGAGGTCACCGGGACCATCTCCCGGCGTGCCTTGCCCACATGTTGTATTGTATCGCTATTGAAAAGCCATACAATTTGGCCTACTTCTTTATCAAACGGATTGAGTGTGCTAGAAAAAATCCCAAAGCCAATCTTCCATATGGAATATTTCTAACTCGTCTCTATCTTCATGTTATCGAGTACTACCCTAATCTTGACAATAGCATCTACGAGTCCATCTATCCCACCTTATGTCCTCTTGCTCTAAAACAAACTCGACGAACTCGAAGTGACAAGGGAAAATCTCGTCGTCATAGCTTTCACGGTTCATCTTCTCGACAAGACGGTGATGATGAGGAGGAAAACACCCATGGTGCTAGTACCCCTTCGTTCTCCGAGTTCGTTGATAATCTAGAGGATCTCGACTATCTTGAATATTCAACCCCATCTCCTAGCGATCAAACCGATGAAGTACTTCGTGAACGAACAACCGAGGTGCTTAGACGACAAAAGAGTTTACATGAAGAAGTTAGAGGTGGCTTCAAATCCATCGGGAAGACGTTGAAGGGTATCTTTGGGAAGAAAAAGAGATGATGGAGATTAGATTATGATTGTTGAACAATATTTATTTTTATGACTTTTGATACTTATGTGCTACTTGTCCGACTTATCTTCGGAAGTACTTGTAAGTCTCTTAGATAATTGTTTGGATATTTGATTAGGATGATAACTTGCCTAATTATGTTTAATATATGCTTATAATTGCATGTTTTATCACTTAATCTATATATATGCTTGCATGATTAGTTTATATATATATATATATATATATATATATATATATATATATATATATATATATATATATATATATATATATATATATATATATATATATATATATATATATATATATATATATATATATGCTTTCTAATAGACAAAAACAAATGTGAAATGTCAAAATAGAGCTTGCTGCAAAAACAAAACAGAATATAACGTTTTTCTAGAAAAATTTGAAAAATTTGATTTCTGGGTCGTTAGATGGGCGGCCCCCTTAAATTTAAGGGGACCGGCCTGCATTTAAGGGGTCCGTCCACCCATACAGTATTTTTTACTGTTTTCTTTTGCATCTTGTGACTTCTTTTGCTAGTCTCAGCTACCATTTCCCTTTAAATCTAAGCTGCTTTTGGTATCTAACCATCTATTTCCAAATTTATTCCATTTCTAAACATGTTATCATACTATATAATCCCCATGCATATTTAATTCACATTCCATCATCCTCAACCTTTATCAAACCTCATCCTTTCATCATGTCATCACCAAGAACCACCTACTCAAACAATGCCAAGAAACAAAAACTTGTCATTATTCCACCAAAACAACTCTTCATTGATCTCACCAATGAAGACAACACCACTCCATCACCACCACCTCAATGCTCATCTCCTAGTGCACTAAATGCACCTTCCAAAACAGCATCAACTAATGGAACCTCCACTTCTTCCATACCATCCACTTCATCCACAAATGACTACATAAACATCCACTTGTCTCCTCCACCAAGAGCTCCACCATCATAACCTACCATTGAAAACACAACTCTTGCATTAAGCCTGTCATTATCACCATTAACACCTCTTGATGCACACTTCTCATCATCCCCTATCAATCCACCAACCTATAACCCCGTCCCATGGAGCTTACTTGAAGCTCATGGTGACACTTGCCTTTGTTGCATCCAAAACTAAACAATTGTGTTCGGACTAAGAGATGAGATACAATTCATGTTTTCACACATTGAAAACTTGTTGCATCAACTACCAACCACCACTACTACAACTCCACTACCACCAACAACAAGCACACCTCCTCCACCACCATCAACAAACACTCCTCCACCATCACCATCTCCATGTTCACCATCAATTCCACCCAATTAAACATGCTTGGTATTTTGCAAATAAAATTGTCTTAAACCATTTTGGATGGCAAGCTCTAGAGAGGACCTTCATGTTAGAGCTTTGGTTTATTTTAGTTATGATTGTAAGCCTTCTAGGCTTTTATTATTTGCACTATTTGTTTTATCATTTAGTTTGTTGATGTAATGCTTGTTGTAACCTTTTTCTATCAATGATTACGGTTATGTTTAGTTTCTATTCTTGCATGCTATCTATATATGTTGCTTGTCCACTAAATATTTTTTGCAAGAACTCCATATCTCGATTCCTTTATGACCTCAAAACGAGGGGGAGTATACATCAAGGGGGAGCTCCAATTATATCGGGATAACCTTTTTGATGCTAACAAAAAGGGGGAGAATTGATATAAACTCACAATAATACTTGTATATATACTAATTTTCGCTTAATGAGTTTAGATTTTGTAATCATCAAAAAGGGGGAGATTGTTGACATAAATAATGCATAAAAACGTTATTTATATTTTTCGATATCTCTATGTTTTGACGATCACAAAATGTAAAATCATCAAACGTAAGATTACTACGTAAACAAGTATTAAGCTAGTTTATAGCATCATATCCAACTTAATCACTAAGCTATGGATAAACAAGTGCTTAATACATCTCATGATCAAAAGGGTATTTAATTTATTATTACAAAGTTTATTTAATTATATAAACATATTATATATTTTTGAAAAACACTTTTGGTAATAAAGAAAAATGTTTTAACCATACTAAATATATGAATTCAAATTTTTAACCAAAATCAGTTAGTTTTTCACCAAATAAACTTTCCCCACTAAAAGACAGATTTTCTGGCCGTTACAGCTGGGCGGCCCCCTTAATTATAAGGGGCGGTCCCCTTAGAATTAAGGGGACCGGCCAGGCTCCTGTGTCAGAATCTGTCAGAATTTTTCTCCTATAAATACCACCTTAATTCTGGTATTTTGCCTTACATTTTGCACGAAAATTTCAGATCTAAAACTCTCTAAACATCTTCCAAAACCCTTTGATCATTAGATTACTAATCCTTGTTTCAAGTGATTCAATCCCTTCTCATCCATCCTCATCCAAAGTGCGAAAGAAGAATACTCCTTCTACAACTAAGTTCAAGAAGTATTGAAGAGTAGTTGTGTATATTGTGTATATTATTTGTAAAGTTGTGTTGTGCTTGTAATAAGTAGTTTAGGAGTAATAGAAGTTGTGTAGGGAGAAGAAGTTGTTTAGTTGTGAAGTAGTGTAGTTGTGAAGAAGATTGGTGTGAAGTAGATAGGTATGAAGTAGTAAGTGGTGAAGTAGATTGGTGTGAAGAAGTTGTGTAGAAGTTGTGATCAAGGTGTGACGAAGTTGTTGTGTGTACATTGGTGTGTAAGGTTTTCTCCGCCATAAGGGAGTTTGTTGACATAGTGAAGAAAACTCTCAAGTAGGTGACTCGGGGAGTGGAGTAGGAACAAGGAAGGTGACCTTGTAGCCGAACCACTATAAATCCTTGTGTTATGGTTTGATCTTTCCAACTCTTTTCATTACTTACTTACACTACTACAAAAAATCTCACAGAAACTGGTCAAAATAGCCCATGAAGAGTGGTTTTGGAACCACTCTCTGAAGGGGGGTATCTCCATTATAGAAACATATAGAAACCGGTTTGGCAACCTATCTCTATTAGAAGCATCGATGATTGATGCTAAACCGTCAACTTATATTGACCAAGTGATGGTCAACAAGGTCAAAGGCTTAGAGTCAATGCTCCGCGGAATATAGTGTTTCCTCAGGTCATTATGTCCCGACGAGGTGTGAATGGTTATGAAACGGTTTCGTGATCGGGTGAATTTGGATGAAAAGGGGTTTGAGATTGATTGAACTAAGGAATCTACAATGAAATAGCTTAAACAAGCTATTTGAATAAGACGAGAAACTAGAAAAAACCAGAAACGATTAAAACCTAAAAACGCGTACGTTACGTTTAAATAAAACGTAAACGTACAAAATAAAACGTGAAATCTGAGATCTGAAAACACCTAGGGGGTGAAAATGACTTTTTTACAAAGTAAAAGGTAAAAGAAAATTTTTAGAAAAAATAAAATAAATTTTTACACTATTTAATTATTTAATATTAATTAATTACTAATTATTACTAATTATTAATATTTAAAACACTTAAATATAATTTAATACTAATTAAATACTAGAAAAATGAAAATAAAATTTATAAAATTATAAAATAACTAAAAATAAGTTTTAAAATTAAAAATAAGTATTTTTGTCTTTTTGTGATTTTTCTATGAATTAATTACTAATTAATTATTAATTACCTAATTAACTATTTTAAATTAAGAAAAATAGCAAATGAACAGTAAAAATTCTAATAAAATTTCTAAAATTATTTTATAACATATAAAAGCTATAAAAAATATAAAAACTAGGTTTTACTTAATAAAAACTAATTATGCTATTTTAAACTAATTATTAATTAATAATTAATAAAACTAAAATTAATTCTAATAAATACTAAATAATAAAATAAAAATCTGAAAAAATTATTATAAATACTTTAATATAAGAGGAAATTAATAAAAATATAAAAATGACAAGTACTTAATTAAAATTTAAAAATGAAAATTAAAATCAAATTACATTAAATAGAAACTATCACTTAATATTAAATTGATTTTTCTTGATTTTTATTTTAGAAACTTATTTTACAACTAAAAACAACAAACTTTTACAAAAACAACTTTTATGAAAATCAAAAATAAGCTGAATACAAGCTTATATGAGTCAACAGTTCTTTTGTTGACCAAGGGGTGAAATAAGCTCAAATGAGACCCTGTGGGACCCACAATGGTGAAATCTGGTCCAACTAAGTTAATAAGACATTAATAAGCTGGAAAAAGCACACTTGGACCTCAGAATAAGCATATAAGCTCAAAATAAGCACTATGAAATTTTGTTTGAAACTGAAAAGTGGGACAGATTTTAGGGCCTGATTCAGATGGGTCCCACAGGGTTGGAGGTCAACATGATGGTCAAACCATGAAGTCTGGTAGGAGGGGAGTGGAAAGGAACCAATATGGGTGGCTGTGGACCACCATGGTGGCCAGAAGACCACCACAAAGTGGGTGGTGTGGAGTGGTAACTGATGTAGCAGGGCAGATGCTTGCCCTGCAAGTGTCTTTGGGACGATGGTGGGCCCCACACAAAATTACCAAAAATAAAAGGAAGTTGGGGATTGAAATTTGAGCTGGTAGACAAATAATAGAAACAAGTTTCACATCATGAAAGCAAATACATAAATCAAATAAAATCTTGCAACTTTTGAGAAAAACTGATATGGTGAACTTTGACTTTTCACTAAACACTCACAAATTGACTTTTGTTGATTTTGGTTGGATCTAACTAACTGAAAACATGTTTTTAAGTTAAATTAAGACTAAATTATGTTAAAACAACAACATATGCTATGAGATTATGGATTATGAGGATCAAAAACCACCACAGTTAACTATGGTGGTGAGATTTGCTTGATATTGACTTTTGACACTATTACCTACTGATTTTATAACTAAAATGCAACTAATGGACCTACTATGACATGTATAGACAATAAACAACAACTGAAATGCCCTAGGACTCAGTGAGCACTCTTGACCCAAACACCCCCTTATGATGGGTCTGTTATGATTTTCAAAGGGAAATGCAAGTTTGGGACCTAGGTTTTACTGATAAAGGACAAAGTAAGTGTACCTAAGCTTAAGTGACTAAAAAATAAGCAAATAACATAAGCAGAAATGGATAAGCAGTGTGCTATATTGAAATTGCAATAAGATAAGAAAACACTCACAAATTACTTTTATGCAAGAAACTGTGGAACAGGGGCTAAGAGATACACCTACTGCCTCCCAAAGGCTCTAAACCATCATCAATTCACAAATAACCACTGTTGCAGCTTCTTCTTCATGTTCACTGATTTTCAAATAAAAATCCATTTAATTGGAATTTTGAGCATTTTTTTAGAAATATGGATGAGAGCTGAAGTTAAAGCTTAATAAGCTTATGCAAAGATATTGGCAGCTCAATGAGACTAATAGAACCTAATTCAAACTCCTTTCAACATATTAAACTAAAATGTGAATTTTAAGTAAATAAAAATGTACATTAACTGAATTAGAACTTGATAAGCTTACATTAATAATTGAAAGTACTTTAAAATACACTACAAATGCTTAATTCAATGTTTAAAAACTAGATACTACACTGGAAATTGGAATTTAATTAAAACGACATTAAAACCTATACTAAACTACACTACTATTAACTACTGCCTTCCACTTCTCTTTTTCTTTTCTTTTTATATGTCCTGGAGTGTTGTACTTTCCTTCCCACTTCTCTGGACCATTAGATTAGCTTTTGTTGATCCTAGCCGTTTAAAATCGTTTGGCGGGAAAACAGATTTGGGGCAATTAGGCAGGTTTGGTGAAGTAATTAATGAGGGTAGGAGGGGGAAGGTGAGGTTGGTGTAAGAGTTATTGATAGTTGGTGATAAAGGTGAGGTTGGAGGGGGGGGGGGGGACATGGAAGCGTGAAATGGGGAGGTGGGGGATGATGAACAGTGCCCTGGGGTGGACTTTCCTTGACCGGGTGTTATTATTATTTTAGGTTTGGGCCGGGTCTGATGGGCTTAGGGGATTTGGGTGGATCAGGCTTGTGTTGTTGGGGTGTTTGTTTGTTTAGGTAATAAAAACCACAAGGACTAAATTAGTAAAGTCCTCAAAATTAAGGGACTGAAAATGGACATTTCCTAAAGTTTATGATAAGGACCAAACTTGCCAATCAACAATATTTCAAAAACCATTTTTATGCCTTTTTCATTTTTCAAAATTTCCCGGGGACTAAAAATGACATTTTTCAAAGTTAAGGGACCATTCTTGCCATTTTGTGAAAAACTTTTATCCAAGGACTAATATTGAACATTTTGAATTTCCAAGGACTAAAAAGGATTTTTCATCCAAAAATATCCCACCAGGGACTAAATCTGCCAAAATCCGAAACTCCAGGGACTAAATTGTAAATTTCTAAAACTTTCCAATTTTTCACCAAAGGACTAAATATGACAACTTATGATTTCAAAATGACCTTTGGTGATAATTTTCCATATTTTGAATATCCAGGGACTAGTTTTGTAATTTTATGAAAGTTGGGGGACTGAAACTGCCAATTTTGCAAACTTTGTGCGTTTTTCATTTGTTTTTGCTCATTTTGCATCTAAAACATATAAAACACAATTTTGAAATATTTTTATTATTTTGATGCATTTCTGAGTGTTTTTGTATGTTTTGTAGTTCAGATTAGACAAAAAATGATGAGTGTTTGAGCACTCATCAATCGACACTGGTTTTCTCCTTAAAAACAGTCTCCATCATAGAGTAAACAAACATATTTTTATTGTATATTGACACCAGTTCTCTCACAACCTGTCTTTATAGAAGTATCCAACCTATCTTTATAAGATTAAAAAGATATGTTTTTAATTAAAAACCTGTCTTTTTGGTAAATCAATTTTATTAAAAAAAAAAATCATTTTTGAAATTTTCCAATAAATTGGAAAATTTTAGAAATTATTTTTTTTAATAAAGAAATACATATATATTTAAATGAAGCAAATGTGTATAAAATGATTAAAATACACCACAAATGTCGAAATCAACAAAGTAAATTAAGATAATACGTCAATTCAACTAAACATAAGACAAAATCCAAATTAAAACACTATAAATCAACAAACGATAAACAAAAACACTAGAATGCAACATAATTGAACATTGTTATCTAGGATTAATCGCGCCACAATGTAAACCATGCACCAATGATGTCATTCAACTCTTTGTTCTCTAATAGACGCTCGTCACTCCAAGGTACCTATACGTTAATTAATGAAATAAAAACATCAGTAATCTAAAAAACAAAAATTTCTAGAAAGGATAAAACTATTGCACATCTAGTGAGTTATTTAAGAAGAAAATTGTTAATAATACTCGTGTGATTTAGATAACTTCAAGTGTCCAAACAATCATGTTCCTAGCGGGTGCTCGACACTATATTCTAAGAATGATTATCTTATAGAAATAATCTAAATCAAATAACCATTAATGGACAAAAAAAATTGCAAGTGACTTTGCTCTAAAGTCATTACAATGAAAAAAGTTGAGGTATTTACATATAGGGTGTTATCGGGTCGGGTCTTGAATTTTTTTAAAGGGGCCCGCAACCCGACCTGATTAAAAATCGGGTTATCGGGTTCAGGTAAGATTCGGGTCGGTTTATGTCGGGTCATGTGATTCGGGTTATCAAGTACAAAATAATAGTTACATCTTGTGTTAAAGTTAAACAGTACGGATCAAACATATGACCCACAAAATAGAACCAAGCAATATGATATATATGTAAAACATTCAAATATGTAATTCATATATAAACTAATTAAGATGCGCACCAAAGATATTCATTTTAAGTAAACTAATAGTATCAGCAGGCTACTAAAACAACATTCTTTGACACAAAAACACTAATAGTAGCCATTCACACTTGACACAACATTCTTGACACAAAAGACTAGTGAAAAATCATATTTGCAGTACCACCAGTAGCATAACATTCTAGTAGCCATGCACAAAGACTAATGAAAAATAAAGCAAAGTACTAGTAGCATAGCAGTGAATCAAATACAATCTTCAGCAAGCCTTTCTATCATCAATCTTCAACCTTGCAGTACATACACATTCTAGAAATAGTAGGAGAAAATATAAATAAAGATTTCCAGGTCTCATCGGGTTGACCCGATAACCCGATAGCATTAATTTTCTAACCCTAACCCGACTCGATAACACTATCGATTTATTTGACCCGATTTAACCCGACCCCGATAACCTTTTAACAGTATCTACATTAATTTTTCATACAGCCTTTAGTCAAATAGCCATACTTTTTAAGCAAAGAAAAATAAAAATAGCTACATATATATATAATTGAAATCAATACATATAAAATTACTTGGTATTTTCCGAGAAGAAGGGTGCAACAAATATTTGTGTTGTTCAGGAAGAAGACGAGATGAGATGGCGAAGTGGAGCGGCAGCGGCTGTGAAGATGGGGGTTAGGGTTCGGAGGCTGATGGGGGGTGATGGTGGCTATGGTATGATGTTTGGAAAAGGGGGTTACGGTTTTTTTTAGTTTGAAAATTTTGGTTTAGTTTAGAGTGGGAATGAAATATTAAGATGAAAAATCAACTTTTCAACTCCCGCCGTTGATTTAGTGGAAAAGGGTCTTTTTGAGTCTTATCCGATGTTTTAAAAACCGGGTTTTTAATCGACCCGATTGAGATATCGGGTTACCGGTTCGACCACCGGGTCACTCCGGTTTTGTATATATAAAAAAAAGTTTTTTTTTCCAACAATACGAAAAAGAAATATATATAAATCATGACTAATCCATATATTGCGCCTAGAAAAACATTTAACAACAAAAATAACATTTAAAAATACAATTACGTCGCAAATATATATAATTAACTTGTTTTATTTAAAAAAATGAAACCCGGCCGGGTTTCGAGAACCGGGTCACTTAAAACCCAGCGAGTCTAACTGGGTTTCGAGAATTAAAAACTTGGTTCAATATGACCTTTTTTTGCCGGAACCGGTTGACCCGATCTGGTCGAACCGGGTTAACATTGGTCATATCCTTACTTGTAGGATACTCATAATCTTAAACACGTATGGTTTCTTGTGATTATATGGATCGAATTAGATGAAGAGATTAGAGAGATGTAGAAAGAAAGGTGGGAGCCTTTTTGAGAGAGAAACAATGTGTGTATTAGCTTGAAACTAATGAAAGGTCCAACCCTCTCCCTTGGGTGGGAGAGGGTATATATACTACAACTACTTGGTGCTCCATGAAACGAGCTGTAGAGTGAGCTGACAGAGGGTAAAGACCCGACCCACTCTACGAATACTATTTACATATTTAACTACTAATAAACTACATACTAACTATAATAAGGATAATTCTACGAGCTACGTAATGCTTAGCAATACTTGGGGTAACCGAGTCTTTAACTGAATAATCGTATTCCTAACAATCTCCCCCTAAGGGAGGTCACCCCAGAAGATAAGTACTGAATTCTTGCATGCATGAAATCTTGTAGCTCGTAGACTTTGATTCTTCAAACATGTCTTTGTACATTCAGCAGCAGGCTCTAGATGACTTGTTCAATGAGTTGGATGATCTTTGGCATTACTTCGAGTTCATCATCCAAATGAGTATCTGCAAGTCATCTTTGAGTAGTAATGTCTCCATGTGATTTGAACATCTTTGTGTTTGCATGCTCACACTTTTCTGGATCATGATCTTCTGCATCAGAGTTGTGGAAGCATAAATGAAGCCCAATCAATGATCATGATTTCTTAGATTGTGAAGTTGAAGTGTGAGCATGTGTTGATGGATCAACATCTTTTCAGCAATCAACCGCAACCGTCAGAAATTCCTGCAAGTAGACAGTTAGCAACAAATCATCCGGTACTTATAGGTTTGGAGTTAGAGATTGTCAACAGCATAGTGTGAAGACTCCTTCTAATCCTTACCAAGACCGTTCCCAATCGGTAAACCCTAAGAGGATTTACACGAACTACCTAAGTAGATCTACGAATGGGTGAGTCGCTGGAGATCACTCCACGACTGTTGATCGTTTGTAACCATCGCGACCACTAAGCGTAATCCACAAGGAATTACCTAAGTGACCTGCTTTCAGGGCTGCTTGATGTTGACCCTGGCAGGAATTTCCATTCAATCACTGGGAGTTACAATAGTAACATCCCTCATAAATGTTCTGGCAGATTGCTAAGATCTGCGTAGGACTCATAAGTTTACCACTGGTGTCCTTAATGTTGAACAACCATGGTAGAAGTGTCACGTGTTCCTATGAGATCTTTTTATGTATCTCGAGGCTCTAGACTCAATAAGTGCATTTGGTTTTCCTATGCGGAGATTAGGGAGAGGTCTCCTGCTTCAATATCAACCATCTCTAAGAGATATGTCGATAGATTACATCGGTTCCCCGTGAGAATGAAACAAGTTCTTTTAAGAGAACTTGAGTGGCTAGAAGGTTTAGTGCAGTGCGTCACTGGGTCCATGACGTCTTGTCTTCAATACCAATGTCGCCTTAGCAACAATCAGTAGATTATGAGTTGAACCCGGTTTCTGCCCTAAGGTTGAATAATTGGAGGGCTATTTCTTTTCACCCTTTTTCATTTCATTTCTTTTTAATTCTTCAACCCCTTCTTTCTCCATTCTCACATTTCTCCCATTTTCATAATCATACCTACGGACATTCTAATACTATCTATTTGGTATTGTCCATGGGTAGATCCCTCCGGCTCTGGCGGATCATAGGACGGTTTTCCTAACCTTAGCCACCTTATAACTTCATGACTATCCTATGTTGCCATACACCAAATCATTGAAAATTCTCTCAACGTGTTTATGATTAAGAAACACATTTTGTTAACACATTGAGAGTTTTGCCATTTTCAAATGCTCCCCCTTAACATGTGCAACGATGTTTTGATGATGAATTTGCACATGTCGGGAAGAGTTGCACTTTAGAATTGATCCACCTTTAGTAAACATGAACAGGCATTCAAGAAACGCTTACATCACTAGTTAGACTAGCTTGAAATTATTACCCGGCCTGGTCAAGTCCACAAAGGTTTCTCGAAACGGTACACTCTACTCAGACAAGTCCTCTTCGAGACACGCTTACATCACTGGTTAACCCAGCTTGAAGTTATTACCCGGCCAGGACTAGTCCTTTCGATTGATGACGGTTGTGTTTCGTCAATTCATGAGTCAAGACTGAGATGCACTCATATGAGATGCACTCATATGAGATGCAAGGATCCTTTTACAAAAACCATTTTGCTCCCCCTTAATGTGTGCATTGATATACGAAAGAGTTTAGCACATATAGGGGAGCGTTTGTTTAAGTCCAAAACAATCACATTTTATATCAGATTTCATATTTAAATCACCTTTTCTCCCCCGATCAAAAATTTCAAACCATTTGAGATTTGTGATCCCAAGTGATTTAAATAAGTTTAAAAGTTTGGGAGCAAGATGTGGTCTGATTAAAGATATTCTGATATTGAGACAATTCATTACTCCCCCTCAATCAATGAGGGAGAATGTTAGTGTCAGTTATGATGAGTTTATAAATGATTTAAAGTTTAACGAGAAACTCATGAAATAAAAAATCATGTACTGACACATAACATTTGATACCACACTACTTATGACGCACAAGATAACTGGTGGTGGTGGTGAAAGAGTAGTTGTCGTTGTTGCTACCGATGTTGTTGTTGTGGTGAAATCAAAGCCAGTCAATGAAGCTTGAACATCTGATCAAATGGTTAGAGCAGGAGCAGGCACATTCACATCAGCCATGGAATCTGCATAAGAGTATCAACAAAGATATGCATACATGCAGATTCACTCTTAATTAATTGCTACCACGTAGCAGCTAGCCTACTCATAATACCATATTCATATCATGATCAAAGAACATTCAAGCAACTCACAAAATGCTATCTAGCATGAAGAGAAACTAGCAATCATGAACATTCATTGCAAGTTTCTATCAAACATAAACAACAATCACTAACATGGTAATTCACACATATTTCCAACATTCAAATCAGGAGCTAAGGAATAAGATTCTAACCTTGTAACTACATACCTAAGCAAATCCTGAGAACACGAACACATAATCAACAACAATCAAACAATTATCAGCAAACAGCAAACGAAACACAATCAATCAGATTATACGAATGCCAGAGGAGAGAACAAGAGCAACAAACACAATGGTTTTCTAACATCATTAAGATTATAGATTTTAACGTATTTAGGGGATTAAGCGAGGAAACCAACGTGAGACAAATGGACCTTCTAGTCACATAAAGATTCTAGTTACATAAAGCTAGGAAACTATACGCAAATAGCACATAATGCCCTAAACTTTCTAACAACTAACACATTTGTCCATTTAAGATAAAGCTTAGTAAGTTCCTCTTCAACTAATACCCCATTAACAACAAAACCTTTTCTAACAATTATGAGACAACCAAGAAATCCGTTTGATGATATAAAATTGGAAATCACTCTCCCCCTCAATTGATGACCCATTGTCATTAATTGAGTGACAAATTTTATGAAGTATCTAAGACTGATTGATTTACAAACAACGCGTTACCACCATGCATTAGGCAAATAATTTTCCGAAGAATCATGAAAGAAAATTATTTATTTTGATAAAAAGAAGACTTCTCTTCATAATCAAGAAATAATGCACTGAAACGTACATTAGATCGAGGAAACATGGATATAAAGTAATTCACGCTCGGATGAACGGCACCCTTTGTTAGGAACAACCGTCTTTTTGGCGACGTGTTTTCCTTAATTTTGAAAACCGGGTTGCTATCTGAAGTAATAGCAAACCATATTTTAAGAATGTTTTAAGATACGACATGTTTTTGGAAAAGAACTTTATTTTGAAACCGAAAAACTCTTGCTCAAGCATATGTATGATTCCGTGTCATTATTGAATGACATTTCTAGAAACGTACATAATATCGATTATACAAGAGACATGTCGAGAGAAGAATATTTTTGAGTTTTTGTAATTTTTCTGATTTTTATGGGTTATATAGGTTTTATATATATATATATATATATATATATATATATATATATATATATATATATATATATATATATATATATATATATATATATATATATATATATATATATATATATATATATATATATATATATACTATATGGTATAAGATATATACAAGGATATGTGAAGCAAAACCATTTCTCCTCATTTTCTTCCTGAAGTCGTTTGAGAGATACTGGCGAAGGACTCTTCATTCCAAAGCGCTGGAGAATAAGTTGAAATCGTTCTCTTGAGAGAGCCTTAGTGAAGAAATCTGCCAGCCAAAATTCTGTCCTCACGAAGTAAAGTTCCACAACCCCATTCACATCTTATTTTACCACATCTTAGGAGAATCCGTTTCCCAGGAGAAACTTTGACAGTGTATCAAACCATGCCCTAGGCATCTGTTTTAGGCCAAAGAGAGCCCTTTTCAGACGATAGACATGGTTAGGACGATCAAAATATACAAATCTTTCCGGTTGACTGAAATAAAGAACTTTATTCAGCTCGCCATTTAGAAATGCAATTTTCATATTCATTTGATAGACCGTCATGTTCTGACTTGCAGCATTGGCAAGAGATATTCAGATAGCTACAATACGAACAACCAGAGCGAAAGATTCCTCTAAATTAATGCCTTCCTGTAGACGATATCCCTTAGCAGCAAGCCTTGCCTTGTTTTCAGAACGACATAATGCTCATCAAGTTTCACTTTGAAGATCCACTTAGAGCTATAATCATTGCACAGTCTGGAGGTAGTACCAATTCCCATACTTCAAATTGATCGAAAGTGCGAGCTTCATCTTGCATCGCATTAACCCAACAGTCTTTAGAGATAGCAGTCTTGACATCTTTGGGTTCGAATTTGGATAGTATGGAACTATAACAGCACCATAAGGCATGGGTGGTAAGTTTCCTTAGTGTGAACACCGTTTGAGAAGGATATCCAAGAATGTTGTCAATCGGATGATCCTATATTCATCTTCTGAGATGTTCATGTGGATGTAGGTAGGAACATGAAGAAGCCGTGTTTGTATTCCCTGAAGAGGATGTCTCAGAAGAAGATTCATGAGCAAACAGGTTTTAGTACGGAGCATCTTCAAGAGGAGCAAATGAATTCACTTCAAAGGAATTGTCGACTGCAGTGCCTTGATGAACCGAAGGAGAATGAAGGTTTGACGATGATGGTGAGTAACTTGCAGATTGAGCATCTTGATCAATTCAAAGAGACACTGATGGACCATTTGAGTTGTACAGAACTGGAGCAGCGGCAGCTGGTAGTGTAGTGAATCATCAGTAGGTGTCTCGAAGTATTCATCAAACGTTTGGTCAAACTATATCTTCAAATGCTCACTTGTAGGTGGTACATAAGGTACATGCAGGAGTGGGATTCTGTACAAGACCTGAACTGAATGGTTCAGGAGACAAAAGTTTAGACGCGGGTCCTGCACTGATGTGTACAGGAGCCATATGCTCAGTCAGCTCAACGAATGTGTACAGGAGCCATATGCACTGATGTGAAAGTTTAGACAAAGTAAAATTTTTTTTTTTTAATTTTTTTTTTTTTTTTTTTTTTTTTTTTTTTTTTTTTTTAATGATACTATACAAGGATACGTGAAGCAACCCCTTTACTCCTCTTGATCTTCCTGAAGACATCTGAGATCCTCAGGTGTGAGACTCTTCATACCAAGGCGTGGGAGGATGAAGTGAAACCGTTCCCTAGAAAGTGCTTTGGTGAAGATATCGGCTAGTTGGAACTCAGTCCTCACAAAGTAAAGTTCCACAATTCCTTTCTCAACTTGCTCCCTGATGAAGTGATGTCGAATGTCAATGTGTTTAGTTCTAGAATGCTGGACATTGTTGCAACAGAGGGCAATTGCACTTTTGTTGTCACAGTACATAGGAATCTTATTGCAGATGAAGCCATAGTCAGAAAGTTGAGATCGCATCCAGAGGATCTGAGCACAGCATGATGACATAGCAATGTATTCAGCTTCAGTGGAGGAGATAGATGTACTCATTTGTTTCTTTGAAGACCAACTGACTAGCTTATTTCCTAAAAACTGTGCACCCCCAGATGTACTGCGACGAGTGTCTTGACATCCAGCATGATCAGCATCTGAATATGCTGTGAGAGCCATAGAGGTTTCTTTAGGGTACCAAAGGCCCAAGTGGATTGTTCCTTTAAGGTATCGAAAGACTCTCTTGACAGCTTCCAAATGTTTCTTGGTGGGTTTGGATTGATACCGGGCACAAATGCAAACTGCAAATAGAAGGTCGGGTCTGCTTGCAGTAAGGTACATTAAAGAGCCAATCATGCTTCGATACATGGTTTGGTCGACCGGAATTCCCACATCATCTTCGTCAAGCTTTGATCGTTCAATCATAGGAGTATCAACTGAATCACTGGAGTCGAATCCAAATTTCTTCAAAATTTCATTGGCGTATTTGGATTGATTGATGAATATGCCATTGGGGTTTTGAGAAATTTGCAGGCCTAGAAAGAATGACATTTGACCCATCATAGACATTTGGAATTCGGAGCTCATCTCTTGAGAGAAACGATCACATTCTGAGGGATCAGATGATGCAAAGATGATGTCATCGACATAGATTTGTACATGTAGGAGGTTTTTGCCTGTTTTTCTGGTAAAGAGGGTAGGATCAACCACGCTTTTGGAGAATTTGTTGGCCAGAAGAAATTTAGACAGGGTGTCGTACCACGCCCTGGGTGCTTGTTTAAGCCCATAAAGAGCCTTCTTTAATCGGTACACGTGATTAGGGCGTTCTGGATCCACAAAACCTTTGGGTTTAGATACGTACACCACCTCTTTCAGATCCCCATTTAAAAATGCGGTCTTGACATCCATTTAATAAACCACCATGTTTTGACTTGCAGCATTAGCGAGGAAGATCCTTATGGCTTCTATTCTAGCAACTGGGGCGAAGGATTCTTCAAAGTCAATACCTTCTTCTTTTCGATATCCTTTAGCCACAAGCCTAGCTTTGTTTTTCAAAACATCTCCATGCTCATCAAGTTTAACCTTGAATATCCATTTGAGAGCAATGATCATAGCACACTCGGGAGGTGGTACTAGTTCCCAGACATCCAGTCGGTCAAATTCATGAATTTCGTCCACCATTGCAGTGAACCATGAGTGTTTAGACATTGCATCCTTGACGCTTTTTGGTTCAGCTTTAGAAAGAACAGAATTGAAGAAGCACCACAATGCGTCGGTTGCAAGTTGCTTGCGGGTTGATACTGGACGTGAAGGGTTCCCAATAATGTTGTCAATAGGATGATCATTGGTCCATTTTCGAAGGTATTCATGGGGTTGAGAATGTGGAACTGAGGTAGCCGTGTTAGATTCGTCAGAGGATGTTACATCATTTGATAGTTCAGGGGCAAAGATGTTAACAAATGGCTCATTATCAGGTGGAGCAAAAGGATTTACTTCAGATGTATTATCTACATTTGCCGCTCTATGTGCAAGTAAAGGTTGGACATTAGACGTGCTAACCGATTGACTGATGGCGGGAGCTTCAGAATCCCATGACAATGAAGTGGATGGACCGTTATTGTCATCTTGATCATTCACCACCCCATCTGGTGGTTGAACCATTGCAGCTTCAGGAGCATTCATCTGTTGAGGTTCAAAGTATTCATCAAACATTGGGTCAAACAGTTTCTTCCAATCTTCACTTGTGGGAGGTACAAAAGGAGCAGCAGGGATGGGATTCTGTACAAGCCTGGAACTAATTGGTCCAGGGGACAAAAGGTTAGGTACGGGTCCAGAACTTGATTGTCCAGGAACCGGTTGCTCAGTCAGCTCATCGAAAGTAACGTGGATTGTTTCCATTATATCTCTGGTACGTTTGTTGTAGATTCGGTACCCCTTTCGCTCTGGAGCATAGCCAACGAAGAAACCAATGTCGGCCTTGGCCTTGAGTTTCCCAAGGTCTTCACTGTCATTAGTTGGATAGCAAAGTGCACCAAAAACTCGAAGAAACGAAAGATCGGGTTTTCTGCCATGAACCAGTTCATAGGAAGTCTTGCTGTGGAGAGGATGTATCAAGGATCGGTTCTGTGTGTAACATGCGGTGGCAATTGCCTCAGCCCAAAGAAATAGAGGAGCTTTGGAGAAGATAAGCATGGTCCTAGCGGCTTCAACTAAGGTGCGATTGCGTCTTTCAACGACTCCATTTTGTTGAGGAGTTCGTGGAATGCTCTTTTGATGACTAATCCCGACACCTTCATAAAACAGAGTAAGTTGTCTGTTCACAAATTATGTTCCATTATCAGTACGAATGACTCTAACTGTTTTGTTGAGGCGGACTTGCAACATCTTGACGAGCTTGATGATGGTTTCTGGAGTTTCATCTTTAGATCGTAGAAATTTCACCCATGTGAATCGAGAGTAGTCATCAACAATCACCAGCACATATTTCTTTCCATTGATACTTTGAATCCTCATTGGTCCACAAAGATCCATGTGAAGAGTATGAAGAACTTCCATGATAGAATTGACAGTTTTGGGTTTATGGGTATGCTTTTTGCTCTTGCCCATTTGACAGGCGGAACACAGATGGTCCTTTTCATACTTAAGTCTGGGCAAGCCTCGAACAAGATCCTTACGTGTAAGTTCATTGATGGTACCGGAGTTCAAATGGTTTAAACGACGATGCCACAACCATGACTTGTTCTTGGATGCTTTAGAGAGTAGACAAATTGGAGAGGACCGTAGCATATCTTCGATGGAGATGGTGTAAAGATTAGTGCCCCGACTCCCCTTGAGAAGATCAACACCATCTAATTCTCTAACAAAACAGGTGTGCTTTCTGAAGGCGACTTCGAGATCTGAGTCACAGAATTGACCAACAGAAAATAGATTGTGCCCAAGTCCTTCCACGTAGTAGACTCTGGATATAACACTGTCTCCAAAGACATAATCACCATAACCCATTATAGAACCAAAATGATCATTCCCAAACCTAACCGTACCAATAAACTTTTCCACGAAATTCTTGAGCCTTGAGCGATCACCAGTCATATGTTTTGAGCAGCCTGAGTCCAAATACCAAAGGACGATTTGTACGACCTGCATTTGAAATCAGACAATCGTGGATAACTGATAAAGCTGGAGCCCCACACACAGTTGGGGTCCGTTTGGTTAGAACACACAAATATTGGATTATCATAAGTAACAGGTATCTCACTAGAGTGTTCACATTTTGATGCACTAGACCTAGGAGTGGTATTTATTGCTACTATTGGAAATAGTCTACCAGTAGGTCTCCACTTCCTAATAGGCATGACCCTAGAGTTAGTAATCCTAGTCACTGGGCACTTTTCCCTCAGAGTGAGTTTCCTTCCAGTAGGTCTCCATTGATAACCAACATTAGTGAAAACTTTTCCTGTTTTGTTCCATACTTGTTTTGCCCGTTTAATACGAGAAACATTCATAACTGGTGATTGCATAGTGGGTTTAAGAACGGACACAGCACATACATCATGATTACCATCAAATAAGCATTTGTTACACGTCTTACAAATAGCATCAGAATTCGAATTAATTACATCATTTTTAACACAAATGTCTGAATCAACACGATTCCTTTCACTAAGCAACACTTTATTGTTCCTAGATGATTCTTCTACTTCCTTCATAAGTGAGCTCTTAGCCGGCAAAGTCCTATCCGACTTGGTATCATTCTTGGGACATGATCCTATGGCATATTCTAATAATTCCTGGGCCCTATTAGTGAGGAAGCACGCACCAATAATAACATCATCAAGTGGTTTAGAGATCCTCTTATCTTCAACGGTTTCTCTAAGTATGGCCAGACAATCCTTAAGATTTCTAAGATAGTTATTATGAACTAACTTATTGTTCCTAAGGGGAAGAGAAACATTCACAGCATCGCACACATATTTATTACAAGCATGTACATTGGAAATTGCATGATCACACGAAGCAACGGGCATTTTACCCTTCACCTTGGTCTTTAGATTCTCAATTTCATTTAACAAAGAGGTGACTTTCTCATTGTTTTGGTCACGTGTTGTTTTGATAGACTCAAACAATTCTTTATAACGTTGTTTAGCGTTGAACATTTCAGCACGAAGCCACTCATTTTCATGTTGTAAGTCATTGATAGTGTCCTGTTTTTGAAAATTTTGAGAATCCATAGACTTTTGGTAATTGGTATTGGTCACATCGCTTCTGTTCGATTTTAATTGTGCAATTTGGACCTTCAACTTCCGAATCGTGTTTGAGTGAGCTTGAATTACTTCATCCTTTTTGGCTAATTCAAAACATGTATCAAATTCAGGAACATCCGAAGATATCTTGGCATTTGATATTTTTATACTTTCTTCTAGATGTTGATATTTTAATTGTAGGTTCAGATTATCAACTTCTAGTTTTGAGAAATTCCTAGCCATGTTATCATGATCATCGTTTTGAATTTTTTCAGTAAGTTTGTAATTCTCCCCCTCAAGCTCAATCACACGATTTTGGAAGACATTCAAAGTAACCGACATTTCATGAAATTGTCGAGCAGAGAGCGCAGAGTCGGTAACAGTATAAAACACATCTTTAGCAATGCAGTTAGCAATCAAGTTTTCATTCATGATGAGAATGTTTTTCTGTCAATTTCACTGTGTTTGAGATCAATAGCAAGTTGGTTACCCTCACCTTTCACTTCATCAAAAACTTTTTTCATTTGAGTCACATCATCATTAATGGTGTTTTTAAGTCCCTCAAAATGTTCTTTTAGAAGTTTAAAGAATGGCACAACTTCAGTTAAGTAACACTGTTTTGTTTGCTCAAAACCCCTTTCCCCTTCTGTAATCCCTGTAGGTGTAATTCTTATTTTACAGGTTTTCTCAAAGTCATTGAACAATTGACCTAGCACATACAGCCCAATTAGAGTATTGCATTGTGTAGGAAGAGTGAAAGGTACAAGGTGCCTAGGTGTGTTTAGGGGATATGCAGTTGGGTGAGCAATTCTAAACATAGTGCGTGTGTTACCTACAACTTTTTCAGCTTGCATTCTCTCAATGTCAATATTCCAAAACACTTTTTCAGGAAAAATTCTCTTATGAGGAACAAAAATTGCAGTATGATTGTCATTTGCATAATCATAGTGAAACACGAGGTTATTAGCAATGCATTTAGGATCCTTCAAACGTTCAGCAAGTTTTGCCCTAGTTCTATCTTCTGCCTCATTGATGTGGTCATAGGATCGTGTATCAGGAGGGGCATGGTTAGGTTCAAGCATAGTTTTTGCATCATATAATGCAGGTTGTGCACCTAGACCTATTCTAAGGAATCTTGCTTTGGGTTTGGAGGAATCATGTTCACTAAATTCATCACTTAACTTCCTGTGGTTTTCCATCATTTGAGCAGATTGAATGGTTTGGCCCTGTGTGTACAACTTATCTTCCAATTTATTTTTCAACATTTTAAGACTAGAGAAATCATTTAGGAGTTTTGTTTCCTTCTCTTTGAAATCATGTTTGAGTGTGTTTAAACCTTTTTGAATCTCTTGTTTTTGTTTAACAGTTTGATCCAATTGTTTTTGCAAAGATTGTAACTCCTTTTTCAATGTTTCTCGCTTAAGATTATTTTCAGATATATATGCACGCATTTGCCATTCCATGTTCTGCTCACGTCCAGTGAGTTCAAATCTAGCACGTTGTTCGTACATAGCCACTTGATCCTTAAGGATATTAAATCTAGTGGTCAAGGAGTCATCAGGGTTATAGGCAGTGTACTCATGCACGACACAATCATCTTTTAAAACAGAAGATGCACTACATTGTACAACAGACACTTCATTGTGTTTCATATGTTGTTCACATGGGTCAACATTGCTATTTCCCATGTCAACGACATCTGAATCGACATTGTTTGTCGGTTGTACTTTGTTAGGAATCTTTTGTTCATCAACAATGTTACACAGTTCGAGTACCTTAGCACATGACACATGTTCTTTTACCGGTCTGATATCTGCATCCACATCACGTGTAAGAGTCATTGAACTGTTCGTTGTGTCAAGCTTTTCAGTCTCTGATCCTCTGCCTTCGATGATAACTGACCCAGCATTCGATGCTTTGCCCGAATCCACACTACCATCACATGGTTGCCCCCGACATGCCATCACTTTGTCTTCATACTTGTGCTCGTGCTTTGCTCTTTCCATAATGTACTCTTTCACATTACCCATGAGTTGGAGTAGTGTGACTCTGAACACGTCAACTTCAATTCCCGTATGAGTGGCAAAGCTCTTTTTCGTCATTTGACTCTCATGATCATACTCCTCAGTGAATCGTGAATCAATGAACGCTTGGAGTTGATTATTGATCACACAGAATGCAGCCATAGATCTATCTTTAGAAAATTCACCCTTTTCAACTTGTTGTTGAAGTTGATTTAAGTGTAGAGTCATTTTGACTGTGAAAGTCTCAACATTTTGACCAAAGAGTGTGGCGAATGCACGATTGAAACCTCCCAAGTATCCAGGTTTTGCAAAGAGAACCTTGAGATGTGAATGGAGAGATCGAAAACATTCAATGCGACTATTCATTGCATTATCGGGCAATTTAATTGGCTGATGAAGCACATTATCATTAGAATTCGAGCACGAAGATTCCATATTAGTGATTGTATGTTAAGAGTGGTGATTGTTTGTTTTGACAAGGTTATATGTTGTTTAGTTGTGATCTTGGTTCGGTTGATGCAAGTTTTTACGGTGAAATTTCTTGGTCTGAAAACTTAAAACCTCAATAACTTCACTCCGGAGGTGATTTGGGCCTCGAAAAATTCGTTTCACGACTTTGTGGTGAAACCTCACTATATTCAGCTTGTTCCGGACGTTTTGACAGCTAATTCGCTGAAAACGGAGTTACGGTTCAAAAGTTATGACCATTTGAAGTTTCGATGTAAAAAGTCAACTATGGTCAAACAGAGTTAACCGCAGGATCAGGCAAGGTAACCGCAGGTAAGGTAACCACAAGGTGAGTTAACCACAAGGTGAGATAACCGCAGGAAGTGACTAACCGCAGGGAGTAACTAACCGCAGGGAGCAACTAACCGCAGGTAGTTAACCGCAGGAGAGATAACCACAAAGATCTAACCGCAAACCACTTAATCGCAGAAAGCTAACCACAATGAGCTAACCGCAGAAAACTAATCGCAATGAACTAACCACAGACCACTTAACCGCTAACCACAATGAACTAACCGCAGAAATCAGAAACTAAACGCAGATAAGCAATGCAACAGTAGACTTAACCGCAACTATGAAATACGCCCAAAATCAATTCCAAACTTCAAATAGATTAAAGATATGGTATAGCCAACTGAAACACAATGTTCAACTAACACCTATGATCATAAAAGTACATCACTAACATGTCAAATAACACAAGAAAGATCAAACCAAGCCAAGAACCATTCGAACCAAATAAAGTCACAAAACCAAGCACCAAATTCGAGCACAAACCAATCCCTAGGATGTAACCATGGCTCTTGATACCAATTGTAGGATACTCATAATCTTAAACACGTATGGTTTCTTGTGATTATATGGATCGAATTAGATGAAGAGATTAGAGAGATGTAGAAAGAAAGGTGGGAGCCTTTTTGAGAGAGAAACAATGTGTGTATTAGCTTGAAACTAATGAAAGGTCCAACCCTCTCCCTTGGGTGGGAGAGGGTATATATACTACAACTACTTGGTGCTCCATGAAACGAGCTGTAGAGTGAGCTGACAGAGGGTAAAGACCCGACCCACTCTACGAATACTATTTACATATTTAACTACTAATAAACTACATACTAACTATAATAAGGATAATTCTACGAGCTACGTAATGCTTAGCAATACTTGGGGTGACCGAGTCTTTAACTGAATAATCGTATTCCTAACATTACTGATTCTCATGATCAAGTAATTACAGTTATCCTTATACTTTTAATCATATCTAAATTCAAACAACTTAACAGATTATGTTTTCGAAATAATTATTTGCACATTTTTTTTATAAGTGTATATGGTGTGATTTAGATTTTATTCAAGTAAACGACTATTTATTGGAACTAATCATTTGCACATTATTTTCGGAAGTTTGAAATAGAGAATACTCACACCTTTTTTTTTTTTTTTTTTTTTTTTTTTTTTTTTTTTTTTTTTTTCAAAACAGTGTCTAAAACATAAATACATAGAAACATATTGTTACCTACACACCAGTGTCTTTTATTGTGCAGAAAGACCGGTTTTTACCCGCAAACACTGTTTTTATGTGTTTTGTATTATGAAAACTGGTTTTTTTCAAGAAAAACCAATCAAGTTCCTTCCATTCCAGCTAGTTTTTTATCATAGGAATAGGGTTTTATATAACCAGTCTCTACTTAAGGGTGTTTATAGCCTTTTGTGTAGTAGTGTTATTTACTTATACAATACTAGCTTAGTTAGTTAGTAACTATATAATTGTTCATATTGTGCAAGTATTGAGATCACATAAACGAGAATCGAAGTTTTTTAAAACAAACTTGTTTTTGATAAATTTTAAAACGCACGTAAAACTATTCAACCCTCCCTTCTAGTTTTCCACAATTGGTATCAAGAGCCACGTCAAACAATATTTTTAACATCAAAAAGGTTATCCTGACGAATGTATAGCTCCCCCTCGTTTTGAGGTCATAAGAAATCAAGATATGAAATGCTTGCAAAAATATTTAGAGCACAAGCAATATATATATATATATATATATATATGATTATGTTTTCAACATAATCTATTTAAATTATTCTTGTTAGTTATATATATATATATGCATGGAACAAATATAAGATAACTAACAAGAATAATTTAAATAGATTATGTTGAAAACATAATCATATATATATATATATATATATATATATATATATATATATATATATATATATATATATATATATATATATATATATATATATATATATATATATATATATGCTTTTCTAGCAAATTACACTAGATAATACTAAGTTGCCAACTTGAGGTCTCTTGGACTTGCTTGGAACACAAAAGGTTTGTGGAGAATTAATTTGTAGATGGGAATCATGGTAGTTGGATTTAGTGGAGATAGATTTTTGTTGGAATGGTGTTTGGAAAGTTTGGTGGTTGTTGATGGGAAGCATGGTAGTTGGCTTCAAGTAAGCTTCATGGGATAGGATTGAAGTTTGGTAGGTTGATTGGGGATGAGGAGAAGTGTGCATTAAGGGATGTTATGGGTGATAATGAAAGGGTGATGTCTACGGATGCATTTTCAATGGTAAGTTGTGGGTTTGGAGCGGTTGATGAATTGTTGGTGTCTTGAGTGAGTGATGGGTTTGAGTTTTTCCTAGTGAGGAGGTATTCAATCCAAGTGAGGTGTTCTTCCAAGAGAATGGTTTGTTTTTGGAGGTAAATGAAACAAGGACAATAGTGGGTATGATGCTCAACTCGCTTTAAGTAGAGTGAGTGAGGCAGATAATTTGAGTAGGGTGATAAAGGTGGTTGGTCCAAGTTGCATAGAACAAGATGCATGACAAGAAGAGGACTAAGCTCATGAGCTTCTTTGAGCTCCTCAACGAACTTTCATTGTTCGGACGAAGGTGATGATGGAGGTGTTGGGTTGTGATGGATGATAGGATATGCAACATGAGAATATCATGTGTGTTGTTAGGAAGTGGTGGTGTTACTCTTGGTGGTGGAAACATTTGTGAGTTTAGGTAGTCATTGATGGATGAGGATGACGGTATTGAAGAAGAGGATGTTCCACGAGTAGAGGGTGTTTTGGATGGCGCATTTGGTGCATTAGGAGATGAGCATTGAATTTGAGGTGATGGGGTTGTGTTGTCATCTTTGGTTAAGTCAAAGAATAGTTGTTTAGGAGTGATGATGACACACTTTGTAGAGTGTAGGGAATGGTTTCATGGTTGAATCTTTTTGTGAGGATGACTAGATGGAGTTATTAGTGAGGATGGGAGATGAGTATCAAGTGGTGTGATTGGTGAGAGTGAAATAGCGATGTTCACGAAAAGGATGCCATGGTTTTTCATTTCACTTTGGTGGTTTGAGTGTGTAAAGGTTATGAGGTTTGGTTTTGGGCAAGTCCAACTCTTTAGGCAACAAGACAAGTATTATCTTAATGAAATATGCATGAAAAGTATATAGGCAAGCAAGTAAGCACATAAAATAGTCATAACTAAGCATGCATGCATAACCAATAAGACAAATAAGCAATTTAGCAAATCATTCAACCTAAAACTCCTATCTTAGTGTAAGGCAACTAGTTAGTCAGAAACTAGTGATGGAACAAATGTGATAGTGTAATTCTTGATTTTTTTTCTAGTGTATGCCTATATGAAACAAATACGGAGTTAAGATCGTTTCGACTCCTAAGCAAATATTCCTAAGAAATGATCCTTATATATATATATATATATATATATATATATATATATATATATATATATATATATATATATAGACAACGAGGGTGAGAATATTATGCATGATTTGAGAAAAACGTTTTTATCATTATTCAACAATGAGTTTTTCTAAACGTGAGAATAATTTCAAAATGAATTGAGATTTTATTTGAGAATATATTTATGCAAAACAAAATATCTCAATTCTTGATTTTGTGCAAAATAGAATCCTAGACTCAGATTTGAGAAGAAAGAAAACTTAAAATTTTATGCTCAGATAGCCGGCCCCCTTAAAGTGAGGCCGGTCCCCTAAATTTTAAGGGGGGCACCCTTATAAATTAAGGGGTCCGCCCATCTGACAAAGAAATATTTTTAGAACTTTGATTTTTCAGAAGATGTTAAGTATTACAAGAATTTAATCAATTTGCTCCATCATTCCTAACCCTAAACGTAAGTAGTTAAGTAAATCACGCTTAAGAGGCTTAGTGACTATATCGGCAATGTTACCTTCCGAAGCTACCTTCTCTATTGTTATATTTTCTTTTTGTATAATGTCCCTAAGAAAGTAATGACGTATTCCATAGCACCTTTGTTATTGCACATAATAGGAATATTTTCTAACCTAATGCCATAGTCTTCGAGAGCTTGTTTCATCCATAGTTTTCTTACGCGAGGGATCTAGTCTTACTTCTATATTAACGATTAATCCACTTAACTCATTTCGCTTCACCACCATGAGTTTTCTACTAGTGGACATAGAAGATTTCCATTTTCTATGTTGTTCGACAACGAACAATTTTAATTTAATCCTAGGAAAGCCAACTAAGAGGGGTTCATAATATGTGAGCAAGTAAATATTACTAGCTATATAACTAAGCATTATTCTAACTAGTTATTAATCTAAGAATATAAATTTTAACGATAAACTTAAAAGAAATGCGTACCTTTTAATCTTCAATAAATTTTCTTCAAACAAACTTCAAGTTGTCATGTTGACTTATAGAAGCCATTTGTAGATGAGATACCAATATTTTCCAAAAGTGACAACTTAGCCACTTGGTTCCAATGGTCTCATTGGTCCAAAGTTGTTTGAACCAAACATGGTTTGCAATTGACTAGGATGCATGTATGGTGGAAGTATTCCCCATGGGCTAAAGCTAGGTTGATGTGGATAAATCCACATTGGGTGACTATTATTAGAAAAGTTTTGTCTACCTTGATTTCTCCTATGTTGAGGGGTTTTAGACCGAGGATGAGGATTATTTGGTCTATTTGGAGGTGGAATTTTAGATCTTAATTTTAGTTTAGAAAATTCGGTTTTGGCTTTTAATGATGTTTATAAAAACTTTTTACTTCCTCATCACTCGCAATAGGTATTTTTCTATCTTTTATAGGTACATACTTAGGTTTTGAGTCTAATGGTTTTTGTTTACTAGATTCACATTCAAACTTTTCATTTTTACTTTCACTAGTTGAAACATTAGTTAAGTCGAATCCTAGACCGGTTTTATCTCTCAAAGTTTCTTGAACACTTATTATTTTCTTAAGTGAGTTACTACTATTTTTAAACTTGTCAAGTTTGAAAATTTCATCTTTAAGTTTTTCGTTTTCATTTTTGACCTCTAAACATGTTTTACATTCTACAAAAACTTCTTTTTCTTTTTCCAAATGTTGTAGTTTAATTTTTAATTCAAGTACTTCATTTTCTAATTGATTATTAATGTATTTTAGTGACTTATTTTTAGCTATAACCTTTTGACCTATTTTGCATAACCTATTATGTTCACTATCTAAGTCTTTTTTGTCTAATGATAAATTTTCGTCACTAAAGTATTCGATTTCGGAACGTACCTCGCTTGATGTCTTAACCATAAGACACTTATCCTCATTTGTGATTTCTTTCTCATCGTCATCGCTATCACTCCAAGCTCCTCCAACAAACGCCTTTTGATTTTGATCTCTTGGCATCATTGGACATTTTCCGATGAGATGATTTGGATCACCACATTTGAAGCATTTCCTATCACTTTTGCCATTTTTGTCATCTTTATTTCTTTGGTTTGCTTTCCTTTCATCATGCGGTTGTCTAACGAATCTTCCTCGCCTTTTGAAGAATTTCTTGAAGTCTCTTACGGCCATCGCATATTCTTCGTCATTAGTTTCGGAGGTTGAGCTATCCTTGTTACTAGATTCCTTCCTAGCTTTCAACGCAATTGACTTGCTTTGCTCTCTTTTTCCATTGACCATCTCGGAGTCTTTCTTTATTATTGCTTCGTAGACTTTCAGGTTGCCGATCAACTCATCAAGTTGAAGAGTTGACAAGTTCTTTGATTCGTCAATCGCCGTAACTTTAGCTCGCCATTTTGGATGAAGAGCCCTAAGAAATTTCCTAACAAAATTCTTACTAGAAAAATTCTCATCAAGTGCTTTTAAACTTGTGATGATAGTGTTAAACCTAGCAAAAGCATTATCTATTGATTCCTCCTCCGGAATCGTAAATTGTTCATATTGTTGAACAAGAAGATCTATTTTATTCTCTTTAACTTGACTATTACCTTGGTGAGTGATTAGTAAAGAATCCCAAATTTCTTTTGCGGTTTTACACATAAAAATTCTTTCATATTCCTTGCGTGGTAACGCATTATAAATAACCATTTTAGCCTCATTATTTCTTGCTAGTTTCCTTTTCAAATCATCATTTTGTTTTTCAAAAGATACAATTTCATCCATTTTAGTTTCAAAATTATATTGAATAGGGGGAAAATCACCAAAGGTAATGAGATGCCAAAGATCAAGATCTTTCGATTTCACATAAGTTTCGAATCTATTTTTCCAATATAAAAATCCATCACCTTCAAATAGTGGTGGTCTTTGCATAGATTGTCCTTTTAAATATTTTTCCGATTCCATAGATCGATACAAGTTTTAAAATACAGTATATTTTAAAAATCTTGTTTAACGTAGCTCTGATGCCAATTGTGAAAAACTAAAAGGGGGGGGGGGGGGGGTTGAATAGTTTTACGTCTTTTTAATTTTATGAAAACTTAGTTTAGTTTTAAAGTTTCGTTTACTCTTAAAACTTTGATTCGATCTTATGTGAATTCAAGTCTTGAACAATATGAACAACTATATCTAAGTATGAGCAATAATAATAATGCAAACTAAGTATGTGAAATCAACACATGCATAATATAAACAATTATAGCTATATACGAGAGATAAGTAAGTAAACGTTTAGATTACTAATCTTTAGTTATATTTTGTATGAAAACTATACTTGATCTAAATGATCAATTAAATGCATGTTACCTTTTTAGTTTGATTGTAAAAACTTTGTTTTGTGAATGAAACTTTTGATTGATCTTTAAGTAAAATCAATGCTAGCACTATATGAACAACTATACATATACGTCTACGTCTACAAAAGTAATAACGATATAAGCAAGATAATAAGTAAGATATGGAAAGATCTAACCGCGAGACAAAGGATTTATAGTGGTTCGGCTACAAAGACACCTTCCTTGCCCTAATCCACTCCTCGAGTCACTTACTCGAGAGTTTTCTTCACTATGTCAACAAGCTCCCTTATGGCTGAGAAAACCTTACACACCAATATACACACCACAACTTTGTCACAACTTATTCACACCTTCTACACAACTTCTTCACGGCTTGGCACACCTTCTTCACAACTTGTACACACCACTACTACTTCACAACTTCACACTACTCCACTACTTCTTCTTCACACCACTACTTATATCTCACTACTTCTATTCACGACTTCTACTCCTAGATCTATCTAGTTACACTACTATCACACCTTTACAATGAATGTACACAACAACTAGACTATATACACAAATCTACAATACTTCACAACTTGATGTTAAAGGAGTATTCTTCTCTTGCACTTTGAGAGATGAGAGGTGAGGGAATGAATCACTTGAAACAAGGATTAACAATTATATGATCAAAGGGTTTTTAGGAGGATGTTTAGAGAGATTTGGATCTGAAAATTTTCGTGCAAGAGGTGGTGAAAATACCAGGTTTGAGATAGTATTTATAGGGAAAAATTTCTGACAGAATCTGACAGGGGAGCGTGGCCGGTCCCCTTAATTGTGTGTCGGCCCTCTTAAAATTAAGGGGGCCGTCCTTATAATTAAGGGGGCCGCCCAGACGAAAACTGCAGTTTTCTTGTCTTTTTCTGGGGAAAGTTTATTTGGTGAAAAACTAACTAATTTTGGTTAAAATTTTGAATTCATATATTTATTATGAATAAAACATTTTCCTTTATTACCAAAAATATTTTTCAAAAATATATAATAAGTTTATTTAATTTTATAAACTTTGTATTATTTAAATAAACATCCCTTTGATCATAAAATGTATTAGTCACTTGTTTATTCATACCTTAAGTGATTATGTTGGATGAGATGATATAAACTTGCTTAAAACTTGTTTACGTATTAACTTTGCGTTTAATGTTCTTATATTTTGTGATCGTCAAAACTTAAGGATATCGAAAGATATTAATAACGTTTTTATACATTATTTATATCAACAAGGTCATCCACAAAGGATGCTTGATCTTATATACTTGATATGATAGTTCTAAACATAAATCATCCGCATCAGATGTAAACACTATAATAAGCACGGGTCATCCACAAAGGATGTTTCTACACGATTTCTATATCATGCACTTCTTAGGCACGCTACATGACTTTTGGTGTATTTCTTGAGCACCCTAAACTTGACAAACGATGCTTCATGTGAGCATCCTAAACATGATTTGTTTTTGGCTATATCCGAACTACACATAAGTTCTAACATCATGTCGAATCTGGTAACATGAAGCTAATAATCCCTTACTCACCTTGAACATAGTATGCAAGCTAGTGATCTACACACATGTTACAAGTACCTTGATTCAAAATATGTTATGTGGACTTGTAACACATTGAATTTAGCATAATCCTCATCAAATCCATCCTAAATCATTATTAGAGTGATTTTCTTCATGATTAGGAAACTATGTTAGTTTCCCTCCTTTTCCTCTAAGATAAACCCATGTACTATGAGGGGATGTCTAGAGTTTTTTGAATTATAAAATCAAAGGGTACTTTAGTATTTTTTTTTTTTTTTTTTTTTTCCTCAAAGTTAACTTTGCATTGTTAGTTATTTTTTGTTAATTATTTGCACTGGAAGTCCTTATTTCTAATAAAACTAATGGGAAGACTTTTCTAATATTTTAATAGCAATGTAAAAGTCTATTACTAAAATTATAAAAGTCGGGGTGTTACAAATTTCCCATTGTGGACACCTCACCCCTATTCTGCTACAAGATTGCAACATTGAAAGAAAAGAGTCCTAAAGGTCACAGGTTGGTCAAGATCTTAGATGAAATCATCAATTAGAGGGAGGATAGGCACATCCTCATCACGTAGAAAGTTAAGCTATAAATGTTTGGAGCTATGGACGAACAAAACTAGAAATAGACATGTGTCATTTTTTAGTTAAGTGTGTTGTAAATTGTAATACATGTATAATATTGATCCCATTGCTTTGTTATTATTCTTTACTTTAATTTCAAATGTAAGAAGAAGTTGTTGTGCTCACTTACACTTAAAAACACCTAGGGGGTGTTTGATAGCAGCTAAATGAAATAACTCAGCACTTAACTCTTAGTCGGTCAGAGGAAAGATTGTTTGGTAGGAAAAAAGGTAACGATGAACGAGTAAATTTACTACCGAATGAGCCATGAAATGATGTGTGCTCTATCATTTAACAGCCTTTATATTCATGATATATAGACATGTGATACACATTTTGCTTTTTTACCTTTTACTTTATATTAATTTTTAATTATGGTGCTAGCAATAAGTATGATCTTCAGCTTATGCTAATATTCTGTTATATTGTATTATCTCAAACTAAATTTACATAACTTATGTTATTTTGTTGCAATTAGACTACAATCCTCTTTAATGTTTCGCTATGTGTTTCGTGATTTTATCTTATAATTTTAAAACTGATATTATTACAAATATTTATCGATCAAAGATAGTTTGATCAAAATAGTTTATTTGATAGCTAATAATAATATCCTAAATCTTAATATATTTTTCGTATTCAGGATGCTAATCAAACAGTTATTTCATTCTGAATCATATTTCATTTAGCGTCTTTGGTTCATTCAGCATCATTATTCATTCAGAGCTAAATCATATTGTTTTGTCAAACAGCCCCTTAGGCTATTTTTATGTTCAAATAGGGTAAGATTGTTGCCAATTGGGTGCCCACTAATCTTTGTCTGGGATTTAATAACCTAATTATAAACTAAGTCCTTGAATATAATTAATTATTTATGGAGTCATCTTTAGAGTTTTTTAGAGTCTAGCAGAAAGACTCAACACTTCCTGAGGTGGAACTCGATTGGTGAAGTCCCTGAACCAAGAAGTAGATGATGAAGTCAATAAGTGATGACAATAATTCCCTGACTCTCCGAAGATCTTCTCAACAATCGAAATCATCCTGAACTTAGATACATATGAAAAGCAGTGTTGCAAAAAAAGGTCTACAAGGCCGATAAATCTCCGATTAGGTGCTACAAGGCCACCGACCTTGCCGATTTATGTAACTAGGTCAAACACATAGGTCAACCGTGGTCAACAGCGATCAACGGCGGTCCATGGTGGTCAAACTTTCCTGAAACCTATAAATCTCTTGCCGGAAGTACCCAAAACTCACTATAAACTTATTTTGATCACTTATAGTAACTGTTTAAGTCTATCAGAAGTTGTTTTTCAGAAAATACCTTGCCGGAAAACCTAAAACTCACTGGAAATACACAAAACTTGCCCGAAATAACCAAAATTTGTCAGTATTGCCAATCCGATTAATCCCGCCTAGACCGGTTACAAGCTACAAGGTGGTCGACCGCCCGACTACCGATTCACGATTTTTGCAACCTTGATGAAAAGTATCTAAATCTGAAAGCAAATAGGCGGGAACTTTCTTCAATAATAAGTGAAAAGTGCTTATCAAAGTCAAGAAAGTACAAGAGTTTGTATAAAAGGACTAACAGTTGTCTACACTAATACTTAATAGAAGCATTTAATGTAAGTGTACTACACAATTAAATGTTTGACACTTCGCTATTACCTCATGGGTATCTACCTCGATCCTTGCCTATAAAAGAGAATGTTGTAAAGAAGTAAATGTTATCTCTTGCAACTAATGTAAAACACATTCAAGTGTATTTACTCCTCCAAATAGAACTATCGTTCCTAAGTATTCAATAGCAATAGTTCTTACTCAGACATTAATTTAGATTGTGTTTAAGTTTAGTAAGGAGATCACCAAACATTGTCATTCAACTTAGATTGTTTTTCTGAAAACAATCTCAAATAAATGATTTGATTAACGTCTAATAAGTATTTAAACGTTAAACAATCTTTGTGTTTGCTTAGTCGTTTATATCTCTTGTTATAAGTTTAAGCTTATGTTATTGGACATGAATATTGGTTAATTAACTTAGTTAATATTTTGTAACCAATTAAAAGAGAACCACACTTTCTGACCATTCTGTTAAACAAATTGTTTGAATAACGGAGGTATAGACTAGATTACTGTGACTGTGATTTAAGTCGAACCTCAAACAAACTGACACATCAAATGGTATAAAAATTTTCAAGTCAGTAGCGGAACTAGGATCATAAAAATTAATTTGGATGCACAACCTTTTTCTAAATTTAGTATTAATAATAATAATAATAATAATAATAATAATAATAATAATATGATTTTCTAATAAAGTGATTTAATAATAATAATAATAATAATAATAATAATAATAATAATAATAATAAGTATCCAGACTCCCCTCCAATTTCATGTAATTTTCATGGTTTCAATGAAAAATCTTTATAATAAAAAAAAATTAAAAATAATAATAATAATAATAATAATAATAATAATAATAATAATAAGTAGAAGAAGGAGGAGGTTATATTTCGCTTGATAATTGACTAATTAAACAAGGGCTACAAAAACAATTTTTTTGAATCAGATACAGTAACAAAAATTGATTTTTTTTTTCTCAAGTTAACATTATGAAGCAAAATCCATCGACGCCACGTGACCCTCAAAACTCCCTAATTCCGCTCATTTCAAATTTCACGTGTGGATGCACTTTGCAAAGTTTATATAACACATGCACCAGTAAATTAAATACGTTGGATCATAATATCATGGTTATCAAGATCGCGATCTTGATCGTAGGATCGTACGATCTTACGATCCTACAAAAGAAAACCTTGCAAGATCGGAGTAGGATCGGAGATAACATAGGATCGAAATAAGATCGTAAGATAGCTAGTAAGATCGTAGGATCGCTATTGATCACGATCCTAATAAAAAGCTTAATTTTATTATTAAACATAAAATAAGCCAACTTGACCCATTTTTACCCATATACATGAACCAACATCACAACTCAAATTAGTAAAAGAATTAAATTTTAAATGGGTAAATTATTGTAGGTGACGATGAAGAGTTTAGAGAAGAAGCGCATACGATTTTGAAGGGAGAAATGAAGTTAATGCACCATTCGAAATGATAGATTGACCATTGATGACTAATGCTTTGAAATTTTGGGCTTTTGACATTTAGGTTAGGACGTTTAAATAATTTTTATTATATAATATTCGTGTTGTATTTTTTGTACCTAGATCGTTCATCTGATGTTTTGAAATATGAACTAATTGCATGTATTTGCATTATATATAAATTATCACAACGTTTGAACTTTCAAATTTTCATTCTATCCATTTAAATTGGTTATTTTGATAGAATTATATATTGAACTATTTAAAACTACAAATGCTATTAAAAAAATAACATTTTTGTAGGATCTTATGATTTCGATTCGATCTTACGATCCCGATCTTGCGAAAGCGAAAACGATCTTAGGTAAGATCGCGATCTTGATAACCATGCATAATAAGATATCATGCACTCCGATCATTTCCCAATTCCTTTCGTAAAACAATTATATATCTAAACACAACCCAATCAATAATACAATATACATGATGCATTACAATATTACCTATTATTACATCAAACATGGCCAATTTTAACGTACAAACGGGCCTTATTATGATATATGCACTTTGTTTATTAACCACAAATAGAAACAAATCAAATCCAAAATAATCCTATATAAGTATATTTTAGTTCACTTCACTTCTTTTAGTCAATCTGACCTTGAGACCGTGCTTCATTTGAAGTACCATAGAATCTGCTGGAAGCACAGGATGACCTTCCACGAGCTCAATGTGGTAATGGTATATGATTGTCGCTAACACTATCTTCAATTGAGAGAAAGACGTGTCTTTACCCAAACAAGTTCTTGGCCCATTATTAAATGTCGTGAACTTGTAAGATGGCTCATATTTGATTGTTCCGCCCTTAGAAATCCACCTCTCGGGCTTAAATTCCATGCAGTCTTCCCCCCATATTGATTTCATCCTTCCCATGGAATAAAAAGATAATGCAATTTGGGTGTTTTTATCTACTCGGTGGCCGCTTGGAAGGATATCTGGTTGTATTGGACATTTGTGGTTAATCGGAACAGGTGGGAAAAGCCTTAAGGATTCGCATAAAGCTCCATGAAGGTATTTCAACTTGCTTAACTCTTTCGCATTCCATCTTTCACCTACTTTCGCTTCCAAATGTGTGTAAAGCTCTTCTAGAATCTTATCTTCTACAACCGGGTTTCGTGCAAGGTTATTAACGAACCAAATTAGAGCGCTGCTAAGAGTATCTCTTCCTGCAGCTATAAAATTGACCAGTATGTCTCTCAAAAGTTTGTTAGGATCCCCAAAATTGGAATATCGATCTTTGACATCTCTAAGAAGAGTTGGTAATACTAAGAACGATTTCTCTGGTCCACAAGACATGGTGTTGTACTCGCTTTGCTTTTTTGCTAACAACGTGTATATGAAATCATCGATAGTTTTTATAGCATCACTCAACATCTTCTCATTTCCTATTCCAAGAAGTTGTTGCAATTTCCAAAGGATTAAGGGTCTTACATGCCTATGCAAGATAGCTTCTTCCGCATGCGAGAAGGCCTTCACAACTGGGATGCAAGGTAAATCAGCAGACAATGTTTCTGGATCGTTATCTAAGAGTATGTTGCATGTAGCATCAAAATTGAACCTTTCAAATACTTCTTGCATATCCACCTCTAAACCTTGTTTAGAAAAGGATTCAAGAACAGGTAGAAGCCCTTTTTCCACCTTGTCCCAGATAACTGTTTCTAAAAGACTTTTATAGTCCGTGTGATTTAATAAGGACGTAAGGACTTTGCGGTGAATCTCCCATAACTCACCGTCAGAACTAAAGATTCCATCCCCAAATAAATCAAAGATCTTGTAAAACTTATCACCTTTGGGATAATTTTTGAAGTTTGTGCACAATACATGTTGGACGTCTAAAGGGTCAGTAGTAATGAGTATGTCCATTTTGGCAAACCAAAGGCCTTTCCACCTAAAGGTACCGCCATTCTCTATAACGACTTCAGTCACGTAATCGAACATTCGGTGGGAATTTACAAGTATTCCCGGTATCATACCAAGAACCGGCCAGTTCGTAGGTATAATGGCTCTTTGGTTTCGACGTCTATATATAAACAGTAAACATGATATGAGAATGAAAAATATAGAGAGAATATGTGTGTGCTCAAGAAAAGCCATGGGAAAGAAGAACTTAGCAGGGACGGGTTTTGGTGTGTAAATGTGATATGCTTGTTGGTCCATTAAGTAGGCAAAATAACTTACTTGAATAAGCTAGACTTTAACTCGCTCGAGCCTCAACTTCCAACTAAAAAGAAAAATTGGTTTCGCATTAAAGACTATATTCAAATAAAAAACGCATACATCCACTAAATGTGGTTGTTTGCAAATCATTTTCCCATATGTGTGGCCTAATATGCATCGCTCATATTTCCATATAGCTAGTAGACAGTCACACTCACACTCTCTCAATCACGCCATAAAGTTGAATCACGTTTAACTTCTGCACCTTAGGAATGTAACCGGCCGGGAGGCGATCACACAACCCAAAAGCTTCTTCATATGATTCTAGTATGTAGGAAAGCTAACATTTTCATTTATACCAAAGGACGTGTCAAACTAATGAATGATCAAAAATTATTTATAAAATATAACAGTTTCATTTAGATCAAAAGATATGTCAAATTAATGAATGATAAAAATGATTTGAAATATTTAGTAAAAGATAACAGTTTCATTTTTAACAACGTCTAAAATCCATCGCGTATGACCAGATGGGTTCTAAACTTTTTCTGAGGAAACACTAGTTTAGAGGTGGCCATTTGCCGGTTCCAAAAAAAACAGGACCGGTTCCAATCCGGACCGGTTCGGCCGTCAAAGTCAATGGACTGGATCCGGTTCCAATCCGATCCGGTTCCATTCGGATCTGGGGTCCAAAAACCGGAACAAGTATACCCGGTTCCGGATCGGATCCAATCCGGTTCAGTCACAAGAACCGGTCGGACCGGTTCCAAAGAACCGGTGGTCATTTTCTTAACAGTGGGCTTGCCAATTTTTCGTTTCCGGGTTTTTTTTTTCGTTCGCGTTTCCCACACAATAAACTTAATAAACTTCGACTTTTATTAAAAAAAACTAATAGACGTCACACTTAAAGTACTTGAAACACAAATTTAATACATTTCGACTATTTATTATTCTTCGGTTTCATCTTCATCTTGAATTTCAACTTGAACGGCAGCTCTTGCGGCGCTTGTAGCTTCATCGTAAGCAATTTCTTCTTCGGTAAGATTGATTACATAACCTTCTTGCACCTCTACCTCTTGTAATTGTTTTTCGTAGTCCATCGGTTCTTCAAGTATTGAAACGTCTTGTATACGTTCATTCCCATCCAAATAATCCTTCAAGCAAATACATATCTCCAAAGATAAAGGTGTGAGTTTTGTTCTTCTTACCGACAATACCCTTCCACTAGTAGAAAAAGCGGATTCCGAAGCAACGGTTGAAGCTTGTACGCTTAGTAAATCCCGGGCCATTGCGGCTAGAACGGGAAATTGAGATTCCCTTTGTTTCCACCAATTCAAAACATCAAATTTCTTGAACTCTTCGGATGTGATAGTGTTTAACCAATCGGTTCCCGTATATCTCCCATATTCGTTGCTCGTTAAATTGTCACTCCTAGCCCGTTTACCACTTTCTTGTCTTAAACTTGAAAATAAGTCCAAATCCGGATCCACAGATGAAGACGAAGTCCACATACTTGGCACCGAACTCGTTCCCACATTTGTTGCACCATATTTCTCAAAATAAACATCATATAAACGTTTGAAATTATTTTTATACGATTCTTGTGCATTAATTACATAAAAAGGGTCTATTTGGTCCAAATCCAAGTCTTCACCAATCCTTTTGATAAGATATTCCACCCCGCTAACGTTATAACATGGGTTTATTGCGGCGGCACAAGTAATTACCGGTGGAATTTCTTGAAAATATTTTTTAAGCTTTTCTTTCATCGGTACAACCATATTAGCAAAAAGTGGACTATCATATTCGTATGCTTCTAATTTTCTACACATCACATAAAGTTGGTTGAGGACCGAATGACTCGTGGGATAATAAATACCCGATAACATAGTTGTTGCGGTTTTAAAAACTTTGAGTAAATCGGTTATTTTTTCCAATTTTCAACCGAAAATGGTACCATATTTTCCCCACGCTTTTGTCTAGCACAAAGCTCATCATGAAAATGTTGTAACGTGTTTTTTTGACGTAAAGCACTAACAAACATGTCATAGGTCGAATTCCATCTTGTAGGAACGTCCCAATTTGGTGATAAAAAAATAGAATTCGATTCATGACACAATTTTATATAATCCAAATATCTATTTGAATGAAATTGAAAAATATCTTGTAACATTTTTCTAAAAGATTCTCTTAAATTGAACATTTGTTGGGTCGCTAGTCCGCTTTGCACAACCAAGTTAATGATGTGTGCAACACATCGACTATGATAAAAAAAATGCCATCAACAATCGGTCGGTATCTTAGTTTTAGTAATCCTACCGCATTTGTATTATTAGAAGCGTTATCGAATGATATTGAAAAAACCTTTTCTTCTAATTTAAACATTTTCATAACATATCTCAACATTATACTTAAATTTTCACCCGTGTGCGGATTTGGAAATATTTCAAAACCAATAGTACGTTTCATCATTTGCCAAGTCGCGGGGTCAATCCAATGTGCGGTAACACACAAGTACGAACCCGGCAAACCATGACCCGCCGACCAAACATCGGTTGTTAAGTTTACATTAGTTTTTAAAGCATCAAAACCAAGTATTAATTCCTTTTTAACCTTTGCCCAAGATTTAATACAATCACGTTTAAGAGTTTGACGACTTACATGAGTCTAGCGTGGTTGAAGCCTTTGTTGAATCAACCTCGTTAACCGAGGGTTGTCGAAGTGGTTAAACGGCAAACCCTCTTGAATCACAAAGTGAGCTAAATCTTGATGAAGCGCCCTCTCGTCATATACAAAAATACTCCCATCTCGTCCCATAACACTTTGATCCGATGACCCAACGCCTCTTGTTGCTTTACAATGGTGATTCATGTGCTTCTTCAATGTAGAATTCCACGATGAAGACATATAAGTGTTACAAGCTTTACAACGAGCCTTTTTTGAATTATCCGAAAACCTAACCAAGTCGAAATGACACCAAATCTCTTGGTTTCGGGTTGTTGGTTCAATCCCAACTTCCAAAGGTTGGGTTGTAGAACTTTGAGCATGAGAAGCGGTATTGTTTGATGATGTTGGTTGAGATTGAGAAGCTTGGTTTCTTCTAGACATTTTTTATCAAGTTTGTGAGCAATTTTTGAGTGTTTTTCTTGAATTTGATTGTTGTGATTCAACCAAAATGATCAATGGTATTTATAGGAATGTTTAGGAGCTTAAAATGGGACAAATGGGGGACAAACCCGGTGGAATTTCTGTGAAAAACGGTCATATGACCGTTGGTACTGCTGCTGCTAGCCTACTATGTTACAAACCCAGAAAAAGGAAATGTTAACGTTGGATCCGATTCGGATCCGGTTACTGGGAACTAGTTCGCGATCCGGTTATGGATTATCCGGTTTGGAACCGAATCTAGTCTCAGAAATGTGGAATCGGACAGGATCATGCGGATAATTTTGGAACCGGACCGGTTCTTGCCGGAACCGGTGTTGACCGGATTCAGTTCCGGATAATTATCCGGTCACGGTTCTGGAACCGGATCCGTTGGCCACCTCTACACTAGTTTAACCTTTAATATATTGAATCCTCGTGTATAATGTATTCATATAAATTCAAACGGTATTTTCATCAACTTTTTTGGTCGAGATTTCTAACTTTTTATAAACAAATGATTGACACTCATGTACATATTCAAAAAGTGCATGCATGTATCCTGGAAAACTGTGTGAACCACGCAAAAAACAAAGTTCTTAAAATCATACATAAGATGCTATGCTTTCTAATTCATTTCACATTTCCCTCGTATGTATGTATGATGTCATACATGTATTCACATTTCCTGGTAAACGAGGTCATATCCTTAAAAAGATAATATCACCTATTATTACATGAACCACACCCCGCTCATGCGGATTGGGTATTCTTGTTGTATCTTTTATTAAAGGGTAAATTGCAAAAATGGTCCTTAACGTTCCACAAAATTGCAAAAATGGGACCGAGACAAAAAGTAGCGCAAAAAAGCCACCCACGTTCCACATTTTCGCAAAATCGCCACTGAGAGCCATTTTCCGTTAATTTTCCCGTTAAGTGCCACGTAGTTGAGGGTAGTATCGTCATTTCACGGTTCCCGCCTAAAACAATATTAGACCCACCGAACAAGCACATTAATCCCCTGATCCAAACACTCCCTTGCCCAAAGTCAATCGCATTTTTTGCCCTAAAGTTTTCAATTACGATTTCCGTACCGGGAAAAATTGAAGAAGATGGTTAGTTTATTTGGGAAAAATCGCGAACGATCGTCTCCGATCCCTAATCTTCAGCAACTTTACGGTATGTTTTGGGCATTGTTAATTGTATCGATTTTTTTATCTACAGTGATATGTGATTGTAATGAACAGTACGAATAGGATGTGGATTATACATTAAGTTGATTTTTCATGTTGTTAGTGTGTGTGTGTTGATGTTTATTATTTGCATACAGCATCAAAGCCGACCTACTTCACTCTGAAAGTAACCCACGGTGGAAAATTTACGCCACTACCAGGAAGGATGTATGTTGATCCAGTTATTTCGTGGTATGATTGTGTGGATTATGACTTGTTTAGCTTTTACGCCTTTGAAGAGTTGGTAGCTGACATAGGTGTGAAAGGTGGGGTTGCAGGCTATTATTATAGGATACCAGGCGAGACGTTGGATGTTGGGTTGTACCCGTTGGAGAGGGATGAGGATGTGATGGATATGTTGGATTTGATTCCAACGCATAGAGAGATTGAGGTGTATGTTGAGATGAAACGCAGAAGACCCAAAAGAGGACGAAAATGTAAAATAACGGATGAAGTACGGGTGGAGCCTTCAAATGATCCTACCATCGATCCAGAACAAGCTGAGACTTCAATTGATGGTACCAATGGTCAATCACCTGTGCCTATGATTGCTGGTTAAGAACAACAAGCTGAAGATAATGTTGGTGTGGGAGACGATTTGATTACAGACACTCCTTCTGCGCAACCACATGTAAGCCGAGTTGTTGGTGACACAGACACTCATGCTGCGCAACAACCTGTAAGTGCGTTGATGACCCAGAACAAGTTGAGCAACAATCTCAACATACAGATGAGGACTTGTACCAGTTTGCCAGTCCTAGAGATAATGTTGGTGTGGGAGACGACTTGATTACAGACATGGTTGCAGAACTTGACCAGAGTGAGGATGTGGTTTTAGAGCTCAACAAAAACTATGTTGATTTAGAAGAAGTAGTGGAAAGGGATGATGTGGAAAGGGATGATGTTGAAAGGGATGATGTGGAAAGGGATGATATTGAAAGGGATGATGTGGGCACCTCAACACAGCAGGTAAACGAGGAAGAACATGTTGTACATGTGTCTGAGTTTGAAGATGAAGAGGATGATGTGACAGCCCCTATTGAGCCACAAGTGGAAATGACGGACTTTAAGTTTGATTTTGATCCCCACTTTGAGAATGTAGCAAAGTTAGCTGATGAGTGTATGGCGGATTATACGGATCATGATAGTGGCTATAACTTTGATGATGATTTTCATAGTGATGAAGAAGGCAATAATAACAAATTTGTCAACCTACGCAAGATAAGGTTAAAAGAAATAAGGAAGGAGTATGAGGGTAGGGCGAATGTCAAGAAGGGAGATTTTTTTGTAACAGAAACATTTAAACACCCCAAGGAAATCAAAGATAAGCTCAGAATCTATGCGTTGGATTCCCGAAGAGATATTAGGATTGAAAAGTGTGACCAAGAAAGGATTCGAGCGATGTGTAGAGGGACTGTTGTGGGTTATGGCAGAAATAATACAAGAAGTTGTCAACCATCAGCTTCTTCTTCGCAGTCAAAGGGCAAATTTGCATGTACCAAAACCTACAAAAAAAAGAGCAAGGCCATGTGTGAATGGTCCCTACATGTGTCAAAAGTGGGTGATGAAAGGAGTTGGAGTGTCAAAACATTAAATGATGAACATAAATGCCTACAAACAAGAAAAATTAAATTGTTGACTGCACGATTCCTTTCATCCGAGGTTGCTAAAATTCTTGTTAGGGACCGCACAACGCCGACAGCTGCAATAGCAATGAAAATAAATGAAAAATTGCAGCTTGATGTCCCGACCACAAAGATATCAAGAGCAAGGGAATTTGCTCAGAAACAAATTGACGGCGACCATGAAGACAGTCTTAGGGATTACGCTTTGGAATTGAAGAATAGAAACCCAGATACAACTGTGAAGATTCAAGTTGGAGCAAACCCTAATTCAAGTGTTTCTTCAAGGGTTTTCAGACGGATCTATGTTTGTATTGGTGCATTGAAAAAAGGTTACAAAGCAGGCAGAAAGGACATACTAGGGCTGGATGGGGCATTTATCAATGGACATCACAATGGTCAAGTCTTACCTGCTGTTGGTTTCGATAGCAATAATGGCCTCTATCCAGTTGCTTATGCAGTGGTTGAAACTGAGTCCAAGAGTTCATGGTTATGGTTCCTTAGCAATCTTGGAGATGACCTTGATTTGCAACCAAATTCAAACTTCACCTTTATATCCGACAGACAAAAGGTATAAACATTGTGTAAATTTAGTTACTTGATTTCCAATCCAATTCAATCCTCATTACCATAGTAAGTTTTGCACCAATCTACAGGGAATATTACCAGCCATTGCAGAACTGTTTCATGCTGCTGAACATCGCTTCTGTGTGCGACACATATATGACAATATGAAGCAGTTATTTAAGGGGGAGAGTATCAAGGAGCTTGTTTGGAGGTGTGCTAGAGCATCAACAATCCCTGAGTTTAATAGAGGAATGGAAGAGCTAAAATCAATCAACTCTAAAGCTTATGACTGGTTAAGGAAGACACCAGCATCATCATGGTCAAGGTCACATTTTTCAGGTACACTATAAACATATTATGACTTTCATCTGTACTATTAATAATATTGAAAATGATTTTGATATTATGACTGTCATCTGTAATGTTAATAAGATTAAAAGTGATGTTGATATTATGACTGTCATCTGTAATATTAATAAGATTAAAAGTGATGTTGATATTGATATATTGGTTACAGGGAGAGCTAAATGTGACATCCTTCTTAACAACTTATGTGAATCGTTCAATAGCAAGTTAGTGGGCGGCAGAGATCAACCAATCATTGTTTGTTTGGAGTATATCAGGCAGTATCTTGTGAAGAGAAGTGTTAGTGTGCAGCATGTAATAGACAGATGTGAAGGTCTCTTAACCCCAACAGCAACTAAAATTTTAGAAACCATCAAGGAGGAAGCAAATGAGTATAAGGTTTTATGGAGTGGGGTGGATACATACCAGTGTGCGGGAGGTTGGGGTGACCAATGTGTTGTGAATATGCCGAAAATGGAATGCACATGTAGGAGATGGGAACTCACTGGTATTCCATGTAAGCATGCTGTTGCGGCTATCAACGACATGGCTAAACACATCAAGGAATCAACTGACAACATGGTTGTGATCCCAGAGGATTATGTACACCAATGCTATTGGTTAACCACATGGAGGGTGATGTATCAACACAAGATTGAAGGAATTGCTGGTCGACACTTTTGGCCCAATTGCCCTATCCCTAGTGAACTAAAGCCACCTCACTACCATGTTCCAATTGGGAGACCACGGAAGAAGAGAAGAGTGTCAAGGGATGAGATTGCTGAACAGGTTATGAAAAAATCAATGGTCAAGAATGGGAAGCTGTCAAAAAGGGGCAAGACTGTCAAATGTGGTGCATGTGGTGGGCAGGGTCATAATAAGAGAGCTTGTACGGGACGAAGAGGAAACCAAGGGACAAGAAGAAGGTAAGGAATACCAGATGAGGTACTAGAAAGATCAAGTCAGCCAGTGGGATCTTCTGCAACAGAGGTGGGAGCAGGGCCAAGTCAGCCAGTTGGAACACAAGCAAGTGAGGTAGCAGGAAGGCCAAGTCATCAAGTTGGAACACAAGCAAGTCATGTATCACAATCTACTGGGAATGGTGGAGGTCAAAGGAAGAGTAGGATTAAGAGAAAAGCCAAAATCGCCAAGTGAGTCAACACAATTGTGATGGTGCAATAACCTTTGGTTGGTTATTTGTTTATGTGTTTTAACACAATGGGTGTATGGATTGTGTAACTGAGTTTATGTCTTCTAGACAATAATTTGTACGTGATTTGTTTTTTAGACTTGATTAATCAGGAATGGTATTTGTTTTCATTTTGGTTTACCATCATTATTTGCTGCATAATGCTGTGCACAATTTGTGGTTTGCCATCAGCATATACTTATTTGTTGTATTATGTTGTGCACAATTTGTGGTTTGCCATCATCATATACTTACGTATATTGAATGACCCAACATGCCCACTACATAAGTATACCGAATAACCCAAACTTGTTTTGACCTTTTGTAAGTCAAAGTTGATAAGGAACCAGAAACTAAGTTTACTGCATATTGATTATGTAATATTGACTCCATTTGTCTTCTTATAATAACAAGGACAACCAAAACAACGATGATCCCACTATACTACTAAAATCAAACACTTTTTATTAACATGAAGGTCAATACAAACCAGGGATGACCTTATACCATGTGATGATACAACCCAGAAAGATGTCAACACACCTAAAGCAACTTAATGGCAATGAAAAAAAAGAGCCAACTAAAAATAAGAAACTTGTTGAGCTTCTTAATCCGCTGATCCTTCTCCCTCATCAACCTCACCTGCTCCTCCAACTCTTCTTCAAGCTCGTTCCTCGCCCTCAACAGGCCAGGAATCACAGCAACTGCTCAGCAACACATTGGAGGATCCGTCCATCCAATAAACCCACATGAAGGACAACAGTAGAATCGTCGTCGTGGGTTCCTGTTTGTCCAGCTTGTTTTGATTGTTGCTTGTTTCCCACAGTCACAGATCACGACCATATTTTTTGCCGGATTTCGGAAAGTGTGAAACTTTGATGTACTGCAACGTTCATATTTAACTGGGAGTGGATATTGTACCGTTTGTAAAAAAGGCAAACAATCGCTTGCAAATTTAGTCCATCAAGCTACAGTGTCACTAGCTTAGTACCCGATGAACAGTAAAATGACGATACTACCCTCAAATACGTGGCACTTAACGGGAAAATTAACGGAAAAGGGCTCTCAGTGGCGATTTTGTGAAAATGTGGAACGTGGGTGGCTTTTTGCGCTACTTTTTGTCTCGGTCCCGTTTTTGCAATTTTGTAGAACGTTAAGGACCATTTTTGCAATTTACCCTTTATTAAATGACTTTATAATGAAATACTTGGTTCACTTTAGTCAATCTCACCTTCATACCATTCTTCATCTGAAGTACCATCGAATCTGTTGGGAGCACGGGATGCCCTTCCACTAGCTCAATGTGGTAACACTAAATGATCAACGCTAACACTATTTTCAGAGGTGTTAATTTGTGTCAATAAAAAAATGGTTAATTTGAGCAAATTTATAAAAGATTTGGGCACGGTTAGCTCACTTTTTTTTTTTTTTTTTTTTTTTTTGAAATAGCAAATATTGTCCATCTAAAAGTTAAACGGGCACATAGTTTTTATCAATTGAAGAACATTACAATTATTTTTAAAGAAAAACTTATAAATAGAATATATTTAATTTATTAAATATAAATGAGGTATTACGTTTGAGGAATTTATTTCTTCATTTTGGGTCTTTTTTAAAACGATTCGTATAACATGCGTCTGTTTGGCCCGTGCCCACTTAGCCCATGCCCGATTAGCCCGTGCCTGTTTAGCCCGTAGCCCATCGTCCGTGCCCGCCCAGCCCACCCATTTTGCCACCTCTAACTATTTTCACTAACGGCAAAGACCTCTCTTTACTGACAAAAGTTATTGACCGTGCACTCCATCATTAAATGACAAAACTTATAAGATCATCTACAATGTAATGCTCTTTCTAATGCTTTTCATTATTTTGCAAAGTCTTTGACTTTTTAGCATTTTTTTTAAAGAACGGCTTGTTAGTTGTTAGTGTTTCAGGTAGCAGTGATATCTAATTGAGCAGTATGCTGACCCTGAACTCCGTCTGTACTTTCTCCTATTCCGCCTGAAGGGGTAAACGTCTCGGGTGGGACTCGAACTTGAAACCTCTCCTAGCCAAACTTCCCCTACCCATGCCCCTAAGGAATCTTGGTGGCCAACTGAGCTAGCCATTTTTTTCGCGCATTGCTTATATGAGCTTTTTTAAATGATTTTTGCATTGCATTTCCATTCCAAAAAGTTATTGTTAAAAGCTTTCACCATTGTAGCCTTGTAGGTGTTTTTATAAGTATAACTTGTTGATAATTAAAAATTACTAATAAAATTTAGGGATAATTCCTAAGATGCCCAGATTGTCCAAGTGTTTTGCTTTTTTGCCCATGAATTCGGAGTTTCCCGATCTACCCAGGGCAACTTGGCAACTCGATTCATATGACGCCAAGTGTCCGCCATGAGGGCCGCCAGTTGCCCAAAAGTACACAAGTTGCCCAAAAAATAATTTGAAAAGTGACACTTGTCACTTGCAGATTTCAGTTGCCCAAAAACTACAGGTTGCCCTGTGGTAGATCGGGAAACACCGAATTCATGGGCAAAAAAGCAAATCACTTTTGCAATCGGGACATACTAGTAATTGTCCCTAAAATCGATTATATGGAGATGGTAAACGTTATTGCAAAAGTTAATCATTGTGGATGCACTAAGATGGCTCATGTTTGATTCCTCCTTTAAAAATCTACCTTTTGGGCTTAAACTTCTTGTAGTCTTTTCCCCATATTGATTTCATCCTTGCAATGGAATAATAAGGTATAAGAATTGTATTATTAATATTTTTTTATTTACTTGGTGGCTGCTTGGAAGGATGTCTTGTTGTAATGGAGATTTGTTGGATAAATATCAATTGTCTCGAAAGGGTAAGCTAGGCGCATCATTGGGTAAGAAAAAATATGCGGCCTAGTCATACAATGTTAAATTCGATCATCTTGGAACAGCTACCCAAGAAAACAATAGCATATTTAGTACATGGTTTTCGACACAAGTAAAATCACGTATTTCTCACCATTATTAGAAATACTGGAAGGAAGTAACAGATGAAATGATCTTTTTGGTAATTAATATACTGAGGTGTTATTCAAAACAAATGCATGTGTGGTTTCGTCTATTTGATATATAAGTAAAAATTAGTTAATATGCTCTCTTTTTACATCCATTAGAAGACTTAGAATTTTACTCTAACATCCATTGTGAAGAAGCACAAGTAAAATAAATAAATAAATAAATAAAAATCTTTAGCCTTGATATGTTCTCTTTTTTCTCTCCTCCAACAACTTTTCCCGCCATTTTACTTCGGTCAACATCCTTCATTTTTCTTTGATCTTGACTCGATTAATTCATATTTCTTAATTCTAAACGGATCAAATGACTCAGTTTTTCATTCAACACATCCTGATCTCTTTTATTCTGATTTAATCGAGTAATTGAAATTTAGTGGTTTCGCGCCAAAATTCAATTTTATCTATTCTTAATAGAATTTTGCAATTGATAGTATATTGATACTGTGTGTACTGTTATCTTAGTATGTCGAATAAAAGGAATACTAAAAAAGACAAATTAGGGTTTCGATGAGGTATAGTGATCATGTGGTGGGGAACTTGAGTAAAAAACGAAATGAAGTTGTATCTAAGAAGCTCCCTGACAAGCTTAGGGTTTGAGATTTGGGGGAATGTACCTTTTAAGAAGAATGGGAGTAATTCAGTAAGTGACGGTGGGAGAGAGGTGAATGATGATGAAAGGAATACTAATGGAAACAGAGGTGTGGATACGGAGGAAGGTGAGAAGGAAGGAAATGAATGTGTACAAACTCTTAATGTGGGAGAAGAGATGAGTAAAAAGATAGATTATAATGGGTATCAGAAGATGTCAGTGCCAATATCCAATGTAAGTCGACCTGAAGCACCTGTGAATGTACAACTTATAAGTGAAACTGTTAAAACTAGTGTTGATGGTACAAATGATGATGTATAAGGAAAAGCTATGCTGGTATGCTTAAGTTTGATCATGAGTGTTTGGATAACAAATTGTGTCATGTGCCTACCAGAATTACTTATGATGGCAATTAATTTGTCATATTTAATGAGGAGATTGTTTTAGAATGAAGTAAAAAAATGAGAACTAATAGCCTGTGGATACTTTGTTAGCTATAAAATGTATATCCAGGAACTTAATTACCATCTATTCAGAATGTGGGCAAATTTGGACTCAAAAGTATCATGAATATTTGTAATGGAAATTTTGTGTTTAAATTTTCTAATGAACAAGGACTACAAAGTGTTGTGGAGAATGGTGTGTGGATAGTTAACAATCAGCCAATGGTGGTACAAAAGTGTGACCCAAGTGTTGATCTAAACAAAGTGGAGCCTGATGTGTTACCAATATGGGTCAAACTCCTTAATATCCCATTGGAAGCATGGAGTCCTAAAGGACTGAGTGCAATTGCTAGCATACCGGGTAAACCAATTATAATGGACATAATGACAACCAAGATGTGTAAAGTGTTTGGACACTCAAGTGAAAAATGCATAATGAACAAGATGAAAGAAGGTAGCAGTGAGAGCACAAATGAGAATTTCTGTATTGAAGTGGCAAAGGATATGAATGTTGGCATTAGAGGTCAGTATCAAAGCAAAACGAGGTTAATAAGGTATGCTTGAAAGGAACTGGGAAGTAGACAAAGTTTATTTATAAACAAAAGGCGGTGGTGCACATGGGTAAAACTGCTACTACAAAGAACACTTGTAACTCTTTTAAAACAGGATGGAATGTCCAAGAAAGTGTGATCTCTATGTTGAAGAATTATGCTAATAAATATGCAGTGCTCATGATGAAGGAATTGAAGAAGGAGAACTAGTGCAGAATGATTGAAAGACAATGGTGGATAAGTTTGTTATGTTGAAGTAGACTCCACCACTTAGTGAAACTAGCAAGTGGAAAAGACAAATGATTAACTATTATAAGGATAAATGGAATGAGATTCATAGTAATGGGGGGAAAAAAAGTGGTATATAAGAATATTTAATGGATGAGAATGATATTTTTGTGGACAAATCTGCCAATGCTAAATTCATAACAGGTAATAAAGTCCATGGAAGTGGTGGCAATACTCTCTTTAATTAGTTTACAGTGGATTGTAAGATTACTGCTTATAATGTAAGAGGTTTGGGGGAATTAACAAAACAGAATGAAGTGAAGAATTTGATAAAGAATGAGAATCTTAGTGTGTGTGCAGTATTAGATTCCCATATGAAAAAGGATAGAATAGTAAAAGTTTGTGATAGGAGGTTTGGGAATTGGAGCTGGCAGCATAATTTGGATTTGAGTAATAAGGGTTACAGAATTATTGTGGCCTGGAATAATAGCATGGTTTAGTGTCATTTGATGCAGATTACTAGGCAATCAATGTGTTATATGGTGGAGGTGCTCAGGACTAACATCAAGTTTTTTTTGTACATTCATTTATGCAACTAACTATGGCAGAGATAGAAGAGAATTGTGGAAATATTTGAATTTGTACAAGGGAATTATTATGGATGAAGACTGAGTCATTATGGGTGACATGAATTTTATTCTTAATACTAATGAACACTCTGAAGGGATATCATATGTCAGTCAGGATATGAAGGAATTCCAAGACTGTGTGAATGATATTGAAATGGAGGACTTATGCAGCTCTGGATTTCAATTTACATGGACTAAAAGCCTCTTGAATCCTAATGCTACTGTACTAAAGAAGCTTGATAGCGTGACGTGCAATTCTAAATTCCTAACTACTCATACATATGCTAATACAAATTTCCTTCCATATGGTATTTCAGATCACAGTCCTGATGTATTATGTTGTCCTGCTGTCTTGAAGAAAATTTACAAGTCTTTTAGAATGGCAAATTATATAGCTGACAAGAGTGAGTTTGTTGATACTCTTAAGCATGGAAAAATAATGTTCAAGGACATGCTATGTTCCAACTGGTGCACAAGTTAAAAGGACTTAAACCTCATCTTAACAAGCGGAATTGGCAAAATAGAAATTTGTTTGCTAGAGTGGAGGAGCTTAGAGAGAAATCACATGTCATTCAAGCTAAAATAGATAAAGATCTATTGAATAAAAATCTCGGAGTTGAAGAAGTTAAGATACTTGGTGAATATAATACTGTTGTGCATGATGAGGAAAAGCTTCTTTGCCAAAAAGCTAATGTAGAATGGTTAAAGAAGGGGGATAGGAACTCTGCTTATTTTCATAAAATTGTGAAAAGAAGGTTTAATAGAAGTATGATTCATAATGTGATGGGGGGAGATGGTATTGTGTATAATAAAGATCAAATTAGAGTTCAGTTTGTGAAGCATTTTGAAAACATCTTGGGGATGCCTTTTAATTCAAACAAGATTGATGCTCAGGTCGCTGATAGTAAGATTCATGAGGTGACTGATGAGGAAATAAGGAGTGCTCTTTTCGATATTGATTATAATAAAGCTCCACGACCAGATGACTTTACCTCAAAGTTCTTCAAAAAAGCTTGGTGTGTGATTAAAAGTGATTTTTGCAAAGCTATTAGAGAATTCTTCATTTCTGGTAAGCTATTACAGAACTCTGGTTCATAAACTATCAACTTCCCTCAAAGTTACTGATTTTAGACCCATTGCTTGCTGCAATGTGGTTTATAAAGGCATAAGCAAAATCTTAACTAATAGGATTAAACTGGTATACATGTTTCTACATTTTACGTCAAGGGCAAGGAAGAAATACAAAACAATATGTTTTCTTTTGCTCTTGGTTTTAGACGCCACAAGAGAAGAGAGTAAAAGGTTGGGATGTTTTTCTTAGGTAGGGTGGTTAGGGTTTTGAGAGATGAAGATGACTTTGCTCCTATTATTTTGAATCTGACAAAATAAAGTGACGGTTTTGTTTTTAAAACAATTATTATACATTGTTAAATGCCCATGGTAACCTTTTACAACTTATATAAAATTACTTTATTTTCTGTTTATTAGGAAATAGCCACACTTAGTTTTAGCCATTGATTAAAAAAATCTAATGGCTTAGATTGGTTCTCACAGTTCTCGGCCTTTTTTTTCTTTTGTTATGAAAATAACCCTACACACACGAAGTCACAAACAAGGAGAGAACATCGATACATTACATAGATCATTCGCGTACAAGAAGGTACACATAATACAATACTGATACAAACATCCTTTTGGGTTCAAACCAACGTTGGTCCATTAATTTTTATTACAAGTAAACCCTCTTTTTATTTAGTTGTTTTTTTTTTTTTTTTTGGCAAAGGGTGAATCAATATATTACTATCAAAGAACATATTACAAACATAAAACATCAAAGAAATCATGTAATATTACACGTAAACACACTGCCAAGCCATATATCTTCCATCAACAAGGTATATATGATTATCAACGTGTACGAGGTTTAGAGAATCATCAGAATTCATACTTCACTAATCCAGGAATATGTGTATGCACAATGTAGTCTTCCCAATCGATTCTCCTTGGATCGAAGAAGAAAACATTTACATCATTTTCACTCCTTTGGACCACATTACGCAAATTTTCAGTATTCGTATCTTCAAATCTGTTACAAAGACAAACAGCCCATAACGTTAGACAATTGGAAATATTTATAAATAAGGAGTATGAAATAAATAACGCTTACAAGCTTTTGGAGAGCAAGTATGGCTTATTAAGCTTCACTAGCCTCTGTATCAAGTTGATCTTTCGTTCAAAATTCTTATATGTTCCATTAAAAGCTTGGCAACATATTATGTTCACTACTTTAAGTACTTGCAGCGGGAGCAAGTAACGAAGAGCGATATATTTATTAAAGCTAGCCATTGATTTCAACACTGTCAGCTTCTTAACCGTGACAAGGTTTCCATTATCATCAGTCCATGGATTCTGAGAAAAATACAGGTAAGCACATTTCTGAATTGTATCAAACTTTAAAGGGTTCGACACCGATGATCCAACATGATATATTGTTTCAAAAGAAGTTTGATTAGCATGAGCCACAATTGTCGCGAGCATAGCATTCACTACCATGTCAGCTGGTACCTATATACCAATATATTCACCCCGTGTGTTGTTAGTTATCCAGATAAATTACTAAAACTATTTTTAATCGATATTAGTTTTGAAATATGTATTTAAGGAAGTTACCGCATCATGTACGACTTCAGGATCTCCGAGAAAACATTTAAATCCGCCTTTTCCATAACCAGCAATCAAGGTATCACCCCCCCTGCGAATATCAAAAAGTAGCAATAATATGTCATTCATATACTACACTTTTGTGAATATTAAAGTGTTGGAATATGATATTTCATGTATGCATTTTTGTCTGTACGCTCTTTAATATAGGGTTATTAATTGATCTAACAATGTATCCAAACTTGCTATTTTTAATAGGATTTTTCTACATTCACATAAAATTCCCACAAAAAACTCTCACTCGCTGACGTGTCAGCGGGTGATTGGTTTATTGTGGGATCCTCATTTCACTAAAAACCAATCAACCGCTGACACGTCAACGAGTGAAAGTTTTTGTGAAGATTTTGTGTGGATGTAGCATACCCCTTTTTAATAAGTTGTGTTGTCATTCTTTATTTTTTATTTTTTATTTTTTATTTTTTTTTTCTATTAAGTGTACTTACCTTAATATATATATATATATATATATATATATATATATATATATATATATATATATATATATATATATATATATATATATAAACCCTCTAGTGTTGTGTATGGGGTTACTGGAAATGGATGGCGACTCAAGTCAAAGTACACAATACATAGAGTTTTACTATGCAATAGTTACACTAGTTTCTATGGTTGCTACGATCATCACCCCGCATCAGTGTCATATCATCATTCAACACAATATCAAAACACATCACCTTTTACCTTCTATTATTATCATAATCAGAAGAATAAATAAATAAATAATAAAATAAAACCTATTTTATACAAATAGATTTGCACAAAGATGATGCAGACCACCACTATAGTGCACAAAGGTGATGATGGAATGTTGCTTCTATGGTGTTTCACACGCCAAGGGTGAGGTGGTGGTGATGCACCATCCAACATAAAAATTAATTTTAAATACATTTTAATAGAACTTTTAAATTTTTAAGTGTATTGTACACGGTAATAAGCAAACAACATTTATACAATCAAAGGTGTCATATTTGTTGTAATTTTACATATTTCTAAGCATTTATATATAGTTAGAAATACTATAATAACTATAATATGTGTTTTCTGATTCATGAAAGTTATAGCAAATGTATATTAATTTTTACAAAAGGCCTCTTGACTTAGCGGTATGTGAGTGACCTAATAACCTAGAGGTTGTGGGTCAAGTTTTGTTGGAGACATATGTGAGATTGAATTTATGAGATAAGTGGCACAGGTTGTAAACAATTGCCGTTCAAAATTAAAATAATAATAATAATAATAATAATAATAATAATAATAATAATAATAATAATAATAATAAAAATTAAAAAAAAAAAAAAACCTGACGCCCTCAATCCACCCGGGGAATGGTTCTTTGTACGTACTAGTGATGATAGTTGGACGTAAAATAACCAAGGGCACATCTCCTCTCGAGTGTATGAGAATCATTTCCGCTAACGCCTTGGTAAAAACATATGTATTTGGCCAACCATAATGATTTGCTCTACATAAATAGTAATGACGATAATAATAATCAAAGAAAAATAGCACTAAAAGGAAACCATTTTCAAAGCTTAAGTAATTAAAATTCCAAAGACAAGACTAAAAACGATTGATTACCTTCGCATACCCAAATCTTTCATGGCTAATGTAATTATTTTATCATTTGTTTTATGATCAAAGTTAAACATGTTTAGTTTCTCCTCAATAATCCTCTTCTCTTGTTTAATGTCGAGCCCTTTTACTCCATCGGGTGTATCTCCCAAGTGGTATGGAGTTTCGAGTATTAGTCCTGGCTTCTCGCCAGAGACATATGCTGAATACACATTATATATTCAGGGATTATCAGATATCAATGATAATACCAAAGTACTGCTTTGACTGAATATTACAGTTATCAAATTACCAACCAGTGGACACGTGAAGAAGCAACTTTATGTTAGCACATTTTCTAGCAAAATCCAAAACAGTTTTCGCACCATACGTGTTAAGAGCCAGGGCAACATCATATCTGCAACAGACCAAACAAAGATATAAAATAATTTGTTTACATAAATACATACATACATATACGGCAAACGAATACCCGCGTATAGTGACAGTGTATAGCTGCAAATTCTTATATTTGCGAACTTGTACAGTGGTTCTGGAGTTACGCTAGATGCAACACTTAAGGTTCAATTTATAGACACTGCATAGTTCAATTTGTAGTCATTGCTTGAAAAAAAAGTCTATTGATTAAAAACGAAAAATGATAAAAATTTTAGTATTAAAAAATATTTAAACTATTAATTTAATGATATATGTGTTATCATTTTTAATCAAGGGTATATTATTAATTATAATTTTCTCATTTTAAGCGTTTTAAAGCATAATTATACAATTTTTATATATGGTAGAGATATATAGGTTGCGTTTAGTCGGAAAAAAAATCTGTTGTTTTATCTCTAGTTTTGTAAAAATTTGGAAAGAAAATTTATCTCAATAAAATACTTGAAAATATAGAAAACGCGTTTAGTTGATATTTGTATTTTCTATTTTGAAAAAGGTGAGGGAGGGTTGTGGGTCACAAAAGAAGACAACTAAAATTTGTTTTGTAAAATTTTCTTTTTTAAGTTAGGAAATTGGGGATTATGTGTTTTGCAAAACATTTTGTTGGAAAACGCTTATTTCAACGCGATCTCTGTTTTTCTTGTTTTCTACAAAACATTTTATGGAAAACAATGGTGTTTCCCGGCAACTAAACGCACCCATAATATTTCACATTTTAGATATTGATAAAAATTAAGAAATAAATATGGGAACTGGATTGCATTCTATATTTCTATGTTACTGGACCTTTCATTGAAATTAGTTGAGGCAGCTACATTGACAACAACATCCACATCTCTCCACATTTGTTCGCACAGTGAGGAGTCTTGGACTCCCATGTTTTCACGAGTGATGTCCCCTGCAACCAGAGTAACCTTTTTTGCCAAAAAGCTTTGGAGGTTTGCACCATGTTTTTCTTTCAGGACATTAAACAAGTCCTTTGATACTACCTGTACATATTATCATAAAGATGTGAAATCCAGTTAACATGGCGAGAAGCATGACGAGTATGGTAATACCCCAATGATAATGATTTTAGCAAGCTTACCATGCTTCAAGTGACATTTAACCTTTACATAGATTTATTGTTAAGCCTACTTTGATACTACATAATATTCTTAAGTAGACTTATTTAATTTATTTGGATTTCATTTACTATATGTTTAGCCTAGCCATATTTCTAAAATTGCGAACTCCAAGTATTCTCTTCATAAAATGATGTCCATCTTTGCTTTGATATAGTAGTGATGTTATTTTTGAGTAGCAATAATGGTTATGCTTCAGAAGTCTACTTGGATCTATTGGGAGACAATATCACAATACGTGTGTAATTTACTTGAATGTTACCTCGGTGTAGAAGCGTTGCAAGGCAGATTCAGCATCATTAGCTCGAACAAGCAGATAGAGCTTCTTAACATGGGGTTGGACTCTAAGTATCTTCTCCACAAAAACTACGTGCATGCATATTCAGGCAAGTATAAATATATACAATATTACTTGTTACGTAGTATATTGTATGCACAAGCCATTATTTAAACTCACTACTCGTATAAGTTAAAGTGCATTTTTTTTTTATGTAATAGTAAACGAAAACATGCATATGTAGAGTAAGCAAGGTAATGAACTTTACCTTTTGCAAGAAAACCAGTGGCGCCCGTAACTAAAATAGTTTTGTGATCAAGAAAATCAAGAATACTACCCAACTGATCCATTACACAATTAGTTAGTGATGTCTGAAGTTGAATCCTTGTTTGTTTGTTTGTCTTGCATATTTATTTGATATATGGGTCACATATATATAATGATGTAAATGACGTGAATGCTTAGCACGAACATACTTCCTGCATGCTCATTTATGTTTATTTGGTCAATTATATATATATGCTCAATTAAATTTGTTCGTCTATATATTTCCTAATACTAGAAAGGTGCCTGCGCGATGCGGGGTGGATTGTTGGGGTGAAGAGGAGGGAGGTGGGGTGGTGGAAAGTGGTTGTTGGGGTGGTTGTTGAGGTGGTTATAAATTGCTGGGGTGGTTGTTGAAGTGGTTATAAATTATTGGTGGTGATTGTTAGAGGTTGTTGTTTTCATAATTAGTAAGTAAAAGTCTGAATTTTTAAGCTTTTCTAATTATAGAATAGTCTTAAATACATTATATAGTAATATAGATTACATATTACATAATACTAGAAGGATATCCGCGCGATGTGGTTACGGGTAACTGATAACTATTTTTGTGGCTAGCAAATTTTTTTTCATTTTAAACCTTCCTTAATTAGCATGTTTTCAAAAATAAAATGTTTAAATTATTAATAATGTAAAAAGTTAGCACTTTTATTTTTTAAATTTTAGCATTAAATTGATGATAATAAGTTTAGTTAGTTTTTCTTATAAAAAATTATATTAAAATATATTCGACGTATAGTCATAAGATTTGTGGCCGGTACAATTTGACTATGAAAGCCTTTGCTTTTATGAATTATGATATAAGTCAAGGTAGACAAATTTTCACCTTACACATCATTGCCACTTCAGCTTTCTCTGCCCTCTCACTTTTCCTCACTCACACTCACTTTTTAGTAGTTAAGGTCACCTCTAACTTCATCTTTTATTAAAATACCCACTTTATACTAGGGATGGCAAAAGCACCCGAAACCCGAACCGGATGGGTCGGGTTTGGGGGCAGGTTCGGGGGTTTAGATACGGGTTCGGGTAGAAGTATTCTTTTTTTCCCAGGTACGGGTTTGGTTGCGGGTTCTGTTAATATCCGCCCGTTTAACCTTACTCGTATCCGTACTCATTTACTCGAGTTAATACCCGCCTATTTTATATAAACTATAAAGCCCAAGCCAAGTTGTAGACTTTTGACCCTTTACAAAATTTGTGTCCACTCCTTATAATAGCCTATATGAGTATATCTCGGTAATTACAAAAAGTTAAACAAATACTCACGCCAAGTCTTGACGCTTGAGTTCTCACACACATCAACTGGTCTTTCTTTGTTCATAATAATAATAATAATAATAATAATAATAATAATAATAATAAAACTTTACTTTTTTAAGACTTGGATTAAGATCTCTATGATCAAATACTTACGCCTCTTTAGATTTTGTAATGCATTACTTAAGATTTAAGATCTCTATTATCAAAGACACTTGAATTTTGTACTTTTTCTTGGAATTATTATCATGATTGGTTCGAAATGTTAAATCGTATGATACGATATTGAAATCGTTTTTTATTTAAGTTATAAAAACTTTGAATATTAGGGTGTTTTGATTTGTTTTCGGTGGAGTTTTTTAACTTGATACCCGCAATTTTGTCCAGCAAAGATTCAATCGGGGATAAAAGATACCCGCGGATAAAACCGATGGATAATACTAAACGGGTTTCCATCGGGTTTTGGGGCGGGTTTGGGTATGGATATCATAAACGGGTACGGGTTCACTAAAACCCGACCCAAACCCGACCCGTTATCAACCTTACTTTATACAAATATACCCCACTAAATACCCCACACACACTCACACAAAAAATACTAAAACATTAAGTAACACTTATGGTGAACCTTTCACCACAAATCGTCTTAGAAGGAGTGACCCGGTCAGGTTCGGGTCAATTCGGGTCGGGTCAACTCGGGTCAAGCCTCCAAAATAAACCCGAACCCAACCTTGTTTAGAACTCGGGTCAACTCGGGTTCGGGCATAGGTCCATTTTACTTCAATATGTTTAGTGTTAATTGACTCGGGTTGGTCAGGTTCGGGTCAATTCGGGTCAAGGCTAAAATAAACATACCCAAACCCGACCTTGTTTAAAACTCGGGTCAATTCGGGTTGACCCGATTGACCTGAGTATAGTTTTGAACCTGATTTACCGACCCAAATTGACTCGGGTCTGGTCGGGTCAGCCCGAATGACACCCTTACGCGTGAGTGGAGGAGGTGGGCAAGATGGTTCATGCGTGAGTTTGCAAAATGGTGAGGGCATCATCATGCCTTGCCATCTAGCGTAAGAGTTGCTCCCAGTTCTAAGATCAATTAGTTAATTTTTTATTTGTTTGTTTATCACATGGTATTAAATTTAGTGTCACATTATTGAGAAGAAGACGAAGCGTTCTGACAAAGACGACAAAGTCAGCGAACAGACGCCATAACCAAAGCCAATTTACTAATTAGCATGTCTATAAAATTATGTCATTTAATTATGAAAACAAAAGACTTAATTTATCACTAAAAATATTTCATAATAATTAGTGTCACTACAAACATATGTGTGTCGCTATATATGTGGTCAAGAAAATTTGTGCGATAAACATAGTGTGTCACTACAAATATACTAAAACTTTGTATTATGTCATTAAAAGTGTACTAAAATATTAATAAGTCACTATAAATATATCATAAAATTTAGTGTCAATACATAAATATTAAAATTTTAGTTTTTCATTATATATGTATCAAAAAATTTAGTGTCACATTATAAATGTGTCAAAAAAAACTAGTGTGTTACTAATGTATCAAGATATTTATGTATATATATATCAAAAAAAGTGGTGTGTCACAAAAAAAAAATGGTATGTCACTATAAATTTAGTGTGTCAAAAATAAAGTATAAAAAAATTAATGTGACACTATAAATTTAATATTATATTTGCATGTGTATCAGATTTCATATTATAGTTGTGTTGCCACATGCAAAATTTGATATAATAATAATAATAATAATAATAATAATAATAATAAACTCAAAAATACATCCTTGTGGTTTACCTCGTTTCACACTATACATCACTTTCCTAAAAGTTTCGACATGTGCATCAGAAATGTGTGGTTGTGGTTTCTTCTCATTCTACTTTTTAAGGGGAGATGCATCTAATTTTAGGGTTGTGTTATACAAACCCTCCCTATATTGTCACATCAGGGAGGGTTTGGTCAAACCGTACAACTCACAATGCATATCGTACAACCCAACAATACGTGCAATGATTAGAAACCCTCTCTATGGGGGGTGGGAGGGTCCAAATAACTTGCCCCCTAATTTTATATGAAAAATGAGGATGCACTTGCGGTTAAACTAATTTATACCAAACCAACTATCAAGTCAAATTATCTACTTTTGTAAAATCATACATATCATAAAAACCTTTCAAACCTATATTAACAAACTTTAAAATAAATCATGTCAGAAGTAAAGAATGATAGTAATTTAAAAAAATATAATAATAAAAAAATGTATTCCCAATATAGTATATACTACCTCCGTCTCATAATTATTGTCCACTGTTGACTTTTGAAGTTTTATTTTGCAACTTTGACTCTAAATATTTTTATTTGTGTTATATAATACTTGATAAAAATTATATCAATAAAAATACATTTAAAACTCAAACCATTTATATATTTTGCATCAAGTAATATATATTACAAAGAAAAATATTTACGGTCAAAGTTGAATGCTAAAGACTAAAAAGGTCAAATGTGGACAATAATTGTGGGACGGATGGAGTATCTCATTTTTAAAATACTTTTATTCTACCAATGAAGACAACAAGTCTTCTTCTTCATTTTCTCATCTTCCCTTCTATTTCTTTTTACCGCAACTTTTAAGTTCACTCTAACCATCTAAACTCTCATTTTTTTCAGCTTCATAACTCATTTCGGTATTGTTAAAAAGGGTTTAATGGCCCAGATATAATGTATACGTCAACATCGGGCCCAGAAACACGTTTAAAAGGCCCAAAAACGTTTCATGTTCACCACCTTGCGTTTCCAGTCAACATGAAACGTTTCCTTTTTCCGAAAATGTTTCCGGTGCGTTTCCAGGCGTTTCTAGCCGTTTCCCTTTTCTGAAACATTTTCGGTATTGGAGACGGCACCCCGACGGCATTTCCGTGCAACATAGACCTAGACCGGTCGGAGGTCTTGACACAAATGTTGTTGTTTTTTTTCTTTTAACTGTATCATATGATAGATGTTTTCAATATATGTATAAGTTATATATCTATTTGTCCTAGGTGATACATGTTAAGTTGCATCTGGTTTTATGTTTCGGGCTTTTCGTATGCATTATGGTTGATGTATTTTTTTCATGACTATCCCAACAGAAGACAAGTGCCCGCCATGGTTATGTCACCGTTACAAAATATTGGCGCCCCCTTTCCCAGCCTGGAGGATGATGAAATTGGTAGAAGGTTTGTATACTAGTGAAGATGAATTAGTTAATTATCAGCGCCGGCCAATACCTACTAGTTAAGGATAACGTATAGTAATAAAGGTGTTAGTCATTAGGGAGATGATTGACACACTTCATTTTTTGATTGAGACACTCAAATTTACAACCAGTTAAAGCAGTGTACATCTACAGTACAACAGTTTAATGCATATGGAAGAGTGTCCCAATAATAAAATGGAGTGTGCAAATCATTTCCCTAATCATTATGATATGTACGTATTTGGCAGCAAATAAAGACCATAGAGACATATGTACGTATGTCATTCAGATCCGTTTTCATTTATGTTGTGCTAATGTTCCATGTTGCGTTAATTTTGTAGGTATAAATAAATGCTTGAAAATACCGGAAGTAGTTCAGATGATCATAATAATCAGACACGCATTAACCACATACAAGTGAAAAAACAACTTTTGTTTTTATTGAACGAATATATCCTTGGTATTAATTGCTTCTCCTTTTTGGAAATTGGTCCATTCTATAATCATACATTATTTTACTGATGTATGGTATCATTTTAGGTGTAACCAACGAGGCTCCACCAAATAGTTCCACATCACATGGTATTAACACAAGCGCACCTGTAACCCCGTCAAGTCATCCGGATATCATGAGATCAAAAACGCATTCCAGCACTCATTTAATAACCTATGCACTTTTTCTGTCTATACACAGGTAACTCATTAGATACAAATAGACCATCGCAAGATTAATTATTTATGCGCAACTCCACATGGTCATACCGACCGCACAGAGTCATCCGTTATAGGCAAGCAACCATATACTTTAACTTTTTGTTAACCTAATGCATTTTCAATTCAGTCTTTTTGCTCTTTTAAGTAGCGCTACTACTTTAAAATATCTTATAGTGACTCGCTTATGATTGCTTAATATAATCGTATGTTTCATTCCTTATGCCAAAGGCGTATATATACAAGAGTTATACATATCCATCCTAACTGACTATGAGAGAATTATGGATGTGATATACATTCCATATACATAAGAGATATATACTATTATTCTAATATTGCTACTCTCACTTAATCAGATTTCGTTCCTTTTTTTCCCATAGGGCCTCCGTTGTAGTATACCTACTTAGGAGATTGTAATAGCGTGTGTTCCCATCGCGTGCCACTTTTTGAGGTATGGAGAAAGACTAAAAACACAACCTAGAGGGGACGTGTTACTTTACCTGGACACCAAGAATGCCCAGAATATATGAATACGTGTAAACACGCACCTGTCACCTACCAGGTTTTCTATATATTTTAATAGGTTGCACTTAACAATTTTTTGTTTCCTTTTTTGAATCTAGCTACTAACCACGATGCACACATACGGGCACATTTGATGGTGGCTTGAAATAATGGACCATTAACAGATTATGGGTCGCATGGTTAATATTGTTGAACTTGAAAATGAATTTATGTTGGCCACAAATGTTGCTAATAAAATGACATATAAAGATGTAGATCCACTTGATGCCACAAATATAACAGGTAACTTGCTTTATAACACATGTACGTGTCCTCAGTAAAATTATTAGTTATGCTATAAGGTTTACTCAATATTAGACAAAAAAAAAATTGTTGTTTGATCGGACCTGTTGAATAAAAGTGCTGCAACATATTGAAACTTAAAAAATAGTAACTATTGATTTTATAAAACATGTACTGCAACAGGAGCGGACAACCAGAAGCAGATTGTTATCAACCAGGTCATTCAATTACTTATTTCTAACATAATCTGGACACTGTGCTCCAACCAGATTGATTTATTAGTCTGTGTTTTTCCCTTTTATACTCATTTAATTGTCTTATCCTTTTTTGTATCTGTACAGTGCCCCAATGAATATAAATAGACCATAGCAAAATGTATACGTCACTCCGCATAGTTATAACGATAGTAAACAACCATCAGTTACAGGTAATTAATACTACAATATGAGTTTATGTTAAATTAATGCAATCTTTATGCGACTGTTTTATCTATTTTAGGCTTTAATTTTTTTAACACCAAAGAAAAGGTTTCCTACGGTTGGTGAATTATTTACCAATCGACCTCATAGCGTTTTACACACAGACCTTTATATAGTTATATACCAGGTTATTTGAGCGGCTGCGATTACTTACTCTTACTTACTTCATGGATATTGAGTTTGCAGACAATGTCTAAATATATATTGTACTAAGTTTGAATGATAATTGGTTCGTCTATTCCAATAGCGTTGGGTTTTATTAGTTACATGATTTACAGGATGTATGGATATGTTTTTAGAAAGTAACTATACAATAATCCAATACGTATAATTAGATAGTTGTAATGAAACAAGGACAGATGGATAAACATTGTTGGTTGACGATAATCTAACAACGTAACATTATTTCTACAGGTGCATCTATCGAGCAGGTGGCAAAATATATATAGTTTGCAATTTCGGCATCGACAAACCACATTTGCTGATTGAAACTCCCAGTCATGCAACAACAAAGGAATGTTCATTCCAGATTTATATACATGTGAATGTATTAAAAAGATGTGCACCTGCTACAGTTTCGGGTACGCTGAACCAGTGGTTTGTACTTGGTCACTTGAGGTCAATTGTTTAGTTGCAGTTTTATATGTGATCTGTTCTTTAGAGGTTTTTTTTCCATGGTCGTTGGCCTTTCACTTATAGATGGTTGAAACAATATATCGAGTGGCTGAAATCAGTAGGGAAAGATATTCATCATTTGGCACAATGTTGTGATGTGTACGAGTTTATCATAGACTTATCTTCAGCATCTTTCTGTGATCAAGTATGTGAACATCATTACTATTAGATTTTGTAGCTATAGTTTTTAGTTGACTTTTTGTAAATATAGCTATAGCTGCTCAAAACGAACAAAGGCAGCTTCCTTAAGAATGATACAAATAGGAATAACGAGATTGTCTTTAGGTCCGTGGCCAGTAAGGTTGTAGGCTGCCACCAGATATCTTTGCATGCCTGAATTATGCTCTCCTTGATATAGAAAATGATAGAAATGTTTGCAAGTATATTCTTGATTTGAAGCTTCAGTGTTATGTAGAGTTTAAATTGTTTTCATTCTAATGAATTCTATATGTATTCATTGGAATTGCAACAGTTTGGTCAATTAGGAAACGAAAATAAGAGCATTTGTCTCAGTTTAGTATCATCATATGACTTTAATGACCTTTGTTTATGGCTTTGTTTTAATTGAATGTTTGCAAGTATATAAACAGTGAGTGTATGACTTCTAGATATCATGTACTAATTGGTTGGGGGATGATGCGAGGATTGCGGCCTCACAAAAGGTTTTACCTTTCAAGGGATCTTGAGAAGCTTGCAATCCTTCAGGCAGTGTACCTGGTCGTTGTAGTGTAGTATATGTATGACCGGAGGATTGATCGTTCTTTAGGGGAATAGTGTCGTTAGGATTTGAAGTATAAGTCAACTAGGTCTAAGGGTGAGGGATGATTCTTTTTGTATTTTTTATATTTTATGAAAGCAATTAAATCTCGGATTTGGAAGGAGTGGGCGGAATTAGTTACTAATCAACTAACCCAAAACTAATAATTAAACTAAAAACATGAAGTAAAATAACAAGAAAAGTAAATTGGTGGACTTCTGATTGGTTCCGAACGGTCAGATATTATTGACCAAGGTCAATAAGTCAAAGACAGCTCAGTTCCAATGCTCCGTGGATAGTATAGTATTTCCCCGGGTCGTTATGTCCCAGCGAGATTGCAATGGTATTTTGGAAAACGTTTCAGGAATGAGTGGCACTGACGACAGTAGCCAAGATTATTGGGAAATGATTATGCTACTGAGATTTGGTATTTGGACAATTATTAACAATCACAGATATACAAATATAATTACAAATACACAACTTGGGAATCAGATTACAGACAGAAAAGTAGGATTTAAACAATTTACAAACTACAGGGGGTGTAAGTGAAACTTTTTCAAACTTAAAATTAAAAGAAAATTTAAAATGAAAATGAAATTATTTGAATGATTATTTTAATATTTAAATATTACTTAATTAATTAAAACTATTTAAAAAGTAATTTAAATCTAATTTATATTAAACCAAAAATGATAAAGACTACAAAATAAACTAAAAACTTGTAAAAATATTTTTTAAACCTTAAAATGAACTTGAAGAAAGTATAAAAATTAAAAAGAAATATTTTTGTCTTTTTATTGATTTTCTATTAATTAAACACTAATTATATTAATTATACTAATTAAACTATTTTAAATTACTAATAATACCTAAATGATTTAGAAAATTATAGAAAAATTTATAAAACTAATTAACCATCGCGGAAATCCTAAAAAATTATAAAAAGTTTCTAAAAATTATATTTAGACTATTTTACTAATTATTTACTTAATTATTAATTTAAATCTAATTTAACTAAATTAAATAAGAAAACTAGAAAATGAACAGTGGAAATTATGAAACTATTTTCTAAAAGTCTTAAATGATTTATATAACCTAGGAAAATTATAAAAACCTATTGTTGTTAATTAAAAATTAAGAAAACTATTTAATTACTAATATAACCTAATTAATTATTTAAATTATTTTTAATTCTAATAATTATTAAACTAAAAGACAAAAATCTAAGAAAATTACTGAAAATACTTAAAGGTGACAGGAAATTAAGAAAATTATAAAATTGATGAAGTGCTTATTAATAAGCTGAAAAGAAAATTAAAAAGATAGAATCTATTAAATAGAAGCTATCACTAATTTATATTTGGTTTTTGTTGGATTTTCTTTTTGACAGATAAAAATAAGTTAAAAATAAGAAACTTTTACAAAACAACTTTTGTTATAGCTTAAAAATAAGCTGTGTGCACCCCCTTTTCCTAATTAGTGAGCTTAAAAGCTTATTAGGACTTATGCCATAGTTGAAAAAGCTAACAAATGACAATATAAGCATACACAGATGTTTACACACTAGAAATAAGCTAAATGGAACAAAGAAGCACACTGAATAAGCTGTATACCACAAATAAGCACTTATGAAAGCACAAGGCCTGAACAGGCCAAATCCAAGGGTTTTGGACCTCTGTGGGGTCCACAGGAGTCAAGGAGGGTCCAAGACAAGGGTTGACTTATGAAGGTGGACTGGAGGGCTACACAATAAGCCAATAAGCAGAGCTAATGGATTATTAATGAGGCTTGGGTAAGCCTTGGAAATTGGGGTCACACACTGAGTAATCAGTGTTAGCTTCTGAGACAGGCCACAAATATGGGTCAAATAAGCTAAGGGCAAAAGGTCTGAGGGACAAAATAAGTACTCCCTCAATAAGCTGAGGTGGAGAGCTTTCTAAAAAGCTAGGGTGCAAGGTGTGGGGTCCACTAGGCTAGTCACAAATCAACTTGGATCTTTGGCCAAAACCTGTGCACAGGGCATAAGCTTGCCCTGCAGGTCAAAAGAGGCTTTTGCACAAGCTTATAGAAAAATATTAAAAATAAGCTGATTATGGGATCTTTTAGACTAGGTGACAATCTTTAACCTCTGAAAAGCTCAAAGCCTAAAACCTAACACAAAATTCACAAAAAAATCCTCCAAGATTTGGATTTCTGAAACAAAGGTGTATTTTGACTGTTTGAATATCAAGCTTAAGTTGACTTGGATGAACTTTAATCCTGATTTTCTGATTGATACTGATTATTTAAGCTAAGCTAAGTCTAATTTAAGCTATACCACTCATAAGTGAATGGATTTGGGGCATAAGCCACACTTAATCCAACACAGAGGGTTATCTAGGCCAATTTGAACGTGATTTTGACTTTCTATCAAACAGGACTTGATTGTTATTGTTGTTCTGAGCTAATATCACCCTAAGTGACTTGTGTAAACAGAAAATAACAACAACCTTACACTACAACACCTAGGATTTCACTGATCCAAACATACCCTAAGGTTTGACTGTTTTGTGATTTAGGAAGCAAATGGGTGTTATGGCTTATGCAACTGATCCAAGGCAACTCATTATGATATGTTAAGCCTAAATGAACACTTTGACATAGAAAACAACAACAATTTAACAAGGTTACTATATATACTAATTTGACTACCTATTTATGAAATTAAAACAAATATGATCACTAATTAACAAGGTACTGATTCTAAACAATTTTATCACTACTTATCACTAAATAAACACAGAAAAGCTAAAGATTAATGAAATAAGCAATGCTACAGTAACAATACAGAAATGAGTTTTTAAGAGCTTACAATATGCATTCCTGCTAAAACCATGAACCAAGGACCATGAAACCAATCCTATAGGTCTCCCACAAGACCACTAACCCAGGGCCATCCAAAATTTTACCCTGCTCCAGCTTTCTTCATCATAATCCTGCAATTGTTGACTTTCATTGACTTTTTTGAGTTTTTTTATATCTAAGCAGTGTTTTATGGTTTCTAAAAGCTTACTTAAGCTTTCAAGGAGCTTATATTAGCCTAAGAGTCCATGGAGTTTAATAACAACTACAATACAGCTTAATTAGAAACTTGAAATCAATTGAAAATTGCACAAACTGAATTATAACTTGAAACTTGAATTTTATTAACAAGAAACCTTAAAGATACACTGAAAACAGAGTTTACACTAATTTAGAGCTAAATTACACAAGGAAACTTTGAAAATTAACTTAAATGATCTAAAATTATTAAAATTAAGCTAACACTTCTCTTCTTGAACTTCTCTTCTATTTATAGGCCTCCATTAGGGTTCCCTTGGTCTTCTGAATAAATCCCACATCAATTTAGAACCGTTGGATCACTAATAGACCTGCAATTTCCCACCACGTGTTTTGGCGCCAAATTCATAATTTGTAAATTGCTTCTGTTTGCGTGGAGGGGTGGGGGTGCATTTATTGTGGCTTGTTTGTTAGGTGGATGTGATGGGGAGAGTGGGTTGGGCGGTGGAACAAGTGGGGTGGTGGAGAAAACCATGGTGGTTTCTGGTTTTGTGGAGTGGTATTGGGTGAGAGGGAAGGGAAAGGGGTGTATGTTTGACCGGTTTGACCGTGGTATTATTTTACCAGGGTGGGTGATTGGGTCTAAACTGTCAAATATTATTGACCAAGGTCAATAAGTCAAAAACAGCCTAGAATCAATACTCCGGTGATAGTGTAGTGTTTTCCCGGGTCGTTAAAGTCCCAGCGAGATTGAAATGGTGCTTTTGAGAATCGTTTATGAGAAAGTGGCACTGAGGACAGTAGTCAGATGATGTGGAATTGATATTACTACTGTTATTATGGTATTGGTACACAGATAAAATATTCACAAAAATCAGATATACAATTATATGTACGTATTCACAATTCAGGTTTACGTAATCGGACTGGAAAAGTGGGATTTTGGTATTTAACAAACTACAGGGGGTGCTTTTGACACTTTTTAAAACTTAAAATTAAAAATGAAAATGAAATTATAAAAGTGATTAAAATACTAATTAAATATTATTTAATTAATAAAACTATTTAAAAACTAAATTAAAATCTAATTTAAATTAACTAATAATTATAACTATTACAAATTAAACTAAAAATTTGCAAAAATAATTTCTAAACTTAAATTAGAACTTGAAGAAAGTATAAAAAATAAAAATAAATATTTTGTCTTTTTATGGGTTTTTTTTTTTTATAAATTGAAAACTATTTAACTTAATTAAACTAATTAAACTACTTTTAATTAATATTAATACTAAATTAACTTAGAAAATTAAGATAAAATTTATAAAATTACTTAACCATCACGGGAATCCTACAAAATTATAAAAACTCTAAAAATTATGTTTTAAGATTAATCCACTAATTATTTACGTTTTAATTAACTTAAGTCTAATTTAAATAATTAAAATAAGAAAAATGTAAAATGAACAGTAGAAATTCAAACTATATTTTCTAAAAATCTATTATACTATATTAGAGCTAGGAAAATTATAAAAACTAAGTATGAGATTTAATACTTAATATTAATTAATAAATAAGAAAACTAAGATTAAATCTAATTAATACTAAATGACAGAATAAAAATCTAGAAAAATTATTTAAAATACTTTACTATATAAGGTAATTAATAAAAATATAAAAACACTAAGTACTTAATTAAAATCTAAAAATGAAAATGAAAATTAAAATTAAGTTGAATTAAATAGAAACTATCACTTGCTTTAAACTTGGTTTTTTTTGGATTTTTCTTTTACCAATCTATTTTACAACTAAAAACAACAAACTTTTGCAAAAACAAACTTTTTAGAACTTAAAAATAAGCACTGTGGAAGCTTTTTGGCTCCACAGTTGACTTTTGTTGACCAAATGGTAAAATGAGCTCAAATGGTTTAAAGTGGGACCACAATGGTTAAATATGGTCCAAATAAGTCAATGGAACATGAGTAAGCTGGAAAAAGCACAATTGGACCTCAGAATAAGCTATAAGCACAAAATAAGCACTTGGAACTTACTTTAAGACTGAAAATGGGGACAGCTTTGGTGGTCCATTGTGGTTGACTCAGTGGTCCCCACACCTAGTATTTAGGTTTTCTCAACCCCCCTCCTATCAGGGTACAACCTTTGACCATCCATTTGACCTAGGATCAAGTGGACCCCACCTGAATCACCACTTAAAGTTTGTCCCCAATCTGGTTCAGTTTCAAAATTGCAAAGTGCTTAATCCATTACATTCAGCTTAATTGTGCTTATTGCTTGCTATTTCTGGCTTATCTGAGTGAGTTTAACTGATTTGAACCTATTTTCACCATTGTGGGACCCACCCATAGTCATTTGTGCTTAAATACCCACACAGTCAACCAAAGTCAACTGTATAAGCCAAGGGGGGGGGGGGCGTTACAGCTTATTTATAAGCTATTTTCAAAAGTGGTTTTACAAAAGTTTTTTATTTTCAGTGAAAAAGGTACACCACTCACAGGGATATAAAGGCAAGTTTTAATCTTAAGTTTGGGAACTTATTATGGGTTTATTAATTAATTTTTGAAAAACTGCTTTAGGCTTATGGGTGTATGTGCAAAAAACTTGGAAATATTTTTGGAACTGATTCGTTAACCGAAATCGTCCCTTTAAGATTACTCGCAGGCTGGCGGGAGGAAGTAAATAGGTTTCCTCTTCAGTTCGCAATTTAATGTCAGAACTTACCTTAAACCAACTGTTTCAGGTTGTAATCTTAAAGAACACGAAGTAATTTAACTTCACAGTTTGTTTTTGATTGTTTTTTAATTTTTTTGGTGTTTTCAACACTTCAGTGGAAGTGTTAATGAACGTTTTTTTTTTTTTTTTTTTTTTTTTTTTTTTTTTTTTTTTTTTTTGATATGATTATGTTTTTACAAAAACTTTTTACAAATTTGTGTGAAATTTGTACAGGGGGGGTTTTGAAAACCACTAAACTTAAAACGATTTTATAAAACACGCAACAACCTCCCCGGCAGTAGCGCCAAATTTTGATTGATCCCAAAGCAGTCAGATATTATTGACCAAGGTCAACAAGTCAAAGACAGCCTAGAATCAATACTCCGGTGATAGTATAGTGTTTTCCCGGGTCGTTAAAGTCCAAGCGAGATTGAAATGGTGCTTTTGAGAATCGTTTATGAGAAAGTGGCACTGAGGACAGTAGCCAGATGATGTGGAATTGATACTGCTACTGTTATTATGGTATTGGTACACAGATATAATATTCACAAAAATCAGATATACAGATATATGCACGTATTGACAATTCAGATTTACGCAATCGGACTGAAAAATGGGATTTTGGTATTTAACAAACTACAGGGGTGCTTTTGACACTTTTTAAAACTTAAAATTAAAAATGAAAAATGAAATTATGAAAATGATTAAAATACTATTTAAATATTATTTAATTAATTAAACTATTTAAAATCTAAATTAAAATCTAATTTAAATTAACTAAAAATGACAAATGATATAATTTAAACTAAAAATTTGCAAAAATATTTTCTAAACTTAAATTAGAACTTGAAGAAAGTATAAAAAATAAAAATAAATATTTTTGTCTTTTTATGGATTTTTTATTAATTAAAAACTATTTAACTTAATTAAACTAATTAAACTACTTTTAATTAATATTAATACTAAATTAACTTAGAAAATTATAAGAAAATTTATAAAATTACTTAACCATCACGGGAATCCTACAAAATTATAAAAACTCTAAAAATAGCCAGATGATGTGGAATTGATATTGCTACTGTTATTATGGTATTGGTACACAGATAAAATATTCACAAAAATCAGATATACAATTATATGCACGTATTCACAATTCAGATTTACGCAATTGGACTGAAAAAATGGGATTTTAGTATTTAACAAACTACAGGGGGTGCTTTTGACACTTTTTAAAACTTAAAATGAAAAATGAAATTATAAAAATGATTAAAATACTATTTAAATATTATTTAATTAATTAAACTATTTAAAATCTAAATTAAAATCTAATTTAAATTAACTAAAAATGACAAATGATATAATTTAAACTAAAAATTTGCAAAAATATTTTCTAAACTTAAATTAGAACTTGAAGAAAGTATAAAAAATAAAAATAAATATTTTTGTCTTTTTATTGATTTTTTATTAATTAAAAACTATTTAACTTAATTAAACTACTTTTAATTAATGTTAATACTAAATTAACTTAGAAAATTATAAGAAAATTTATAAAATTACTTAACCATCACGGGAATCCTACAAAATTATAAAAACTCTAAAAATTATGTTTTAAGATTAATCCACTAATTATTTACCTTTTAATTAACTTATGTCTAATTTAAATAATTAAAATAAGAAAAATGTAAAATGAACAGTAGAAATTCAAACTATATTTTCTAAAAATCTATTATACTATATTAGAGCTAGGAAAATTATAAAAACTAAGTTTTACTTTCTAAAAACTAAGTATGAGATTTAATACTTAATATTAATTAATAAACAAGAAAACTAAAATTAAATCTAATTAATACTAAATGACAGAATAAAAATCTGAAAAAATTACTCAAATTACTTTACTATATAAGGTAATTAATAAAAATATAAAAACACTAAGTACTTAATTAAAATCTAAAAATGAAAATTATAATTAAGTTGAATTAAATAGAAACTATCACTTGCTTTAAACTTGGTTTTTTTTGGATTTTTCTTTTACAAACTAACTTTACCACTGAAAATAGAAAACTTTTGTAAAACCACTTTTGAAAATAGCTTATAAATAAGCTGTAACACCCCCTTGGCTTATACAGTTGACTTTGGTTGACTGTTTGGTCAAATGGCTTTGGGTGGGGTCCACAATGGTGTAAATGGGTACAAATAAGTTAGATACACTAAAATAAGCCAGAAACAACAACACTTGACCACAAATAAGCTGAATAAGTTCAAATAAGCACTTTCCAAATCCAAAGGTTACTCAGATTAGGGACAAACTTGAGGGGCTAAACCAAGTGGGGTCCACAAATCCTGAGGTCAAACAAATGGTCAAATGGGAAGGTCTGGTAGGAGGGGGGTTCAATGGGACCAAGTTTAGCAAGTGGGGTCCACTGAGGTGGGCTGCAGCCACCACTTAAGGTGGTGGTGTGGGTGAGGTCTGTATGCACAGGGCAGAACCATGCCCTGCAACTCACTTTGGGGGTCTGTGGGACCCACTTAGACTTCCACAAAAATTAAGCAAAAATTTGAGCTTAAAGACCAGCTGATAGACTCTAACCACAACAAATTTCAACCCTTAATTTCCATCACACAGCTTACAATTTAACTTGGAAATTTAGCAAAAATCTGAGAAGATAAATTTGACTTTTTGATGAGAACTCAAATTTTGACTAATTTGAGTTTTGCTTGAATCTAATTGATTAACTATGAAGTACTAAGGCAAAATAAAGTTAGATTAAGCTATCACAAGTACTTATGCTACTGAATTATCTAGCATGCAACTGAATTCCCTAACAGTTAATGAGAAATCAAGATTAAACTTGCAATTTGACTTGTTTATGCTATGACTACTGATTTTATGCTCTAACTTATCTAATATTACCTAATGCAAGTTGGATAGACCAAAGTTGGTAACAAGAACAAGCTGAGCTCACAGACCTGGCCTAATCCAAACACCCCTAATGCTTGACTGTTTTGTGGTTTTCAATGCAGATGATTACTAGGATTTAGGGTCTGGTTTCACAACTTCTTTTTATGATTAGGGAAACTAATTTAAACACTTGAACACAGAATGCAACTATAAAAACTCAAGTTTACCACTTAAACTAATTTTGACAGTTAAATATTGAAATTTTAAGTAGCTATTTATTCTAATAAACAAGTTATGATTATTAAATTAAAAACTACTCAATCAACAACCAATTAACACAGATTCACAATGAACAAGCAATTTAAACAGAAGCTACTTAGATCTAAGATTTTTAGTGAAAAAGAGAATTGAGCAAAAGCTTACAAGGTATCCCTAGCTTGAACAAGGGATTTTCCTATGAAGCCTATCTTTAGATAGGCAAACTTCAACTTCAATCCTGCTCCGCAATGATCCTCCGTACCTGAAAATAACTCAAAAACATATACAGTTGACCAATGTTGACTTTTTTTAGCTTTTTGATTATCTTCTACTACAACTGAGTTTTAGAGTCTCTAAAAGCTTAAATAAGCTTAAGGGATCCTAAATGAGCCTGATTCAGTCCATTAACCTTGGTACATTTGATCACTGAAGTTGTTTAGAAATTCAAAATTTAGAGTAAATTGCAAATTCATAAAACAGAACTAAACCTTGATATTTTATAACTTCAAAAGAGTAGAAATACAATAACTAAGATGCTACAATGCTTGAATTAGAAAGATTACACTGGATTTCAAAGATAATTTAAATTCGACACTATTAAAACTAATTAAAACTACTCTCTTCATTCCTTGCATCTTCTTCTATTTATACCCCCATATTAGGTCTTCTTGAGCTTTTCTGAGCATATCCCACCTCCCTATGGCTTCTTTGGTCCACTCAAATGTCTCCACGTGTTTTTGGCGGGAACAGACCTTTTTGCAATTTGTTCTCTGATTGAGGCAACTGGGGGGGGGGGGGAGCATTAATTGTGGTGGTGTAGGTAGGTGTAGTGGGTTGGGTGGTGGTGATGGGATGGGCAAGTGGTGGTGGTATCTGCAAAACCATGGTGGTATTGGTCTTGGTGAGGGAGAAGGAGTTGGGCGGTTTGGGGGTGTTTGACTGGTATTTGACTAGGTCAAAGTTTGACCCTGGGTATTAGTTTGGGGTGAGATGGGCTAAGGTGTGGACTGGATCAGTTTTAGGCCCAAGGTTTAGAAATGGGTGGGCTGGACTTGGATAATATGGAGTAGTATTATTTAGGTTAGGATCCGGTTAGGTTTATGATTCACAAGGACCTTTTTTGTAATTTTTCGAAAGTTGAGGGGTGAGACTTGGCATGCTTCCAAAATATTTCCAAGGGTGTATTATGCCACATCATGAATAGTATAAGGGTCCTTTGATGATTTTTCAATTTATTTTTCACTAGGGACTCAAACCGTCAAACTTTCAAACTTCATGGACCATTTGTGTAATTTTCACCAAACTTTCCACCAAGGACCAATCCTGTCATAAAAGGTTAGTGCAAGGACAAAATTTGTTTTTCTCAAAGTTTTTAATATCCCAGCGACCATTTTTGACAATTTTCAAAGTTCAGGGACTAAACTTGACATTTTGTGAAACTTTTCACCAAAGGACTAATTATGTAACTTTTTGACCCCATATTAGGTCTTCTTGAGCTTTTCTGAGCATATCCCACCTCCCTATGGCTTCTTTGGTCCACTCAAATGTCTCCACGTGTTTTTGGCGAGAACCGACCTTTTTGCAATTTGTTCTCTGATTGAGGCAACTGGGGGGGGGGGGGAGCATTAATTGTGGTGGTGTAGGTAGGTGTAGTGGGTTGGGCGGTGGTGATGGGATGGGCAAGTGGTGGTGGTATCTGCAAAACCATGGTGGTATTGGTCTGGGTGAGGGAGAAGGAGTTGGGCGGTTTGGGGGTGTTTGACTGGTATTTGACCAGGTCAAAGTTTGACCCTGGGTATTAGTTTGGGGTGAGATGGGCTAAGGTGTGGACTGGATCAGTTTTAGGCCCAAGGTTTAGAAATGGGTGGGATGGACTAGGATTGGACTTGGATAATATGGAGTAGTATTATTTAGGTTAGGATCCGGTTAGGTTTATGATTCACAAGGACCTTTTTTGTAATTTTTTGAAAGTTGAGGGGTGAGACTTGGCATGCTTCCAAAATATTTCCAAGGGTGTATTATGCCACATCATGAATAGTATAAGGGTCCTTTGATGATTTTTCAATTTATTTTTCACCAGGGACTGAAACCGTTAAACTTTCAAACTTCAGGGACCATTTGTGTAATTTTCACCAAACTTTCCACCAAGGACCAATCCTGTCATAAAAGGTTAGTGCAAGGACAAAATTTGTTTTTCTCAAAGTTTTTAATATCCCAGGGACCATTTTTGACAATTTTTAAAGTTCAGGGACTAAACTTGACATTTTGTGAAACTTTTCACCAAAGGACTAATTATGTAACTTTTTGATTTAAAAGGACCTTTGGTGACTTTTTCAAGTTTTTAGAATGACCAGGGACTAGATTTGACAACTTTTGAAAGTTGGGGGACTGAAACTGCCAATTATGCAAACTTTGTGCGTTTTTCATCTGTTTTTGGTATTTTTGCATTTGAGACATGTAAAACACTTTCCTGGGATATTTTCACTATTTTGATTCATTATTGAGTGTTTTTGGATGTTTTGGCAGCTCAGAAATGGTAAAAATGATGAGTATTTACACACTCATCAGTGGGCTTTTGAGGAGTTGGGCCAAAAATAGGGGAAATAAGGTGGTGGGCTTTTGGATTGGACTTGGTGTTTGGGATTAATATTAAGGGTCCTGTTTGGTTAGTAGTATCACAAGGACTAATTTTGTAATTTGCCGAAAAGTGCATTCTTCCAAAGTTCTCATAAGGGTATTTTCTGCCAAGTTTCCTTAGTCCAAGGTTTTATGTTGACTCTTCACCTTAAAAATTTCCAGGGACTAAAATTGACAAACTTTGAAACTTCAAGGACCTGTTATGTAATTCCACCAAACTTTGCAACCAAGGACCATTCCTGCCATAGATGAGAAGTACAAGGACAAAATTTGTTTTTCTCAAAGTTTTAATATCCCAGGGACCATTTTTGTCAATTTTCAAAGTTCAGGGACTAAACTTGCAATTTTGTGAAACTTTGTACCAAAGGACTAATTTTGTAACTTTTTGATTTAAAAGGACCTTTGGTGACTTTTTCAAGTTTTTAGAATAACCTGGGACTAGATTTGACAACTTTTGAAAGATGAGGGACTGAAACTGCCAATATTGCAAACTTTGCTCATTTTTCATATGTTTTTGATTATTTTGCATCTGAAACATATAAAACACATTCCTGAGATATTTTCAGTATTTTGATGCAATTATGAGTGATTTTAGATGTTTTGGCAGCTCATAATAGGTAAAAATGATGAGTGTTTGAGCACTCATCAACTTTTTATAGTGAGACAAACGTGTTTACTTAGATATAATTACTCCTTAGTTATCTCTTGTTGACTTGTTGAATTTCATAGTGCAATTGTTTAGTTAAAGCGTTGTATTTCTTAATACCAGTCGTGGGGGTGTACACAACCTTCCTTAACTCTATGAATACCAATTTATCCTAATAGCTGCACGTTTAGTACCCAAACTATAGGATCACTAACCTCAATTCATGCATTAAATACAACGAGAAAACCATAGTGTACATGCGATTGCCTTTCCTAAGACGTTCAAGCTAGTTACATATAGAGGTTAGCCAGTTTTGTTAGGCCTAAGGTGTAGCATCAACCAACAATAGATAACTTATCAACAATCAATAACTAAGTTTCATTATATCTAAGCAAACACTAATAGATTTACGCTAGCATGTTAAAGGGAAGAAAAGCATAAAAGATAATCAAACAACACATAGACATATCGAATGATTAAAAGATAAAATTATGTTCAATTGAACATGGAAGAAAAAAAGGTATGAAAACCCTTAAAAACCTCTGAAAATCGTCTAGGGTTTTATCTCCAAAGTTACACCACTTATGAATGAAAAATCGAAAAATAAATATAGATTTACAAGGCTGGCAGCGTCAAGTTATAATTCTTGACGCCTTCAGAACTCCGCTATTAGGATTTCGTGTTGTGCAATTCAGCTTCTGATGTCGTCACGTATAAATTCTTCTGGGCCGTCTCCCTTTGGCTTATAACGTGACGGCCTACATCCAAAAACGTCTGACGCCATTAGGTGTAAAACTTCAAATGGTTCACTGGGTCATCATGTGTAATATTTTCCATCTCATTAATCTTCAAGTGTGGCATCAACTTCCAATGCCTGACGCCGTCAGGTGCAATTCCTGACATCTTTCTCGACTTTTTGTTTTCTTCATCCTTTAGCCCAAAAACGACCAAAATGTTCCATATTCCAGAAATCATGTCCCAAGTGCCTAAAATGAGAAAAGAAACGATTTGAGGCAATATTTGACTATATATTTACGATTTAAGGCTTAAATGACCCCTAAAAGCGTAAAAAATAAATCCTTATCAGGGGAAAATGTCACACCCCGCCAAGGCGGAAATGCGAGTGTGTAACATCATAGATATCATCACAACACATGGTGTCTATATAGAGAATAACTACATGCATAAAATAGAAAAAGTACAAACACGAAGTGTCATAACAATACCCCAAAACAAAATAACCAAAACATAATCCAAAATAATACATAGAATCCAATCATAGATGATGAACCCCTTCCAATGCAACTAAGGTCTCGTCTAATCACATCCTTCTATCTTATCCTTAGAAAGCTCACCTGAAAATGATGCTTAAAACATCAACATAATGTTGGTGAGATTCATAGGTTTAAGACTCATACACAATAGGCAACCGATTCACTGTGATTATAAAACATAGCTGGAAGAATAATTAAAGTTATCATATAAGCTAACATGTAATCACACAAGATAAAGGCAACCAATACACATAAAGCAACCAATACACATAAGGCAACCAATGGGACGGAACGTGTCCCCCGCTCCAATATAGACATCAATTAGGTCGCATGTGCGAGCAACAGGATAAGCATCCTCCCAATTGAGTCTCTGATATGCATGCCTGATATTTTCATCAATTAGGTCGCATGCGTGAGCAACAGGATAAGCATCCTCCTAATTTAGTCACTGATATACATGCCTGATAATTCCCGATAATCCACGATAACCTCATCACAACATATAATCATCACACCATAATAGTCATCACATATAGCATACATACGATAACATTATAAGTCCAAGATCTTTTAAATCACACATAACCACAGTAACTCAAACCATTTAAGACAAGCATCATTCCCATCCCAAGTTTAAAACAAAGTAAAAATATGGGACTATGAACTCACCTCAAACTTTGCAGCTTCCACAAAACCAAATCACAATCTATAACACACAAAATAAATCTACATTGCACATGGCCAAGCTAAAAGCTATAACCCATGTAATACACATATGATGGATGTCTAAGATCATATGACCCACCATGGATCTCCTAGACCCCATACCAATCATCACCACAACCTAATACTCAATAAATCCCTTGCACTTTTAAAATCAGAAAACACAAAATTTTAGGGTACATTCGCCCACATGAAATAATAACTTTAAAGGCTAAATAACTCACACCAAAAATTTACCATGGTCTTTCATAAGCATACAAGCTAATCCCAGAAGCCAATGGTCTAATAACACACACAAGTACCCATAAGAAAATCAAACTTGTCAACTATCCAGATTCGGATCTGAACGCATACCAAAAAGTTTTGATTAAAATAAAATACTTCTACAACTTTGTATCGCGAATACTTTTCGTGGGGTCTAAGATAATCTAAAACTCAACTTTGCCAGAAGGGCTAACCTTAATATCAATTTTTCACCCACAATTCACTATCAAACTTTTAACAAATTCTGTCCCGGTTTAACAGCTTTGACACCTTATCAAAGAAAAATCAAAAGACTAACTTCCATACCTCGAAATCAATCGTGGCCGGACTTTTTGGAAAGCTCCTTCTCTGAACTATAATTTAGACTCAAAATTAGTGATCTAACTCATTATCATCTGTTAAATACCTTCGAATCTTTATAGCACTAATTTTCTGTCCAAACCATAACTGAATAACTAGCATATTTTACGCTCAATTCTCTTTACCAATCATCATAATATAATCATTTAATGATTCTAACATGTTTTACATCATAAATTTACAGAAGTTTACAAACCCTAAATCCATTATATTTAATATTACATGAATTCTAATAATTAATCAATTAATTGAACCTAGAGTTTACCTTGATTCTTGATTATTGCTTTACAATTATAAAACCTAATTTTTTTTATTCTTCTTTTGCCTCTCTTGAATGACCAAAAACCAAAGAAAAACGTTTTAGGGTTGTTTGGGTTTGTATATATATATATATTAATTATGGATAATCCTTGGGCCTAAGAGTCATATTTGGACTCAAATTGGGTTTCCTTTTTCCTTAAAACACCCCTTGGGCCGAATTTTTTTAAACATATATATATATATATATATATATATATATATATATATATATATATATATATATATATATATATATATATATATATATATATATATATATATATATTATTTTTTTATTAAATTAATTTATTACACTCAAAACCTCATACTTTTGATATTTTATAAGTACCCGTAGCTAATCCTAACGTCTTATGCGATAAACCTTAATTTTACGACAAACCGGAAAAATAATCATTTGCAAAACAAAGTTTTCAAAAATAGATTCTTACTCTTTTAATAACATAACACATAAAAACAAACTCCTCGTAACTTGCTAACGCTCAAATACTTGAACGAAGACTTGTTACGCAAAAACACAAAAAACACCAAAATTACACAAGTCATTTCTACACCACAAAGGCGATCAAAATGAACTTATCCAAATATCAACATTACTCACTCACAAAAACAACACCATGCAAAGGGATTTAGTGCTAAAACTCACCTATATCACACATATATCACTTCAATCACCTGAGACACACCAAACAAACGTCAACCGAGTCAAGACTATCAGTTAAACTGACACGCTAAAACCACGGTTGTTACAGAAAAAAACAGGCCCACCCACAACGCGGTGGCCGGCGCCATTCTCATTAATAATCAATTCTACTGAGTTTTTTAACATTCATGCATAAGTATTCAATCGAAATGCCCTCTTAGCTAATGTTTAATATAATTTTTGGTTCATGTATGAAACATACCTTGTACAACCACTACGGTTTCATTTTGATGTTTGAGCCCAATAACAATGATGTAATAGCATAAAATATGAAGCTGTAGGGTAGTATAAATAAATAAGTAAGTGAAGCTGTAACCTAAATTCATCAGCCATCATAAAACTTAACATTCTCTGAAACCTTTCACAAAACCAATACATCATATAAGCTGCTAACCATGCGAAGGTTAGTTTTTCTTTCGTATAAGTGCACAAGGTGTGGCCTTCGTTGAGGCTCGTCAGTCCACGCTGGCAGCCTCACCATCCCTCGCCACGATACCTCCCTGCTTTGCCATCACTCACCACTAGGAGCCTCTTCGTCTGCACGGCAAGGCAGAAAGTCGTCCTTTTGTTAGATCTAACCATTGGGCAACGTTTATATTATAAATGTATCTGTTTTTTTAACACATAGATTTTACACACTATAAATATTAACACATATTTATCAATTTCTACACAATGTTTACTTCAAAACACTTACATAAAAGCAAGAAACATGAGCAATTCATCTTATTCTGGTGAAAGTGATCTTGAAGAGATATCGGAGCCGGAGATGATTCTCCAAGAATATAAGTTCGAGCAATCGTTGCAACAACAAGAAGCCGGACCTTCACGCCGCCGTAGATACATCCCCCATGAATGTCAAGTTGCTGAAGAACGTTTAATGGCTGACTATTTTGGTGACAACCCAAAATATACGGAAGAAAATTTTAGGCGTCGCTTTCGTATGAGCCGTAAACTATTTGAAATAGTACAAGGTATTGAAACATATATTCAAACTCATCATCCTATTCCCAAGCATTTTGATTTCTTTAGATTCCGACCCGATGCTAGTGGTGTAATAATTTTAGTTTGATTATGAAATGCACATGCGCCTTACGCCAATTGGCGTACGGCATAGCAGCTGATGCATTAGATGAGTATTTACAAATATGGGAACATTATGCACGCGATTGTCTAGATAATTTTACTATGTGCATAATCCAGTTGTATACGAAGGAGTTTTTAAGAAAACCATACGTAAATGACATTCACTACTTATACAATGCACATAACGCGGTTCATAAGATACCAGAAATGTTAGGAAGCATTGATTGTATGTACTGGGAATAGAAAAATTGTCTGGTCGAATGGCAAGGGAAATTTTACAGAGATGATAAGAATTATTTAACTATAATGCTTGAAACTATTGCGTCATATGTCTTATGGATTTGGCATGCATTTTTTGGGGTAGCGGGTGCGAATAACGGTCTTACCATTTTGAATGATTCTCCGTTATTCGATGACCTGCTTGATGACATTGCCCTTGAGGTTCCGTTTGTAGTATACGGCCGTACATTTAAACATTGGTATTATCTAGCTGACGGAATTTACCCAGAGTGGTCATCTTTTGTCAAATCATTTATGGTTGCAAATACCCCCAAAAATGTCGTATTTAAAGTGAAACAATAAAGTGCTCGAAAAGATATCGAAAGAGCTTTTGGTATCCTCCAAGGACATTGACATATTATTGCCCAACCGGAGTGTGCATTTAATGTGGGCAAGTTACGGAGAATCATGTACTCGTGCATCATAATGCATAACATGATTTTGAAAGATCAAGAATTTGCATTATCCGAAGTTAGTAAAATGTATATTTGTCCATGAATAAATTTACAACGGGCATGGATCGAGCGATGCTAAGTGCAAAGAAAGAAATCTAAATAACTCTGTGATAAACGCAAACACGCAACGCTTCAACGATGTCTCATCGAGCATGTTTGGCAACGACATCAATGGGGACAATTTCAACAACAACGAAATAATTAGTTTCATTATAATTTGATGTATTTTTTAAGTTGCGTATTTTTTTTACTATATCGTTATTTTATGTTTCATATGTTTTTTATTGTGATGTATTGTATTTTTATTTAAATGAATGAAATTTATTTTAGGGGTAATGCTCTAAATGGACAAAGCTACCAAGAGGGTACTTTTTTAGACAATAATTTTTTTTTCTCAAACTAGACATGGGCTACTTTGGGTCTGGGCTACCATAGTTAAAATCATGACACATGTCCCATGTAGTATTGTTTTGTCTTATTATGTCTGTTTATAAATGACACATATACCCTCTTCTTGGAGGAATTGAGCTGCCTACTTCATCTTGGGCTACCCACTTCATCTTCTTCGGCCAACACCTCTGAACTTCAAACCCAGAATCCGGCGACCACCACCGCAAACCTCCGGCCACCAGCACCAAAAACATATAATAACTCTATAAAATTAATCACCAGATTTAAGCCCAGATTCCAGATCTAGACACAAAAAGTCTAAAATCATCACACTCAAATCAAAACATGAACAACATATTCAAACCCAGGTCTAGTCACAAACAAAAATTAACACCATCATCTCTCACACAAAACTCTCGATCTAAAATCAAACCCAGATAAAATTGTCAACCAATCAACAAAATAATAAGTTCGCTTAAGCTCTTTGTCTTTTATTCCTATACTCGACAGTTTAGCCTAGACCGTTGATCTAAGTTTGCTTGCAAGTCATATACATGGGCCATATTATGAAGAAAATGACCACATCGTCAGATCTTGGACCATAAGGAATCATTAAAACTAGTGATTTAAATATCGTCAGATCTTGATTTGTTGTTTGAATATATTTGATTGAGTGTAAATAAAGTATACATGGCTTGCACCATTCAACCAATCCTTTAGAGATATATTTTTCTAAAAAGTACGATCGGATTTATAACATGTTAATTTGCTTGTTTATGGTGTCACTTTTGTGGGATATGAGAATAAATGAATAAAAAATGAATAAGTGGGTTTTAATGGTGGTGGTAGGTGGGTTGGTATATATGTAAAAATAAATGAATAAGATGGTATATATGTAATTTACATGAGAAACATGTCATGATTTTAACTAATTCGCCCAGACCCAAAGTAGCCCATGTCTAGTTTGGAAAAAAAATCCTCTATAAAAAGTATGAACTCGTGGGGCTACTTGTCCATTTAGAGAATTACCCCTTTATTTTATTCGAATATGTGAAAATAAAAATGAAGTTGTAAGTGTTGGGACTCAAATGAGTAAGTTGAGGTTAGTTGTAATAAGGAGGGTTGTTTATTGAAGTTTGTTAAAGCGATGTGGCACCCTGTGAGCCTCAAATGAGGAGTTTTGGCTAGCCACCACACCTTGTGCTCTAAAAGCTTTAGTTTTTATCTTTTTTTGAGCAATACAACCACCAAACAAAAACACATACCTAACACTATCCTTGATAAATGATTATAAAAATTATTGGATGGTATATATCTAGATGTAACGATGTTGATTCAAACATGCCTTCTCTATGAATTGGCTTTCCTTCTTTTTGCTAATAAATCAAAACACAAATAAAGATGACTTTTTTTTTTACGTTGATGTATTCAAGATCCTTGAAAAGGGTCTCGGGTGGGTTCTTGATTTTGTTTGTATTTTGTTTAACTGAATGCAAAGGAGGATTATAACCGTTTTGTTATAGTTCTTTCTTTAGTACATTCGGATTTAAAAATAGAATAAGATAAAAAAAAATAAAAATAAAAATAGGTAAAGCTTTTATATAGATCTATGAAGGAAATGTTCTCTTAGAATCGTTGTAAAATCAGTTACTCCGATAAAAAGAATAATTTGAGATCTTTTATTTATTTATTTATTTATTTTTAATTTTGAGTAGTGTAGTTGTGTTGTTGGCTGAGATGGTGGATGGGAGTAGGATATAGATTGAATTTGTTATTTGATATGGGTTATGTGTTATATGTTTCGCTGTAGACGTGATATGGATTAGAGGAAGTTGTGGTTTGCTGTTTGTGATTTTGACATATTATATAGTTGGATAATATGTTTGTAACTCATGGGAAAGAGAAGGTAAAAAGATGCTTTCATTTCTCGTATTCATATCTTCATGTTTACATTTAATTCATTCCAAATTTATTACTTTGTTTGTAAATCTGCAACCCTTTTGTGTTCTATAACCCCATGGTTGAGGGCATTCAAATGAAACCTCCTTCATATTCTATGAAGTTGTGAGATGTTTGTACGATACATTTTTTTTGCACAATTACACTTTCACAATAAATTAAGGTACTGAATCTTTTTTTTACCTGGGTTCCGACTCGACATTGTGAGCCGACTAATCCCACGGCGACTACCCTTTTGGATAACCCTAAATCTATAAGTATAGTAGATAACACCATTTTATAGACTGCACCAATAAAATTGTTGAGGCAACATTGACGAGATCTCCTTATGTTTTAATAATGACAAATAAACCTTCGAAACACATAAATAACAAAGTTTGGCGAAAATTCTCCCAGACTCAAGATCTGCTCCTGGGGCGCTGCCCGCGCTTTGACGCGCAGGCGACGCGCCAGGGCACTATCTTGAACGGGATGAATTTTGAAAGTCAGCTTTCCCCTTACCTGACAAATGTGGATCTTTCAATACAGGTATGTATATGTTATGTGCTTAATTAAGAACACTCAAAACGAGTTTTAGAATTAGAGAGATCCAACTTTTCAAACACCCGTTTTCGGGAAAACGCTAACTTAAGTTTTCTAACTCTTGCCTCTAGCTAAGGCTTTCTAAACCTAGGGAGCTTATATATTTCACGTAATATCAAGTGAAATTATTAATATGCTCAAAACCCGTGCTTACGTCTTCTCTAATCACGTAACGGGTTTACTCCCTTATTGGTCAAACAAAGTCAAAGATCATTTTGCGTAAACGCATCCTTTCCCGCATAGGATATGCTTTACATCAATGCAAAGCACTTAGCTTATTTGTACCAAGGTGTTAGTTGAGTACGTTGAGTCGTGGAAAGTCACGAGTTATGAGATTATGGATTCTCGACATTGAGTTACTTGAGATTATAAGTAATCTTTGATTTTCTCAACTCATAAACATTATTGTCAAATCTTTTCTTCCTTAATGACAATATGATTATTTCTTAATCAACTCTTTAATTTCTCCTCACATAAAACTAATTCTCCAACCCTTCCAAAATCCTCTCAAATCTTATCCCCAACATTCTCTTATATTCCCTTACATTTTTAGTACTCCTATGTACTTCATGTACCCTTCATTCCTACACAATATCTCCAAAACATTCTCTTCACAACATTCTCATCCATCCATCAAGATTTCACCACACTTCATCATCTTCATCTCAACCCTCCATTTCAAACCCAAATATACCTTCCTCACATACACTCACATTCACCACCTCTTGGATTCAAATTACACAAACTTCACTCACAAACCCTCTCCAACACACACTAGCCAAAGGCTCCCCATCATATCTCACTCTTACACATTCTAACTCATTCTTACACACATCCCATCCTTTCCAACTCATTCCTTACACTCCTAACAACTCTATTTTCAAATTATACACACTTCACCCCATAAACCCTCTCCAACACACACTAGCCAAAGGCTCTCCATTACATCTCACTCTTACACATCTAACTCATTCTTACACACATCCCTTCATTTTCGACTCATCCCTTACACTCCCAACAACTCTATTTTCAAATTACACACACTTCACTCACAACCATCTTCCTCCCTCACACACTAGCTAACTTACTCTCCTTTTCAACACATGCCTAATTCACCCTCTCACATTCAAATTTGAATTCACCCTTTAGGCTCCAATACATCACATCATTCCAACTCACTCAAACTAATCTCAACCATCCAACTCTCCCAAACTCATCTCAACCCTTCATCTTGTCACAACCCATTAACTTCCCCTTAGGTTAGAAATGCCTTACTAACTTAATTTAGGCCCTCACTAAGCACACTAGGATTAGAAATGCCTTACTAACTTAACGTAGGCTCTTATTAGAGCACACTAGGATTAAAAATTCCTATAGGATTTTCCCGAGCTTACTTATGACCTAACTAACCTCCAAACAAGCTCACGTATCCACCTAGGCCAACCACTACTATGTTTACTTAATGTAAACATCCTGGTATGTCAAGTCAAGGTTATAAACATATTTTCACTAAGAAAACTATAACTATAATACACCATACTTGCTAGAAAACCCTAAATGCACCTATGTGTTCCCGATTAGTTTTAAAACCCTAACTGCTTATCTGAACTAACATGAAATGTATTTAAGACTTATATATAGATTATATTAGTTACCATAGGATATATTAGAACCCTTAGGTCATAGTACAACCCCTAGAACTTAGGTACAAGTCATATAAGGACAAAACCTTAATTAGGTCATAACTTCCCGAAACTAGGTCTAAACAAGGTCAAATCTTTACCATAAGTTATCACCACTTAGTATAAGCTATCTAAGACCTTAAATTAGTTACTAAACATCATTAGGACCCTAAATGAAACACTAAAGTATAGAAAAAACTTTAAACTCACACAATGTAAAACTAACTTAAAATTAGACCTAAACACCTAAACCATGTTACTTAAACACCTTAAAACCACCAAGCAACCAACCTAGCGCCTCCCTAACACTAAGCTAGCACCCTAGCAACTCTAACCACCCAAGAAAGTAGGTGGATCACCTACTTGTTACCACCTTGACCCTAACCGCCTCTCTCGGCCTTCTACCACCACAACCGTCCTACCCCGCCCCCTAGCTACTGTCATAGCCTCTCTTCATCACCATCTAGACCTGCCACACTACCTCTAGCCTTGCTTACTCCTCCCTCCCCTCCATGACACATGGTAGTCCTTGCCTTGGTCGCTACTCCATACGCGAGTATAAATACTCCCTCCTCCCATCCATTTCACTCCACACCTCTTCTCCTCTCTACCTTACATACATTTTGTAGTATTAGAACCCTAGGATCTAAGTAGCAAGGCCTTGGTAGTGTTGTGTTGTGGTTTGAAGCCGAGAGAACCGTAAAAACACCCTAATACCCTCGTTAAGCCCTCCCCGACCTAGGTAAGCCTTACCATTGCATATAATAGCTATATAATTAACTTAGGACACTTAGGAGAGACCTTGGATACCTTAGAACCCTTAGCTAGGACCTAGAACCCAATCGTTTGCATGCTTTCCTTTTTGAAACCCTAATTAGGTTGAATTGCATGTTTATGTGTCATATAGCTTATTTACATGATATAATATGAATTATGTGGCTTATTTGAACTTATATGAGTTAATTATAAGCTTAGAAACTAAGTTGCCATGCTAAAATATGAATTACATGCATTTAGGACTAGTTTTGCAAAATATTACATGCATAGGGGTATATATTGTAAATTCCTGTAACTATAAAGTCTAGGGACTATTTTTGACATTTCCTAGAAGTTATTAGTGTAAGGACTAGATTTTCAATATATTAAAACCTTGGGATAACTATTAAAACAAGTATTAAACTAAAAAGGACTAATATTGCAAATATTATAAACATAAGGGTAAATAGAGTAAATAATGAAAGTTAGTATAATTTAGGGACTATTTATGTCATTTCTTTAGAATATATAAGTATAGGGACTAAATGTGCAATAGTTAGAAAACTATGTGCTTAATTGTTATAAGTTTATAAGTTTATGGTAGAAAATGTAAATATATAAACTTAAAGGGGTAAAAATGGACTATTTTCATATAAATATAAAACCTATTTAAGTTAGAAGCATAACACAATACTAGGGAGTTTCATGCGAGGAGTACTATGTGGATATTTTGTTTTGACGAGTTTGTTGGGTTTACGAATTAAAGTGCCCTGACTCCTCGAACGATTATTGCATATACTTCTGAGATATGATGGCCTGAATGGTGTTATGTTATAACTAAACCCTAATAACAACTTAAATAAATAGTAGGGAGCTTTGTGTGAAAAGTATTAACTTGGGAATTATGATGGCTCGAACGGTATTATGTTGATAACATAATACAATAGTAGGGAGCTTCATGTGAGGAGTCATATACTTCTGAATTACAATGGCCCGAACGGTGTTATGTTATATATAAAAACCTAGTAGTAATTAGTTACCAAAAACCTAGACTAAAACTTGACATACCCACACCTACACAACCCCCAGGATACGTGAGTGAATTGTCTAAACCCCTACTTTACTTACCTTAAGACCCAGGTGAGTTTTCATAGCCTCACTTTTAAATGTTTTATAACCCTGTGAGGGGGATACATGCTTTAAACCGAATACAAGTCTTTTCTCTTGGTTATTGCACGAGTAAACTATCTGCCATTATTACATAACCAAAATTCATGAATCTAATCATTTGGGATATTTTACCCACGCGAACGCGAATATAGTTGATAGATCTATTGGAGTTTGACAACTCCCGTTGGTATTAACACCTCACTGGGTGGTACCAATAAGTACTATATTTGAACTCACTAAAAGTTTGAATTTTGAAAGTTATCCTTCTCGTCCCCTCATGGTTTGGTCTGCAGACCCCATGACCTGGACTGTTAACGTGTGGTTCATGAGCTTAGTGCAATATACCTTCTATCCCTATAACCTTTCCACACATAGGGTTTAAGCTGAACCCTATAGAACTTGTATTCATACCTTAACTGTTTAAACCTATGACTCTCACTCAACCTATGTGTTGACTTTTAAGCATGTTATCCTAGGTAATTAGGCACTATAGGAACCCTGGCATGGAGAAGTACTGGACATGAAGATGTCCAGAGTAGTTATCATTCATCAAGTTTTGTGTCATAAAACGTATCTTAGGGACCTCTCTTTTGGTAAAAGTACATCTTTTACTGTAAAAAGTCTGATAAATAAATGAATGATAACATCTTTTTCAAAAAGGTCTCTTTTCGAGTCATTTTTTTTTTATCTTGTCTTTGTTCCATGAGTAATACCCCAAACACTTAATCCGCTTCGATCAGTGAAAAACGGGGGTGTTACAGATTGGCATCAGAGCCTTTGTTATAGATAACAAAAGGATTTTTCCTAAAACTATAACCACTTTTTCAAAAACGTCCTCTGTGCCATTAGAATCCCCGAACTTGCCTTTAGACTCCCAACTTGCCTTTAGGTTAGAATTCCCAACTTGCCTTTAGGTTAGAACCCTTAAATTGCCTTTAGATTAGATACCTCACTATTGCCTTTAGGTTAGAATCCCCACTATTAGTATTGCCTTTAGGATGCCTACTTAGGTTAGAATTATGCTAAGATACTCTTTCGGGTATTACAGTTAGATATGTCATCCTTTAACAATCCTATCATCGTGTTGGATACCGATGATATGGAAACTTCATCCGATAGTTATGAGTATGCTCCGGTTACTCCTACTCACTCATCTTCTGGTTCTAATTCTCCGGAAGAATTAGGCCAGAACATCTTAACTAACTTAGGTTTAGAACTTTCCCCGAATGATCCCTATATGCAAGCATACAATGGGTATATGCAAGCATATGGTGGAAACATTCCTACTATACCTACTATAACCCCTACCCCCTCTATACCCCACTTTAATAGTCAAGATCGTTATGTTCCTGAAATAGTTTCACCTCCCCATAAGAAAATACTTATTATACCACCATCACCTTCCCCTAGGTTTGAGATAGGTAGTAGTTCATATAAAACGCCTTTAGAAAGGTATGATGAACAAATGAAATACTTAGTCACTTAGATAAATTATCTTTAGGAAGAATAGAAACAGTAGAAACTAGGATTAGGGAATTAGGAATAGGTAGAAATAGGTTAGAAAATGTGATGAGGCGAAAAGTGTACCGCTTTTAAGGGGTCATTTAAGCCCGAATTCGAGATTATTTGATCAATTATTGCCCTAAATCGTTCATTTTGTCATTTTAGGTACTTTTGGAGAGAAATCTGGAAAAGGAAGCATTTTGGACGTTTTTGGAGCATAAAAGTGAAGAAAACGGCAAAGTCTCAAATTTCCTTGCTAGGAACAGTACCTGACAGCATCAAGCTTTTACAAGTGACGGCGTCAAGAGTTACAAAAGAGGTGGATATGAACTTAACGTGACGGCCCAGAGAGTTTTCAAGCTTATGGCCTGACGGCGTCACCAAGGCCGACAGGGTCCAATTACTAGTGACGGCCCAAAGTATTTCTACACATGACGGCGTCACAAATGGATCTAGGCAATACGATTTTTATCATGGCGGCGAGTTGAAGGCATCACGAGTTAATACATGACACCGTCAAAATGTAAACTCTATATATAGTTTTCCAATTTTCATTCATTAGTGTGCAACATTGAGGGAATAAACCCTAGATGAATTTCTAGCTTTTTCAAGGGTTTTCAACTCCTTGATTCTTTCATGTTCAATTGAAGATAAGTATTCATTCAAATCATTCAATATGTCTATGTGTTGTGTGATTATATCTTACGCTTGTCTTCTCTTTAACATGCTATGCTAGATTTTTCTTGTGTTTGCTTAGATGTAGTGAAACCTAGATGTTGATTATGGGTTGATTGTTTGTTTATAATTGTTACGGATTATTGTATTCGATGTTAGGCTTAAGAAAACGGGCAGACTTCCATTGGTAACTTGCTTGAATGTCTTAAGAAACATGATAGGAGGTGTACTACGATTTTTGGTTGTATTTAATGCATAAGAGAATTCTAATGATCCCATGTTAGGAGCTTTTAACGGCTCAACATAGAAGTGAAGTAGGATCTTATAAAGTTAGGGAATATTTTACACGGCCCTACGACTAGTATTAAGGAATATGACCCGTCATCCATGCAATTGTAACAAGCTAATCAACCTGTAAAAGATATTTAGGGAGTAATGAAATCTAAGTAAACACAACTTTCCTCATTATTGTTTCCACCACTTTAGTATAATAGATTCATTTTCATTTCTTTTATTTTATTTTGATTGCATCTTTAGTTAATTAGGTTAGTTAGCTAGCAACTAATTCCGCCCACTCCTTCAAAACCCGAGATTTTTAATTGCTTTCCATAAAATATAAAAATACAAAAAGAATCATCCCTCACCTCTAGACCTAGTTTAGTAGGCTTTCTAATCCTAGCGACACTATTCCTGAGTTGAACGATCAATCCCCTGGTACTTGTCACTATACTATACTACAACGATCAGGTACACTGCCTGGTGGGGGTTGTAAGCTTCTCGAGATCCCTTGAGAGGTAAAACCTGTTGCGAGGGCGCAATTCCCACATATCAATTTTTTGGCGCCGCTGCCGGGGAATAGTTATTGTCTAGGTTAGAATTTCTTTTTTATTAGGTCTACTTGCTAGATTCCTTTCTAGTAAGATTTTTTATTTTTTATAGGTTTTCTTTAGTCTATCTTTTTCTTTATGCCTTTGTTAGTAAATTAAATTCATTGACTATTCCGTTTACCATTATGGAAAACGTGAATCCGCACTACTACCAACCACGAAATTCACCCACTCCAAATGACATCTTGATGTTCCAACAACATCAAGATGAACCTATCTATGATGCATGGACTCGTTTTAAATATTTACTCCGAAAAGTCCCTCATCATAGTTTCGATCTGTAGTCCCAAATTGAAATATTTTACCATCGTGTCAACCACTATAGCAAAATGGACATTAACCATACAGCAGATGGGGACCTTTGGGGACTAAGTGTTGAAGAAGCATGGGAAGCCATAGAGAATTGTGCCATACTCGCCAAAAATATTGACAACCCAACAAACGTTGTTCCTGATCAATTGATCGTAAATTTGAGGGAACAAGCAAGAAGTTTTTTTGGGGATAATAAGCCTATAAATGAGATACCAAGGTGCATGGAGTGGTTTGATTCCACCGTAATACAAGATGAACACATAGGTAATCTAGATACAATGGAGGATGAGGTGGATAATCCAAGCCCACAAAGTACCCCACAAGTCCTACCTTCATTTGAGGCACACACACCACCTGTGACTTACCCGAAAGAAGTAGAAAAGACTATAGGAGCCCCGATAGAGGTAGAGCCCTTAGTCCAAACACAACTAGATGAAATAGGTTTGAATACTTGTAGTCACAACCTTTCTCTTAGTTCTAAGGAAGTTCCTAGTTTTGATGAACCGGAGCCTCAACCAAAACCGTTAGCTAATCTTCCATACTTGGATGAAAATTTAGGAATTGAAATAGATTCCGATCCACCCATCAAACCATATAGTCCGGGTAGTCTTAGAAAAAAGGTAGTGGACTCTAAGCCTTGTAGAGAGGAAGCCAATATAGGAGTGGGAAATGACCTTACATGCTTACATCACCCATTTATGATTGATCACAAGAAACATTATAAGTTTAAACCGGGTTTATTAGGTCAAGATGGATCCCCAACTAGGAGTCTTTCAAAACTGATAGAAAATGATCCCTTTCTAGGAGAAAATCTTAATCCACCCATTAACCCGATTGAATTAGGTAAGGTTATGATGATAGGAGCACAGCCCTTTGAGCATATAATTCATCCACCACTCTTTCCTCACGTGGCATACTTCCACCAAGATGGTGTGTATCGCTACTATCACCCGCACTTAATCCTAAGTGTAGGGAAAACCTCACCTTTATCCGTGAAATAAGGGTAGAGTCAGGCTCGTGACTCGAACAAAAATAAGCGCTTCTTGGGAGACAACCCATGTTTTGTGTGTTTTTATTTGTTTGATTTTTATTTGTTTCCGGATGCATGTTTTATTTTTATTGTTGGTAGATCATGTTTCAAACTAAAATTGTGAAAATTCTTTATTTTGTTGTTTAACTTCGTCTTAACTTCTTATAAATGTATTTTGCAAAAGCTAAGTGTAAGGGGAAACCCCAAATTTGTTTCTAAGAACGAAAATGATCTTGATTCACCACAATATTAAATGAACATGTATATTAGTAATTGTTAGAGTCAAATGCTTGTATCGAGTCATAATGATGTTTTGAAGGATTTTCCAGGAAGTAGGACATAAGTTTTTCCAGAAATTTTTCGGAAACTTAACATAAAGATTTCTGCAGGTCACTTCTGACGGCGTCAGGATTTAACTCCTGACGGCGTCATGTGTAAAATTCCGGAAAGTTTGCGAGTTTTGTTTTTCTAACGGAGTCTTAAAAGTTTTTGTTCATTCTTTAGCTTTATAAACTCCAGGAAATCTGCAAACATTTATTCCACAAGCATTATATCTTAAATTGCTTTCTAGGATTTGTTAGTATATATAGATTGCCGCCGATTTTACGCGAGGTTGCCTTGTTTGTTTTCTCAGGTTTAACAAGTTATATATGACAAGAAGATGATTTATATTTCTGGAAGGGAAGCTTTGAAAGATCATTTTCTTGGAGGAAGATCTAACCTTGTTAACACACTATCCACACCGAACGTATCAGGGGAGTATTTGTTTTCATTCTTTTACCTATTTTACTTTTACATTCTTTAATTGAACATTGGGGACAATGTTCATCCTAAGTGTAAGGGGAGGGTAAATGACGATACCTTATAGGATACTATTGCACTTGAGTTTGTTTGTTCAATAGTAGGTGTGTAATAAAACTAAGAGAAATACTTGTTAGTGTAATTTTAGCGCCAACTTTAAAATTTTTTACAACATTTAGGAGTGAAACTTTAGCCTTAACAAGCGTCTCATGGATAGGAGTTGTATGACTAGCACAAAATCGTACCATTCAGAAAAATTTTCCACCCAAATATGTGAGGTTCGCCTTTAGATTTGATAGGAAAAGCATTCATTATTAGTGCTTATGAGTGTACCGGTAGAATTTAGATTCTAGAACTTGCGTTAGTGATGCATCCCGAGACCGCTAGTGAGACTACATTCGTGTAGTAGGATTTACTACATGATAAGAGGCATTAGGATCACCCTTGTGTTAAACCCGTATCATAATTACTTGACCATTTAAGTCATATTACTTGACTAGTAAAGTCAATTAATTTTTCCCACACCTTAGCGTTGTACTCATTTTTAGTACACGAAACCACTAGTATACCCCTCCGAGCCTATCTTTTAATTTCTAACTTTAAGTATCTTACTTAAATAAGAATTTGTTACAACCCATCCAAATATGCAACCAAATCTCCTTAGCCTTCCGTGTATGCACTCATCTTTAGTGCATTATTTTTATATGTTTAAACCCTTAGTTAATTATCTAATTGATTACATAGTTGCTAAGTTGAGTCATATCTTGTACATATTGTTTTGGGACGATTGGGACTCATGGGTAAAGTACTTGTTTTATGAAGTAATGGGGAAGAACATCATATATTACCTCCATATGTGCATTAATCTTAAAAAGTACTCCAAGTGTTTTGATTATCTTGATTCGAGTCGTTAGATTAGTTTATTGTAAAGTATGTAAAAAATTCAAGTGTAAGGGGAATGTACATTCCCTATGATGTATTGTTTTGGATGGTAGGGTAAGAGTGTATGCAAAAAAAATAATAATAATAATAATAATAATCGAAAAAATTAAGAAAAAGAAAAGAAAAAAATAGAAAAAAGAAAGGAGAAAAAACATACGAACTACCATCCCGTTTCATTCTATGTTTATTTTATGTTTTTGTTATTTTTTATTTATTAGTTTAAGTCGATTCGAGTCTTGGCTTAGCAACGCCATATTGTACATGTAATTAACCAAGATGTTAACTCGCCACTAGTAAATATTGCCTTTATCCAACAAAACCGTGTTTTCCATATCCCTACACCTACCGTTATAACCCTTTAAAAGACCTCTTTGATAGTTTATCCTAGGTGCTTACGCCAAGTGGTGGAGGTTTGATCCTTTCCCAAGCCTATGGTAATCTATTTGCAATGACAGGTAGTGAGAGATGTTTTCCATTTCCTTATTGTGATATATACTTTATTACACTCGAGAGATGTGAGTATCTAAACACTATTTGTGAGGTGCTATTGTATGACCTCCGTCCTTGTTTTTGGTTTTTAGTGGAACGATTATCTGTTGTAATTACTTTTATATTAGTGTTAAATGACCCCTAACCTGTATTTTGATTAGAATAAAAGCGCATTTGCTTGAGGACAAGCAAATCTCAAGTGTAAGGGTATTTGATGAGGCGAAAAGTGTACCGCTTTTAAGGGGTCATTTAAGCCCGAATTCGAGATTATTTGATCAATTATTGCCCTAAATCATTCCTTTTGTCATTTTAGGTACTTTTGGAGAGAAATCTGGAAAATGAAGCATTTTGGACGTTTTTGGAGCATAAAAGTGAAGAAAACGGAAAAGTCTCAAATTTCCTTGCTGGGAACAGTACCTGACGGCGTCAAGATTTTACAAGTGACGGCATCAAGAGTTACAAAAGAGGTGGATATGAACTTATAACGTGACGGCCCAGAGAGTTTTCAAGCTTATGGCCTGACGGCGTCACCAAGGCCGTCAGGGTCTAATTACTAGTGACGGCAAGAGTATTTCTATACATGATGGCTTCACAAATGGATCTAGGCAATACGATTTTTATCATGGCAGCGGGTTGACGGCGTCACGAGTTAATACATGACGCCGTCAAAGTGTAAACTCTATATATAGTTTTCCAATTTTCATTTATTAGTGTGCAACTTTGAGGGAATAAACCCTAGACAAATTTCCAGCTTTTTCAAGGGTCTATGTGTTGTGTGATTATATCTTACGCTTGTCTTCTCTTTAACATGCTAGGCTAGATCTCCATCGTGTTTGCTTAGATGTAGTGAAACCTAGATGTTGATTATGGGTTGATTGTTTGTTTATAATTGTTACGGATGATTGTATTCGATTTAGGCTTAAGAAAACTGGCAGACTTCCATTGGTAACTTGCTTGAACGTCTTAAGAAACATGATCGGAGGTGTACTAGCAACTAATTCCATGTTAGGAGCTTCTAACGGCTCGACATAGGAGTGAAGTAGAATCTTATAGAGTTAGGGAATATTGTACACAGCCCTACGACTAGTATTAAGGAATTTGACCCGTCATCCATGCAATTGTAACAAGCTAATCAACCTGTAAAAGATATCTAGGGAGTAATGAGATCTAAGTAAACACAACTTTCCTCATTATTGTTTCCACCATTTTAGTATAATAGTTTTATTTTCATTTCTTTTATTTTATTTTGTTTGCATTAGTAGTTAATTGGGTTAGTTGACTAGCAACTAATTCCGCCTACTCCTTCAAAACCCGAGATTTTTAATTGCTTTCCATAAAATATAAAAATACAAAAAGAATCATCCCTCACCTCTAGACCTAGTTTAGTAGGATTTCTAATCCTAGCGACACTATTCCTGAGTTGAACGATCAATCCGCCGGTACTTGTCACTATACTATACTACAACAATTCGGTACACTACCTGGTGGGGGTTGTAAACTTCTCGAGATCCCTTGGGAGGTAAAGCCTGTTGCGAGGGCGCAATTCCCACGTATCAAAATGAATTAGAGAAAACTCATAATCAAATCTTTAGGTTACAAACAAAATATGAGGGACACTCTGACGAAGTAAGTACTGCACATGTTAGACTTTCCACCTTAGAAATGATTATCGAGGATCTTAGGGATAATCATAGGTCTGACATAGATGATCTTTTGAAAGCCATACAGGAACTTAAGGGTAACATAGAACTAAAATAAGGTTATAAATTTAAATAATATAGGCTATAGATAGATAACTTAGTTATAAACGGGTACTTACTAGTTTTTTATAATATAAAATAAAAAAATTTAACCTACCTATACTTAATCTTTTACAAAACTAGTATCACGTATTAGGATTCCCTATTGCCTTAGGACACACTATAGACTTCCTTAGGATTTAAAAACTAGGAAACATAGGAAATTAAAATAAGTAGACATACGTAGAATACACTAAAAACTTAGGATCCTTTAGAATGACTATGCCTTTAGACGGGGGAGACTATTTTCGGTGAAATATAACGATTCTTGTTAGGAAACTAGCCCTTTTAGTTTTAGAATTCCCTACCCATCTGGTATCAGAAAATGTTCTAAGCACTTAGAACATAAACTATGACACTATTCTTATCACATCTTACCTATAGAATGGCACGTATAAGATCTACAACTCCCACTACTCCCGTCATGACTCAGGAAGACATCCAACGACTAGTGACTGACAGTGTAATTGCAGCACTAGGAGCTTGACTCTTCCCAAACCAACCTCACAAATTAACCTGGAATGGTCAACAAGTCAAGCAGCAAGGGAGAGAGTGCAAGATATTAAATCCGTGGAAGTACAGGAAAATCCTCGGGTCGTTAAGTCCCAACGAGATTGAAATTGTGTTTGGAAAACGTTTACGGGAATCAGTGATTTGGGAATAGTAACAGATAATGATTTGGAGTTAATTATACTACTGATTGATTGATATTAAGACAAATAAATAGTATTAACAATCACAAGATTACAGATATATAAAAACGTAAAAATCATATACGATTACAGATAGATAAAAAAAAGTGAGATATGAACAAATTTCAACTAGAGGGGGTGAAAATGAACGTTTTGCAAACTTAATATTAAAAGAAAATTTAATTAAAAAGAAAATTATTTTTTTGATTATTTTATTATTTATTATTAATTAAAAACTATTTTAAACTATTTAATAATTGATAAAAACTAATTTATATCTAATTTAAATTTAAGAAAAATACTAAAGTGACTTAGAAAAATATGACAATTTTTACAAAACTAGTTAACCATCACAGGAATCCTAAAAAAATTATAAAAGGTTTATAAAAATTATTTTTAAACTAATTTACTAATTATTTACTTATTTAGTAATTAAATCCTATTTAAACTAATTTAATTATGAAAAATACTAAATTAATAGTGAAAATTCTGAACTTTTTTCGAAAAATACTTTACTAATTATAAAACTTAGGAAAAATATAAAAAGCTACTATTGCTTATAAATAAGCAGAAAGAAAATTAATTTTTGTCTTTTTTAATTAAAACTAATTAAACTTAATTTAATTATTATAAATACTAAATTAACTCAGAATATAATGAAATTTTTTCTTAAACTATTTTAATACATTAGAAACTTAGGAAAATTATAAAAATGAAAATTGCTTTTTAAATAGGCTAAAAAATAAGCCAAATGGCTTAAATAGAAGCTATCACTATTTTTAAATTTGTCTTTTTCTGGATTTTCTTTTACAAACTTATCTAACTACTGATTATAAGAAACTTTTATGAAGGAAACTTATTTGGAACTTATTAATAAGCAGTATGCAAGCCCAAAAGATGGACAGAAAGTCCTAATAAGCTTATGAAATGGATTTTTAGTGCAAAAAGCAACTAATAAGCTACAAGTTGATAAATAAGCTAAAAACAACTAAATGGCATACAAATAAGCTGAAAAGAACAGAATAAGCACAAGGAATAAGCCAGAAACAACAAATAAGCACTTATGTGAAAAGCAAAGGCCAAATAGGCTAAAATCAAGGACTTTCAGCCCTCTATGGGGTCCACAAAAGTAATCAGGGATCCAAAGTAAGACTTGATCCAAAAAGCTGAGCTTATGGGCTTTTCAAAAAGCCAAAGCTCATGCCCTGGGTCCCAATAATAAGCACTAGGGAGACCTTTGAAGTTGGGCTCATATACTGAGTCACTCATGTGGAAAACTAGAAGGGGGTTGAATAGTTTTACGTCTTTTTAATTAGTTGCAAAAGATTGTTTGAAAGTTTTCTTTGTTTTCAAAAATTTAGATTCGATGCTATGTAATATCAAGTCATACACAATATGAACAATACAAAATATGTACAATAAAGCAATAATAATGTAAGTAAAGAAATAGATGAGAGTTGGAAAGATCGAACCGCGAGACAAGAGATTTATAGTAGTTCGGCTACAAGGTCACCTTCCTTGCCCTACTCCACTCCCTGAGCACCTAACTCGAGAGTTTTCTTCACTATGTCAACAAGCTCCCTTATGGCGGAGAAAACCTTACACACCAATGTACACACCACAACTACGTCACAACTTATTCACACCTTCTACACAACTACTTCACACCTATTCACTACTTAATCACAACACTACTTCACACCTATCTACTTCACACCAATCTACTTCCTAACTCATCTTCTTCACAACTAACTACTAATCAATCACACTATATAAATACCTAGCTAAACAATCTTCTATCAAATATTCACAACTAATTTCACAAAGAGATAATAACAACTTAGATGTGGAGATCACAACAAGTTGTAATACTTCTTGTCTTGAGGAATAGAAGTATTCTTCTCTTGCACTTGAAAGAATAATGTTTGGATCACTTTGAAACAAAGATTTATGAATGTATGATCAAAGGATTAAGAGAATGGAAATGGAGATCTAGAACAGAAAGTTTAGGAGTGCAAAAGGTGAGAAAAACTCCAGATTTAAGGTGGTATTTATAGGCAATAAATTCTGACAGAGGAGCGTGGCCGGTCCCCTTAAATCAAGGCCGGCCCCCTTATAATTAAGGGGGCTGCCCAGCTGTAACGGCTAGAATTTTTGTCTTTTAGTGGGGAAAGTTTATTTGGTGAAAAACTAACTGATTTTGGTTAAAAATTTGAATTCATATATTTAGTATGAATAAAACATTTTTCTTTATTACCAAAAGTGTTTTTCAAAAATATATAATATGTTTATATAATTAAATAAACTTTGTAATAATAAATTAAATAACCCTTTGATCATAAATTACACAAAACACTTTGTTTATTCATACCTTAAGTGATTTGGATGTAAAGAGAATGTTAATTACCAAATACTTGTTTATGTCATAAATTTTAGTTCATTGAGTTTATGTTTTGTAATAATTAAAACATAGAGGTATTGATAAAATGTTAATAATGTTTTTAGGCATTATTTATGTCAACAACTCAGTGTATGGGGGTGGTCAGGGTGAGTTCAAGGCACAATTAAGCTATAAGCCACATACCTGAAGCCCAAAATAAGCTAAAACCTAATAAGCTAACCTAATAAGCTTTCCAAAAAGCTATGGTTTGGGTCCTGGGGCCCACAAATGAATCTAGGAGATGCTTGTGAAAGTTTGGTGAAAACTCTGGTGCAGGGCATATGCTTGCCCTACAGGTCTAAATTAGCTATGAAATAAGCCAGATAAAAGAATCCTAAAAATAAGCCAAATGTGAATTCTAAAGTTTAAGCTGGGTGCCTTTAACTTGTAAAAAGTTCAAAGCCTAATTCTAAATACAAAATTCAGGAAAATTCTTCCAAAAATTGGATTTCTAAAAGACTTATGCAATTTGACTTTTTGAGTTATGATCTGAAGTTGACCTAGATGGACTTTGAGCTTAATCTAATGACTGAAAATGATATGATAAGCTGAAATAAGGTTAAATTAATCTAAAACAACAACTTTTAAACTGATATGAAGGCTTATGGGTCTTAAATCCTCAACAGTGAACCTTAAATGAGATTGTTATGTTGATTTTGACTTTTGATCACATGACCACTGGATTTTAAGGCTTATAGGTCCTATTACCAACTATGCTGACTTGTTTCAACCACTACTATCAACAGAAAACAACAAGATCCAAGGTAGACATACAAATCCAAACACTCCTGATAAGCAACTTGGTTTATGAGTTTTTGAGCAAATGGATACCAAAAGCTTGGAAACTACTTTGAATTGATTTATTATGACTTGTTAAGCTTAAATAAGAACAGAAACATGAACTGAGACCATAAATACTAAATATCATAGATTACACTAAATTGACAGTTAAACTATGAGTTTAAGCAAAATGAGTTTTAAATGAACTATCAACTGAATGTAGGCTATAATTATACTAAACTAAACCTAATAAGCACAAGTAAGCACTAATAAGCAGGTAATAAGCACATGAACAGTATAACATAAAAATTGAGAAATTTCTTACAATTGCCTTCCTGCTAATTCACCATGAACCAAGGATCAAGATCACTTCCTAACACTCCCCATGGAGTTCTAACCCATTGCCATCCATAATGTACAATGCTCTAGCCATCTTCGTCATTTAACCTGTAATTTTTATTTTTTTTTCATTGATTTTTCTTATTTTCCTTGTATTTTTGTTTTTTCTGAATAAGACGAGTTTAAATGCTTTAAAAACTTAAGGAAACTTATAAGTAAGCTAAAAGAAGCTTAAATGAGCACTGAGCAACACCTTTTAACAACTACAAGTGAAATTGAGATTAATGAGTGAAATGAGTTTCAATTACACTAAAAATGCTTAGTACAATACTCTTAAGCTGAAAATTACAACTGAATTTGAAAGTTAGACTAAGTCGACATGAAAATTTAAACTAAAAACTACACAATGGTCTTCAAGCCTTCTTCTTCCTTTTATAGCCCTGAATTAGGGTTTATGGGGTTCCCTTGTCCTTAACCAGCATAAATACCAACCATTGGATCACTGAGATTGATCCTAGTCTTTAAAACCGTTTTGGCGCCAAAAAGTGTAACTGCAAATTGGGTTTGTTTGCGTGTACAGGGGGTGCATTAATTGGTGTTGTTTTGTTAGGTGCAAGGGGGCTTTGGGTGATGATGGATTTACTAGTGGGGGGTGGTGGAGGTGATGTTTTGCAGTTTAAGTGGTGTGGGAGAGAAGGAGAGGGTCAACGTTTGGTTTGACCCTGGGAGTTATTTAAAGGGAAAATGAGCCAAGGGTGATTAGGCTTAGTGATTGGATTGGGTTTGTGGGTGGATCAAGGGTGGTGATGGTTGTGTTTGGATTGGATTATGGATTTTGGTTTAGTAATAAAAATAGAGCCCGTTTGGTTTAGGAAATGATCACAAGGACCAAAAATGTAATTACTGAAAATTGAGGGGTGTAAATTGGCACTGTTCCAAAGTATTTAACTGATCACTTTTGCCATCTTTGAATAACCCAAGGACCATAAATATAAATTTTCCAATTTTGAATTCCCAGAGACCAAAACTGCCAAACTTTGAAACTTCAGGGACCAAACTTGAAAATTCCTCAAACTTTTCATCCAGGGACCAAACTTGATAACTTGTGAATTCCAAGGACCAGTGTTGACTTTTTATTCCAAAATCCACTGCTCAGGGGCCATTTCTGTCAATTTTTAAACTTGAGGGACCATTTTTGCCAATTTTGCAAACTTTTGCTCCAAGGACTATTTTTGGCATTTGATGATTCTCCAAGGTATGTTTTGATATTCTGAGCTCAAAAATGGTAATTTGCTTCCCCGGCTCTGGCTTTTGATATTATTTCCAAACTCGTGCTCATTTTTGTCATTTTTGGCCTGATTTGTGCCAATTTCTAAAATATCCGTTCCTGTACGATCAGAAACACAAAAATACAATATTTTTGGCATTTATGGTTAGTTTGTGTTTGTTTTGGTCTTAAAATGGACAGGGAAAGGTGTGTGAATAAGCACACACCAAATCCCCCCAGACTAAGGTATTGACGTGTCCTCACGCAATGGGATCATTTTACGCCCTACGAGATAAATAACTTTCATAACTTTTCTACTAATGTTGAAGAAGTAGCAAAATGTTCAAAAGAGATTACAAAATCATTTATTTCAGATAACGCTCCGTTTTTCAGAGTAGGAAACACAAAAGTGTCCATACGGATAGAAGTCATCGTTCCTGATTTTTCACCAGTTCCCATGCTAAACGTAAAAACGAAGTCATAGCTTGAAGTACAAGTTAGATACTAACAATACTCATGGAAGTTACTTGTGTAATAACTTCTGGCTCCCATTTTCCTATTTTTATGTATTTATTTTATTTTTGGAGAGAGATGAATTTCTTCATATTTTCTCGTTTCGATAATTTTTATTCCGATAAAGATACCATATTAAAACGCTGAGTAGTTTTCTATCTTTTCTCGAGAATCACTGCTTTAAAAATTAGGTCCACATCAAGGAATTGGGATTCATACAGACTCATAGACATTAGTTGAGGAGAAATACAAGTGCACCTCATGTATCTGGTCTAGGACCCTGCACATGCACTTCACGCGCCATCAACTTTTGTCTAACACTTCAGCACATGACTCACTCTTATTCACCATCATTTTTTTTTGATGTTGACTCACATAACTTGGGGTATCTCCACTCTAGACGTTCCTGAAATGAGGACCTAAAGGTTTTAGGTCACGACCTCACATATTTCTGAAAAGAGGTTCAAAGTTTCGTTTTTAGAATTGAAGCTCATGGAATGACCTAGATGTGTACCCAACTTTTAAAACAAAGATTCTCTTAAGAAGATAAAGAACTAAGTTCCGTCAGAACATAATATCTTTAATTATTATTTTTAAAGATATAGGGTGAGAGAATTTTGTGGGAGCCAAAAAGCCACAAGTACCTACGATGAGCTCTAAAGAGAACCAACTACTCCACGTTTAGCATCTAACTTCTAACCAAACTCTATATTAGTAGCTCGCTGGCACAAATATTTCGATGCTTCAACTAACGGATGGTCACTAGTGCATTTCTTGGCTCGCTGGCGCGTTATTTGCATAACGGATGGTCACCAAGTCATATACTAGCTCGCTGGCGCGATTAGTCAATTAATCTAGTAATCGGATGGTCACTACCTAAAGAAATGAGATTCGCGGACGCTTAGCCTCACAGAGTTAAGGGAACAGCTAGGGCTCAACATGCCCGGTCAGGTCAAAATTCCTATTCCTACTCTACCCAGCGGAAAGTCAGAACAAAGTGTCAAAACTTATTATATTTTTGTAGAAAATTTTCAAGTTTTCTCTTTTTTTTGTACTTTTCTTGTTGAAAATTTTTTGAATTTTTCGAGAAAAACGGAGTTGCATGAGTAAACGGCACATGAAAGGTGCAAGTCAAATCGAAGATACCCCCCAGACTAAAGTTAAACATTGTCCTTAATGTTTCAAAGACGAGGGTCATCCTATGTTGTATCTAAGGCCGTTTATTAATTATGCCAAAAGATAACATTAGTAAAGGATATCATATTGCTTGAACGATGAAGCTTTTTATGAAGTAAGGACAAAAACACGAGCACGAGAGCCTTCATGCATCGGGAACAATTAGTTGTACAAACACAACAACCACAAGACAAAAGGTGCAGAAGAGGTTGCCCTCTTCCGATTATTTTATTAGAAAGAAGAGAGAAGTCAGAAACATGGGTGAAAACCCATGTGCATGCTAATGTTTTTGTTCACCAAGTCACTAGCTTGACTCGATCCCCGAATTCAATGGTTCATGGGGAAAGTTTGGAGATCCAGGACAACCATGGGTGGCATGTCCCTCCAAAGTAATGCTTCAACCTATGACCGTTCACTTTGAAGTTGGGACCGTCGGATTGAGATAAATCAACGGTTCCATATGGAAATACTTTTGTAATAGTGAAGGGCCTAGACCAACGGGTTTTTAATTTTCCCGAGAAAATCTTCAATCTTGAGTTGAAAAGAAGGACTCGATCACCAACGTTGAAAACACGGTTTTTGATTTTTGAGTCGTGGATCTTCTTTGTCGTTTCTTTGTAGATCAAAGAATTCTCGTAAGCCTGATCACGAAGTTCGTGTAATTCATTTAGCTAAACCTTGCGGTGATCACCCGCTGTCTTAAGGTCAAAGTTGGCATGTTTCAAGGCCCAGTAGGCTTTGTGCTCTAACTCAATCGGTAGATGACATGTTTTCCCGTACACTAGCTTGTATGGAGTGCACCCGATGGGTGTTTTGTAAGCTGTACAGAAAGCCAGAGTGCATCATCTAGCTTATCCGACCAAGAGGCACATTTTTCTCCTACTGTCCTCTCCAAAATTATTTTTATGCCACGATTGGAAACCTCTACCTGCCCACTTGTTTGGGGGTGGTATGCAGTGGAAAGACGGTGAGTGACACCATACTTCTGCATTACTCTTGCAAACTGTTCGTTGCAAAAGTGTATACCACGATCACTGATTATGGCACGTGGAGTTCCAAATATGGCAAAAAGAGCTTTCAAAAATTTTACAACAACTCGGGCATCATTGGTGGGCAAAGCCTTTGCTTCAACCCATTTGGAAAAGTAGTCAACAGCCACGAGTATATATTTATTCCCTTGTGAAGACGGGAATGGCCCCATAAAATCAACGCCCCAGATGTCAAATATTTCACAGACTTGGATGGCGTTTTGAGGCATCTCATCCTTCTTAGAAATAATCCCGTGACGCTGACAAGCATCACAGGTTTTGACAAACTCATGGGCATCCTTGTAGATCGTGGGCCAGTAGAACCCGGAATCAAACACCTTTTTGGCGGCGTAGTTAGGACTGTGATGTCCCCCCATGGGTCAAGCTTTGAGGATATCCATGGCTTCTTGGCCATGGACACACCGCCGGATGACTTGATCTGCACAGATTTTGAACAGATAGGGATCGTCCCAGAAGTAGTGATTAAAATCCTTGAAGAATTTTTTTCTTCTGTTGGGACGTCATCCCTTTAACATTGAAGTTACACGCATGGTAATTTGCAAAATCTGCAAACCATGGGGTAGTGGAATTACCACGAGTAGAGATCACATTGAGTGTCTCGAGGGGAAATGATGCGTGGGAATCGAACCTTGCTTTACCTCTCGAGGGATCTCGCGAGGCTTACAACCCCCACCAGGCAGTGTACCTGATCGTTGTAGTATAGTATAGTGACAAGTACCGGGGGATTGATCGTTCAGCTTAGGAATAGTGTCGCTAGGATTAGAAAACCTAATTAATAGTTCTAAAGGTGAGGGATGATTCTTTTTGTATTTTTATATTTTATAAAAGCAATTAAAATCTCGGGTTTTGGAAGAGTGGGCGGAATTAGTTGCTATTCAACTAACCCAAAGCTAAGATGCAATCAAAATAAAATAATAAAAAATGAAATTAAACTAAATTAAACTAAGGTTGTGAGCAGTAATTGGAGAAATTGTGTTTACTTAGACTTCATTACTCCCTAGATATCTTTTACATGTTAATTACTTGTTACACTTGTATGAATGACGGGTTGTATTCCTTAATACCATTCGTGGGGTGGCATACATAACTCCCCAACTCTATGAGCTCTTATCTCCTCCTACACCATGACCCATCACAACTATAGGGATTGTAAACAGTGGCTCATGCATTAAATACAACCAATAAAGACCTAGTACGCCTCGGTTCATGTTTCTTAAGACGTTCAAGCATGTTACCATTTGGAGATCTGTCAGTTTTCTTAAGCCTAACATATAAATCATTCATTCAAAACAAGAATAGACAAGTAATCAACACATAATCAACATCTAGGTTTCATTAGATCTAAGCAAACACAAGAGATATCTAGCCTAGCATAATGGAATTGAGACAAGAACAAGAGATAAACAACCAACACATAGACATATTGATTGAATTGAAAGTACACTTATCTCAATTACAATGCAAGTTCTCAAGGGTTTGGAACCCTTGAAAAACCTGTGAAAGAGGCACCAAAATCGTCTTTAGGGTTTCACCAAAACTTCTCCCTTTCTTATGAAAAAACTAGAAAACTATATATAGGAAAATCGTTCTGACGGCGTCAAGAGTTAGTTCTGACGCCGTCACCTCGCCGCCATAAACTTCCTCGGACGGCCTTGATCCACTTATGACGGCCTATGTGACGCCGTCACCACCCACGGTAAATTATTCTTGGCCACTTTGACGCCGTCACCAGTTCATCTGACGCCGTCACCACCTTCGATATTTAATTCTTCATGTCTGACGCCGTCAAGCGTTTGGTCTTGACGCCGTCACCTTGTATTTTCAGCTTGGATTTTTGGTACTTTGCCGTTTTCTTCACTTTATGCTCCAAAAACGTCCAAAATAGCCTCTTTTCCAGAATTCACTCTCCAAACACCTAAAATCACAAAAGGAACGATTTAGGGCAATATTTGATCAAATAAAGTCGGATTCGGGCTTAAATGACCCCCTAAAAACGGATCATTTTTCGCCTCATCATATACCCTTACACTTGAGATTTGCTTGTCCTCATGCAAATGAGCTTTTATTCTACTCAAAAGACAAGTTAGGGGTCATTTAACACTAATATAAAAGTAATTACAACAAATAATCGTTCCACTAAAGACCAATAGACAAGCACGGAGGTCATACACAAGCACCTCACAAATAGTGTTTAGATACTCACATCTCTCGGGTGTAATAAAGTAATATAACATTATGGAAATGGAAGATATCTCTCACTACCTGTCATAGCAAAATAGATTACCATAGGCTTGGGAAAGGATCAAACCTCCACCACATGGCGTAAGCACCTAGGATAAACTATCAAAGAGGTCTTTTAAAGGGTTATAACGTTAGGTGTAGGGATATGAATTACACGGTTTTGTTGGATAAAGGAAGTTTTACTGGTGGCGAGTTAACAATCTTGGTTAATTACATGTACAAGATGGCGTTGCTAAGCCAAGACTAGACTCGACTTAAGCTAATAAATGAAAAATAACAAAAACTTAAAATAAACATAGAATAAAAACGGGATGGTAGTCCGTATGTTTTTTTTCTTTTCTTTTCTATATTTTTTTTTTCTTTTTCTTAATTTTTTCGATTTTTTTTTTTTTTTTTTTTTTTTTGTGCATACACTCTTACCCTACCATCCAAAATAATACATCATAGGGGATGAGAATTCCCCTTACACTTGAATCTTTACATACTTTACAATTAACTAATCTAATGACTCGAATTAAGAAAATCAAAACACTTGGAGCACTTTTAAGATTAACGTACATATGGGGGTAATAAGTTATGTTCTTCCCTATTACACCATAAAATAAGTACTTACCCATGAGTCCCAATCGTCCCAAAACAATATGTACAAGGATATGACTCGACTTAGCAACCATGTAATCAATTAGAAAGTTAACTTAGGGTTTAACAAATAACAATAATGCACTAAAAATGAGCGCATACACGGAAGGCTAAGGCGATTTGGTTGTACATTTAAGTGGGGTGTAACAAATTCTTCCTTTAAGTAAAATGCTTAAAGTTAGAAACGAAAAGATAGGCTCGGAGGGGTGTACTAGGGGTATCGTGTACTAAAAATGAGTACAACGCAAAGGGTGTGGGAAAAATTAGTTGACTTAACTAGCCAAGTAATATGACTTAAATGGTCAAGTAATCATGATACGGGTTTAACACAAGGGTGATCCTAATGCCTCTTATCATGTAGTAAATCCTACTACACGAATGTAGTCTCACTAGCGGTCTCGGGATGCATCACTAACGCAAGTTCTAGAATCTAAATGCTACCGGTACACTCATAAGCACCAATAATGAATGCTTTTCCTATCAAAACTAAAGGCGAACCTCACATTTTTGGGTGGAAAATTTTTCTGAATATACGGTTATGTGCTAGTCATACAACCTCCTATCCATGAGACGCTTGCTATGGCTAAAGTTTCACTCCTAAATGTTGTAAAAAAATTTAAATTTGGCGCTAAAATTACACTAACAAGTATTTCTCGTAGTTTTATTACTCATCTACTATCAAACAAAACAAACTCAAGCGAAAGTGCATATGTAAGGTATCATCTTTTTACCCTCCCCTTACACTTAAGATGAACATTGTCCCCAATATTCAAGTAAAGAATGTAAAAGTTAAAAAGTAAAGAGAATGAAATCAAATACTCCCATGATTCGCTCGGTATGGATTTTAGTTGGCCAGGTTAAATCTTCTTCCAAGAAAACGAACAATCAAAGCTTCCCTTCTAGAATATAAATCATCTTCTTGTCACAAATAACCTGTAAATCCTGACAAAAGTAGACAAGCCAACCTCGCGTAAAATCGGCGGCATCCTATATAAGTTACTAAATCCTAGAAAACAAAGTAAGATATAATGCTTGTGGAATGAAGTTTGCAGATTTCCTGGAGATTATAAAACTTAATAATTCACAAAAACCATAAGACTCCGTTAGAAAAACAAAACCGGTAAAATTTCCAGATTTTAACTCCTGACGCCGTCAAGAGCAAACCCTGACGCCGTCAGAATGGACCTGCAGAAATTCTTATGTTAAGTTTCCGGAAAATTTCTGGAAAAACTTTGTCCTACTTCCTGGAAAATCCTGCAAAACTTCATTATGACTCAATACAAGCATTTGACTCTAACAAATACAAATATACATGTTCATTAAATATTGTGGAGAATCATGATCGGGTTGTTTCTTAAAAACATATTTGGGGTTTCCCCTTACACTTATCTTTTGCAAAAATACCTCTAGGTTGAAGTTAAGACTAGGCTAAACAACATAATAAAGTATTTCACATTTTAATTGAGAAACATGATCAACCAACAATAAAAATAAAACATGCATACGGAAGCAAATAACAATCAAACAAATAAAAATCACACAAAACATGGGTTGCCTCCCAAGAAGCGCTTTTCTTTATTTACGAGTCTTGTAGCTAGACTCAAAGTCGTGGGTTACTACGTGATCTCATCATTTGAAATGATGTACCCCATATAATTTCGATCATTACTGTTATGGTGGTAATGCCTCAGTCTATCAATACCCGCAATCACCTTTCCACCTAATTTGCTTCTCAAGTTAGCTACCCCATCCTGGCTCAATCCTTCGATTGTGAATGGCCCATACCACCAAGGACTTGGTTTATCGGGTGGTATTGTTGTTTCTAAGTGTCTCAAGAGTACTAAGTTCCCTTCCTCAAATGGTGTACGAGTGCTTTCGTGTTGAGTGTGTTTGAGTTCAATCGGAACCTCATTGCTTTTTCTTCTTTCATCCTTAGCTTTCTTATAGCTTTTGATTCTTGCCTCCCATGCAAGAATTTTATTCTGAACACGAATGGGCGTCGTGCCAATGTTGTTTTTAATCATTCTCCAACTCAAATTCTCATGCCCACTTCGCGGAGTCATGTGGAAGCTAATCTTTCTCTTCCCAGATTTAAGCTCAATCTTCATATCTTCATACTTAATGACAGCCCTAGCGGTGGTGAGGAATGGTGCCCCAAGGATTATTGGCATGCATCCATCCCCTTTATCATCAATGATCATAAAATCGACGGGGTACATGAATCCTGCAATATTGACTAATACATCTTCTGCTATTCCTAGGGGGTATATGTACGAGTGCCCAACAAGAGACAGCCTAACACGAGTGGGTATTGGCATCTTCGACGTCAGTTGGATGTAGATAGTCAGGGGCATAAGATTTACTTCCGATCCTTGGTCGGCGAAAGCACTAAGATGTTTCAAGTCCCCGATGCTCGTTGGTAATTCAAAATTCCCACATGCTACCTGCTTGGTGGCCACTTTCTGTACCAGTAACCTCTCGACCACTGATCCTCCAATAAGCGTGTCATACTCATCTTCCTCTTCTTTCTCTTTTTCGGGAACCCGTTCGGAGGATTGGTTACGCCTATCATCCTTAATCCAATTTGTTATGGTGTTTTTGTTTATGTCGTGTTTCAGGTAGTAACTCAAAGGTTGGGACTCAGGCGGTTTTTCTAAGGTCTGTTTAGCAGGAGTTTTTACCTTCTCGTTATCTTTATGGACAATGGTGATGGAGTTAACAAATTGGGTGGTGGGAGTGGCGCTTTCTTTCCTTAGCAGTATTCGTTCGGGGGTTTTCTGATTGGCATACTCCTCCAATAGACCCAATATCTCATTCATTTTCTCCTGCATCTCCTCTTTTTGCTTATAAACTGCTTATTCGTATCTAGCAAGCCGATCAGAATGAGTCGCCATATATTCTCTCATCCTAGCCTCAAATTCCGAGCTAAGTTCCTTGGGAGGAGAGCAAGGTGGGGTGTATCTCTGAAAAGTTTCGGCATGTTCTCTAGAAGGTGATTCAGATAATGGTGCCGAAGTTGATCTTGAGACAGAATTGACAGTGGCTTGTCTAGGACTTAAGGGTCTCCTTTGCCTTTCCTCAAAATAGTCAACTTTTGCCTCAAGTTTGCATAAGAGTTCATCAGGGATTTCGGTGGTTCCTCCAGATGCCGAAACTGCATTGATGGCCGCTTCTACCGTATGTTTAAATTCCCAAATCTCATTATTATCGACAGCGAGCTCTTCTATAATTGCCCATGACTCCTCGGCATTCTTATCACGCAATTTGCCTCCCGCGGCTCTGTCGATGGTACGCTTAGTGTGATAGTCAACATGGTCGTAGAAAATTTGAACTAATAACCAAAGGTTTATGCCATGATGAGGGATCTTGTGGAGGAGATCCTTAAAACGGGCCCAAGCCTCGTAGAAAGGTTCACCCCGCTGTTGCTCAAACATCAGAATGTCCCTTCTAAGCATTGCATTTTTTTCCGGCGGAAAGAATTGGGTGAGGAAGCGGTTGGCGAGATTGTCCCATGTGGTGATGGATCCCGCGGGTAAGCGTTCAAGCCATTGACTAGCTTGATCTCGTAGAGAGAATGAGAATAGGCGTAATCGGGTTGTCTCTCTGGTCTCAACACCTAGGTCTATGGAATCTACGATTTTGAGGAAGTCCTTAAGGTGTTGGTTTGGATCTTCGGAGCGAAGTCCATGAAATGCACATCCGCTTTGCACCAACCGGATGGTGTCGGATCGCAAGGGGGTCACATTGGCTCCGGTGAGCTCAATGGTGTTTCGGTAGCCTTGGTGGCTAGGTCGGGAATACTCTCCTAAGGTTCGGGGCCTAAGGGGTTCTAATGGTGGGTTTTGTTGTGGTGGGATGATGGGTTCAAAGATGTTACCACCTTCCATGATGTCGGATGGTAAAGAGTTACGAACAAAAGCACGAAGAAATAAGATAGACTAAAGAAGACCTAAAAATAAAAATAAAAATCTTACTAGAAAGGAATCTAGCAAGTAGACCTAATAAAAAGAAATCCTAACCTAGACAATAACTATTCCCCGGCAGCGGCGCCAAAAACTTGATGCGTGGGAATCGCACCTTGCTTTACCTCTCGAGGGATCTCGCGAGGCTTACAACCCCCACCAGGCAGTGTACCTGATCGTTGTAGTATAGTATAGTGACAAGTACCGGGGGATTGATCGTTCAGCTTAGGAATAGTGTCGCTAGGATTAGAAAACCTAATTAATAGTTCTAAAGGTGAGGGATGATTCTTTTTGTATTTTTATATTTTATAAAAGCAATTAAAATCTCGGGTTTTGGAAGAGTGGACGGAATTAGTTGCTATTCAACTAACCCAAAGCTAAGATGCAATCAAAATAAAATAATAAAAAATGAAATTAAACTAAATTAAACTAAGGTTGTGAGCAGTAATTGGAGAAATTGTGTTTACTTAGACTTCATTACTCCCTAGATATCTTTTACATGTTAATTACTTGTTACACTTGTATGAATGACGGGTTGTATTCCTTAATACCATTCGTGGGGTGGCATACATAACTCCCCAACTCTATGAGCTCTTATCTCCTCCTACACCATGACCCAGCACAACTATAGGGATTGTAAACAGTGGCTCATGCATTAAATACAACCAATAAAGACCTAGTACGCCTCGGTTCATGTTTCTTAAGACGTTCAAGCATGTTACCATTTGGAGATCTGCCAGTTTTCTTAAGCCTAACATATAAATCATTCATTCAAAACAAGAATAGACAAGTAATCAACACATAATCAACATCTAGGTTTCATTAGATCTAAGCAAACACAAGAGATATCTAGCCTAGCATAATGGAATTGAGACAAGAACAAGAGATAAACAACCAACACATAGACATATTGATTGAATTGAAAGTACACTTATCTCAATTACAATGCAAGGTCTCAAGGGTTTGGAACCCTTGAAAAACCTGTGAAAGAGGCACCAAAATCGTCTTTAGGGTTTCACCAAAACTTCTCCCTTTCTTATGAAAAAACTAGAAAACTATATATAGGAAAATCGTTCTGACGGCGTCAAGAGTTAGTTCTGACGCCGTCACCTCGCCGCCATAAACTTCCTCGGACGGCCTTGATCCACTTATGACGGCCTATGTGACGCCGTCACCACCCACGGTAAATTATTCTTGGCCACTTTGACGCCGTCACCAGTTCATCTGACGCCGTCACCACCTTCGATATTTAATTCTTCATGTCTGACGCCGTCAAGCGTTTGGTCTTGACGCCGTCACCTTGTATTTTCAGCTTGGATTTTTGGTACTTTGCCGTTTTCTTCACTTTATGCTCCAAAAACGTCCAAAATAGCCTCTTTTCCAGAATTCACTCTCCAAACACCTAAAATCACAAAAGGAACGATTTAGGGCAATATTTGATCAAATAAAGTCGGATTCGGGCTTAAATGACCCCCTAAAAACGGATCATTTTTCGCCTCATCAGGAATGCATATTCAAGATGGGGTGGAAAGTCCTTTAGCTCGACCTCGGGGAAATCATCAGTTTTCTCAACATTTTGTATTTCCTCTTTATGAAGTGTATGTGAAAGAACGGGAGGGTGGGAGGGATCTTGATTGAGTAACTTCTCAAGGAGCAGTATATCCCTTTCCGGGACAATCTCTTGGTTATCAATCCCCTCAGGAATTGAATCACTTCGGAGGAAGGCCTCTATTTCCTCCAAGACAAAGTCACTTCCTCAAACGAAGTGAGGGAAGGAGAAGAATTAGCAATTATGAGATGAGAGGAGGGAATGGGATTACCACTCAGAGAATCATCAGCAAAACCAAGAATTTCTTGAGAGTACTCCTCGGTTGAAACATCGATGACATCGATGCGGTTAACAGACTTGGAAACATAGTTCGAGGAGTATCTCGAGGTTTGATCAAGGTTGAAGGTTATGGCTTCAGAACCAACGCGTAACATGATTTCCTCATCGAATACATCGATCAAAGCACGACCCGTCCTAAGGAATCCTCTTCCCAAAATGAGAGGAACCCTTGGATCCGCATCAAAATCAAAAATCAAAAAGTCAGCTGGAAAATGAAACTTTCCGACTTTGAAAAATACGTCCTCGGCAATACCGATGGGATGAGATATCGAACGATCTGCAAGCTCAAGAGTCATGCAGGTGGGAGTAAATTCCAGAAAACGGAGTTTCTTCCATACTCAATGAGGCATTAAGTTGATGCTGGCACCAAGATTGGCCAAGGCATAGCATTCAATTATTCCCGGGAAAATGCAAGGAATAAGAAATTTCCCGGGATCTCCCAGCTTTTCGGGAAGCTGTTTCAACAAAACTGCAGAGCAGTTCTCATTGAGGGGAGTTTTTGTCATCTCGAACAATTTTTCCTTATTGCTCAATAAGTTTTTGATTGTCGATGCAAATTTGGGCATCAAGAGAATAGCATCCGTGAAGCTGATATCAAAGTGAAGATCTTGAAAATTTTGAAAGAATTTTTCCATTTGATGATTTGCTTTTTCACGGAGCTTTTGATCTTGCAATCGTGAAGGATATGGAATTGAAGGTTTCGGATTAGGTTTTGGATTTTCAACAGGAGTCTCAGGAGGTTCAAATACGACCCTTGTTTTGCGGATCAGGACCGGGATAACTGGAGGAGGGACGTCATTGGCACCTCCGTTGTTAGTAGGAAGTACCGTGTCCGTTGTAGCCTCAGTTTCACGTTCCTCTACCTGAAAAGGAGAAGAGGTAGACGGAGCCGTGGGTCCTATATAAGAAACTCCACTTCTGGTTGTGATCGCCTTAACATCGCCCCTTGGGTTAGCGATCGTGTTGCTCAGTAGTGTACCTGAGCCCGAGGGTCGATCATTTAAATACTTCTTGAGTTCTAAGATTTGGCTGACCAACAATTTGTTCATTTCTTCTTGGTATTTCATAAATTGTTTCAACAACTTATCGGATGATGGTCCAGTTGGAACAACGGCTTGATTTTGGTTAGGAACATTTTGAGCTCGGTTGTTTTGAAAATTCCCTTGATTTTGATTATTATGACCATGAAAATTGTTTCCTTGTTGAAAATTGTGGAAAACTAGAAGGGGGGTTGAATAGTTTTACGTCTTTTTAATTTGATATGAAACAATTTGTTTATGTGTTTTGATTACTTTCAAAATTTGTAGATTCGATATTATGTGAATTCAAGTCTTGCACAATATAAACAACTATAATAAAATACTAAGAATACAATAATGTAGGAAATGAAATAAGTGAGAGATGGAAAGATCGAACCGCGAGACAAGAGATTTATAGTGGTTCGGCTATAAGGACACCATCCTTGCCCTACTCCACTCCCCGAGCACCTAACTCGAGAGTTTTCTTCACTATGTCAACAAGCTCCCTTATGGCGGAGAAAACATTACACACCAATATCCACACCACAACTTCGTCACACCTTCTACACAACTTCTTCACACCTAGTCACAACTTGATTACAACACTACTTCTTCACACCTATCTTCCTCACAACTATCTACTTCCCAACAATCTACTTCACAACTATCTACTCCAAAATCTTTCTATCTACACACCTGACTAATCTATATTCTACCAAATATTAACAACAATTTACACAAAACTATATGTAATGAATGTTGCTCTAACAACTTAGATGTGGAGGTCACAACAAGTTGTAATACTTCTTGTCTTGGTGGATAGAAGTATTCTTCTCTTGCACTTGAAAGGATGAGACTTGGATCACTTTGAAACAAAGATTAATGTATTTATGATCAAAGGATTATAAGAAATGGAAGAGGGGATTTAGATCAGAAAGTTTTGGGGTGCAAAAGGTGAAAAAAATCTGTGAAATGAACCAGTATTTATAGGCCAGAAAAACACTATTCTGGAGCATGTCGGTCCCCTTAATAATTAAGGGGGCCGCCCCCTCCAGAACGTTGGATTTCTTTGTCCTTTTGTGGGGAAGGTTTTTTGGGATTATATTTGCCATTTTTGGTTAAAATTTTGAATTCATATATTTATAGTGATTTAAACATATTCTTTTAATTCCAAAAATGATTTTGTAAATGATATAAGATGTTTATGACATTTTATAAAAGGTCTAGTGATTGAGAAAAATTTCCTTTGATCATAGAATGCAATAAACACTTTGTTTATTCATACCTTAAGTGATTTAGATGTGAAGTGAGATATTAATCACTAAATACTTGTCATAATTTTAGATCAATGAATTTACGTTTTCTAATTATTAAAACATAGAGATGTCGATGAATGTTAACAATGTTTTTAAGCATTATTTATGTCAACAATCTCCCCCTTTTTGATGATTACAAAACCTTAAACTCAGTAAGTCTAAAAATTAATTTTTAGACAAGTATTTAGAGTTTAATATTTTGTTCTCCACCTTTTTGTAAAATCAAAAAGGTTATGCCGATAAAGCTTCATAAAAGAAGTTAAACGGGTAGAAAGCTCCCCCTTGATGTGTGCTCCCCCTCATTTGAGAGCACCAAGAAAACGAGCTATGGAAAGCTTGGCTACAAAAAAGATGTGAAGAGAACAACACACATATATGCAAAGAAAAAATAAAACAAACAAAAATAGATTCATTCAAGCATATAAGATGATCATAGAAATGAGCATCATTACAACATTCAATATGTTTGAAGCATATTGGTTACAATAAAATAAAACAAACAATATAGTCCTAAATTGCCAAAGAGAGCTCTTGGACTTGCTTGTAACCCAGGGTTGAGTGTTTTATTAGCTTGAGGGGAACATAAGCATAAAGCTTAGTTGTTTGATGGAGAAGGATATGGAGTAGGGTATGGAGCGGAAGAGGTGGATCTCACGATGTTGTATCGTGTCAAGGGTGGTATTGGATGGGGACGAGTGAGAAGATATTCGATCCAAGAAATATCTTCACTCAAGTAGAGGATTTGTTTTTGAAGGAAGATGCAACAAGGGCAAAAGTGAGTGTGGTTTGTAAGTTGATCCAAGTTGAGAGAGTGAGGTAAGCAATTTGCATAGGGTGATGATGGAGGTTTCCCTTTGTTGCGTTGTGCAAGATGCATAGCAAAGAGATCACTTAGATCATGAATTTGGTTTATTTCTTCACGGAACTTTTGCTTTTCTGTGGCAATGTGAAGAGAATCATTTTGTTGATACGGATGAATTGGGGTTGTGTAGATGGAATTGAAATTGTTGGTAGTGTAGTTTGATGGTTGATCAAACTTGTAGGGATCATTATAAGTGGTTGGAGGTTGAGATGTGTAGTTTGGCATGAAGGTGGATGTTTGGCCAATGTTGTATGGTATGTAAAGAGGATCAAATGAATATCCTTGTGGGTTTGGTGTAAAGTTTGGGAAGTAAGTAGTTGGAGGTGTTGAGTGATTTCCAACTTCATTGGTTATGATGGATTTGTTTCGAGGGCTTTTTCTTCGCCAAACGGGTTTTTCTGTCATCCTTGCTAGCCTTGAGGCTTTTGGTTTTGGTTTGTTTGGAGAGGTCATGATGAGATGAATGGAGAGTTTGAAGATTGGGGTATTTATAGTGTGAGATTTGTATGTTTATGGATGGATAAGGTTTGTTTGGGAGATTAGGACAAAATATGTTTGTGAAATTTGGAAAGTGTATGATGAAATAGGCTAAAAATCAAAAAAGATTCTGTAAATCCGACCATTAGATGGTCGGTCCCCTTAATTAGGGGTTGGTCCCCTTAATCAATAAGGGGGCAACCTTACATAATTAAGGGGGCCGCCCATCTGGTGATTTCCAATCAATCAAACATTGTTTAATTCGATTTGGTTTTAAGGGTAGTCTTGTGTCTTGGTGACCAAGCCTAGATCATTGGGGATCTAGTTGGGGTTTGATACTTCCGGTGGGAAGTCTTGGTAGTGGTCTTGGTGACCATAGGTGAAGTCGAATCGCGAGATTCTTTTGGGTGGTTTCCGAGGGCAGAATACCATTGGGAGTAACTTCTTATTTGTGAGCATCAATATTAGGGAATATCGGTGGAGTGAATTGCAACGGTTTGTAGTCCACCAAAAGGATTATACTAGAGTAATAGTATCGGTGTCATGGATTCACAACTGGATGTACGGATGGTCTAAACCCCCCATACGGAACCAATATATATCGTGGTGTCTCTTTACTCGCTTTACATATTTTGGATTGTGTTAGTGGTTATTCTTGTTTAAACCACTTGTATTCTTCGTGGCTTAAAGTTTTTAAACTTTAAATGGTTCACTGGGTCATTATGTGTAATATTTTCCTTCTCATTAATCTTCAAGTGATGGCGTCAACTCCCAATACCTGACGTCGTCAGGTGCAATTCCTGACACTTTTCTCTACTATGTTGTTTTCTTCATTCTTGAGCCCAAAAACGTTCAAAATGCTCCTAAATGCTCCATATTCCAGAAATCACGTCCCAAGTACCTAAAATGAGAAAAGAAACGATTTGAGATAATATTTGAACATATATTTATGATTTAAGACTTAATGCCCCTAAAAGCGTAACAAATAAATCCTTATCAGAAGAAAAAACAGGCCCGCCCACAACGCGGCGGCCGGCGCCATTCTCGTTAATAATCAATTCTACTAAGTTTATTAACATTCATGCATAAGTCTTCAATCGAAATGCCCTCTTAGCTAATGTTTAATATAGTTTGTGGTTCATGTATGAATCATACCTTGTACAACAACTACGGTTACATTTTGATGTTTGAGCCCAATAACAATGATGTAAAAGCCCAAAATATGAAGCTTTAGGATAGTATAAATAAATAAGCAAGTAAAGTTGTAACCTAAAATACATGATCCATCATAAAACTTAACATTCTCTGAAACCTTTCACAAAACCAATAAACCATATAAGCTACTAACCATGCGAAGGTTAGTTGTTTTTTCATATAAGAGCACAAGGTGTGGCCTTCGTTGAGGCTCGCCAGTCCACGCTAGCAGCCTCGCCATCCCTCGCCACGACACCTCCTTTCTTCACCATCACTCACCACTAGGAGCCTCGTCGTCTGCACGGCGAGGCAGAAAGTCGTTCTTTTGTCAGATCTAACCGTTGGGCAACGTTTATATTATAAATGTATCTGTTTTTTTTAAACACACAGATTTTACACACTATAAATATTAACACATTTTTATCAATTTCTACACAACTTTTACTTCAAAACACTTACATATAAGCAAGAAACATGAGCAATTCATCTTATTCCGGTGAAAGTGATCTTGAAGAGATATCGGAGCTAGAGATGATTCTCCAAGAATATGAGTTCGAGCAATCGTTGCAACAACAAGAAGCCGAACCTCCACGCCGCCGTAGATACATCCCCCATGAACGTCAAGTTGTTGAAGAACGTCTAATGCCTGACTATTTTGGTGACAACCCAAAATATAAGGAAGAAAATTTTAGGATTCGCTTCGTATGAACCGTAAACTATTTGAAATAGTACAAGGTATTGAAACATATATTCATACTCATCATTCTATTCCCAAGCATTTTGATTTCTTTAGAGTCCGACCCGATGCTAGTGGTGTAATGGTTTTAGTTTGATTATGAAATGCACATGTGCCCTACGCCAATTGGCGTACGGCATAGCAGCTGATGCATTAGATGAGTATTTACAAATAGGGGAACATTATGCACGTGATTGTCTAGATAATTTTACTATGTGCATAATCCAGTTGTATACGAAGGAGTTTTTAAGAAAACCATATGTAAATGACATTCACTACTTATACAATGCACATAACACGGTTCATAAGATACCAGAGATGTTGGGAAGCATTGATTGTATGTACTGGGAATAAAAAATTGTCCGATCGAATGGCAAGGGTAATTTCACAGAGGTGATAAAAATTATCTAACTATAATGCTTGAAACAGTTGCGTCATACGTATTGTGGATTTGGCATGCATTTTTTGGGGTAGCGGGTGCGAATAACGGTCTTACCGTTTTGAATAATTCTCTGTTATTCGATGACTTGCTTGATGACATCGCCCTTGAGGTTCCATTTGAAGTACACGGCCGTACATTTAAACATGGGTATTATCTAGCTGACGGAATTTACCCAGAGTGGTCATCTTTTGTCAAATCATTTACGGTTGCAAATACCCCCAAAACTGCCGTATTTAAAGCGAAACAATAAAGTGCTCGAAAAGATATCGAAAGAGCTTTTGGTGTCCTCCATGGACATTGGCATATTATTGCCCAACCGGCGCGTGCATTTACAGTAGGCAAGTTACGGAGAATCATGTACTCGTGCGTCATAATGCATAATATGATTTTGAAAGATCAAGAATTTGCATTATCCGAAGTTAGCGAAATGCGTATTTGTCCACGAATAAATTTACAACGGTCATGGATCAAGCGATACGAAGTGCAAAGAAAGAAATCCAAAGAACTTCGTGATAAACGCAAACACGCAACGTGATGCGTGGGAATTGCACCAGGCTTTACCTCTCGAGGGATCTCGAGAAGCTTACAACCCTCACCAAGCAGTGTACCTGATCGTTGTAGTATAGTATAGTAACAAGTACCGGGGGACTGATCGTTCAACTCAGGAATAGTGTCGCTAGGATTAGAAAGCCTAAAAACTAGGTCTAGAGGTGAGGGATGATTCTTTTTGTATTTTTTTATGTTTTATAAAAGCAAGTAAAATCTCGGGTTTTGGAAGAGTAGGCGGAATTAGTTGCTAGTCAACTAACCCAATAACTAAGTTGCAATCAAAATAAAATAATAAAAATTGAAAATAAACTAAATTAAACTAGTGGTGTGAGTAATATGTGGGAGAATGGTGTTTACTTAGATTTCACTACTCCCTAGATATCTTTTACAGGTTAATTACTTGTTACAGTTGCATGGATGACGGATTGTATTCCTTAATACCATTCATGGGGTAGCGTACTCTATAAGCTCCTACTTCACTCCTATGTCGAGCCGGCTAAGAAGCTCCTAACATGGGATCACTAGAATTCGCTGATACGTGGGAATCGCACCAGGCTTTACCTCTCAAGGGATCTTGAGAAGCTTACAACCCCCACCAGGCAGTGTACCTGATCGTTGTAGTATAGTATAGTGACAAGTACCGGGGGATTAATCGTTCAGCTAGGAATAGTGTCGCTAGGATTAGAAAACCTAAATACTAGTTCTAAAGGTGAGGGATGATTATTTTTTGTATTTTTATATTTTATGAAAAGCAATTAAAAATCTCGGGTTTTAAGGATTTGGGCGGAATTAGTTGCTAATCAACTAACCCAATACTAAAGATGCAATCAAAATAAAATACAAGAAATGAAAATAAGCTAAATTATACTAAAGTTGTGAGCAATAAGTGGAGAAAATGTGTTTACTTAGATTTCACTACTCCCTAGACATCTTTTACACGATAATTACTTGTTATAAATGCATGGATGACGGATCGTATTCCTTAATACCATTCATGGGGTGGCACACTTAACTCCCCAATTCTATGAGCTCTTATCTCCTCCTACATCATGCCCAGCACAACTATAGGGATTGTAAACAGTGGCTCATGCATTAAATACAACCAATAAAGACCTAGTGCGCGTCGGTTCATGTTTCTTAAGACGTTCAAGCATGTTACCAATTGGAGATCTGCCAGTTTTCTTAAGCCTAACATATAAATCATTCATCCAAGACAAGTATAAACAAGTAATCAACACATAATTAACATCTAGGTTTCATTAGATCCAAGCAAACACAAGATAGATCTAGCCTAGCATGATGGAATTAAGACAAGAACAAGATATAGACAACCAACACATAGACATATTGATTGAATTAAAAGAACACTTATCTCAATTACACATGAAAGGTATCAAGGGCTTGGAACCCTTGAAAAACCTGTAAAATTCACACCAAGTTCGTACTTAGGGTTTCTCCAAAACTTCTCTCTTTTAAATGTGAAAATTAGAAAACTATATATAAGAAAAGGGGTCTGACGGCGTCAAGACCAAGCTTGTGACGCCGTCACCTCGCCGCCAAAACTATTCTCGGACTGCCTTGATCTACATTTGACGCCGTCAAGACTTAATCATTTCCAGGCCGTCATGACTTTAACTCTTGACGCCCTACCTTCGTGACGCCATCAAATCTCTACTGGATCGTCGTGGAATTTTGCTCTTGACGCCGTCAGGGAGTTACTCTTGACGCCGTCACCTACTGTTCCCAGCATGGAAAATTAAGACTTTGGCGTTTTCTTTACTTTTATGCTCCAAAAATGTCCGAATTGCTTCCTTTTCCAGATTTCTCTCCCAAAGCACCTAAAATCACAAAAGGAATGATTTAGGGCAATATTTGATCAAATAAATTCGAATTCGGGCTTAAATGACCCCCTAAAAACGGATCATTTTTCGCCTCATCATATACCCTTACACTTGAGATTTGCTTGTCCTCAAGCAAATGCGCTTTTATTCTAGTCAAAATACAAGTTAGGGGTCATTTAACACTAATATAAAAGTAATTACAACAAGTAATCGTTCCACTAAAGACCAATAGACAAGCACGGAGGTCATACACAAGCACATCACAAATAGTGTTTAGATACTCACATCTCTCGGGTGTAATAAAGTGTAAATTACAATATGGAAACGGAAGATATCTCTCACTACCTGTCATAGCAAAATAGATTACCATAGGCTTGGGAAAGGATCAAACCTCCACCACATGGCGTAAGCACCTAGGATAAACTATCAAAGAGGTCTTTTAAAAGGGTTGTAACGTTAGGTGTAGGGATATGAAATACACGGTTTTGTTGGATAAAGGAAGTTTTACTGGTGGCGAGTTAACAATCTTGGTTAATTACATGTACAAGATGGCGTTGCTAAGACAAGACTAGACTCGACTTAAGCTAATAAATGAAAAATAACAAAAACATAAAATGAACATAGAATGAAAAGGGATGGTAGTCTGTATGTTTTTTCTCTTTTTCCTTTTTTTTTTTTTTTTTTTCTTTTTCTTGATTTTTTTCATTTTTTTTTTTTTTTTTTTTTTTTTTTTTTTGCATACACTCTTACCCTACCATCCAAAATAATACATCATAGGGGATGAACATTCCCCTTACACTTGAATTTTTACATACTTTACATTAAACTAAACTAATGACTCGAATTAAGAAAATCAAAACACTTGGAGCACTTTTAAGATTAACGTACATATAGGGGTAATAAATGATGTTCTTCCCCATTACTCCATAAATAAGTACTTACCCATGAGTCCCAATCGTCCCAAAACAATATATACAAGGATATGACTCGACTTAGCAACCATGTAATCAATTAGATAATTAACTTAGGGTTTAACAAATAACAATAATGCACTAAAAATGAGCGCATACACGGAAGGCTAAGGCGATTTGGTTGTACATTTAAGTGGGGTGTAACAAATTCTTCCTTTAAGTAAAATGCTTAAAGTTAGAAACGAAAAGATAGGCTCGGAGGGGTGTACTAGGGGTTTCGTGTACTAAAAATGAGTACAACGCAAAGGGTGTGGGAAAAATTAGTTGACTTAACTAGCCAAGTAATATGACTTAAATGGTCAAGTAATTATAATACGGTTTGTTGGGATCATAGTTTTACTATTTTATGAAGTCTCGGTCATTTGTAATAATGCTAGGTTGCTTAGTTATTATTTACTATCATTTACATTTTGTATTAAGTTTACTAGGCTTAAGAATGAGGTCCATGGGCCTCAAGCCCATACGTATCATGAGAAGGGAAGGAGTAGGAGTGTTGCCCTAGCTCCTTTCCTATAAATACTAGTCTTAGGCCATTTGTAAACTTGGTTGGTTATGTGAAATATTAAGGAAACTCTTGCAATTCTAATTCTCTAAATTCTCATAATCATCCCATTCTCATTCTCATCTCATTTCTATCATTATTGTGCTTGTGTTTACTAAATGGTGACCTAACAAGTGGTATCATTCGCCATATGAAGGTGTAGCTTTTGTTTTTTCATTAAGTTTGTTCTTAAACTTGTTCTTTGATTCGAATTTTTTGAGAAATTTTTGTACTTTCTTGCTTGTTTCTTGGTTTTTATCACATATTTGCTTACAAACTTGTGCTACAAATCAACACAAACAAAAAGTTACAAATTTTTTCTTATAAAATTCGACTAGGATTACTTGTACTATTTTCGCAATTTTTATAAATTTTTGAAAAGTTCTTAAAGTTTTCTACTTTCTTAAAGATCTCTTCATTTTACACATAAAAGTACAAGAATCTTGAAATAAAAACGAGTTTTTGGATTGCTTTCTTTGAAAAACAAAAACTACCAAGTTTCGAGAACTTTACTACTACCATTTCGAGATCTTCTCTACGTGGACTACCTCGACTTCGTTTGTGTGGACTCGGTATTTTCTTTCTTGTATAAGAAAGTTAAGTACTTCGACATTTGGGAAAGTTTTCGAAATTGTATAATTTCGAAAACTGTTTTTTTTGTAACTTTGTGTTTTTTCGAAAAACATCCAATTTTTCGAAATCACATAGTTATCGCAAACTTATTAAGTTTCGAAATCTTATTTCGCAAACCTAAAAGTTTCGCAAAACCTTGATTGTTTTTCGAAATTTCAAGTTTTCGAAAACCTACAAAGTTTCGCAAACCTTGATTTTCGATAACCTGACAAGTTTCGCAATCTGAGCCATTTTTCGAAATCATTGGAATTCCATAGTTTCGCAATCCCTGTTGATCAAGGTTTCGCAATCCGGAGTTATGCTAAGTTTTTCGATACTTGGTTAATTCTACACTTTCTACAAGATCCATTTCTACACAAGTGTTCTAAGATGTCTCAACCACCTAATCATTACTTCCCTCATATTCAACAAAATCAACATCAGCAGTATCAGCAACATCAACATCAGCAGTATCAGCAACAACAATACCTTCCGCATCAAATGTATCAACAACCTTCTCAAAAACAAACATACAATCCACTACATCATTACCTAATGATGCAACAACATCAGATCATTCCTCAACAACAACCATATCAAGTGCCACAACAAAACACTCAGTTTTCCTCCAAACAACCTCACTGGTTTGACAGAATGTGTGAAGTTATTACAACTCAACAATCCCGACATGAGGCAGGATCACTTGAAACACCTCCAATGCTAACACCTGGGAACTATGTTCAATGGTCAAGTCGATTCTTACAATTCCTTGAATTAAAGAAACCTCATGGGAAATTATTGAAGCAAGTGATACTTGAAGGACCATTTGAGTGGCCGACAAGATTTGAAGCTGGTGATCCACATGCTGATCCCTCACGTCCTCCTGGTGATAGACCTCTTCCAGAATCTTCACTCACTGAAGAACAGAAACTACATCGTGAAGTTGATGAGTATGCAATGGCTTACATACTTCAAGGTATAGCTAATCCTATCTATCGAAGTGTCGATGCTCAGAAAACGGCTAAAGCTATGTGGGAACACGTTCATCTCCTTATGGAAGGCACTCAATTGAACAAAGATGACATGGAATCCAAACTATACATGGAATACACTGACATCACAATTGAACCTGGAGAGTCACTTGAATCCTACTATCACCGTTTCACAAATGTGGTCAACGATCTGGAACGTCACAAAATCACAGTACCAAGGATCGCTGTGAACTCCAAATTTGTTGGTAGTCTTGGCCCTGATTGGCATAAATATGTGACATTTGTTCGTCAAACTAAGAATCTGCATGATGCTCCATATGGTTTGTTGTATGATTTTCTGAAACACCATGAACCTGAAGTGGAAAAAGATCGAGCTCTACGAGGAGGATACACACCAACATCTACACCAAATTCTTTGGCTCTCGTAGCTCAGTCTCCCTACGCTCCACCACCAATGTCAAATCATGCATATGTTCAAGAGCAGAACTACTTCAGTTATCCACAATCTTCTACCTCGAACCAAATGGTCCCTTATGATTCATCTCCACAAAATGCCTCTACTCAACTGGTTCCATTAAACAACAATGATGTTGTGTATTACTCAAATTCCAATGACGATGACGATGATGACTTTAACACGTTGAATCAGTGACTTGCTCTTATTGCTCGTGCTTTCAGCAAATTCTCCAACAAAACAAACAACCGTCAACGTTCATCTTCTAACACAAGGAATCAAGCTGTTGTCAATGATGGAAGAGTGGAAATTCAGAATCGTAACTATGGTCGATCTGGTTCAGGAAGCTCTTCAGGGAATTATGGGAATGATCAGAGGTTTAGTAACAATACGGGGTTCAGGAACAACTCAGGATCTCTCAACAAAAGTCTGACTCAGTTGCAACAAGGAACTCCAACTCAGGGAATGCAGTTTGGTGCTACAATTGTAATGAACAAGGTCATATAGCTACAGCATGTACCAAACCGAGAACTCGGGGCAGTAAGTTTCACAAGCAGGCATTACTCATGGCTCTTCAAGATGAAAAGGATGGACATTTCCCTGAACAGGACAACAACTTCATGGCAAATGTGCACAATGATGATGACATGGAAGATCTAGAAGCCAATGCAGCTGTGATGCTTATGGCCAACATGCAGGAATTTAAGCTCAATGATTCAGGTCCAGTGTATGACACTGATGGCTTGTCTCAGGTACATGACCTCAATGCATGCTTTATTAATGAAATAGTCTCACCTTCTGCTTATGAATCAGATATGGCGCAAGTTGTTCCATCTAAATCATCTTCATCGTCTCAAACAGATGAAAAAATAAGCACAGTTGTCATATTTGATAATGACACAGTTGTTTCATTTGATGATCCTATTGAGAACGATAAACATGATCATTTAGAACAACATGAACCATTATTTGATCCAGACCCTGATCTCATGTTGTTATTTAAACAACTGGATGCTCAACAATTGCAAATCATTAAATGCAACGAGAAAAATAAAGTTTTGAAAGAACAAAATGCGTCACTTGCAAGAGATATTGAGTGTTATAAAATTCAGCTTTCTAATCAGGAAGACAAGATTAAAAATGCAAAAAGTTTTGAAAAAGCTTTTCAAGATTCTTACAACAAAGAACAAGATCTTCAACGCAAAATGCAAGATGTAATTGAGTCAAACGGAAAGTTGATTTCGAAACTTGAACGTGAAAAGTGTGAATTGAAAATGCAAGCTGAACGTCTTCAAACAGCTCTTTCAAAAATAGAAACAGAATTGTCAAATTGCAAAAAGGAGTTTTGTGAACATAAAATATGAAAAAGGAAGTATATAGATGAATTACTCGGTGATATTGTTGATCTTGAAAAACAACTCAAAGAATTTCGTCACATTGTTTACAAACACGGGAACTCTGTCACAACAATTCAGAAATTTGCTTTAAAACCGAGAACCGATAAAGGATTTGCACTTTGCGATTTCAAATCAATGTTTCTTCACACAACATTTAAAGAAAATCCCAAGATTTACAGTATAGATCACATGTTTGATAATACAATTGTGCGTGCTGTTGTTTTTGATACTGAGGAAGAAGAAGAACTTGAAGACGAGAGTCGATCAAAAATGAGTTATGTTCAATATTGGACACCATATGACTATTCAAAAGCTCCACCTCTTTCGAAATCTTTTGTTACTCAAAAAGATTTACCTGAGAAATCATGGTTTATCGAAGAGTCATATGTTTCATCTCATAATGAGGCCCCTATCCAAACTGTAGCACAAATAAATGGTCCTTTACCATCATCCGGTGAACTTACACCTTTACCGAAAACTTGTCGTGTCTTAAATTATTTCAAAACCTTTATGGAAGACATCGAACTTTTGGAGGAAACAATTGAACGTAATTCTGAAATAAAAATTGAAACTTTTCAATCCGCTTACGAGCGAGAAAAGAGAGATATTTTTCAAAAACAAATGAAGCCAATTGTTCAACACCTCCGTCTATGTGCTACACGTTGGGATCAGGAACTTCAAAAGGAGGTCAAAAATATGATAAACGTTTTCAATGCAACTGAAAATGACATTTTGGTTCAAAAGCATAGAAATAGAGTTTTAAAAAATGATGCTGATCGACTCTTGGAACAAGTTCTCAATGCTGATATTTTGTCTGTTATCATGAATGATCTTTATAATTCTGGTACTTCTATGCTTAAGCATGATCATTGTGTTGATAATAACTTGTTAAATATGGAAATTGAGACACTGAAACATGAGAATGACAATCTGAGGAAAAAGAATGATGATGTAACAAAACAGTTTTCAAAAGAAATTTGTCAACTCAAACAAAGGCTTGAATGGTGTCAAGCTCAGAGTCTTAAAAAGGAATTGAAACTTCAAAGTCAAAATATTTCTAACTCTTGTCAGCTTTGCAAAAACAATGAGTCTTTCAAAAGCTTGTGTCTCAAATACGAGAAAGAAATTGCGGATTTAAAAATTGAAAACGCCGAATGGCAACAAAACCGCGATGACATTAAATATTGCAATGGTTTACTTGAGTCTGAAATTCAGGATAAAAATCACATCATCATTGATTTAAAAGAGAAAGTTAAGCTACTTCAAAAAGGAAAAATGGTAGACACCACGGTGATAGCACCAGGATTGTATCAATTAAACAAAACAACTAAAGGAAATGTTGTTCAAACCACTAATGTTGATAACTCCACTTCTACAGGACTAGTCTCCACTAATAGCGTTAGCAGACCCAAGCGAAAAAGTAAAAAGAAGAATAGGATCTTGCAACGTAAGAGAGGACAACTAGAAGCTCAAGAAGTAGAAGACCAACTTAGGAATTTGAATAAAACTCATGTTGCATCAGATTTAGATTCTAATTTGGCAAATTGTAATCAAAATCTAAATGTAACGAATGATGAACCTTTGAATGTTTTGAATATTAATGCATCTTGTGTGTTTTGTCGTAAAAGCGTATCATCTGGTGATCATACAAAATGTTTAGCTAATTCTCTTCTCAATCGTCATAAGAAACGTAGGACACGCATTCCTTCTAGGCCCACTATTGCCTCTAAGTCTAACTTAGGAAAGCCGTCTTCTACGGTTTCTAATGAAGCTGAAGTTACCCCCATAAGTGCCGAGAACAAATCTAGGAATGAGCCAACGACTAGTGCATTTAACATTAAGAAAGCAAAAACTAGTTGGAACTGGCAACGTTGGTTACAATACAAACCAGACTTTAAATGGATTCCTAAACTGTTGAATACATGTGTTTCTAACCAACAGGAACCCGCACTGTCTTTGGGTTCCACCCTTACTTCTGTTCCATCCGTGTCTTCCTTTGGTGATGCAGGTGGTACAGATTGTTCTCTGGATTGTTGATAGCGGATGCACCCGACATATGACAGGCAATCTCAAACTGTTACACAACTTTGTCTCAAAGTTTATTGGTACTGTCAGATTCGCGAATGATCATTACGCTTTAATCATGGGATATGGTGACTACATCAGCGGGAACATTGAAATCAGCCGTGTTTACTATGTGGAAGGCCTTGGACACAACCTTTTCTCTGTTGGTCAATTCTGTGATGGGGATCTAGAAGTTGCATTTCGTGAGAAAACCTGCTTTGTTCGTGACTTACAAGGAAACGATCTAATGTCTGGCTCACGTGGCTCCAATCTTTATACAATATCAATGTCAGATATGATTGCAACATCTCCGATATGTCTTCTCTCCAAAGCAGAATCAACTAAATCTTGGTTATGGCACAAACGTCTTTCGCACTTGAATTTCAAAACCATGACTGACCTTGCTCGTTATAAACTTGTTGATGGATTTCCAAGATTCCGTTTTACCAAAGATCACTTATGTCCAGCCTGTGAACAAGGAAAAAGTACTCGTGCTCATTTTCCTTCAAAACCTGAGCAAAGTACGAATCATGTTTTACAATTGCTTCATATGGATTTATGTGGACCGATGCGTGTTCAAAGTATCAACGGTAAACGCTACATACTAGTAATTGTAGATGACTTCTCCAGATGTACTTGGGTTTATTTCTTACGAAGTAAAGATCAGGCTCCTTCAATGATCATCACCTTTCTCACTAAAATTCAAGTTCAGTTACGCAACACGGTACGAATAGTCAGAACTGACAATGGAACTGAATTCAAGAATCAGACACTTCGGTCGTATTATGAGAAAGTGGGAATTGAACACCAAACATCTATTCCTAGAAGCCCAGAACAGAATGGAGTTGTTGAACGACGCAACAGGACGTTAGTGGAAGCTGCTAGAACTATGTTGATTAATGCTCAATTACCAGATTACTTGTGGGCAGAAGCTGTTTCAACCGCATGTTATACTCAAAACCATTGCATGATCACAAAACGCCATCGCAAAACACCATATCAAATTGTTCACAAAAGGAAACCGAACATCGATTACTTTCATGTATTTGGAGCACTTTGTTATCCGAAAAATGATCGTGATGATTTAGGTAAACTTAAAGCAAAGGCTGACATTGGAGTGTTCGTTGGATACTGTGAAAATTCCAAAGGTTTTCGGATATGGAAACGTCGTACAAGAGAAATTCAAGAAACCATTCACGCTAATTTCGATGAACTCACACAAATGGCTTCTGAGCAACACAGCTTAGGACCCGAATTCAACCGTCTTAACTCTCCGGCATCTTCAGCTGAACCATTGCCACTCAACCGCAAAGAATTAGAAACCTTGTTTGCTCCACTATTTGATGACACAATTGAATACCATCCTACTGAGGTCTCACCTAATTCCGCTGCTCAACCTGATAACATTCCAGTACCAGACTCACCTCAACAAACTACTACAAGTGTTGAGAGAGACGGTCCTCCAATTGTATCACCATCTACAGCAGAACAAACTGGGTCTACTTCCCGCCATCCAGCTGAAGATCCAACACCTCAATCAGTTCCACAACCCGCAGAGCATGATCCTGATGCGTTCTTTAATCCGTTTGCACCAGCTCCTACAGCTCCTAATATAGCTAAGTCGTCAACACGCAATTTGGATCCTGCTAACATGCGAGATACTTATCAACTACACCCTTCAACACACAAATGGACTCGAGACCATCCACTAGTTCATATTATTGGCCATCCAGATGCACCTGTAATGACAAGACAACGACTTCACACTGATGGAGAAACTTGTATATATGCACTCACCGTTTGTCACGAAGAACCAAAGAACATCAAAGAAGCAATGACTTATGACAACTGGATTGAATCTATGCAAGAGGAATTTCAACAGTTCATACGATTAGAAGTCTGGGAATTAGTTGAAAGACCTGACGGAGTCTTTGTCATCGGGTTAAAATGGATCTGGAAGAATAAGCTTGATGCAGAAGGGACTGTCATACGCAACAAATCACGTCTAGTAGCGAAAGGATACTCTCAACTGGAAGGACTTGATTTTGCTTAATCCTTTGCTCCAGTAGCTAGACATGAAGCTGTTCGAATCTTTTTGGCATATGCTGCACACAGGAACATGGTGGTTTACCAAATGGATGTCAAAACAGCATTTCTTAATGGAGAACTCCGTGAAGAAGTTTATGTTAGCCAACCTGAAGGCTTTGTTGATCCTGAGCGTCCTAATCACGTTTACCGACTCAAAAAGGCACTCTACGGACTTAAGCAAGCCCCACGGGCGTGGTATGACAAACTGTCTACTTTCTTATTGGCCAATAAATTTTCTAAAGGATCGGTGGATCCCACACTATTTACAAAAACCTACGGGGAGGACTTACTTGTTGTTCAAATATATGTCGATGACATCATTTTTGCCTCAACAAAAAGAAATTACTCTAATGATTTTGCAAAATTAATGAAAGATAATTTTGAAATGTCCATGATGGGTGAACTTTCGTTCTTTCTAGGACTACAAGTTCATCAATCACCCCGTGGTATTTTTATAAATCATTCCAAATATACTCTTGAAATTTTAAAGAAACATGGAATGATGTCTTGTGATACTTATAATACACCAATGGGCTATACCACAAAACTAGATGCTGATTTACATGGGACTCCAGTTGACCCTACCAAATACCGAAGTATGATTGGGTCCCTCATGTATCTCATAGCTAGTAGACCTGATATAGTATTTGCTGTCTACATGTGCTCTCGCTATCAGTCCAAACCAACTGAAAAACACCTCAGTGAGGTCAAGAGAATCCTTCGATACATAAAGGGAACCATTAACTTGGGAATCTGGTATCCGAAGGATTCTGGTTTTGAACTAATTGCTTTTCAGATGCTGACCATGCAGGATGTTTAGACACACGCAAAAGTACATCTGGTGGATTACAATTTCTCGGAGACAAACTTGTGTCATGGCAATCAAAGAAGCAGGACTGCACATCACTGTCGTCAACAGAATCTGAATATGTAGTCATGTCTGCCTGTTGTGCTCAAGTCATTTGGATGAGATCACAACTTAAGGATTATGGCTACCTATTCAACAAGATTCCCATCTACTGTGATTCCAAAAGTGCAATTGCTATCTCCTGCAACACAGTACATCATTGCAAATCCAAACACATCGATCTCCGATATCACTTCATCAAAGAGCATGTGGAAAAGGGTACCGTTGAACTTTATTTTGTTGGAACTGATTCCCAATTGGCGGACTTACTTACCAAATCTTTAGCACCATCAAGGTTTGCTAGTCTAGTTCACCAAATCGGTATGCGATGTTTGACTCCAGAAGATCTGGAAAAGTTTTTAAAACACAATTGATCGTCAAACATCAAAACTATCTTTGTATAATATTTTTTTTATATATATAAACAAATTAAAACACAAAAAGATTTTTCATTTTTTCTTAAAAAAAAAAATAACTATTTTAATAGTGCATTTTTCATCCCGTAATAAGGTCTTCATAAGTTAGGTTAACGGATGTATATCTTGATGTTACACATGTTTACCATTTAACATTAGGACTCAAGTAGGTATATCTAAAAGTTAAGGGACCTAAAGTGACTAAACTCAAAAGTTTAAAAATAATAAAACAAACAAACCGTATAACACAAACCCCACAAAATTCAAAACCTCTTAAACCCTTTTTCTAAACCTACGGCCCTTATTCATTCGAGTCATCCACGATCTTGATCATCAATTTGTAAGTTCCTAAGTAATCACTAGGGTATTACATACATAGGATCTTGTTTAATCGTAAATTCAACGGCTCGATCTCCTAATTTTTTGATTTCGAGAACTAGGGTTATGATTTCGAAAAATGCTATAAACATGTTTAGGTGTTTGATTCTTGATAGGATTTAGTTACAAAGCATGTTTCTAACATATCCTCATCATTTTATCATGCATTCCATCATGTTTGCTTCGATTTAGAAATCTAAGTGTTGGGTCGATTTGGGTTTGTGAGATTCTGTGTTTATTTGCTTTGTTTTATTGGTGGGATATGTTTCTAAGGTTACAAGTATGCATGTTAGTATTGTTGTTATTGATCTACACCATTGATACTTGGTTCTCGATAAGTTAGTATGCCACGTTCTTTGATAACTTCGATCTTAATGAGTCAAATGTGTTGTATGATGTTATAACATGTCTCATACTTATGCTTGTGATATGCTAAGACCATTCTTACTCATTAGTCTCAAACATGATACATTTTCGAGAAAGTTGATCTTGAAAATTATCGAGATCTTTGTTTAACGTGTGTATTGCTTATATCTAAGTTGTGTTTATCAATCTTTGTGACAGGCCTGAGTCATTGGAAAAGTTATTCGTTAAAGAAACGTACGTGTAACTTCAAAATCGATTTGATTCTTGTATAAGAATTTTTTTGAGAAACTCAAGTTTTTTTGCAATCCATGATGAACTTATCAAGAAACTCATGATTTCGATAAATGTTGTTCGACTTTAGTTTTTTTCGAAATTATTTTTTCGAAATTACTCTTTGAACTACATATTTCGAAATCACCAGGTTCACGATAAATTTTATCGCAATTAATGTTTTTCGAAAACTTGGAAAATTTTTCGCAATTCTCGGATAAGGAAAAGATCTTGATAAAATTTTCATACAAAGATTTTCTCGATAATTAACTTTCTCGATAAAATTCTTTGTAACATTTTTTCGAAATCTTTTCTCAATTCAAGTTTGCGATAAAAGGTTCATTTTTATATTTTTTCGAAATCTTGTTTAGGCCTTGTCATGTTATATCCATGTAACCTTGTTGTGTAATATGAAGTAACTATGAATTGTGTATATCAATCGTGCTTATTTGCGAGACATTGCATTGTATAGTTGATTTCGTGATTCTAAATGTACTATGATTCTTCAAGTATGCATTATGTGACACTTCACACATAACAAAATGATGCATTTGTGCTTAATTGTCTTAAGTAGTAATCTATAACCAAACTCAAAAACTGTGCTAACACGTAACAAATTTGGATGTTTGGTTTCTGATTATATTTTTCAGATTAACATGGCTGAACACAACGAGAATGTCCCTGAACAAGTTCTTCCATTACTCACCATGGATGACATCACTCCCGAGAACTGTCACGATTGGCAACAACAATCCCCGAGTTGATTTCAACAAATTGAAAATCACAGAGAAATCGTGCATGATTGTGAAAGATATCCTACTTGCACATCCATGCAAACCTCTGCTCACCTGTTCTACTTCAGTTCCGCTGTTCTACCTTCATCAGTTCTGGCTTACTGCTCAGGCCAACTTGGATGATGAGTCTTTCACTGTTACATTGGATAGCCAAGAATACACTGTAGATCATGACGTTCTTCGAACAGCCCTTCTCATGCCACAAACTGACAACGAATTTGCTCCTATACTACCTGACCTGGATCTTCTTGACTTCTTCATTGAATTAGGATATGAGGTTGATGATGATGTACCGCTAGTCAAGCTTTCCCAATTTAATGCCAAGAATATCCCTCAGCCTTGGAGAACATTCTGTCTGTTGGTGGTAAGATCTATATCTGGAAGGAAAAGTGGTCATGAACATCCAAGGCTCGAACATTTGCAAACATTCTGGGGAATGGTGACTCTGACACCTATTGACTTTGCAGTTCCTATCATGAATGATATCGTCCACAGTATTCAAACCAAACGTGTGAAGACTATGATACCATTCACAAGATTCACCAAGCTTCTCAAAGAACATCTCTGCAAAAACTCTCCAGAATTCATCAAGAGGATGGCTGATCCTAATGAGCCGAAGCACCTCTTCGAGGACGACTTCACCACCTCATTCATCAAGACGACCACTTCCTCAACTAAGATCAAAGGAATGAGGCTTCCCGAATACCTACATAATGACAAAATTAAGAAGAGTCTGAACTACAAGTTGTATGATAATGCTTACAAAGGGGTACAGGAAGAAGCCACAATAAAGACTCGAAGCAAAGGAGGAGTAAAGTCTAGGAGTACTACAAGCACCACTGGATCACCTCACACTAGATCTAAGGCTGCTCCAATGTCAAAACCCAAGACTTCAACCACACCTAAACCTACATCCAAACCCAAACCTGCTACCAAGCCAAAGAAGAAAGTAACTCCAAAGTACATTCTTCGTGATGAACCTACACCTCCACCTTCTGACACCGAATCCGAGTTCGATACGGAATCTGAAGAAGAAGAACCAGACTATGAACTAAGATACAGAGCACCTGATGAAGGATTTCCTGCAACAGAGATCGCCGTACAACAAAGTCTTGAAACTTATGAAGAAGAGACAAGGAAAAGAAAAGGGATCACTATTAATGAGCCTAATGATGATGAAGACGAACCAATCGTTGAACCTTTGGTCGATAAACGCAAACTGAAGAGTATAGTTGTCGACACTCGAGCTGAAGAAAAGCAGCTCAGGAAAGAACAAAGGAAAGCAACTCTCGAAAGCCGACTCATGTCTCAACCTTTAACTCCACCACCTATCGATCAGTCGGAACATGAAGGAGCTACTAGCAGCATGAATCCTCCCGTTGTGTCCACAACATTAGAATCAGCCCCACAGCCAGATGACACCGTTAAAGACACTGACAAAACTGGAGATGTCAATATGACAGAGACTGCTAACGTAGAGGAGAATGTTGGCGGCCAAGAGAACATAGCTACGGATCAGGAACATGAATACCTCATTACTCCAGAGTTTCTTGCACGAGAAGCAGAGGAACGTCGTAGAAAGGAAAACGAAGAGAAGAATGCGTTCGACACCAACATATTTCTTAAGTCATCTTCTCAGCAGACTTCCTCAGCACAACCTCCACCTCCTCAAGACTCTCCACCAAAGGATCCGACTCCTCCCGCTTCTTCTTCAAACTCACACAACGAGTCGTCGTCAGAATCATCACCAGAGCACTCATCTCCCACACCTTCTGAAACCGCATCTAAACAGCATTCGATCAATGAACCAAAACAACCAGTTGATCTTCAGGAGCAAGTGAACAAACTCACCGACATGGTTACCAATCTTACCAAACAAGTTGAGAACTTCCAGGAATCAAAGCAGCTGATCGACAAGTTATTGAACTCTGATTATGAAGGATTTATCAGAACTGCAACACATGATTTTCTCACTGAAAATATGGTTGAGATGATCACTCCTGAGGTAGCAAACCTTCTCAAACCAATCAATGACAACTTGGATCACAGAATCAGAAGTGTTACGAGAAAAATGTTGTCTACTACACCATTCACGCTTCACACCGCAAAACCTTCTTCTGTGGCTCCAACCGTCCCTGAACTGTCCTTCAATGACATGCTTTCCAAACTCTTTGACAACATTGCCTCCAAACCCACACAGACTGCAGAAGAAAACGCACTGTATGATGCTATGGTGGCTTACATATCAAAGGAGTCATGCAAAGATGCTGCTGGAACCCGAAAACGGACAAGAAAAGATGACGATCCTGACCCAAACTCCAAAGGCAAGAAACCTAAGTCTGGAACAGGTCCCTCATCCTCTCTACAACCACAAAAGGACTCCACTCCTCCTGGAAATCAACAACAACCCTCAACTACTGGTAAAGGTCAAACTGAAGATGAAGAAATTTTCATGGAACACACTGATGACTTCCAGGATCAACTTGACACCGATTACTGTGCTCCACCTATTCTTGATTCTCATGCTGAACCATCGTCACCATCCAAGGCTAAAGACAAAGATGCTACATCTAAGTCCAAGAAATCAAAGAAGAAAATACGTCATTCATGGCTCGACAATGATGACACTCCTCAGAATGATTGGCTGACAGAAATGGTCCAAGCTCAACCTCCTCTCGAAGAAGAAGAACCACTTCCTGGTAACACTCTACAGTTTACCCAAGTCATTATGAAGGATCTTCAGATCGACAAACTCACAAAGGCAGAGCTCAGAAGGATCAATAGGGATGCACAAGAATTCCTCAAGAAAAGATCTAGAAACAAAGTCGAATACGAGTACCATATGCAGAATATAGCTAGTGCAATGTCTGCCGACTTTGACTGGCTAAATCCAGAAGTGAATTTCGATCTCAGTTCCAAGAATCATGAAAAACCTTACTTCACCGACTGGACCAAACCATTACCTTTGAAAGGATTTCCAGACAAACCAAAGATACCTTACAGCTTCTTCTTCAACAAAGATCTTCGTAACATCCAGCTCACTCAGGAGACATCCAAGAAGAAATATGCTTCCTCACTCACAATCTCAGTACCAGCCGCACGATACGAAATTCCTGCTATTGAAGAAACTACTCGTGTATTCAGCAACTCCATCGTAGCTTACGACAGAGATGCCCTACACGGAATTCAACACTGGCCAGAACGACTTCGTCTCGGTTATACCAGCAGATTAGAAGAGAAATCCTTGGAAAATGTGAAGCAGAAATCTAAGATCATCGCTATCTTGGAGATTCAACAGTCGAAGCGGTTTAACTACATATTCATGCGTGAAATTGTTGTTAAACGACAAGATGAAAAGAAGTACAAATTCTCTGAAGCAGACTTTCCTGACCTTAACCTCAATGACATAGAAGACATGTATCTCGAAAAGGTTCAACAAAGAATGCGTGGATTTGACAGAGATGTACAGTACAACTTCATGGCATCACTACTTCTTTACATCCGACGACTGATTGTTCAAGAAAGAGTGGAAGATCTTCAGCTTGGAGTGGAAAGTTACCAACAGAAGATCAATTTGACAAAGCCGCAATTCTACTTTGAGGGTATCTATCAAACACCACAGTTCACTCTCAACCAAGAACCTTTTGGTTTCACCTACATCAACAGCAAAAAGTTACAAAGTTTCATAAGGTTTGATGAGGTACACAAATTCTGTGATGTTACACTCAAGTCTGTTCGTGATGGGCTTGTCAAAAGGTTGAATGATGATCGCCGTAAGATAGCTAAGGGGGAACAACCTAGATGGAAATCCAGCATAAGAAGACAAGTTCGTAACTTTGTCTTAAAGATTGAAGAAAGGTTATTTCGACGGGAACAGATCAGACGACTGGAAAGCTATATCGGTGCCAGACCATCGTTTCCTGTCAGAAACTTCGAAAGACCAGAACCCAAGTTCACTAACTTTGACGCTCCACTTCCTGACGAAGATTAACTTGGTACATTTGGTTAATTTTTCACTATCAATTGTTTCATTTGATTGAATTTCACAATGGCTTGTGCACGCATTACAGTGCACAACCCGAACTTGTAAAGAAAGGACCCTGAGGTACGCTTCAGTGCCTCAATCCTAATATAAGGAGCGAACGCTTCTTACTTTTGAGTAGAATTAATCAAACATTTATGATTTTTCATAATTCTGCTCAAAAGGACAAGTATTTCACCTCAATAAGACCTAATCACTTGTTGAGGGGGAGCACTTGTCAAAAACAAAATACTTTGCTCTAAATCAAAAGTTCTTGGTGAATCTCCCCGTAAGACTCAAAAGGCATATTTTAATCTAAAAGTTTGCCAAAAACATCATTTTATATGCTATTTTTGAGGGGGAGAAAATGAAAAAAGTGATCAAAATATACGAAGTCAAAGATTTAAAGTTGTATCATGTGCGAGCTAGACTCAGTATTGACCCAGGAATTGACGAGACAACAAAAGTTAGAAATATCGAAAGGACTTATCCTCGACGGGTAATAACATCAAGTTAGTTACTAGAGCTAGTTGTCACCTAAAAGCTGACAATGTATCTCTTTAACTAGCCACGTAAGCGTGTCTCGAAAAGGATATGTCTTAGTAGAAATGTACCGTCTTGAGAAACTTTATGTGAACTTGATCAGGCCGGGTAATAACTTCAAGCTAGTTTAACTAGTGATGTAAGCGTGTCTCGAATCGGTCTTGTTCACGGAAATTGGATCAATTCAAAAGTGATTGCTCCTCCCGCATGTGCAAATTTATTTAAAAACTTATGAGCACATGTGCAGGGGGAGCCCTTCAAAAGTGTACACAAAACTCTCAAAGTGTTAAACAAAATATTTGATTAACACAAACACTTTGAGAGATTTTCAATCAAAGGTTTCTTGGCTACTGTCGGAGTTATAAGGTGATTAAGATAGGAATTTCCGTCCTATGATCCGCCAGAGCCGGAGGGATCTACCCAAGGACATCTCCCATAGTTAGAATTAGAAGTCCTTAGGTATGATACGAAAAAAGGAGAAAAGAATGAAAGGGAAAGAATGAGTTGAAGAATTAAAAAGAAAAGTAAAGAAAAGGGTGAAAAGAAATAGCCCTCCATATGTTCAACCTTAGGGTAGACACCGGGTTCAATACATATGCTACTGGTTGTTGCAAAAGTCAACACCGGTATTGAAGACAAAGTCGTCATGGACCCAGTGACGCAATGCACTAAACCTTCTTAACCACTCAAGTTCTCTTAAAAGGACTTGTTTCATTCTCACGGGGAACCCGCGTAACCTATCGACCTATCTCTTAGAGACGGTTGATATTGAAGCAGGAGACCCCTCCCCAGTCTCCGCATAGGAAACCTAGGTGTGCACTTATAGAGTCTAGAGCCTTGAGATACATCAAAGATCTCTTAGGAACACTTAGTATTTCTACAACTGGTGTTCTACATCAATGGGCATCAGTTGTAAATTATCGAGTCCTTCGCAGATCTTAGCAATCTGCCGAGAACGTTTATGAGAGGATTACGTAAGTATTTCTCAATGATTGAACGGAAATCCTGCCAGGGTCAACATCAAACAGCCCTGACAGCAGGTCACTTCGGTAACCCCACAAGGGTTACGCTTAGTGTTTGCGGTGGTTCCATAGCGGTCTACAGTCGTGGAGTGATCCCCAGCGACTCACCCAGTCATTGAGCTACTTAGTAGGTCTAGTAAGCTCCTTCGGGAGTATCTGATATGGGAATGGCCTGGATAAGGATTAGAAGGAGTCTTCACAATATGCTGTTGATGAGCTCTAATTCCTTATCCGTAAGTACCGGTTGTTTTATTGCTAACTGTTTACTCGCAGGTACCTCACTTCCGTGAAGGTAGATTCCAACATGCTCATACATACATCTTGAAGTCAAAGTAAGCTCCCCCAAAGATCTTAACACCACAAAGTTCAAAGAATGATTCTACATCAATAAAGAAGAATCTCCAAAGTTTAAAGACTAAAGATCTCATAGTATGAAAAGGAACTTCGTGCATGTCAAAATCCGAAGATGTATGAGTATGTTGGAATGGCAGACAACCACCATAGACGCAGGAGTGACGAACGGCAGAATACTTCATAACACAATCACTACATCATCACCAAAGAACAAAGACAAAGAGCAAAGTACATCCATTATCATTCTAATCATTTTTGAAGACGTCTAGAGTTTTACATGTCACAAGTCAAAGATAAAGAAGAAGACGTCAAGCAACCGTGATGACCGACCCTTAGGGGGAGATTGTTGGGATCATAGTTTTACTATTTTATGAAGTCTCGGTCATTTGTAATAATGCTAGGTTGCTTAGTTATTATTTACTATCATTTACATTTTGTATTAAGTTTACTAGGCTTAAGAATGAGGTCCATGGGCCTCAAGCCCATACGTATCATGAGAAGGGAAGGAGTAGGAGTGTTGCCCAAGCTCCTTTCCTATAAATACTAGTCTTAGGCCATTTGTAAACTTGGTTGGTTATGTGAAATATTAAGGAAACTCTTGCAAGTCTAATTCTCTAAATTCTCATAATCATCTCATTCTCATTCTCATCTCATTTCTATCATTATTGTGCTTGTGTTTACTAAATGGTGACCTAACACGGTTTTAACACAAGGGTAATCCTAATGCCTCTTATCATGTAGTAAATCTTACCACACGAATGTAGTCTCACTAGCGGTCTCGGGATGCATCACTAACGCAAGTTCTAGAATCTAAATGCTACCGGTACACTCATAAGCACTAATAGTAAATGCTTTTCCTATCAAATCTAAAGGCGAACCTCACATATTTGGGTGGAAAATTTTTCTGAATATACGGTTATGTCCTAGTCATACAATCTCCTATCCATGAGACGCTTGCTATGGCTAAAGTTTCACTCCTAAATGTGGTAAAAAATTTTAAATTTGGCGCTAAAATTACACTAACAAGTGTTTCTCATAGTTTTATTACACATATACCATCAAACAAAACAAACTCAAGCGAAAGTGCATATGTAAGGTGATGAGTGCTCAAACACTCATCGTTTTTGATATATTTAAACTGCCGAAACGCACAAAAACAATCAAAAAGATATCAAAATACTTAAATTATCCCAGGGATTGTGTTTTATGTGTTTTAAAAGCAAAATGTGCAAAAACAAAGGAAAAACGTACAAAGTTTGCAGTATTGGCAGTTTCAGTCCCCCAAGTTTCAAAACTTGTCAAAATTAGTCCCTAAGCATTTATTTTGAAAGAAAAAAGTCAACCCAAGGTTTTGAAAGTTAATTTCACAAAATATTACATTTGGGTTGCAAGTTTTCCAAAGTTACGTATTTAGTCCCTGAAAAATCCGAAAATGGCAAAAGTGGTCCCTGGGATTTTTGAAATTTTGAAAAAGTGGAAAAATGCAAAATTGGTCCTTGGATTATTGGTACTTGGCAACATTGATCCTTTGGAGAGCTTTGGAAAGTGGGCAACTTCAGCCCTTGAAGTTTGATAGAATTGCAAAAATAGTCCTTGTGATAACTAAACTAACCATCCGGACCATTTTTAATATTAAACCCAAAACAAACCCAGCCCACCCAAAGCTAATACCGGATCCAGTTACCCCAGGCCCAAACAACCTTAGCCCACCCAAACCCCCAAAACCGTTTTAAATAAAAAAATGGTCAAACATTCGTTTGACCCTCCTTCTTCCCCCCAACACCGGACCGCAAAACCAGGGCATACATCCCCCCCCCTCCTCACCTTTTCACCAACCAAGCCCCCCCACAATTAATACTTAACCTAACAACTCCACCACCATAAATGCCCTCACCAACACCCACCTATTCCACTCAGTTTTGCCCCGTATGCAAATTGGTGCCAAAATACAAATCTGAGGCTAGGATTAATGAAATCTTAATTGAACGGTGGGGATTTGGTCCTTGGTCAACAAGAAGACACATGGAACTCTAAAAAGAGAGCTGGGATGCACATGGAAGAGAGAGGGTCTTGTTTTTATGTCGTAGTATAAGTAGTTAGGGCCAGAAGCCATTTAGGGTATGTAGAACTTTAGTTTAGTCTTTTTTTATGTTTATTTTATGTAATGTAACCTATTTTTAATTAATGAAAAGGCAGTTCTAAGTTTATCTCTTAATTCTCAAATTTCAAGTTTCATAAAGTTTTCAAGTTATAATTCAAAGTTTGTTAATGATCATTGGTTGTTTGTAATCTCTTATAAGCTCTTACAGAAAGCTTGTAGAAGCTCAGTGAGCTTCTATAACAATTAAAAGCCAAGTTTTAAAAAAATATCAAATAAATCAAGAAAAATAAAAATAAAAAAAAAAAAATATGAAAGGCAATGGGTGAATGAGCAAGGAGCATAGTATATTGTGGATGGTTGTGGGTTAGGTACCTCAGGGGAGGGCATAGGATTGGTTAACTTGGTCCTTGGGTTCTTAATCAGTTGGCTTGGAGGGCTTTGTAAGCTTAATTCCTTTCATTTTTGGTATTAAGTTGTTTTAATTGGTTATTTAAGCTTGTTTTAGTTAAATATTAACAATTAGATCAGTAGCAATCAATTGTTAATGTTATATATTTGTTTAAGTAACAATCTCTTCATTAACTGTTTTTAAAGGGGTGTTTGGTTGTAACTTGTATGGTGTGTTCTAGCTGTGTAACTATGCATCTATCTGTTTCTATCATTTGCATGGGTGTATAAAAGCTCAGAGGAACAAGTGATTTGGTACAAAAGTTTGCAAAAGTCAGATTTACAAAAATTCCACCACCACAGTTAACTGTGGTGGATTTTGAGTCCCAAATCTTTTCATTTCATTAGATAAGTTTGTGATTTAACATAATTCAGTCCTAATCTAACTTACAAACATGATTTCAGTCAGTTAGATCATTCCAAAGTTCACAAAAGTCAAAGTGTTTAGTTTTCTTCAAAAGTCAAATCTGTTTCATTGGATTTTGAGCAAACTTTGATGGCCTGCAATTTGTTTGATACTTAGTTTTAGGGTCTGAGATTGTACAAGTTAAATCTATACCACTTTGTTAATTTTTGAGAATTTTCTCATATTTTTAGGATTTTGTTTACTGGACCCCACAAGGCCATAAAGTAGGCTGCAGGGCATACATCTGCCCTGTTCTCAGCAGACCTCCCTCACACCACCACCTTTTGTGGTGATTTGTGACCACTACAGTAGTCTAGGCCCATTGATTTTGGTTCCACTCAACCCCCATCCTACCAGGGAGTAAGGGTGAACCCTTTGTTTGACCCCTAGGATAGTGGACCCCACTTAATTTGGACCCTTAACCTTGTCCCATAAACTGCATCAGTTTTCATTTAGCTAAGTGCTTAATCTGGCTTTTTGGCTTATTGAAGCTTGTTTGTTGTTTGTTACTTACTTATTAGTGTTCATCTCACTCAGAGAAACCAATAAAATACCATTGTGGACCCCACTTCTTCATTTTGAGCTAAAAAATCCTTCACAGTCAACAAAAGTCAACTGTGAGGTAATTAAGCACTTCAAGTGCTTATTTCCAGGGGTGGAGTGAAAGTGTTTTTATTAAAAGTACTTATTTTTAGCCTATAATTAGTTTAGAAAAAAGAAAAAATCCAAAAAACCAACTTTAAAAATAGTAATAGCTTCTATTTAATAGGATTTATCAATTTATTTTTCTTTTTAATTTATTTCTAAGTAATATATCACTTTTATATTTTTAGAAATTATATTTTAGGTTAAAATAATTTTACAAATTTTTCCAGATTTTTATTTTGTCTTTTAGTGGTATTTCTAATTATTCTTAGTTTAATTTAGTTTTAATTAATATTAATCAATTAAATAGCATAATTAGATTTTATATAGTATAACCTAGTTCTTATAATTTTTATAGCTTTTATTTTAGTTAAAACATTTTTATAAATTTTTCTAGAATTTCTACTGTTCATTTTCTATTTTTTATAATATAATTAGTTTAATTAGTAATTAATAAGTAATTAGATTAATAATTAGTTAATTAGTTTAAAAATACTTAGAATTAACTTTTTATAATTTTTTAGGATTCCTGTAATGGTTAATTATTATAAAAATTTTCTTAATTTTCTAAGTCTTTGTAGTATTTTTAATAATTCTAATCAATTTAATTAGTATTAAATAGATAATTAGTAATTAATTAATATTAAATAATTAAATAGTGTAAAAATAATTTTTAATTTTCTTAAAATTTTCTTTAATTAATAGGATTGTAAAAATACCAATTTTACACTTTTAACCCTCCCAGTCCTCCAGTTGTACTTTTCGTTTTGTTCGTCTGTATACGTTTTTTAATTAAAACGTACGTTTTTAGGTTTAGCTCAAATCTTCGTACTCCAAATTCCCGTAATCAACCACATAGCTTTCCTAAGCTATATTTGTTAATAATTTCCAAATAATTTTCACAACAAACCCTTTTCTGTGAATAACACCCGATTACGAACACGCTAAAGTTACATTTCACACCTCAACGGGATTTAACGACCCGGTGATACATTATATTACCCGGAGCATTGATCTAGGCTATTTGACTTAGTTGACCATTCTTTGGTTAATTTAAGTTAGGTGGTTTGGAATCAATCAATTTATGGCGCCGCTGCCGGGGAGGTGTGCGCGTTTCTGTAGCGTTTTTCGAGATTAGTGTTATCTCACCTCACTCATTGTACAAATACCATCACTTGTGAATATTTTCAAAATCAAAACACCTAAAAATGTCATTGACACTTTTCCTAAAGTGTTGAAACACCAAAAAAAGGTAAAAAACCAACAAAACATATCGTAACGTTTTCTGATTCGGTTTTCTTTTAAGGTGATTCTTGAAGAGAAACGAGTCTGGATTACGGGACGATAACAAAAATATTGTCCAAAAAGTTTTTATCCCTAGTGCATGCGCACTCGTTCTTCAAGGTCCACTAGCCCATTACGTGAGCTGGTTCGGAAACCTCAAAGACCTCGTAGACGTTCTGCACCAACAGTCGGATCTGAGATCCGTACTGTTCCACCTCCAGCTGTCATCATGGCAGCTGAACCCACTATGAACGAGCTTCTCCAAGCACCCGTCGAGGGTTACGGAGATGCTATCGTTGTTCCAACAATCATGGCCGATAATTTTGAGCTTAAAACAGGATTAATAAATCTGGCCACATCACGTCAATTCTACGGTTATGAGAGGGACGATCCTCAAGATCACATTCGATGGTTCAATAAAATCACTTACACCATCAAATGCAAAGATGTCCCCTCTGATGCAATCAAACTTCTTCTCTTCCCATTCTCCCTGGAGGGACAAGCCCGGATTTGGCTTGAAAAACAACCTCCACGATCTATTGAGACATGGGAAGATCTTGTGAAAAAGTTCGTGAATGAATTCTTTCCTCCTTCCAAAACCACAAGTCTCAAGAATGATATCATGAAATTCACGCAGAAATTTGATGAATCTTTTAGTGAGGCATGGGATCGTTACAAGGAATTGCTCCGAAAATGCCCTCACCACGGTTTCTCTGATCTCATGACACTTGATACTTTCTACAATGGTGTAAGCCAATCTGATCAAGACTCTCTAAATGCCTCCGCTGGAGGTAACTTCTTGAATCGCACCACAAAGGATGCTTTAGAAATCATTGAGAATAAATCTAAGGTTCGCATTCCCCGAAGCAGATCGGTTTGTTCCCAAAGGGATGTTGTTCCTTCTTCATCGCCTGTGGCTCAGTCTAGCACCGATGCTAGACTTGACAAACTCACGGAAGCTGTCCATACATTTGTTCTCGCCCAAAGCAAGAAAGATTCTTCTCCTTCTCCACAAGCTGAAATCAAAAAGATAGAAGTTTGTGTTACTTGTGGTGGTCCACATTCATATTATAATTGCACTGCCACTGAAGGCAATCCATTCGAAGTAAATGCAATAGCCGGCAATTCCAACCAAAGAGGTATCCAATACCGTCCTCAAGTGGAACCAAATTACCGGGCTAGCAATCAGGGTGGACCACCCGGTTTTCCTCAAAATCCAAATAGGTTTAATCCTAATCCACCAAGGGGGCCTAATTTGCAAAATCAGAATCCTGCCCCCGTCAATCAGTACCCACCCCAAAGGGGTAATCAAGGGTATTCAGCTCCAAATTATCAAGATCCCCTCCCAAACGAGCTCAATAACTACATCAAAGTTAATGAGACCAAAATGAGGGCAATGCAAAATCAAATCTCAAATTTGAAAAATGATTTCCAATCATCAATAACCAAACAGGGTCAAGAGCTGAAGAGTGAGTTGATGCAAACAAATAACAAAATTGATCAAAATCAAGGCAAGATTGAAAATATGCTTGCCAGTCTTATGAATCATCTCACTCCACCCTCTACATCAGGAGGTCTCCCGGCTAATACAATTGTTAACCCCAAGGGTGAACTCAAAGCTATTACTACACGAAGTGGTAAAGCTTATGAAGAGCCGCCAGTTCCTCCTATTTCTCCTCTTCCACCTATGCCTCCTCCTCTTTATTCTGAGGAAGTTGAAATTGAGCCTGAGCCAACCACGGACAAGGTGCAATTTACTAGCCCACGAAGTACCGCATACGTCCACCCTCAGGTTGTTCCGGAAATTGTACCAAAATCTGGACTTGTACCAAAATCGGGAGTTGTATTTGAACCATCAATAACTCCTGGAGAGAACCCTAAATCCAAACCTTCACTACCATACCCGTCAAGACTTAATGAGCAAAAGCTCCGCGAAAAGGCTAGTCACCAAATGGATAAGTTTTATCAAATCTTTCAAGATTTGCACTTTGACATTAGCCTTGCGGATGCTATCATCCTGATGCCCAAATTCGCATCGATGATCAAGAACTTGTTAAGCAACAAGGAAAAATTGTACGAAATGGCAAAGACTCCATTGAACGAAAACTGCTCAGCAGTTATCTTAAAGAAGCTTCCCAAGAAGCTTGGAGACCCTGGGAGATTTCTCATTCCATGTGTTTTCCCTGGGATGGTTGAGTGCTTCGCCTTAGCTGATCTTGGCGCTAGCATCAACCTGATGCCTTACTCAGTGTGGGAGAAACTGTCTCTTCCTCAACTCACTCCTACGTGCATGACTCTCGAGCTTGCCGACCGTTCAATCTCTCATCCTCTCGGCATTGCCGAAGATGTACTCGTGAAAGTAGGAAAGTTCCATTTCCCCGCTGACTTCGTTGTTGTTAAGTTCGATGCTGACCCATGAGTTCCTCTCATTCTTGGGAGAGGATTCTTAAGGACGGGTCGTGCGTTAATTGATGTACACGAAGAGGAAATAACTCTTCATGTTGGTAATGAAGCTGTAACCTTTAACCTCGATCAAACTTCGAGGTACTCCTCTAACTATGACGCCGAAACGGTTAACCGAATTGATGTCATTGATGTCGCATCTGAGGAGTACGCTCAAGAGGTTTTAGGTTTTGTCGATGATTCTCCGAGTGAAAAGTTCACTCCATCTTCTCACCCCATTATTGCCAATTCTTCTCCTTCCCTCACTCCGTTTGAGGGAAGTGACTTCATCTTCTCAGAAGAAATTGAGGCCGTTCTCAAAAGTGATTCGATTCCCGATGGAATTGATAACCAAGAGATCGACCTCGAGAGGGATATTCACCTGCTGGAAAAATTGTTAAACGAAGATCCCTTACATCTTCCTGTTCTACCACAAACACTTCATAAGGAGGAAGTCAAAAATGTTGAGAAAACTGATGACTTTCCCGCAGTTGAACTTAAGGACTTGCCGCCTCATCTTGAATATGCATTTCTGGAGGGTGATGATAAATTGCCCGTCATTATTGCTAAAGACTTAAGTGTTGAGGAAAAGGCTGCTCTTATACAGGTTTTAAAGTCTCATAAGCGAGCAATTGCTTGGCGTCTCTCCGATATCAAGGGCATCGACCCTGAGTTCTGTACTCACAAGATATTAATGGAGGATGACTTCAAACCTACGGTCCAACATCAAAGAAGGGTGAATCCAAAAATTCACGAGGTTATCAAACAAGAGGTTTTAAAACTTCTTGATGCCGGATTGATTTACCCTATCTCGGACAGTCCTTGGGTCAGCCCAATCCATTGTGTTCCAAAAAAGGGTGGCATTACCGTTGTCACAAATGAGGAAAATGAGTTGATTCCAACTCGTTTGGTTACGGGTTGGCGCGTCTGCATTGATTATCGTAAATTGAATGACGCCACCCATAAGGATCATTTTCCTCTGCCCTTTATGGATCAGATGCTCGAGAGATTAGCGGGGAATGAGTACTATTGCTTCCTCGATGGTTTCTCGGGTTACTTTCAGATTCCCATTGACCCGCAAGACCAAGAAAAGACCACTTTTACGTGCCCCTATGGAACCTTCGCATATAAACGTATGCCATTTGGCTTATGTAATGCTCCGGGCACGTTTCAAAGATGTATGATGGCCATTTTTTCCGACATGATCGGGAAAAGTATGGAGGTCTTTATGGACGATTTCTCGGTCATTGGGGATTCGTTTAAATCATGTCTCTCCCATTTAGACAGCATGCTAAAATGTTGTGAAGACACAAAGTTATGTCTAAATTGGGAGAAGAGTCACTTTATGGTCAAAGAGGGCATTGTCCTCGGCCATAAAATTTCAAGGAATGGGATGGAGGTTGACCGTGCCAAGGTGGACGTCATTGCAAAATTACCTCATCCCACGACTGTGAAAGGTGTTAGGAGCTTTTTGGGTCACGCCGGTTTTTACCGTAGGTTTATTCAAGATTTTTCTAAAATCGCCCGGCCTATGACCCATCTCCTCGAGAAGGATGCTCCTTTTATCTTCTCCCCTGAGTGCATCGAAGCCTTTGAAACATTAAAGAAAAGGCTTACCGAGGCACCGATTCTTGTTGCCCCCGATTGGGACTTGCCTTTCGAGCTCATGTGTGATGCTAGTGATTATGCTATAGGGGCAGTCTTGGGGCAACGCAAAACAAAACATTTTCAGCCTATACACTATGCCAGCAAGACTATGACCGAGGCACAAAGTCATTACACCACCACTGAAAAAGAATTATTAGCTGTGGTGTATGCTTTTGAAAAATTCCGGCCATACCTGATTCTGACTAAAAGCATAGTGTATACGGATCATTCGGCTTTGAAGTATCTATTTGCAAAACAAGATGCAAAGCCGAGACTCCTCCGATGGGTTCTCCTCCTTCAGGAATTTGATATCATTATTCGTGATAAAAAAGGAGCTGAGAACCTAGCTGTTGATCATCTCTCCCGTCTTGAAAACCCTCACCAAAATGCTTTCGAGAAAAAGGAAATAAATGAAACATTTCCTCTCGAAACCCTCAATGTGGTTTCATTTCGTGGAGACTCGATTACCCCATGGTTTGCCGACTTTGCAAACTATCTTGCGGGTAACTTCATTGTGAAAGGGATGTCGTCCCAACAAAAAAATAAATTTTTCAAAGATGTAAAACATTACTTTTGGGACGACCCCTACTTGTTCAAGATATGCGCGGATCAAGTCATCCGGCGGTGTGTGTATGGTCAGGAAGCCACTGAAATTTTAAAGGCTTGCCATGCTGGTCCCACGGGGGGCCACCACAATCCCAACTACACCGCCAAAAAGGTGTTTGATTCTGGCTTTTACTGGCCCTCGATCTACAAGGATGCCCAAGATTTGGTCAAGTCCTGTGACGCTTGTCAACGTCACGGGAATATTTCACAAAGAAATGAAATGCCTCAGAATGCAATTCAAGTTTGTGAAATCTTTGATATCTGGGGCATCGACTTTATGGGGCCATTTCCATCCTCTCACGGCAATAAATACATACTCGTGGCAGTTGACTACTTGTCAAAATGGGTTGAAGCGAAAGCTTTACCCACAAATGATGCCCGAGTAGTCGTGAAATTTTTAAAAGCTCTTTTTGCCCGATTCGGAACTCCACGTGCTATTATTAGTGATCGTGGTACGCACTTCTGTAATGACAAATTTGACAAAGTCATGCAAAAATACGGTGTGACTCACCGTCTTTCTACTGCGTACCACCCTCAAACGAGTGGACAAGTCGAAGTGTCCAATCGGGGCATTAAAAGAATCTTGGAAAGAACTGTAGGTGAGAATCGTGCATCTTGGTCGGACAAATTAGATGATGCACTTTGGGCTTTCCATACGGCTTACAAAACACCCATTGGGTGTACGCCTTATAAACTTGTGTACGGGAAAGCGTGCAATCTTCCGATCGAGCTTGAGCATAAAGCCTATTGGGCCCTCAAGCATGCCAATTTCGACCTCAGAACGGCGGGTGATCACAGAAAAGTTCAACTAAATGAATTAAACGAACTTCGTGATCAAGCTTACGAGAACTCTTTGATCTATAAACAAAAGATAAAGAAGATTCATGACTCAAAAATCAAAAACCGCGTTTTTAACGTTGGTGATCGAGTCCTTCTTTTCAACTCTAGACTCAAGATCTTCTCGGGAAAGCTCAAAACCCGATGGACTGGTCCATTCACTATCACAAAAGTTTATCCTTATGGTACCGTCGAATTATCTCAAAATGACGATCCTAACTTCAAAGTGAATGGACATCGGTTAAAGCACTACTTTGGAGAGGACGTACCATCCATGTTCATCCCGGATCTCCAAACTTTCCCCAAGGACAATTAAATTCGGGGATAGAGTCAAGCTAGCGACTCAATGACCAAAAACTAGCAACAATACGGGTTTTCACCCGTATCTCTGATTCTTTCTATTTTCTACCACCGAGTGTGGGGGAATGGCCAACCCCCCGCTGTTTGAAAAAATGTATATATGTATATAAGTAAAAAAAAAAAAAAAAAAAAAAAAAAAAAAAAAAAAAAAAAAAAGTTGTATATATAGAAATAAAGTGAAAATTGGTATTTCCGCAGTTAGATTCGAATCTTGGCTTTTTACGTTCATAGCTTCGGCATAATAGCCGGGACTTTGAATATTGCGGAAAATATTCATTTCTAAGTGTGGGGGGGAAATTCTAACGAATTTTAACAAATATCTTTCAAGTACCCCCGTTTTTGGCCAAAATTTTCAAAAATTTTTCACTTTATTTCAAAATTTTAGTGGTAATCAGTCCGCCAGGTCTAACCGACAAAAGGGATTGGCTAATCCAGGAGCAAACGGCTCTTGGTAAAGATAAATCAAATCCGTTGACGGCTGGCAATTTGCCCAAAATTGTATGGTTCATCAACTCCCCGAAAACAAATGAGTTGGCTAGCCCGCAAGATTATGGCTTGTGGTAAAGGCCGTGGAAAAATCCATAATTGGTAATCAGCTCACCAAGATGTTGACTAGGTCCATCAAGAGTTAGCTAGTCCAGGAGCAAACAGCTCTTGGTAAAGACTTAACAAATCCGTTGGAAGCTGGTGGTTTGCTCAAAATCACACGGTTATCAGGTGTACCACAGTTCTTACACCTGGCTACTCCAGAAGTGATGACTTTTGGTAAAGAGTTTAAAATCCATCAAGTTTTCTAAAAAGATTGCTAGGGACTAGCAATAGTTCAGTGTGGGGGATTGATGAGTGCTCAAACACTCATCGTTTTTGATATATTTAAACTGCCGAAACGCACAAAAACAATCAAAAAGATATCAAAATACTTAAATTATCCCAGGGATTGTGTTTTATGTGTTTTAAAAGCAAAATGTGCAAAAACAAAGGAAAAACGTACAAAGTTTGCAGTATTGGCAGTTTCAGTCCCCCAAGTTTCAAAACTTGTCAAAATTAGTCCCTAAGCATTTATTTTGAAAGAAAAAAGTCAACCCAAGGTTTTGAAAGTTAATTTCATAAAATATTACATTTGGGTTGCAAGTTTTCCAAAGTTACGTATTTAGTCAATGAAAAATCCGAAAATGGCAAAAGTGGTCCCTGGGATTTTTGAAATTTTGAAAAAGTGGAAAAATGCAAAATTGGTCCTTGGATTATTGGTACTTGGCAACATTGATCCTTTGGAGAGCTTTGGAAAGTGGGCAACTTCAGCCCTTGAAGTTTGATAGAATTGCAAAAATAGTCCTTGTGATAACTAAACTAACCATCCGGACCATTTTTAATATTAAACCCAAAACAAACCCAGCCCACCCAAAGCTAATACCGGATCCAGTTACCCCAGGCCCAAACAACCTTAGCCCACCCAAACCCCCAAAACCGTTTTAAATAAAAAAACGGTCAAACATTCGTTTGACCCTCCTTCTTCCCCTCAACACCGGACCGCAAAACCAGGGCATACATCCCCCCCCCCTCCTCACCTTTTCACCAACCAAGCCCCCCCACAATTAATACTTAACCTAACAACTCCACCACCATAAATGCCCTCACCAACACCCACCTATTCCACTCAGTTTTGCCCCGTATGCAAATTGGCACCAAAATACAAATCTGAGGCTAGGATTAATGAAATCTTAATTGAACGGTGGGGATTTGGTCCTTGGTCAACAAGAAGACACATGGAACTCTAAAAAGAGAGCTGGGATGCACATGGAAGAGAGAGGGTCTTGTTTTTATGTCGTAGTATAAGTAGTTAGGGCCAGAAGCCATTTAGGGTATGTAGAACTTTAGTTTAGTCTTTTTTTATGTTTATTTTATGTAATGTAACCTGTTTTTAATTAATGAAAAGGCAGTTCTAAGTTTATCTCTTAATTCTCAAATTTCAAGTTTCATAAAGTTTTCAAGTTATAATTCAAAGTTTGTTAATGATCATTGGTTGTTTGTAATCTCTTATAAGCTCTTACAGAAAGCTTGTAGAAGCTCAGTGAGCTTCTATAACAATTAAAAGCCAAGTTTTAGAAAAATATCAAATAAATCAAGAAAAATAAAAATAAAAAAAAAAATATGAAAGGCAATGGGTGAATGAGCAAGGAGCACAGTATATTGTGGATGGCTGTGGGTTAGGTACCTCAGGGGAGGGCATAGGATTGGTTAACTTGGTCCTTGGGTTCTTAATCAGTTGGCTTGGAGGGCTTTGTAAGCTTAATTCCTTTCATTTTTGGTATTAAGTTGTTTCAATTGGTTATTTAAGCTTGTTTTAGTTAAATATTAACAATTAGATCAGTAGCAATCAATTGTTAATGTTATATATTTGTTTAAGTAACAATCTCTTCATTAACTGTTTTTAAAGGGGTGTTTGGTTGTAACTTGTATGGTGTGTTCTAGCTGTGTAACTGTGCATCTATCTGTTTCTATCATTTGCATGGGTGTATAAAAGCTCAGAGGAACAAGTGATTTGGTACAAAAGTTTGCAAAAGTCAGATTTACAAAAATTCCACCACCACAGTTAACTGTGGTGGATTTTGAGTCCCAAATCTTTTCATTTCATTAGATAAGTTTGTGATTTAACATAATTCAGTCCTAATCTAACTTACAAACATGATTTCAGTCAGTTAGATCATTCCAAAGTTCACAAAAGTCAAAGTGTTTAGTTTTCTTCAAAAGTCAAATCTGTTTCATTGGATTTTGAGCAAACTTTGATGGCCTGCAATTTGTTTGATACTTAGTTTTAGGGTCTGAGATTGTACAAGTTAAATCTATACCACTTTGTTAATTTTTGAGAATTTTCTCATATTTTTAGGATTTTGTTTACTGGACCCCACAAGGCCATAAAGTAGGCTGCAGGGCATACATCTGCCCTGTTCTCAGCAGACCTCCCTCACACCACCACCTTTTGTGGTGATTTGTGACCACTACAGTAGTCTAGGCCCATTGATTTTGGTTCCACTCAACCCCCTCCTACCAGGGAGTAAGGGTGAACCCTTTGTTTGACCCCTAGGATAGTGGACCCCACTTAATTTGGACCCTTAACCTTATCCCATAAACTGCATCAGTTTTCATTTAGCTAAGTGCTTAATCTGGCTTTTTGGCTTATTGAAGCTTGTTTGTTGTTTGTTACTTGCTTATTAGTGTTCATCTCACTCAGAGAAACCAATAAAATACCATTGTGGACCCCACTTCTTCATTTTGAGCTAAAAAATCCTTCACAGTCAACAAAAGTCAACTGTGAGGTAATTAAGCACTTCAAGTGCTTATTTCCAGGGGTGGAGTGAAAGTGTTTTTATTAAAAGTACTTATTTTTAGCCTATAATTAGTTTAGAAAAAAGAAAAAATCCAAAAAACCAACTTTAAAAATAGTGATAGCTTCTATTTAATAGGATTTATCAATTTATTTTTCTTTTTAATTTATTTCTAAGTAATATATCACTTTTATATTTTTAGAAATTATATTTTAGGTTAAAATAATTTTACAAATTTTTCCAGATTTTTATTTTGTCTTTTAGTGGTATTTCTAATTATTCTTAGTTTAATTTAGTTTTAATTAATATTAATCAATTAAATAGCATAATTAGATTTTATATAGTATAACCTAGTTCTTATAATTTTTATAGCTTTTATTTTAGTTAAAACATTTTTATAAATTTTTCTAGAATTTCTACTGTTCATTTTCTATTTTTTGTAATATAATTAGTTTAATTAGTAATTAATAAGTAATTAGATTAATAATTAGTTAATTAATTTAAAAATACTTAGAATTAACTTTTTATAATTTTTTAGGATTCCTGTAATGGTTAATTAGATTTATAAAATTTTTCTTAATTTTCTAAGTCTTTGTAGTATTTTTAATAATTCTAATCAATTTAATTAGTATTAAATAGATAATTAGTAATTAATTAATATTAAATAATTAAATAGTGTAAAAATAATTTTTAATTTTCTTAAAATTTTCTTTAATTAATAGGATTGTAAAAATACCAATTTTACACTTTTAACCCTCCCAGTCCTCCAGTTGTACTTTTCGTTTTGTTCGTCTGTATACGTTTTTTAATTAAAACGTACGTTTTTAGGTTTAGCTCAAATCTTCGTACTCCAAATTCCCGTAATCAGCCACATAGCTTTCCTAAGCTATATTTGTTAATAATTTCCAAATAATTTTCACAACAAACCCTTTTCTGTGAATAACACCCGATTATGAACACGCTAAAGTTACATTTCACACCTCAACGGGATTTAACGACCCGGTGATACATTATATTACCCGGAGCATTGATCTAGGCTATTTGACTTAGTTGACCATTCTTTGGTTAATTTAAGTTAGGTGGTTTGGAATCAATCATAAGGTATCATCTTTTTACCCTCCCCTTACACTTAAGATGAACATTGTCCCCAATGTTCAAGTAAAGATTGTAAAAGTGAAAAAGTAAAGAGAATGAAATCAAATACTCCCCTGATTCGCTCGGTATGGATAATAAGGTGGCCAGGTTAAATCTTCCTTCAAGAAAATGAACAATCAAAGCTTCCCTTCCAGAATATAAATCATCTTCTTATCATACATAACATGTAAAACCTGGTAAAATAGACAAGACAACCTCGCGTAAAATCGGCGGCATCCTATATAAGTTACTAAATCCTAGAAAACAAGATAAGATATAATGCTTGTGGAATGAAGTTTGCAGATTTCCTGGAGATTATAAAACTTAATAATTCACAAAAACCAAAAGACTCAGTTAGAAAAAACAAAACTGGTAAAATTTCCAGATTTTTACACTTGACGCTGTCAAGAGTTATCTTGTGACGCCATCAGAAGTGACCTGCAGAAATTCTTATGTTAGGTTTCCGGAAAATTTCTGGAAAAACTTGGTCCTACTTCCTGGAAAATCCTGCAAAACTTCATTATGACTCAATACAAGCATTTGACTCTAACAAATACGAATATACATGTTCATTTAATATTGTGGAGAATCATGATCGGTTTATTTCTTAAAAACATATTTGGGGTTTCCCCTTACACTTATCTTTTGCAAAAATACCTTTAGGTGGAGTTAAGACTAAGCCAAAACAACAAAGTAAAGTATTTCCGCTATTTAGTTTAGAAACATGATCTACCAACAATAAAAATTAAGCATGCATACGGAAGCAAATAACAAACAAACAAAATAAAATCACACAAAACATGGGTTGCCTCCCAAGAAGCGCTTTTCTTTATTTACGAGTCTTGTAGCTAGACTCAAGGTCATGGGTTACTATGTGATCTCATCGTTGGTTCCACTCTCTGATTGTAGATATTCCTTGTAGAAACCAATCACCTTTTTCTCAACCGCCCCCATAATCATTTGGGCAAATTCTTTATCGACTTTATACCTTGGTCCAAGGGCCAAGCAATCTTTGTAATAAAGACTCCTTTTTTCCCATACATAATCCATGCCCTTTTTCTTATCCTCCTCATTAGTATCCTCAAGAGCACCAATGTTGTCCTTATCAAAACGGGATATAAATCGAAATTCTTTCATCCTATTAGGCATCCTATAAGTGATACTATCGGTGTTACTTGCAAATCGGATCGTTCCTTCTATCTCATCATATTCCAACTTAGACTCCTCAACAAATGGTTTGCCAAACACAACTTTAGATAATCGACAATCAATAACATTAGCAAGATCCTCCACAATCATAAAGTCGGTGACAAAAGTGAAATTACCAACAAAGACATGTAAACCTTTAAATCTCCCGACAAAGTTACAAACTCCACCGGGGTATTTGGGATCCCTTCTAGGTTCAAGTCTTGTTTTCACTATATCATTATAAACAGTTGAGGACATAATGTTGATTGGAGATTTAAAGTCAATGTAAGCATTGCTAATGTGCCTATATCCAATCATACATGGTATCTTAGCATTCTTAGGATCGCCTCTCTTGATCTTAGGTTCAATTATGGTGAAAGGAGATCGCGGGTTATCAATAAGATTATTACTACCTCCGTCCCATAAAAACTGTCCAGTTTGACTTTTCAAAGTCAAACTGGTTCAACTTTGACCTTATCTATTTTTGTGGGTATTATATAATACTTGATGAAAAATATATGAATGGACTGAGTTTTAAGTGTGTTTTTCATTGGTATAATTTTTCATCAAGTATTATATAACACATAAAAAATATTTAAGGTCAAAGTTAAGCCAGTTTGACTCTGAAAAGTCAAACTGGACAGTTTTTATGGGACAGAGGGAGTATAATATGCAATCTCCTCCTTAGTGGGGTATAGATTAAAATAGTCATTAAGCTTCGGATCTATTTCCCCCTCTTCAAGTCCCTCAATAACATTCACAAAGTCATTAGGCCCTAGGTCCTCATTTGAATACAAGGCGGTTGCTAGGTCACTAAATGCATGTTCGAGCTCAACCTTGATCAAACTATAAAGCTCCCTAAGTTCCCTAATCTCACTCTCAATTTGTTCACATAACAAAGCCACTTCTCTAGGGGAAACGGGTGGATTCGTGTTTTCCATAATGGTCAACGGAATAGTCAATGAATTTGATATACTAACAAAGGCACAAAGAAAAAGATAGACTAAAGAGAACCTAAAAATAAAAATAAAATCTTACTAGAAAGGAATCTAGCAAGTAGACCTAATAAAAAGAAATTCTAACCTAGACAATAACTATTCCCCGGGTTGCGGCGCGAAAAACTTGATACGTGGGAATCGCACCAGGCTTTACCTCTCAAGGGATCTTGAGAAGCTTACAACCCCCATCAGGAAGTGTACCTGATCGTTGTAGTATAGTATAGTGACAAGTACCGGGGGATTGATCGTTCAGCTAGGAATAGTGTCGCTAGAATTAGAAAACCTAAATACTAGTTCTAAAGGTGAGGGATGATTATTTTTTGTATTTTTATATTTTATGAAAAGCAATTAAAAATCTCGGGTTTTAAGGATTTGGGCGGAATTAGTTGCTAATCAACTAACCCAATACTAAAGATGCAATCAAAATAAAATACAAGAAATGAAAATAAGCTAAATTATACTAAAGTTGTGAGCAATAAGTGGAGAAAATGTGTTTACTTAGATTTCACTACTCCCTAGACATCTTTTACACGTTAATTACTTCTTATAATTGCATGGATGACGGATCGTATTCCTTAATACCATTCATGGGGTGGCACACTTAACTCCCCAATTCTATGAGCTCTTATCTCCTCCTACACCATGCCCAGCACAACTATAGGGATTGTAAACAGTGGCTCATGCATTAAATATAACCAATAAAGACTTACTGCGCGTCGGTTCATGTTTCTTAAGACGTTCAAGCATGTTACCAATTGGAGATCTGCCAGTTTTCTTAAGCCTAACATATAAATCATTCATCCAAGACAAGTATAAACAAGTAATCAACACATAATTAACATCTAGGTTTCATTAGATCCAAGCAAACACAAGATAGATCTAGCCTAGCATGATGGAATTAAGACAAGAACAAGATATAGACAACCAACACATAGACATATTGATTGAATTAAAAGAACACTTATCTCAATTACACATGAAAGGTATCAAAGGCTTGGAACCCTTAAAAAACCTGTAAAATTCACACCAAGTTCGTACTTAGGGTTTCTCCAAAACTTCTCTCTTTTAAATGTGAAAATTAGAAAACTATATATAAGAAAAGGGGTCTGACGGCGTCAAGACCAAGCTTGTGACGCCGTCACCTCGCCGCCAAAACTATTCTCGGACAGCCTTGATCTACATTTGACGCCGTCAAGACTTAATCATTTCCAGACCGTCATGACTTTAACTCTTGACGCCCTACCTTCGTGACGCCATCAAATCTCTACTGGATCGTCATGGAATTTTGCTCTTGACGCCGTCAGGGAGTTACTCTTGACGCCGTCACCTACTGTTCCCAGCATGGAAAATTAAGACTTTGGCATTTTCTTCACTTTTATGCTCCAAAAACGTCCGAATTGCTTCCTTTTCCAGATTTCTCTCCCAAAGTACCTAAAATCACAAAAGGAACGATTTAGGGCAATATTTGATCAAATAAATTCGAATTCGGGCTTAAATGGCCCCCTAAAAACGGATCATTTTTCGCCTCATCATTCGCTCATGCATTAAATACAACCATAAAAACCTAGTAATCATCGGTTCATGTTTCTTAGGATGTTCAAGCAAGTTACACAATAGAGATCTGCCAGTTTTCTTAAGCCTAACATTGAAATCATTCATCCATTACAACTATAAACAAGCAATCAACCTATAATCAACATCTAGGTTTCATTACATCCAAGCAAACACACAAAAGATCTAGCCTAGCATGTTAAAATCAAGACAAGCATAAGATATATTCAAACAACACATAGACATATTGAATGAATTGAAAGAGTACTTATCTTAATTGAACATGAAGGGTTTCAAGGGGTGAAAACCCTTGAAAATACTGTTACAAACGACCTAGGGTTTATTAGGTTCGGCCTAGTATTCTCCACACAAGTTCCTCCCTTAATGAATGAAAAATAGAAAAGTATATATAGATTTTGTGAGGTGACGGCGTCAAGAGTAAATTTCTGGCGCCTTCATCTCGCCGCCAATAAAGTTCTCGGACAGCCTAGATCTGGGTCTGACACCGTCATGTGTGATTCTGCTCCAGGCCGTCACCAAAATAACTCTTGACGCCCTACTTCTAACGCCGTCATGTTTTCTCTGGGTCGTCATGCATTTTGCTCCTGACGCCGTCATATTTTCCTTCTTGACGCTGTCAAGTACTGTTCCCAGCATGGAAAATTAAGTCTTTGCCGTTTTCTTCACTTTTATGCTCCAAAAACGTCCAAAATGCTTCCTTTTCCAGAATTCACTCCCAAAGTACCTAAAATCACAAAAGGAACGATTTAGGGCAATATTTGATCAAATAAATTCCAATTCCGGCTTAAATGACCCCCTAAAAACGGTTTATTTTTCGCCTCATCATATACCCTTACACTTGAGATTTGCTTGTCCTCAAGCAAATGCGCTTTTATTCTAGTCAAAATACAAGTTAGGGGTCATTTAACACTAATATAAAAGTAATTACAACAAATAATCGTTCCACTAAAAACCAAAGACAAGCACGGAGGTCATACACTAGCACCTCACAAATAGTGTTTGGATACTCACATCTCTCGGGTGTAATAAAGTATATATCACAATATAGAAATGCAAAATATCTCTCACTACCTGTCATAGCAAAATAGATTACCATAGGCTTGGGAAAGGATCAAACGTCCACCACATGGCGTAAGCACCTACGATAAACTATCAAATAGGTCTTTTAAAAGGGTTGTAGTATTAGGTGTAGGGATATGGAATACACGGTTTTGTTGAATATAGGCAGTCTTTATTGGTGGCGAATTAATAATTTTGGTTAATTACATGTACAATATGGCGTTGCTAAGCCAAGACTAGACTCGACTTAAGCTAATAAATCAAAAATAACAAAAACATAAAACAAACATAGAATGAAACGGGATGGTAGTCCGTATGTTTTTTCTCTTTTCTTTTTCTTTTTTTTTTTCTTTTTTTTTTCTTAATTTTTCGATTTTTTTTTTTTTTTTTTTTTTTTTTTTTTTTTTTTTTTTGCATACACTCTTACCCTACCATCCAAACTAATACATCATAGGGAATGAACATTCCCCTTACACTTGAATTTTTACATACTTTACAATAAACTAATCTAATGACTCAAATTAAGATAATCAAAACACTTGGAGTGCTTTTAAGATTAACGTACGTGTGGGGGTAATAAAATGATGTTCGTCCCCATTACTTCATAACAATAGTACTTTACCCATGAGTCTCAATCGTCCCAAAGCAATATGTACAAGGATATGACTCGACTTAGCAACCATGTAATCAATTAGATAATTAACTAAGGGTTTAAACAAATAACAATAATGCACTAAAGATGAGTGCATACACGGAAGGCTAAGGCGATTTGGGTGTACATTTAAGTGGGGTGTAACAAATTCTTCCTTTAAGTAAGATGCTTAAAGTTAGAAACGAAAAGATAGGCTCGGAGGGGTGTACTAGGGGTTTCGTGTACTAAAAATGAGTACAACGCTAAAGGTGTGGGAAAAATTAGTTGACTTAACTAGCCAAGTAATATGACTTAAATGGTCAAGTAATTATGATACGGGTTTAACACAAGGGTGATCCTAATGCCTCTTATCATGTAGTAAATCCTACTACACGAATGTAGTCTCACTAGCGGTCTCGGGATGCATCACTAACGCAAGTTCTAGAATCTAAATGCTACCGGTACACTCATAAGCACTAATAGTAAATGCTTTTCCTATCAAATCTAAAGGCGAACCTCACATATTTGGGTGGAAAATTTTTCTGAATGGTACGGTTTTGTGCTAGTCATACAATCTCCTATCCATGAGACGCTTGCTATGGCTAAAGTTTCACTCCTAAATGTTGTAAAAAATTTTAAATTTGGCGCTAAAATTACACTAACAAGTATTTCTCATAGTTTTATTACACACCTACCATCAAACAAACAAACTCAAGCGAAAGTGTTTCCTATGAGGTATCATCATTTACCCTCCCCTTACACTTAGGATGAACATTGTCCCCAATATTCAAGTAAAGAATGTAAAAGTGAAATAAGTAAAAGAATGAAATCAAATACTCCCCTGATTCGCTCGGTATGGATAATAAGGTAATAAGGTTAGATCTTCCTCCAAGAAAATGAACAATCAAAGCTTCCCTTCCAGAATATAAATCATCTTCTTGTCAAACATAACCTGTTAAACCTGAGAAAACAAACAAGGCAACCTTGCGTAAAATTGGCGGCAATCTATATATGCTAACAAATCCTAGAAAGCAAAGTAAGATATAATGCTTGTGGAATGATGTTTGCAGATTACCTGGAGATTATAAAACTAAAGAATTAACAAAAACTTTAAGACTCCGTTAGAAAAACAAAACTGGTAAAATTTCCAAAATTTTACACGTGACGCCGTCAGGAATTTCTTCCTGACGCCGTCAGAAGTGACCTTCAGAAATTCTTATGTTAAGTTTCCGGAAAATTTCTGGAAAAACTTTGTCCTACTTCCTGGAAAATCCTGCAAAACATCATTATGACTCAATACAAGCATTTGACTCTAACAAATACGAATATACATGTTCATTTAATATTGTGGAGAATCATGATCGGTTTCGTTTCTTAGTAAACATATTTAGGGTTTCCCCTTACACTTATCTTTTGCGAAATACCTTTGGATGAAGTTAAGACTAAGCCAAACAACAAAATAAAGTATTTTCACCATTTTATTTTTGAAACATGATCTACCAACAATAAAAATAAAGCATGCATACGGAAACAAATAATAATCAAACAAAATAAAAATCACACAAAACATGGGTTGCCTCCCAAGAAGCGCTTTTCTTTATTTACGAGTCTTGTAGCTAGACTCAAGGTCATGGGTTACTACGTGACCTCATCATCAAATGTTGCATCCTCCTTACTAATCATTTCATTACTATTTTCTTGATAATGTTTTACACGTTGTATGTTGACAGTAAATTCTCTACCTTAATCGTCTAATAACACAACAACTCCAGTTTTAGAGGAACTTTTCATCGTAAATGGCCCATACCATCTAGACTTGAGTTTCCCTGGAAATAACCTTAACCAAGAGTTATACAATAGGACTTTGTCCCCTTCTGAAAATTCCTTGGGTTTCTTAATTCGTTGGTCATGCCATCTTTTTGCCCTCTCTTTATATGTAATGGAGGACTCATACGCTTCTAATCTAAGCTCATCAAGCTCGTGTAATTGCAAGAACATATTGATTCCGGCAATTGTATAATCTAAATTACATGCCTTAAGTGCCCAATAAGCCTTATGTTCTAATTCTACCGGAAGGTGACATGCCTTACCATACACCATGCGGAATGGGGTCGTTCCAATAGGTGTCTTGTAGGTAATTCGGAATGCCCATAAGGCCTCATCGAGTTTAAATGACCAGTCTTTTCTATTCTGACTAACCGTTTTTCTAGTATTCTTTTAATAGCCCTGTTCGTGTTTTCGACCTGGCCATTGGTCTGTGGATGATAGGCGGCGGAAAATCGATGGGACACCCCGTATCTCCTCATGACCTTTTCCATTTGCGCATTGCAAAGGTGAGTTCCCCTATCAATTATAGGAGCTTTAGGAATCCCGAATCTAGCGAAAAGCTTTTTCAGGAAATGAATAACCACCCGGGCATCGTTGGTCCTAAGGGCTTGTGCCCCTACCCATTTTGAAACATAATCGATGGCAACTAAAATGTATTCATTCCCTCCTGAAGATGGAAAGGGTCCCATGAAGTCAATTCCCCAGACATCGAAAACCTCACATACTTGTATAAAATTCTGAGGTGCTTCATCCCTACTTGATATGTTTTCGGCCCGTTGACATGCATCGCACGCTTGTACCATTTCTTTGACATCACGGAAAATTGTGGGCCAATAGAACCCCGCGTCGAAAATCTTTCGGGCGGTGGTGCTTATCCCATGATGGCCTCCAGTGGGGCCAGAGTGCCCGTTGACATGCATCACACGCTTGTACCATTTCTTTGACATCACGGAAAATTGTGGGCCAATAGAACCCCGCGTCGAAAATCTTTTGGGCGGTGTTGCTTATCCCATGATGGCCTCCAGTGGGGCCAGAGTGACATTCTCTCATGATTTTTACTGCCTCACTTTCTGAGACACAACGTCTGATTATTTGATCAGGACACCTCCGGAATAAAAATGGTTCATCCCAAAAGTAGTATTTTAGTTGGGAAAAGAACATTTTCCTTTCGTATCTAGTCATGTGTTCTGGAATGAGTCTGCTTGTGAGATAGTTGGAAAAATCGGCGTACCAGGGCTCAGAATCTGTCATTGACATGAGTTGTTCGTCAGGAAATGAATCCCGAATCTCACTTCTATCGTGCTCATCAAAGGGATTTTCAAGACGAGATAGGTGATCAGCGGCCAAATTTTCTGCCCCCCTTTTATCACGGATTTCAACGTCAAATTCTTGTAACAACAAGATCCACCGGATGAGTCGTGGTTTAGCATCTTGCTTAGCAAAAAGATATCGGAGAGCCGAGTGATCGGTGAAAACGACTGTCTTTGAAAGGACAAGATATTGACGGAATTTGTCGAATGCGAACACCACGGCTAATAATTCTTTTTCGGTGGTAGAGTAATTCTCTTGAGCAGGATTCATGGTTTTGCTAGCGTAGTAAATAGGTTGGAATAGCTTGTCACGCCGCTGGCCTAATACAGCCCCAACAGCAAAATTGCTAGCGTCGCACATGATTTTAAACGGTAACTCCCAGTTGGGTGTAACCATGATTGGAGCTTGCGTGAGCTCTTTTTTTAGGAGATCGAATGCATCCTTGCATTCTTAAGAGAAATCGAAAGGAGCATCCTTCATTAGCAATTGAGTCATTGGTCGAGCTATTTTGGAGAAATCTTTGATGAATCTCCGATAGAACCCGGCGTGGCCCAAGAAGCTGCGTATTGCTTTAACAGTCATGGGATAAGGTAACTTAGATATAGCTTCCACTTTAGCTTGGTCCACCTCAATCCCATTCCCTGAGACCTTATGTCCTAACACAATCCCTTCTTTTACCATGAAATGACATTTTTCCCAGTTTAATACCAAGTTGGTTTCCTCACAGCGTTTGAGCATTTTTTCTAGATTAGCAAGACAGCGGTCGAAAGAGTTCACGAAGACTGAAAAGTCATCCATGAAAACTTCCATGATGTCCTCCATAAGTTCATGAAAGATTGCGGTCATGCACCACTGAAAAGTGGCGGGGGCGTTACACAGCCCAAAAGGCATTCTTTTATAGGCGAACGTTCCATAAGGGCAAGTAAACGTGGTTTTTTCTTGGACCTCAGGTGCTATGGGGATTTGGAAATATCCTGAGAATCCATCCAAGAAACAATAGTACTCGTGCCCAGACAATCTCTCCAACATTTGGTCAATGAATGGTAAGGGAAAGTGATCTTTCCTTGTGGCATCATTGAGCTTTCTATACTCGATACATACCCGCCAGCCAGTAACCGTTCTCTGGGGTACCATCTCACCCTTGTCGTTCTTCACCACAGTCATTCCTCCCTTCTTTGGTACAACTTGTACAGGACTAACCCACGGGCTATCCGAGATTGGGTAAATTAATCCTGCATCCAAAAGTTTGATGACTTCTTTCTTCACAACTTCCTTAATATTGGGATTCACCCGCCTCTGGGGCTGCACGGTAGGTTTATAATTTTCTTCCATAAGAATCTTATGCGTGCAAAAAGTCGAGTCAATCCCCTTAATGCCGGCTACACTCCACGCAAGCACTCCCTTATATTTCTTTAGGACCTCTAAGAGCTTACCTTTTTGTTCATGTTCGAGAGAAGAGTTTATGATTACCGGCAGTTGGTCCTCTCTCTGAAGGAAGGCATACTCTAAATGGTTAGGGAGTTCCTTAAGATCTAGCGTAGGGGGTTCGATAATAGAAGGCTTAAGCTTATTTTCGGGTTTTCGGAGTTCGAGATGTTCAGTAGCCTCTTGTCTAGGGTAGAAGGAGACTGCTCCAACATCCTCCATCTTTTCTACCTCCAACAAGGGGAGAAAACTCTCATCCCGTAACCAGCCTTCCTCGATCTGTTCATCAACACAGTCATCAATGACATCCGTGAGTTCATCGACCTCTCCAATGAAATAGAGCCGGTTAGCTGCTTCAAGAGAGAGGTCCATAGTGTCTTTAATGTCGAAGGTTAAGCTATCGGTTCCTACTTGTAAGGTTAACTTTCCGTCATGAACATCAATGACTGTACGAGCGGTAGCAAGAAATGGTCTCCCTAAGATGATGGGTACCAAGTCATCCTCCTCCATCTCCAAGATTACGAAGTCAACTGGGAATTTGAATTTTCCAACCTTGACTAGCACATTCTCGCATATCCCTACGGGGTGTTTGACTGATCTGTCGGCTAGTTGGATGTTCATACGGGTAGACTTTAATCCGGAGTATCCTAGTTTAAGGAACATGGAGTAATGCATGAGGTTGATACTCGCCCCTAAATCGGCAAGAACATTCTTTATCGATAGATATCCTATGGAACAGGGCAAGGTGAAGTTGCCTGGATCGTCTACCTTTTTTGGTAACCCCCGATGGGTCACCACCGAACATTCTTCCCCTAGAGTCACAAGACCCTCGAGTTTATTTCGGTTGACGAGTAATTTTTTAAAGTATGTGCTATACTTCGGCATGTGATAGCAAGCATCAAGGAGGGGTATGGTGATCACTGTGTCTTTTAGATATGACAAGAATCTTTTATTATCATTCTCAGTTTTCTGGTTTTTTAGTTGGGATGGGAATGGGACTCTCACAGGTTGGTTAGGCAGGGTTGATGGGGATGGGATCACCAAGGGAGGTTGTTCGGGAGCCTCGATGCTCACATCACCCTCCTCTTCTCGAGGCTTTTTTGGATCGGGGGTGATAGGGTGCGAGCTCGGGTAAGGGGGGTCCTTGGTTGTTGTTCCAGCTCGAGTGGTTATCGCGAGCATAGGGTCTTTTTGGCTTACTGATGGCATGTCTAGGTTATCGAGGGTGGAGTTAAGCTTGTTGAACCATTCTCCGATGTCATTCTGTTGCTCATCGACAAGTTCATCAAGTCCTTTTAATTGTAAGCCTTTTTCTTGAGTGAAGTGACCAAGGTCATCTTCAAAAGTGCTCCTGATTTCAAATTCAGGGCCTTCCTCTCCTTGTTTTCTCTTCACCAGATTTTCCCAGAGGGTGTAATCGTCATTTTGGTAAAAAAGCAAAAAGGAGGGATCATCATAGATGTCACCTCCTGACAAGCATGCATGTTCAGTCGTTGGTTCTCCTCCGCACTCCTCTACCTCATGCGGGCCCCCACAGTAGTCGCAGATTAAGTAAGGATTTGAAAGTTGTTTAGGTAATTGCGACCCAGCTAGGTATTCCATTCTTTTGTGAATTTTTCTTAGCCGATCTGAAGATGTTGAGATGTTTTCGGTCATGCTAGCAGTCAACTCAGGTTCATCCCAAGTGTCATCCTGGTCTTGAGCATATTCCTCAATCCTATTACATCCTTCTTCATCACTAAGATTGGCTAATCTCCCTTTTCTATAATTGTTGATCCCATTCCGGTCATTTAAGGAGACATTGTCGTAGAAGATTTGGACCAAAAGCCAGAGTTCGATGTCATGATGGGGAACTTGTCTTATTAAATCCTTGAATCTAATCCACGATTTATGGAAGGGTTCGTCCTTCCCTTTTCAGAAGCGAAGGATCCTATCTCTAAATGCTGAAGTTTTCCCAGCTGGAAAGAACTTCTCATAAAATTTGGATATGAGTTGCTCCCATGTGAAAATAGATTCGGACGGAAGCTTATCATACCACTCTTTGGCTTTTTCGTATAGGGTGAAAGGGAAGAATCGTAATCGGGACATGTTTCTAGTAGCCCCATCCGTATGGAGGGTGTCTACTATTTTTAAGAAGTCCTTGACGTGTTGAATCAGGTCATCATCATCTAATCCACAAAACTTGCACAGACTTTGGACAAGCCAGACATCGGTCGCATGCAAGACCTCATTGGTGTGTTCGTTTGGGTAGACAATGGTGTTTGAGAAGCCACGAGGGTTTGGGGAGGAGTAGTCCTTAAGGCGCTTAGGAGTGGGAGTTGCGGGGGTACTCATATCATTGTTGGATTGGGCGCTAGGGGTTGTAAGGTGATTTTCTGAATTTTATTCAGAAAGGGGTGCATCAAAATCGATGGCTATGCTGGATGGTTCAGGTGTTGAGTGAGATCGTCTTAACCTACGCATTTCTCTATCAGGTTTGCATAGGGCAAAACAAGGTTTCTAGCGGAACTACGACTCCTAGTGACTCTAAGGTTAGAGAATTCGTCGGTTGCCATGATGGCGAATGGTGGAGATTACGAACAAAGGCACGAAGAAATGAGATAGACTAAAGAAAACCTAAAAATAAAAATAAAATCTTACTAGAAAGGAATCTAGCAAGTAGACCTAATAAAAAGAAATCCTAACCTAGACAATAACTATTTCCCCGGGCTACGGCGCCAAAAACTTGATGCGTGGGAATTGCACCAGGCTTTACCTCTCGAGGGATCTCGAGAAGCTTACAACCCCCACCAGGCAGTGTACCTGATCGTTGTAGTATAGTATAGTGACAAATGACAAGTACCGGGGGATTGATCGTTCAACTCAGGAATTGTGTCGCTAGGATTAGAAAGCCTAAAAACTAGGTCTAAAGGTGAGGGATGATTCTTTTTGTATTTTTTTTATGTTTTATAAAAGCAAGTAAAATCTCGGGTTTTGGAAGAGTGGGTGGAATTAGTTGCTAGTCAACTAACCCAATAACTAAGATGCAATCAAAATAAAATAATAAAAAATGAAAATAAACTAAATTAAACTAGTGGTGTGAGCAATATGTGGGAGAATGGTGTTTACTTAGATTTCACTACTCCCTAGATATCTTTTACAGGTTAATTACTTGTTACAGTTGCGTGGATGACGGATTGTATTCCTTAATACCATTCATGGGGTGGCGTACTTACTTCCCCAATTCTATAAGCTCCTACTTCACTCCTATGTCGAGCCGGCTAAGAAGCTCCTAACATGGGATCGCTAGAATTCGCTCATGCATTAAATACAACCATAAAAATCTAGTACACATCGGTTCATGTTTCTTAAGACGTTCAAGCAAGTTACACAATAGAGATCTGCCAGTTTTCTTAAGCCTAACATTGAAATCATTCATCCATTACAACTATAAACAAGTAATCAACCTATAATCAACATCTAGGTTTCATTACATCTAAGCAAACACACAAAAGATCTAGCCTAGCATGTTAAAATCAAGACAAGCATAAGATATATTCAAACAACACATAGACATATTGAATGAATTGAAAGAGGACTTATCTTAATTAAACATGAAGGGTTTCAAGGGGTGAAAACCCTTGAAAACACTGTTACAAACGACCTAGGGTTTATTAGGTTCGGCCCTAGTATTCTCCACATAAGTTCCTCCCTTAATGAATAAAAAATAGAAAAGTATATATATATTTTGTGAGGTGACGGCGTCAAGAGTAAATTTCTGATGCCGTCATCTCGCCACCAATAAAGTTCTCGGACTGCCTAGATCTGGGTCTGATGCCGTCATGTGTGATTCTGCTCCAGGCCGTCACCAAAATAACTCTTGACGCCCTACTTCTGACGTCGTCACGTTTTCTCTGGGTCGTCATGCATTTTGCTCTTGACGCCGTCAGGTACTGTTCCCAACATGGAAAATTAAGTCTTTGCCGTTTTCTTCACTTTTATGCTCCAAAAACGTCCAAAATGCTTTCTATTCCAGAATTCACTCCCAATGTACCTAAAATCACAAAAGGAATGATTTAGGGCAATATTTGATCAAATAAATTTCAATTCCGGCTTAAATGACCCTCTAAAAACGGTTCATTTTTCGCCTCATCACAACGCTTCAACGATGTCTCATCGAGCATGTTTGGCAACAACATCAATGGGGACAATTTCAACACCAACGAAATAATTAGTTTCATTATAATTTGATGTATTTCTTAAGTTGCGTATGTTTTTTTTACCGTAATGTTATTTTATGTTTCATATGTTTTTTATTGTGATGTATTATATTTTTATTTTAATGAATGAAATTTATTTTAGGGGTAATGCTCTAAATAGACAAAGCTACCAAGGGGGTGCTTTTTAGACAAGAATCTTTTTTTTTTCTCAAATTAGACATGGCTACTTTGGGTCTGGGCTACCATAGTTAAAATCATGACACATGTCTCATGTAGTACTGTTTTGTCTTATTATGTCTGATTATAAATGATATATATACCCTCTTCTTGAATTGAGCTACCTACTTCACCTTGGGCTACCCACTTTATCTTCTCCGGCCAACACCTCCGAACTTGAAACCCAAAATCCGGTGACCACCACCGCAAACCTCCGGCCACCACCACCAAAAACATATAATAACACTATAAAATTAATCACCAGATTCCAGATCTAGACACAAAAAATCAAAAATCCTCACTCTCAAATCAAAACATGGATAACATATTCAAACCCAAATCTAGTCACAAACAAAAATTAATCATCATCATCTCTTACACAAAACTCTCGATCTAAAATCAAACCCAGAAAAAATTATCAACCAATCAACACAAAAATAAGTTCGCTTAAGCTCTTTGTCTTTTATTCCTATACTCGATAGTTTAGCCTAGACCGTTGATCTAAGTTTGCTTACAAGTCATATACATGGGCCAGATTATGAAGAAAATGACCACATTGTCAGATCAAGGACCATAAGGAATCATTAAAACTAGCGATTTAAATATCGTCAGATCTTGAACCATTTCATCGGATCATGATTTGCTGTTTGAATATATTTGATTGAGTGTAAATAAAGTATACATGGCTTGTACCATTCAACCAATCCTTTTGAGATATATTATTCTAAAAAGTACGGTCGGATTTATAGCATGTTAATTTGCTTGATGGTGTCACTTTTGTGAGATCTGAGAGCAAATGAATAAGTGGGTTTTATTGAAGGTGGTGGGTGGGTTGGTATATATGTAATAACAAATGGATAAGAGGGTATATATGTAATTTACATGAGAAGCATGTCATGATTTTAACTAAGTCGTCTAGACCAAAAGGAGCCCATGTCTAGTTTTTTGTTTTTGTTTGTTTTTTTTTTTTTTTTTTTGGGGGGGGGGGGGGGGGGAGTATGAACTCGTAGGGCTACTTATCCATTTAGAGAATTACCCCTTTATTTTATTTATGTGAAAATAAAAATTAAGTTGTAAGTGGTGGGACCCAAATGAGTAAGCTGAGGTTAGTTGTAATAAGGAGGGTTGTTTATTGAAGTTTGTTAAAGTGATGTGGCACCCTGTGAGCCCCAAATGAGGAGTTTTGGCTAGCCACCACACCTTGTGCTCTAAAAGCTTTAGTTTTTATCTTTTTTCGAGCAATACAACCACCAAACAAAAACACATACCTAAAACTATCCTTGATAAATGATTATAAAAATTATTGGATGGTATATATCTAGATGTACCGGTGTTGATTCAAACATGCCTTCTCTATGAATTGGCTTTCATTCTTTATGCTAATAAATCCGAACACAAATAAAGATGACTTCTTTTTAAGTTGATGGATTCAAGATCCTAGAAAAGGGTCTTGGGTAGGTTCTTAAATTTTGTTAACTGAATACAAAGGAAGATTGTAACCGTTTTGTTATAGTTCTTTCTTTAGTACATTCGGATTTAAAAATAGAATACAATAAAATAAAATAAAATAAAATAAAAATAATTAAAATAAAAATAAGTAAAGCTTTTATATAGATCTATGAAGGAAGTGTTCACTTAGGCTCGTTGTAAAATCAGTTACACCGATAAAAAGAAGAATCTGAGATCTTTTATTTTATTTTTATTTTATTTTATTTTATTTTATTTTATTTTTAAGTTTTGAGTAGTGTAGTTGTCTTGTTGGCTGAGATGGAGGATGGGAGTGGGATATAGATTGAAGTTGTTGTTTGATATGGGTTATGTGTTATATGTTTCGTTGTAGAGGTGATATGGGTTAGAGGAAGTTGTGGTTTGTTGCTTGTGATTTTAACCACATTATATAGTCGGATAATATTTTTGTAACTCATGAGAAAGGCAAGGTAAAAAGATGCTTTGGTTTCTCGTATTCATATCTTCATGTTTACATTTAATTCGATCCAAATTTATTACTATGGCTGTAAATCTGCAACCCTTTTGTGTTCTATAACCCCATGGTTGAGGGCATTCAATTGAAACATCCTTTGTATTGTGTGAAGTTGTGAGATATTTGTAAGGTACTTTTTTTTTCTTTTGCACAATTACACTTCCACAATAAATTAAGGTACTGAATCTTTTTTTTACCTGGGTTCCGACTCGACATTGCGAGCCGACTAATCCCACGGCGACTACCCTTTTAGATAGCCCTAAATCTATAAGTATAGTAGATAACACCATTTATTGACTGCACCAAAAAAAATGTTGAGGCAATAATGACGAGATCTCCTTATGTTTTAATAATGACAAATAAACCTTCGAAACACATAAAATAACAAACTTTAGCCAAAATTCTCCCGGACTCATGATCTGCTCCTGGTGCGCTGCCCGCGCTTCGACGCGCAGACAACGCGCCAGGCCACTGTCTTGAACGGGACGAATTTTGAAAGTCGGCTTTCCCCTTACCCGAAAAATGTGGATCTTTCAATACAGGTATGTATATGTTATGTGCTTAATTGAGAACACTCAAAACGAGTTTTAGAATTAGAGAGATACAACTTTTCAAACACCCATTTTCGGGAAAATGCCAACTCAAGTTTTCTAACTCTTGCCTCTAGCTAAGGCTTTTCTAAACCTATGGAGCTTATATATTTCATGGAATATCAAGTGAAAGTATTAATATGCTTATAACTCGTGCTTACGTCTTCTCTAATCACGTAATGGGTTTACTCCCTTATTGGTCAAACAAAGTCAAAAGTCACTTTGCGTAAACGCACCCTTTCCTGCATGGGATATGCTTTACATCAATGCAAAACACTTAGCTTGTTTGTACCAAGGTGTTAGTTGAGTACGTCAAGTCGTGGAAAGTCATGAGTTATGAGATTATGGATTCTCGACGTTGAGTTACTTGAGATTATAAGTAATGTTTGATTTTCTCAACTCATAATCATTATTGTCAAATCTTTTCTTCCTTAATGACAATATGATTATTTCTTAATCAACTCTTTAATTTCTCCTCACATAAAATAAATCCTCCAATCCTTCCAAAATCCTCTCAAATCTTATCCCCAATATTCTCTTATACTCCCTTACATCTTTAGTACTTCTATGTACTTCATGTCCCCTTCATTCCCACACAATATCTCCAAAACATTCTCTTCACAACATTCTCATCCATCCACCAAGATTTCACCACACTTCATCTTCTTCATCTCAACCCTCCATTTCAAACCCAAATATACCTTCATCACATACACTCAAATTCACCACCTCTTGTATTCAAATTACACAGACTTCACTCACAAACCCTCTCCAACACACACTAGCCAAAGGCTCCCCATCACATCTCACTCTTACATACTCTAACTCATTCTTACACACATCCCATCCTTTCCAACCCATTCCTTACACTCCCAACAACTCTATTTTCAAATTACACAGACTTCACTCAAAAACCCTCTCCAACACACACTAGCCAAAGGCTCTCCATCACATTTCACTCTTACACATCCAACTCATTCTTACACACATCCCTTCCTTTCCAACTCATCCCTTACACTCCCAACAAATCTATTTTCAAATTACACACACTTCACTCACAACCATCTTCCTCCCTCACACACTAGCCAACTCACTCTCCATTTCAACACATGCCTAATTCCTCCTCTCACATTCAAATTTGAATTCACCCCTTAGGCTCCAATCCATCACATCATTCCAACTCACTCAAACTCATCGCAACCATCCAACTCTCCCAAACTCATCTCAACCCTTCATCTCACCCTTTCTCTCCAAGGATTGAATATTCCCTTGGATATCCCTTTCTACTCAACCAAGTTTCACTTTCTAACTCAACCATGGTTTGTTCTTAACACACCTCTTTCTCACCCACCCATGGTTACTCTTCTAACTCAACCATGGTTCACTCTAACCCAACCTCACTCTCTCACTTCTCCCTCTCACGACATTTGAATTTCAAATTCAAATCTCTTCCTTCTTTAGGAATATCCCATAGCATATTTTCTTCTCTCTTTTATGGCATGTGAGGAATACCTATTCTACACCTACCCAATTATCCTTTCTACCTGTCTATCCTTGATAAATTGGTTTCTCACAAACACTTCACAAAACATTTTACAAATTGGCTATTTGAGTTGGTAAACCTTAGAATGATTAATGTTAAGGTTTAAATGTGTGAAGTACAATTGGGGGTTTAGCAAGGTTAGGTATTTAGAAGGCTAATACCAAAATTTGGGAAAAAGCTACAGCAGTCCTAGCGCGCTGCCCGCGCTTCGACGCGTGAGCGACGCGCCAATCTCGTTATCTTTTTTCCCAAGCTGGGTCTTTGCCTATAAATACCCTACCTTGCCTCTTGTATTCCTCACCCCTTGCCATTACTTTTTCTCTCTAATCCTCTAATTTTATCTTGTGTTCTTGATCTTTCACATTAACATCACTTGAAAGAACACATCTCCTTGCAAGGGAAGAATCACAATCTCTAGGTTAGGTTAGGGCTTGATTATACAATCAAACATTCTTTAATTCGATTTGGTTGTAAGGGAGGTCTTGTGTCTTGGTGACCAAGCCTAGATCATTGGGGATCTAGTTGGGGTTTGATACTTCCGGTGGAAAGTCTTGGTAGTGGTCTTGGTGACCATAGGTGAAGTCTAATCGCGAGATTCTTTTGGGTGATTTCTGAGGGCGGAATACCGTTGGGAGTAACTCCTTCTTTGTGAGCATCGATATTAGGGAACACCAGTGGAGTGAATTGTAACGGTTTGTAATCCACCGGAAGGATTATACTAGAGTAATAGTATTGGTGTCGTTGATTTGCAACTGGACGTACGGATGGTCTAAACCCCCCATCCAGAACCAGTATATATCATGGTGTCTTTTTACTCGCTTTATATACTTTGGATTATGTTAGTGGTTATTCTTGTTTAAACCACTTGGTATTCTTCGTGGCTTAAAGTTTTTAAACATCTAAAAAGCCAAAGAAACCGTATTCACCCCCCCCCCCCCCTTCTACGGTTCTACAAACTTTAAGCCACGAAGAATATTATACCATAGAGACATATTACCTCATTATTGAAGAGGGTTACTATATGGTTTAAATGAGACTTAAAATTTCAAATTAATAATTTTGGTTTATATATCATGGTGTCTCTTTACTCGCTTTAACTACTGTATTACTTAATAATTTTGATGTAGATTTTAATGAGACTGTTGTCATTGTTCTCACAATTTCACTTCTTTGATTCAGACAAAGCATTACGAGTACATGAATCCTACATACATCGGTAAAAATATCATTCAAACTACTCAAATGACGGTTTTATGTTTGTTTGTTGTTTTTCTCGAAGCGTATCTCAGTTTGTCAAGGCATTCCATGCTTGGAGGGGTGTTAAGACCGGGTTTTTAGGCTCTTCAGGGGGGGTTGGGCTAGCCTAGTCTAGGTTCAGGCTTTCTCAACTTAAAACCATGATTATAAATCTCACATTTTTTTCCTTTCTTAACTCAAATTAGTGGTACCATACTACCATTTACTACTTAGGTTGTGTTTGTTTTTTAAGAGGTTTAGGGTCTGAATCTGAATGAGTGGTCCAAAAGTCTGAATCTGAATTATTTTAGACTGTCTGTTTTTATGTCTGAATCTGAATATCTGAATAAACAAAAAAACAATCGTTTCGCTATAAAACAAACCAAACGACCCTCCATTCGTGATTATTAATAAAAAATCAATACCAAGATGAGGAGATAAGGATTGAAAAGAAGTATCACTAAAATTTAGGCTTTTCAGATGTACTCAGACGTTATTGAATGTCTGAACGAATCAGACCCTATTTAGATGTATTCAGACTTCAGATCTGAAAAAAAACAAACAGTCTGAATCTGATTACGTCTGACCGAATCAGACTTCAGACGCCATTCAGATCTGAAAGAAAAAAACAAACACTGCCTTACTTTACTTTATCCATTTCCTTCTATTTTTTCCCGCCAGACTTTTAGTGAGGATATGTTATCGCCAAAAGTTTGACCAAAACATTGACCAATTAATTATGTATTTAATTAACAGCTTAGTGAGTTATTTAAATGAAACTGGTGATGTGGTATAGCCATTGGCGAGGACATGTCTTCGCCAAAAGTTTTGACCACTTTATCAAGGATATGTCCTCGCCAATGACCCCATCCGTCCTTGCCAATAGGGCCGATTGGTGCTGTGAAAGTGTCTGTCACATCAACCAAATTTGGATAAGAGATTATCCGGTGTTAAAGATAGACAAAAGAATGACAGATTACTTTAAGATACTACTAACATGTGAAAAATGGATGATCGAACATGTATATGTATTAGAAACAACACGAGGCCCAGGTAACACAAAATGCTAATTTATACAAACATACAAATAAATTGCATGAGCTTATTATTCAAAATATTTATAGGTCTTCATAATCGTATTTCAGATCATGAATTAAAATCGATTTACTAGTTTTTTAGCCAAGTTTTTTTATGTTGCCATTTGACATGTATAGTTAAGATATAAAAGATCGAAATTCGCCCATTTTTAAAAATTGTGTGCAAAAAAAACCCTACCGGACTACCACAAGATGAAGTCGAAACCCGATTTTTGTCACAAAAGAATAGGTTGAGAACAAGAATACATAAATCATTACTCCATATACATATACAAACTTTCAACTGTTTTAAGCTCTGTTAGCAAGCTGCACCATCAACAATAATATTCATCTATGGCTCTAGCTAACCATCTTTAGAACTTCATCTCATACAATTCCCCCATCCGGCCATCCCGCTATCCATACAATACACAAATGGTACTTTACATTTGATTGCGCATTCATGTAAAGATTTTTTAACTTGGTTAATGGCTATCTTCCACTACTTTTAATGAACCATCTTTCATCAACTTCAGGCTAAGACTGTTGAACCGCTTTCGAGAATATTCCCTAGATGCTTTTCTCCAATCTGTGCCGGACTTCATCATTACAGCAAATTCCTCATAACTGATACGCCCGTCCTAATAAATTAATATCATGGATCGTTAGAGAGGTAAAAATTCAAGATAATGGAGCTTACGCAAAGTTGAAATTATAAGAAAAGTTTGGACCTTATCTGTGTCGACATCACGCATAATAGCATTGGTTACTTCATCATTGGTGGTTTCGCCTTCATCATTCAATGCTTGACGCAGCTCTTCAACCTCTATATAACCATTTTTATCTTTATCAAAATATTCGAAGGCTTTGTGTAGGTGCTCATCATTTGCTGTTTTCTTAAGCTGCACAGTGGCAGCCACAAACTCCCCGAAGTCAAGGGTCCCATCTTTATCAATATCAGCCTACATAATAAAGAAGTCAACAGGAATGGTAACATGATTATTATAAGGTCATCTAGGGGTGTTTTGATTTTGGAACTCATCATCTCATTAACTCGATTTGAGGACATTAAAATCAGTTTTTAATTTTGGATGCTCAGAGGACTATACTATTTACAAGTTAGATAATTTCATACAGCAAGAAAACTATATTTTTCTTATAAATACTTTATGATATTTAGGATTGATCAGTTTTACATGGGTTACAAACAAAACAAGCTATCTTAGGATAAAATAAAATGATGTACAATGTTTTTTCAAAATCTTTAAACCTACTTTGAGAGACTTCTAATGGGAATTCATGCGTCTATTAGTTTTTAACTACTCGGGATTTGCCAAATACCTATAGGTAATACAAGCAACACAAACATATCCAAACACTATTTTTATTGTCTGCTAATTATCTAATTCCAGTTATTCGACAATGCATGATCAGTTCAAACCAAACATCCAAGCACTCCTCAATAGAAAATCATGTTAAGAACAATAATGTAAATTATAAAATTATATATATGAATGCATGTGAATATGATAGTACTTACAGTTTCCATCAAATTTTTAACATCTGCATCATTTACTTGATGACCAAGCTTGTTTAATCCGACTCGCAGTTCTTCAATATCAACCTTTCCTTTGTTACGTGTGTCTATCGTATCGAAGTCCCCTCTTATTCCCTCCACTTCTTGTGCTGATAAATGCTCGGCTACCACCTGTGCATATCACCACAGTTTGGTTAACTTTGGGTTGCATCGCGTTTTGTAATTGATAAACTGATATTTTCAAATTAGAAGTCAAGTGTATTAAAAAAAATGGTTGTGTATGCTGGTGATGTCTATAGTTGTACTAGTATTAATCATTAACTATCAGTTAAAATGATGAAACGGGGACAAACAGCAGATGAAAAGAAAAACAAGACACATTTTGTAATATTGAAGTAAAAGTCTCTTAAGTTAAAGAAAACGGAATAATAAGTTATTTTAGAATAGCTTTATCCAACAATATATTATCCAAAATTGAATATCCAAAACGAACTTTATGGCATATATACATTGATGATAAATGGATCATAAAGATTGTACCCGTAGAGCTTGTTTCTTGAGCTTGTTCATCGTTGAAAATTGCTTAAGCCTTGACTTAACAACCTCACCCAACGAAACATTTGGATTCTTCTTTACATTCGATAACCAGGGGTGTTCTGCAATTGCAATATGGAAGAAATAAATTAGGTAGCCCGTAATACACAAAAGCATATCTTCAAACAAAACAGTACCTATACATTACCAAGAACTTGTTGAGCTGTCAGCCGGCGCTTTGGATCTGGATCAAGCATTTTCCTCACAAGATCCTTTGCGTTATCAGAAATTTTAGGCCATGGATCTCTCTTGAAATTAATAACTGACCGAATAATTGCTTGTGCTACTCCTTGTTCAGTTTCTGTAGCAAAAACATACAATATAAATGAAGTTCATACAAAGTTTATATTTGAAATGTGTATGCCCTTCTATTGAGGCAATGATTACAGGGCTGATTGGATGTGCGTTTGAAATAATATAAATGATTTTGAATAAATCAAGATTATTCAAGATTAATAAACAAAGTTCACTGAAACAACTGAGATAGAGAAACATACGTGCCCAAAAAGGCGGAACACCGCAAAGCAAAATGTACAAGATAACTCCGGCACTCCATATATCAACCTCGGGGCCATAGTTGCGTTTTAAAACTTCTGGAGCCATATAGTAAGGACTTCCAACTATCTCGTTAAAAATCTCCCCTAAAATACCGATAATTCATTGGTACTTTCAAGAATAAGATGAATTCAAGATATAATAACACAATCAGCATTAAAAGTATAGACTAAAATTATAAACACATACCTGGTTCAAAGAAGACAGAGAGCCCGAAATCAATGACCTTTAGAGGAGCGGTTTCCTTCTTATTTCCAAAAAGAAAATTCTCGGGTTTGAGGTCACGATGCATAACTCCATGCTTATGACATATCTGAAATGGATAAGAACCATAATCAACAAAAAGAACCACAAAACCTTTGCACATAATTTGACCTTTAAACAATCGCAAAACATTCAAAACCTTCACAATCTCCACAATCGTCCTCATGATAGCTGCAGCAGCTCGTTCTGTATAATGTCCTCGTGCCACAATGCGATCAAATAATTCTCCACCTTCACATAATTCCATCACAATATTCACTGCGTCATTATCTTCATAAGTGTCTCTTAATGTCACAATATTCTGATATTTTGGCAAATGTCTCATAATCTCAACTTCTCTCCTCACGTCGTCAATATCTACAGCAGTTCTAAGTTTCCTCTTTGATATTGATTTGCAGGCGAATTTTTGGCCAGAGCTTATATATGTACACAAATAAGTTACTCCAAATTCTCCCCTGCCTAGCTCGCGACCAATTTTGTAATGCTCTGTGATGTTATGGCCTGTAGGGTCTGCTAGTACAATGAGATTGTTTTCACCGTTTTGAGATTGTGAAAGGTGATAGTCTATTGAAAAAGGATTCGGTTGATTTCGTCTTCTCTTTTTCTTCTCCTTCCTTCGAGAAGAATTGCCCGGGGAAACACAACAATTTCCCATGATGAAAAATGATCAAATCTTAAAAATGTCTACTTTTCTGGTTAAAAGAAAGATACAATTGCATTAATTCATCAAATAGGTTTTATCATCAAATATAGAACAGCCTAACATAAAGATTAACTTAAGATTCCAATACGATCGAGCCACCTATGATTATAAACATAAAATGACATGAAATGGTAATTCAAACCCATGATGCAAAATGACACAAAATAACATATGATCATACAACAAAAGTAAAAGAAGCCCTCATGTTACCACACTATCCAATATTTCAAGAAAACAATAAAAATTCCTTAAACTTCATATATAAAATCAATGATATGATCAAAACACAACACGAAACGGTATAATGAGAGACAATGTGACATACCTTATGTTTCAAATTCGTCGAAATTATCATTAGTTTTGGGAGATCAAATGTGTTTACAAGAAAAAGGGTTGATAATGAGGGGTCTTTTAAATGTTGAAGGGTAAAATTCAGATGTGTTTTCCCTCCAAATTCCCCTCTTCCCCTTTTGTCTTTTGTTTTCTCCCCTGTTTTGAGGGGAAAAAAAAAATGTCGCTTGTAAAAGATGGTATTTTTCACTGTTTTGCATTTTATACTTGTGGTATTAGCCAACTATTTATTAGGAAGTTTAGTTGGAATAATTTTGAATAGAAAAAATACGTCACAAAAATGGGCGTGTTTAATTAAAAGAGCATGCAAACTATTTATTCTGTTACACTATATCCTTGGTAAAATTAACAACTACATCAAAACTTGATAATTCTCAAATTTACCCAAAAATCAATTAAGTTAGACAAAAAATGATTTTAATAAGTATAAATAGTGTAACTAACTTGTAGTATTACCATTTTACCCGTTATAATTTAAAGGGTTTTTCTAACTTGTATCCCGGGATACAAATTAAGCACAACAAAAGGATAGTAGAACCCGCGAAAAAGGACAGTCGGACCCACATAAAAGTACACTTTTAAAATAAAAGATATGAGACCGGCTGTACTTTTGTGTGGGTCCGGCCATACTTTTTCGCGGGTCCCACCGTTCTTTGAATGTGCTTAGAAAAACCCTAATTTAAAACATTTATTGTCATTCAAGCTTTATTTTCTTCTTGGTCTCTTCACCTGCTTCACTTAACTAATATCTCCAACATATTCGTTTATTATTGATTTGTGTTTGATTATTATCATCAGAATTCGAAATTATTGAGTGCATGTGTCAAAAAATTAAAATCTTAACTGTAGAGTGATTTAGTTCTATAAGACTAGATTAATAGTAAAAACAATATATTCCATCAAGACACGTATTCTAAAAGTCCGAATGTCTTTTACTAAGAAAAAGAGAAAAAGTTCACACGGAACAATTTGTTTAAGTGCATTCCAAAAAAATAAAATTGTATAGGCTGCTGTAATTACATGTTTGTTGATTGGAATGTATTTGGGAACGATCATTGTCTATTGATTCTTTAATTGTGAGCACATGCATCCATCCTTTTAATTTTCAGTAAGGTATCTTCCAGTATCGTGGGCTTGGGTTCCGTCACCAATTGAATTTAAGAATCGAATTGTTCCAAAAAGTTATACATCTAACATTAAGGGTCCCTTTGGTTTATAAGTGTGGTTGGATTTAGATTTTGATTTTGAAAAGGTTTAAAAGATTTGAAAAATGTATGAGAAAAAGTAGGAGAGAAAAAATATATTATTATATATAATTTATTAAATTTATGTTAGATCTAAAATATATTAAAAAAAACATAAAATAATAAGTAAAGATGAAAGTAAACAAGTTGTGTGGCTAAGAATATTAAGAATAAGGATGTTGTCAGAACTTTTCAACGATACCTACCAAATAGCAGTGGAATAGTTTTTATTGGTTGAATCATCTACTTTATTCTACAGTGTGAATCTCGCATAACCAAAATTTCCTAAGAAAAATGGTAAAAGTGTCATATTGCTTTTGAACTTAGACGTAAATTAGTTTTTGAAAACCAAAATTAATTAAATCTAATTTAATAATTTCTTTTGATATATTTGTCACTTATCAGGTTTTGATAAAATGTTGATGTGATTAACAATTTAGCAAGGATATTGATGTAACTATTGAGCTTGTTCATTTGTTAGTGTGAGAGCATGAGGAATCGTAATGCAATCACGGCGTTTGGTCTAGGTGGACAAGAAACAACGGCGTTATGCCGTTAACACTATTTCCACCCCTTGTGTGTTGGACCTGCGTTTTGATTTGTGTTAACATCTTAACTTGCGTTGTACGATTTACCCATGTTTCAAACCAACCCCTCCATGTTTCCAATGGCTAGTTTTAGGATTTCAAAGATGGTTTGTGGGTTTACGTTTGTGTGTGTGTTTAAGTATGTGTGTGTGTAAACGAAGAAGAAGAAGATGACTGTTTTTTTTCTTTTTTCCAACAAAGAAGAAGAAGATGCAAACGAAGAAGAAGAAAGTGTGTAAAGTGTGTGTGGTTTGCAATAAACGTGGACCAAAACAACTTTTTAGGGTTTTTTTTTTTTTTTTTTTTTTTTTTTTTTAATGGCTTAAACAACCTTTGATGTTGGGTTTCAAATGGGCCTAAACGAAAATTGTAATGTTTTTTTTTATTATTATTATTTTTTTTTTTTAATTCGTATATAATTGTTTTTTTTTTTTTTTTTTTTTTTTTTTTTTGGTATTGTAATGTTTAGTTTTTATAAATGAAGTGTTTGAATATTTAATAAATGAAATTGTTGAGGGTGGAATTTGTAAATTTGAAATTGTTAGTGTTATTGGGTGTTGTGATTTCTTGGTGTTTTTAGTGTTATGTTATTTGATGTTGAAATGATGTGTAGCTGACGTGGTGACGGTGTTGATGTTATAACACGTTACTATACCTATGTTCTGAGGTTATTTGCACACTGTACATAGGATAAATGATGAAAAACTATGATTAATAATTTAACATGAAAGGTTATATTAGTTAATTAGAAACAAGATAAATGAAATGAGGGTCCATTTCTAATTTAACATGAAAGGTTATATTAGTTAATTAGAAACAAGATAAATGAAATGAGGGTCCATTTTTTAATAAAAGTTAAGGGCTCACATTTTTGTTTACGCTCACAATATTATCAACATGACCTCTCATGTTCAAAGTGAACACGATTGCATTTTCAAGGTGAGACATTTATGATATGTCATAAAAACATTGTTATAAAAATATTGTAGAAAGAGATTATTGTTACAAAATGCCAATGGGCAGGCTATTTTGGCATTGCTTAGAGGAGGCTATGTTTATTGTTTTGTTTAGTTTAATTTGTGGTGATCATGCATATAATTGATGCGCATCTGGTTATATTGAACCATGTGTTTGCAAAATCAGGTCCATCGCCTAACTGTCTCATAAGTGTTATTATGTGTATAACCACGTATAAAAAATGATATTGGTATGTGATTGGTCCATCAACCAAAATGTGTCAGTTTAAGTCAAATTCAGACATCATGAGGTGCTAGGCGGTGTATTAGTGAGCGAATGACACGAAAAACTAGGTGGGGAATTATTGAGCGAAAGAGAGAGAAAAAAAAAAAAAAAAAAAAAAAAAAAAAAAAAAAGGCAAATTGCTACTTTTAAAATGTAGTCAAAATTTTCATGAGAAATATGCCGAAAGCATTTACAAGGTTCGGAATGTAGAACTATTGAGTCTCAAATAGGTGTGGCAATGTAGAACTATTGAGTCTCAAATAGGTGTGGCAAGTTTTACTTGATGCTTAAAAACTGAACTTATATAAGCCTTCTAAGCTTTACAACATTATCAATCGGACCCCTCAAAACTTGAAGCATACAGAATGCAAAGCTTAACACTTTTGTGGCATGTCACACCAGCACCAAGATATGTTATGCAAATATCAAGGGTTTACCAATAATGTGACAGCGTATAGGTAAATATCATCCAGTAGGGATGCATATGCTGATATGCATCGCCACAGCTGCCCAGAAGTCATTGATAGAGTACACCAACTACCAAACGACATCCATTGTTGTATGATTAATATTATAGAAAACAAGCAGCATGTCAAAAACCTTGCGAAAAAAGTTAAAAACAGGATGAGTCCATGATCTAATAATTTTCTTTTCAATTGAAACTCGACCAAAAAGTAAGACAATTTTTAACATACAAAACATGTATCGCTCAGCAGCCCATAAGCAAATGGAAACTGAACCTGATATTCCTCTTTTGTCTTCTATCAGTTCAACCATCATACATCGTTTTCCTGCAAGTAAATAACATGATAAGTTGAGGATATATCAGAATAAATCGTTCTGAAGTTAAAAGTCTGATGAAAACATATTCTGCAAGCTGGTTGAATATTAAGAAGACGTACCACTTTGACATCATTGGCTAGACCCAGATCAGTAAGGGAATGTTCTGATACACAATTTACATGTACTACAACACCATTGTTACTGTTTCCAACAATACCGCTTGTGACTTTTAGGTATGTAGCTCCTTTAAACAACCATTTATTCCTTTCAGGACTATAATAATCATCAAACATTTCGCCACACAAAACACATACAATTTGACTTTCATCTGCAGTAACCATCTGCTCACCATTGATCTCAAATACACTCTCATTATTTGGCCCATTAACCCACTCGTCACAATTTGAGAACCAGCTTCTTGATGTGTTAGATTCTGAGTTTTTTAATGTGTGCCACTCCATATGCCTTTCAAACCGTTCTTGAAGTTTAAATCTTAGCCCACATATGCTGCATTGATGTGGAAGGTCATCAATGAGGTCACTGATCACAGAAGGATGGAACTCCCTAATGACATTGGCCTTAAAGTCGAAACCAATAAGACACTTAATGTCTTCGTCGATGGACGGAGGTATGGCGACCGCACTTTTAACGACAGGCTTGGAGGGAGTTAACTCACTGCTGGTAGATGGAGTGGATAAATGTGAGGAAGCTACAACTGGGGAAACTTTTTTTGATGGTGGTGTTGGGCCAGACAATGGTTGATCAACTTTTTGCGATGTTGGGGTTGGACCAGACAGTGATTGATCACTTTCCGATGCAGAAATTAAGCCCTTAGCAACCAATGTACTTAAAAGATTTGTGACATTATTTGATGCAGGTTTTGTGTGAGCTGGACTCGATGTGGATGTAATAGGTTTGTTAGCAAATATGCTGCTAACAGCAGCTAACAAACTACTGGAGCTTGGTGGTCCTGGAATATCTGCCACCAAAGATTTTGGACGGGCCAGTAAGGAACTAACCAAAGGGCTAGCAGAAACAGATGTCGTTTTGGGGGATTCAGTAGAAAATTCAGATACAGGTTCTGGTTGATAAGGTGGTAAAAATGAAGCATGTTTTACTGGCAACTGAGGAGGGGGTGGCTGTAACTTGTGAACCTGTGAAATTTGAGGCCTTATTGAGAAAGAATCTTGAGGAGATTGACTAGAAAGTCCTGTGTTTATTTGTCTTTGAGATCGAGCTGCTTTACCATCTGCAAGACCAGCCGGTTTAATTGTCGACACTCCGTTAAAAGAGGTTGAAAGACCTCCAGCATTATTTAATAATTTTCTACCACCACCTAATCGCCCATTCTCATCTGTCAATGATGACCCTTTTGACTTTAGTGAAGTCAAAGATTCTCTATCGAGCCTTGGACCAAGATCCTGCGCCCGTTGAGTTTTCTGGAAGTTATTATCAAGACCCTGCAACGAAAAAATTGTCAGATTGCAATCTAACAAACAGCGAAATCAATTTACAATTCCAAAATCTGTAGATTGTAACTTACTGGTCTTACAGTGTCAAAATACAACCGAGGGTCTCTCTTTGAGCTAGTAGATGAGGTAGGATTCACCGAAACTGAAGTTACATCATCCCACATGTACTCCTCTTCCTCTGAGTTCTTCCAGCTCCTACTTATTTCACTGCCTCCTTTATTAGTAAGATTGTTCATAGGACGTAAATTCGCATAATTAGGCAAACCATGCTTTATTTGAGAATTTCTTGCAAGCCTAGATGGTGTCTCTGTACTATTATTGCCAGATGCATACCAAGCCTTTTCAACTCCTTGCTCTGCAACTCGTTCACTTGTTATGTCAGGACCAAAATCAAAATTGTTATATGATCCACCACTGTTCTCATGGGTCAGGTCACTCTCTGCATCTCTTTGTGCCTGCTGAGTATTTTGCAGAGTAAGTAATGTAGTTAACCAGTATCGTCAAGTTATATAATTAAGAATAACATAAAACCTCAGTATCATACATGCAACTTTAGGCGGGGATCAGCCCGTCCCCTCAGAGGATTGATATTAGCAGCTGGTCTATCCTGTCTCCCAGTATCTTCAGGTGAACTAATCAGGCTTGTGGTTATGTCACTGGCTGCAACTTTCGCCTTCATGACAATTCAATGCAATGACTATTAAAATCAAAACAGCTAGACAATCTAAGCATTATCTCATATCAGGTTAACATATATAATCCTATAGATTACATATCCAATACGATGACTATTATCGACCATAGCTTGAGATGAAAAAATGTATGTGACATGATAATTTAACAGAGCTTGTTTAGATTATAGGGTCCTGCAATGTTCAAATTTCATACAATCTTGCATTTAAAATATAAATTTATGTCCCCTTACCCTGTTTGACTGTTGGAGTTTCTGTCTCGCCTCCAAATATTTGGGATTTACATGAATACTGCGACCAGTACCAGGACGCTGAGGCTGTGGCTCGGCTCTAGACGTAGTCAGCCCTGATGAGGAACCGTTCCCCGGTGACTGGAAACCAAGTTCTTTATCTATCAATTGAAGTGTCTGTGGAGGAAATACTCCTTTCCAAGTCCCAAAAAGATGCCTCATACCAGAATGTAGTGCAGAATCAACTTGCCTATATGCTTTGCAGAATACCTAAAAGGAACACATCCAAGGTAGCAACTAAGAGGTGATGATTGACATCCTTAACTACCATTAATATTTAAAAACAGTATCCAGACTCAAAAGGTATAAAGTACTCATTTAAGCAGATCAACAGAAATAAGTTCACATAAAGTATTTTGCACGAGATAATAACTAACCTCAGGAAGTTTGACAGAGAAGTGTTTGATGTAATCCCGTCCTATATTCTTCACAATACTGTCTAGAAGATATAACGACGGCAACTTTTGATCACTCGGAACCTAAAAAATAACTTTCTTGTATCAGTAACAATATCAATCCATAATATCCCTCTAACCATATATATACGACTCTTGTAACTACAAAAAACAACCAACAGTCGTTGTAGCAATAAACTAAATAGTGACTAGTCATACAACAGCCATCCAAACTAGAAATAACTAGATAACGATAAGATGATTAGAAGAGTTTTCCCAAAATATATAACTGACCACAGAAGGTAAACGGAATCGCAGTATCTTTCAGAACTACATAAATTGGGAGATCAGCTATCTTTCAGCTCAAAAAGACACTCGTTATAAAGACTGAACAGTGAACACAAATCAATCTAGCAGAAAGTCAACCCATTTCTTAGCACAAATGTTCGGTAAACAACTATAGTCCGTCATCTCACAAAATTATTAGTTAAGTCATCACGTCAACTCACGCAATCTTAAAAAGCAAAGTTCACGGTAAAAGTAAAACAACATATAAATGTGCACACGTTCTACAGACACGTCACACAAACAACAAAATTCAACAGAACATTAATGTGAACAATCGGTTAATTTCCATTATTCCAAAAAGTTCTACAGACACCCACGTGATACAAACATCAGAGCAATAATTACTTCATCCACTAACTCCACAATACGCGTATAGCAACATAAGAAACAAACAAATCCATATACAACGTATGACTAATCAAAAATCCTATATACAAATTACCACGGCAAACAAAACATACTAGCTAAAAGGCGAATTATATACAAAACAAGATAACAGCTAAATCTGCACAACGGAAACGATGATCACCTCGAGAATCTGGGTACAAATAGCATTGGCAATAGCCTTAGCAGCCTGAACATTCTCACCAGCAATAATAGTCAAATTAGTAATAATCGGCTTAGAATTAAACGTCAACTCAGCTAACGCAATCCTATACTGACTAACTAACTCCAAATTCTGTTGCAACTTAATCTCGGACAACGACTGCGGCTCATACCCCTCCCCATCCCCAGTCACCACAACCCCTCCCACCTGTTTCCTACCATTCGCGATACTACGCGCCTCTTCTAACCTTGGTTTCTTAACTGTGTTAGCGTTTCTAACTGATCTATCAAATGATCTACTCATTTCCATTACTGATTGAAACCTAACACATCTCTAGAGCTAATAAAAACTTATATAAAATGTTATACCAAAATTAATAAACCCTAACCCTAATTTATGAATCGAGATATGTGAAATTGATGAATTGGTGAGGTGGAAACTGGTGATTGATTGATTGTGTGATGTGTGTGTGTGTGTGTGAAAAGGATGGTGTGTTTATTTATTTATTTGTTTTGTTATTATTGTTACTGAATAAATGGTGGTATAATTGTTGAGGATGGGGGGATATTTACTGGAAGATCAAGATAGTGATTTCGTCATGTGTTTGTGTGTGTGTGTAATACTGTTAGGACTGGAGGGCGTTGGAAATGAGGCCCAAGTTTTGTGGCCTTTTGTTTGGTTTTGCTAAAACTGGACTAGCAGTATTACTGATTTTAGTGATTTTGCTAAAAGTAGGTGTTCATTGGTTTGGTTATCGGTTAATCGGTTTATTTGGTTCGGGTTGTTCGGTTAAAAAAAATTTTTGAGTCATAACCGAAAATCGAACCAACCGAAAATATCTATAACCGAACCGAAAATATCTATAACCGAACCGAACCGAAGTTCGGTTCGGTTATAGGACAAAACCGAAAACCGAATTTTTTTTACTTAAATTACACTATTTATATTTTTTTTTAATTTAATTATATATATTTTTGGCAAAAAAACTATTTCAAGCATAAAAAAGTGTTTTTTTATATTAGCATAAAATTTTAATGGATATTTTTTATATTTAAAATAATATAAATATATAAAAAATATATATATTTATATAAATTCGGTTTTCGGTTCAGATAGCTAAACCCATATCCAAACCGAAAACCGAATTTTTAATTCGGTTCGGTTCGGTTTTAACAAGTTCGGTTCGGTTATATGTTCGGTTCGATTTTATTTCGGTTCGGTTCGGTTCGGTTTTCGGTTTATTCGGTTAATTAACCGAACTGTGAACACCCCTAGCTAAAAGTAGGCTAGGTTAAGCAGAGAAATAGTTTTTCGGTACCAAGTTATATGTATTTTTATTTTTTATTTTATTTTTTGTTTATGTAAAAAAAAATTGTTTATTTTGATATATTCAATATCTCAACTATATTATAAAGAGGGTATGTTTTTATTTTGCATACTCAAAAATTCATACTTATCAAAGAACATATCAGAACCATTAAAATTATATATATATATATATATATATATATATATATATATATATATACTAAAAGGCAGTGAGAGTTACTATAGCAACACTGTTTGCTACAGTGATTGTAACAGTAGTTTTGTGAGTCTGGTACTGTTGCACGTGTACTGTAGCACACTGTTCATCGGGTTTTTTTTTCTGAAGATCAACAATACAAATAGTAAAATTACAAATATATATATATATATATATATATATATATATATATATATATATATATACAAATAAATTACAACAAAACTGATACAAAAAGTTTAATTAACTAATTTTAAAACCAACTCAAACATCAACAATAGCAGATTCCGATGACGCCAACTGAGATTCCGGCGACGCAGCAGTGGCAGCGACATCTGTTTACAAACCCGAAACCAAGTCCAAAAATTCAAACAACAAACAAATAAAAGGTTAGAAAGACCAACCCACAACCAAATCCACATCCAAACTCAACAACAACATCAATAACATTAAAAGAAACAAAAAAACATCAAGAATATCAAACTGAGTTGACTCGGCTGTTGACCGAGTCAACTGTGAGTTGCAACCAAACAAAATATCCACACGAGTTTAGGGTTTTTAAACCATTTTTATTAATAATATTTATTTAAAACCCTGATTTAATAAAATTAAAAATTAGGGTTTGATAAAAAGTTTATTAAAAACAAAAAAGCATGCGCGTGGTTGATTTTTACCGTGGGAAAATGGTGGGGAGGGTTGTGGTGGCTCTCGGTGATGGTGGCAACGAGGTGGGGTGGCGCGTGGCGGGGGTGCGGTAGTGATTGGAGGCGAGTGGGTGGCAGAAATAAAGTTGGGGTGGCCCGATCTATCTTTTGGTACAAGAAATAGAGTGGCCGGAAGTTTGGCCGGAATATTTTCCGTAGGCCGGAATCTTTGGTGATCGGATGGGGAAGAGAGAGGGAGAAAAAGTTAGTAGCGTGTGTGTGTGAAATGAGATTAATTAAAAAAAATAAGTCTTTTATATTTTAGGAGGGGCCAAACGCGGGCAAAACCAAACTCATGGGTGAAAATAAAAACATGGGGCGGAGGGGGTGAAACTGCCAACTAGGCTAAGCTTTTAGTAAAAGCAGTTCGGACCATTTGACGTACCAAACGGACTCGAAAAATTATGAAACTTAGCCCATTGTTTTCAAAATAATTTTCCAATAAAAACAAATATAAATACGCATAACTTAGCTATTGTACAATGTTAAAAAAAATAACAACAACAAAAAATTATAATTAAGCACAAATTTCTTTTCTGCATAAAATAAAATTAAAGAAAAAAAAAACGTCCCCGCAGTAACGCGCGGACAAATTACATTTCCTTACAAAATTATACGCTTCCATATTAAAAATATATATATATATATACACAAAATAATAATAATAATAATAATAATAATAATAATAATAATAATAATAATAATAATAATAATAATAATAATAATAATAATAATAATAATAATAATAATAATAAATAAACAGAAATAAAAATTCAACAACATAATGAAAACAGCCAACAACTAAAACTTATTCAAATTCGAACATGTATAACACATTCTACTTAAATAAATAAATAAATAAAAGCTCTCAAACGTATACATTAAGTAACGGAAAACAAAGAACGACGGCAAACACTCATGTAACAAAATTAATATCGACCAAGACATTCTCGCGGCAACGCGCGGGTTTACATTCTCGTTATATGATCACATCTCATAAAAAAACATGGAATGACTAATAATGTCAACAAGAACAATACTCGTGCGTTGCACGGGTAGAAGTTTTTTATTCTAATGTTTGCAATAAGTTAGGAAGAGATAGAACATCGAAAAGTTGAAGAAAAAAACATAATTAAACTGTAACAGAATAAGAAAATAAAGCGTATGATTGTCTAAACTCATTATTTTCATAATGTACTAAATGATCGAAGTAAATTTGTGAACGAATTAAATGGCTGCAAATTGTCTAAACGATTCAAGTAAAGGACTACGAACAATTAACCACTTCCTCAACAGGAGCCTCAACAACAGTAGCATTAACCTCATCATGTATGGGATCATATCATCAACGGGATCATTCATGTTTGCATTAGGTGCATGAGGAGGCTAATTTGTAACTGTATGAGTTGTAGGAGGCACTAATTCAGAGACCGAGCTCCACTCAATTTCATCCATCAACTTTTCTTCATCTTCGGTTATGGTCATTCCCAAATTTTCATAATCAACCATATCAGAGTAGTTTAATCCCGATGATACATTAGAATTTGCGAGCCTTGTTACCGATCCAAACATTGAAGAACTCCCACGATGTTTATTCAAGTCATTGACATCACTACCATAGTATTTTATAACCGTGTATCTTTTGACATACGTAGGTGGTAGATTAAATTTATCAATCTTGATCTCGAGAACAACCATTTGAGTGAAGAGATTATCAACGAAGTAATCCACTATCCAGTTTGGGTCGCCTACTCCCTATAAATTATCATACGATACTTAGTTTGTACAACGGATGCATAAACTTGTGACCATAGTAAGTAACATAATATGAGCACCATAGTAACTAACATAAACTTATGACCATGGTTGTAATACAATTGTAACATGAGTTCATAAAAATTGAAATATTTTCTTTTAAAAAGCTTACCTCCTTTAAAGTCTTGGTAATCAACTCTTCCACTGTAAGGCCTAAAATCTCAGTGGCAGCCGAGTTAAAAAGTACACAATCAATATCCTCTATGATGTCTCTTACTTTTATCACTAACTTGTACCTATAAGGAAAAATATTATTAAAAAGTTTGTTTTTAAAGCATAATTTTCATGAGGATATATAGAACGTACGTTTGACACGGGTTGCTAACGTGTTTTTTGTAGTCGTCACAATAATATCGAACACCATCTAAGGTCACTTTGTGCAAGCACTTAGTACGTTGTATAAATTTCCAGTCCTTATCTAAGTCAATACTGATAACCATTCCATATATAATGAACCTTGTCCCGTGAAAAAAGAACATCAAACGATTATTGTGAATGGTAAAGGGAAATCAAATATATAATTCAGATTTTGTAATATGCGAAATTACCAGAGTAGCGCCATCAGCCAAGCACTGACAAATCTCTGTAACTGATGTTACTTTCAACGTGTCATTCTAAACAATTGTAGATGTAAAGACAACAGGTTGTATATGCCTAAAAAACAGTATGGCAAGGTAATTTAAATATATGTAGTATGTAAAACGTATAGAATTTGGTAACATGTGTCCCGATAGACCTTAAATGAAACCTTTGGGCATATGCAAGAGTTTCAGCGATCGGGAGGTTCAATTGAAATTGTGTTGATACCGTCGTCGTTAATTGTGGTGCACTTGAGATAAAGAAGAAAAAAGGCTTATCAAACGAAAATACCATATTTGAAGTATAGCCATATGATAGTAAATAGTTAAGTATTCAAGACGCAAACCTGCATAAAGGCGAACTCTGCAACACATCAATACCACAACAATGTTGGTATTTTTTTAGACTCGATAATGTTATCTTCGTACATCAAAGCACTCTTCCCCCATAACGATATGTTCAGTTTTATATCACTGCAATTGAGTAAATCGTTGAAAGTTGCTTATATTTTGTAGATATCAAATGGAACAAACTTATGTAATAAAAATGGTAAAATACCTCATATTAGCAATTACAATTTTGCTGACCTGGGGGTTACAACCTTGGACGCGTTAAACATTATTTTGAAAAGGACCCCATTCTCGAAGAACACCTATGACATCTATTATAAAAATAAGATATAAGACTTATACAATGGCTGCAAATGTGGTTACTATTAACTGTAAGAATGGCTGAATATGTGTACTTGAAAACCATACAATGGTTGCAAGTAAAAGACCAAATGTCAAATAATTTAGTGAAATATTTGTTAACAACACCAAGTATTGAAGTAGACTGGTGATTATTACAGTTATTCAAGTAGACAATTGAAATAGTTGTTTAGAACCAAACATAAGGTATATATCTGATGTGTCCACTTGGTGTATTCATATTTTGTTCCTTTATTATACGTTCATACATTAGTATAATGTTTAAAGCAATAGTGACTATCTTTAATAGATTATTTTTTTAAATACAATAGTGGTACAAATGAGTAACTTAGGCAGGGTGTTTAGATAGTTATGGGTTAAAAATAGTGTTAAACATTTGAGTGATAACGTTGACCAATTAAAATGCGAGTTATAGGTGTGATAAATCATATAACATAATATTTTGGTTAACTAACATACCAATGATACAAAAGAAAGATTTAAGAGATATCTAGGCTAGAAAATAACATGTTAAATGTGTTCCAACTTGAGTTGATTATAACACTTTCTTCGATATATGCAAGAAATAAAAAGAAACTTTTATTGATAGGATAAATGATATAACATGTGTGTTTGACAGGATAAATGATATAAAGAGGTTATTTTATGTGGAAACAAGTTTGATAATTATAGCTATTTTACATACTTTTTGTCTTTTGAATGATCTTGTCAATACCACTGATTGCATAAAGCAATCCAAAAACAGCCCTTGACACAGTTTACAACGATGATAGGTCAGCTAAAAAAATACAACTTTCAAATTTTAAAATTATAAGAATATATGAGTTTTAGTTTTACATGCATAACTTTATTTTATTTTTTATTTTCTATTGAAAGTCGATGTTTATCCATTTGAACAAATTATGCAACACCAGATTGTACATTATCATATCATCTACAACTAACTCACCATTTTATTAGTACCCCCTTATTATTATATCATCTACAACTAAGTCACCATTTTATTAGCACCCCCTTATTAATCTTCTACACATTTTTATATTTGTAACATCAATATACCAAACTTGAGTGTAGTTAGACTTCACAATCCGCAGGCTATGGCTGCCATTGCTATACAAATTTGACATCCTTAGTTGCAACTTTGGGTTATTTACTTCCAACTACTCTGATACGACCTTGAACAACATGTGATTTCTTTTTGTGCTTTATTCCATTTTTTTGAAATCCTCTATTCCATTTTTTGCTTAATTTGAGGTCATCTTTCTAAACACTATATACATGGTAACACAAATAAAGTAATGTAACCCTACTGTGAAACCTTTTTTGCATAAAATAATTGTGCTTATATTGGACTATTGTTTTTGAGAATCAAAACTATTAATATTCTGCACATTTTTATATTTGTAAGATCATTATACCAATCTTGAGAGTAGTTGGACTTCATAATCCGAAGGCTACGGCTGCCATTGCTATACAACTTTGACAACCTTAATTGCAAACTTTGGGTTATTTTGTTCTGAGTTACAGGGATATATCAGATCATCTACTCCAATTATTGCTTTATCTAAGTGGATACCAGACTCAGTGCCACAACACATATTACAACAAATTGATTTAGATGATGTCATATTTCTAAACACTATATACATGGTAACACAATATAATAGCTCCTTTTTTGTTAACACAATATAAAGTAAAGCATTTATTTATTGATTACCTAAAAAAAAGACAATGAAAAAGAGACAATAAAATGACATACTGCTGAATAGTAGTTTAACAGATGGTACTAAAAGAAAAACACTACTAAGATAGTAGCATGAGAATTGAAACTAAAACTTAAAATTTTCTAAAACCAGTCATCTTCTTCGCTTTCATCATCTTGGCTTTCATCTGCTTCACTTCCATCTTCATCAAAGAGTTGCTTGAGCCTGTTTCTTCCGGTTATTTTTATTTGGCTTCTTTTGTTTCTCTTGATCGGGGCCATTGGTATTTCATCATCACTAACCTCTTGCATGAAAATTTAGCAGATAAGTTAATGAAAATATGTGACTCTTTCATAAAAACAAAAGAAAAGAATAGGGAAATAAGTATGTTAATGTAGTTACATGTTGAATGTTTGTGAGATCTGGGACATCAGTGGTGTTTGGGACAGGTTCATCATGATCAGGAAGATCATCAACGTCAATGACTTCAGTCCACTTCCAGTTTTTGAGATTCTCTTCACGTTTTCTTTTTTTGGAATCATTATTGATCACCATATCCTGATATAGCATACAATAGATTAGAAGAACCAACTAAGTCATTTAGGAGAAGGTTTAAAATGCATGATATATAAAACATACCGGCTGGTTGTTATGGATGATTTGAGCAGCAAGTTCCTGATAAAAAAATAAGAAAGAATAATCAAATTAGAATGCATGCTATTAGTTATATGATGTACGTATGAACACATTACCTGATGGTTGGCCATTAATTTGTATGTAAAGAGAGAAAGGGACACTTGATGATATTTGGTTGTGTTTTGTAGCTAATGAGTGAAAGTGACCACTCATATATATAGCATACAAAACACTAGCTCATGCATTGGTAAGAGGCGCCAAAAGAAATACTTTAAATGTTTGAAACCTAGGAGCCAAAAGATATAAATCTGTTTGCAATGAATGTGCCAATGAAAGGTGTACATATACATTCCTTAATTGTAGAGGAGTTTGGTTTGTAGCTTAGGCATATCCATAAGTATACCAATGAATGACGGCAAACATTAATTGTGTATTTTATACGACTGTGATTCTATTTTAACATGATCAAACGACTCAAAAGAATGTACATGTCACCATTCTTTCTCTATGTAGCGTAAGCAATATATATTATAATATATTAATAAAATGAATGGACTAAAAATGTAAATATCTAAAAAGTTGCTAACTATCCACCATTTTCCCTGACTCATAACTTACTCTCTCTCTCTCTCTCTCTCTCTCTCTCTCTAAAAATTTCAAACCCCTAAATACTCTCTCTAACTACAACAATCAAACCCTAAGAACTAAAATAAAAAATTAACCATCATCAAATCATAAAAATCAAAGAAAACACATAAAAATGAACGAATCGAGGCAATCAGAACCAGATCCGGGGAAAAAACATGGTATGGTGCTTCCGAATCATTATTTTGTTATTTATTAACTATTTATGGTGATTTTATTCTTATATTTCTGGCTTTTATAATGTTTATGAAGATTTTATTTTGCTTTTTTGTTGATTTTAGTTGTTTATTAATATATACAGAAAAATGAATTTGTTTTAGGTGTTTTTATTGTGAATGTAACATGCTTTTGGTTGTATTTTATAGTGTTTACATTTGGTTGAGTTTCTGAGTAGAAAGCTTTGTATACATGGATGCACACCAAGTGTTTGATGAAATGTGTGAGTGAAAAGTGCATGTATCATCAGTGATATTTGAAGTTGAACTGTATATATATATTATCACTAGTGATATTTGTATTATCACTTGTGAAAATTTGTTTATTTGATATGTTTTGTGTACTTGTTAAGCTTTATTTAATGTGTGTTTTATCACATTTGTTTTATATTATAATTTGGATGTTTTATGTGCTTTTTGTAGATGATAATTGTATTTTAGTTACTGATAAGTTGTCTATTATAGTGCAATATTGCTTATTATTTAAGTTTTTAGATTAAATAGCATAAACAGTTGATTTTGCTTTAAACACATAGTTATTTAGCGTGATATTGCTTATTATTTAAGTTGTGATTGGATTTGTCTATTTAATGGATACATTGTGTGTATTTCAATAGGTTTTACAACGGGATTTGAAAATATATATGGTTGAATCAGCAAATTGAATAAGCTATGGTTAAACAAAGCACAACATCTTCATAAACAAACTGAAGAAGCTCAAACACATGTTATATCACACGTGATTCAACAAATAAAAGAAGCTGACACATCTGTGATATCACCTGTGATATCAAATTCTCCTCCAAAAAGTTGAACAACATGAGAATGCGATACATGAAAAATTAGCAATAAAAGTGTGGCAGTTTTGATAATGTGAAGAATGTTGTGATGATATGAGAAATAACAAGAGACACTGAGCTTGTAACATGCTTCTGTTAGATTTGTAATGCGCAGTTATTTTCCTAATTGCTAGAGTGTGCATATTTCGATAGGTTTAACACCTTATTCGACACCAAATATATATTTATTAGGTCCCGAGCCACATCACATCAATTGTTTTTTGTTACTTAAAACGTATGTGTATATGCAAAATGTATTTTTGTTGAAAAAGCTAAGAGTGATAATAATAAACTTAGAGCACTTGGTATGTTCACTTTGGTTAAACTTTAACTGACTGTTACGTCAGCGTCATATCAGCCACTAAACTTTAACCAAAAACCCTCGTTATAATAACCAAACTTTAACCAAACTATTTTCAAATTCAACCCCTAAATTAAAACTAACACTTCATTTAAAAAAAAAAAAAAAAAAAAAAAAAAAAAAAAAAAAAAAAAAAAAAACATTAATTTTTAAACATTACAATACGAAATATAAATAAACTAAAAAAGACGAAAAATAGGAAATTTAAAAACATATGTATTATAAATACTTATTCATCGTCTTCGGAATCTTCTTGTTGTTGTCGTTGAAGATATTTATGCCAAATATGATCCATTAGGTCTCGTTGGAGTTGAGTATGCATTTCTTGGTGCGTAGTTCACTTGCCACGCGACGTTGGGTATCACATCTTTCGATCCAAGTTTGCTGCCTCAAATGTGGTGTCGGATCCACCCACATTTCCCGATACTCATGTAGTGCGAACTTTTGATCTTTATCATGTTATGCAAAATAATGCAAGTATACTTTAACACCTGGTACTTTTCCTAAAATCTATTTCTAGCCAATTATTTATTTTCGTACCTGAAATACATTAAAACTTTTACTGCATGATTATTTGGGCTTGAGGAACGTGAGATATATTTGGAAACGAGAATTTTATTCCTTGACTGACTCAACACAACCTAGAAAACTCGAATCGTATTGTAACTGCCAAATTATTTGAATATTTTTTAGTTTGAGAAAAACTTTGAAGTTTATGCTTGATTTGACAGGAAAAATTATTTCGTGAACAATGGCGCAAGTTTTGTAATTTTTCGAGTCCGTTTATGTCGTTTGAGCCCCGAAGCGTTTTCGTGAGAACCCTTATTATAATTTTATTTCACACCTCACATTTTTAGTTCTTACAACCCTAACCTAACCCCCACTACATATATATATATATATATATATATATATATATATATATATATATATATATATATATATATATATATATATATATATATATATATATACACATATAGATATATACATATATACATATACATATATATACATATATACATATAGATATATACATATATACATATATCTATATATATACATATATATATGTATATATATGTATATGTATATGTATATATATGTATATGTATATATATATATATATGTATATATATATATATATATATATATATATATATATATATATATATATATATATATATATATATATATAATATTTTCATTCTTTTTCATTTCAACACACACACTTTTCTCTTCCCTCTCTCTTCTCTCTTGCTCCGGCCGGCCAACCACCACTGCCGCCCACCTACGGCCAACTTCCGGTCACTGGAAAATTTTCCGGCCAAAAATATTTTATGTCACCATTTTGTATATCGGGACGTGCTCGTTCCAAAAATACAAGCTGATTTAATCAAAACCAACCCGAACCCCCCGCAACACCATCACCACGCCACCGCCGCCCCCACTACTTGTTTCTTGGTAACCAAACATATCCCAAATTCCCAACCACTTTTCTCATCATTTTCTTTAATAAAAACTATTTTTCACAAAACCCTAATTTCTATTTTTATTAAATCCGATTTTCTTTAAAGTTTTATAAGGAAAAATGATTGAATCTTGTTTTAGAAATGATAACAACACTCGTGTGGGCCTCTTTCCCCCTCCCCTTGCCGCGACAGTCGACCACCACCACCACCGAGTCGACTCGGTGTGGTGGGTGGTGATGTTATATTGTTATTGTTGTTGTTTTGTTATTTACTTATTTATTTATAAAGTTTGGAAATAAATTCGAATGTCCGTTTGGTTTGTGTTCCTCGGCAGCCGACAACCACCACCACCGAGGCTCGGGCAGTGGTGGGGGTAAGTTATTTGATGTTATTGTTTGATATTATTGTGATATTGTTGTTGTTTGTTTTGGGTAAAGGTTTCGGCTAATAATATTTGATACGGAATACTTCGACGAATAATATAAGCTTGACTAATAAATATGAAACCTAAAACTAAATTGTTATAGTTAAGCGGTTTGACTTCGGACTTTGTTCCGGATATTTATTTTTGTGGCGATTATTATTATTGGACTTGAATTGGACGTATTGGATTTACGACCTTGGTTATTTGGATGTTATGGACCCTTTGGTACAAGAGACGAAAGGATATGTTGGACTTTGACTAATTTAACATATCTGGACCAGAACAAATACGAAATAGTCGATAAACCTAAATAACTAATGGATTACGCAAATGATATATCCAATTGTATTAAATAATTTTAAAATGTTAGCGTTGGTTAAATAATAAAATTAAAGAGTCGTTGACTCGGGAAAATGCTATATAAACAGGCAGGTCATGCCGAAATTTTGTAAAATCTTTTATAAACTTTTATCGTTTAAGAATTGTATTATATCTTAAAAACATTTTCAAACTTTATTATTTTCAACGTTATATTTTGAGAAAATGGGTAAATAGCCGAAACTAGTTATTTGTGTATTATTATTTATTTGAGTGAGTATTCATTTCTATTCGGTATCTGCTCTCCGAGTTATTCTTTCGCCTACTCTCGTCTTTCTTGAATTATCGTTCGCTCACGCCGACATGTTTCTTTCTATCTTTCTCATCACCCACACGAAACTTTTAAAAAAATCTATTTTTCTTTCAAACGCCATTTTTACAAAAAGCTTTTGTTCAAGCTTTGTTTATTGAGATATTCGAGTATAGTTTCTGAGTTATGCCATTTATATTGATTAGGTTGTGCTGAGGTTCGTTTGCTGTAACGCATTATTTGATCGGTTGCTATATCTCGTTTCCTACTGTTGTTAAGGTGTGATTCATAGCCCCACTTTTTATCTTTTAAATGTTTATAAACCCATGGGGTGAGATACATGCTTTAAATGTTTTATGAGCACAATTGTTTATTTTTGGTATGCTATTCCGGACTGTGATGCTAGGTAGCTTCTTCTGCTACTATTAAGACCCTCAGATCATGAGTCATTAGTCACTTGCGAGTAAACGCGAACTTAGTCTATAGGCCTATAGGATTGACCATCCCGCGCCGGTTGACCAAAGGTTTGGCAACGCGGGTGTACTACTTTCGATTTTGCCGGGTGTTTAGCAGTTCCCGGCCTTGGGGGCACTGTTATATTATGAAATTCCGCGATTATTGTTGATTTCAGTACAAAGTTACTGGTATTGGTTTGGTTAACGTCTTGCGTGTCATGAGCTTAGCATTACTACAATATGTATGCACAGGGATGCCCCTATATATTGTGTGTTACCTTGATTACCCGATATTTGCATTTGTTGCTTATATCATATGATTAAAAATATTGTGCTCAACTTTACTACTTAAACCTATGGATTACACTAAACCTTTGTGTTGACTTTTAAGCATGTGTTTCAAGTACTGCTATTAATAATGATTAGCTTTGAAGCTTAATGATTTGGGCATGGTGGAGTGGCTTGGACTGAGGAGGCTTTCTGTCAAGGCAGCTTAAATCATCTTTGCTACCTTTATTTTTCATGTCATTCGTAAAATCTTTGTGTGTCTTTATATCTTCCGCTGCTAAACTTTGTTATTTTTCCGCTGCAAACTCTTTTTACTTTTCCGCTGCTATTTTGATAAAGAGTCTATGTACTCTAAATGGTTTGTAAAACGAATGATGTGTTGTGAGACACTTTTAAATGTCCCGTGTTGTGGTCGTTAGCTATAAATGTGTCTGGTTTCTTTTTGTGTAATGCCCCTAGCTGTGTTGGCTGCCGTATTTGGGCTGGGGGTGTTACAGAGAATGGTGTCAGAGCATCGTTTATAGAGAACGAGCTCGCATTCGACTATAAACTTTTTCCTAGATTCAAAATGTTTTATGACAGATAACCGCCAGCCCTTCGTGCCACTTCGCGCCCTGGTATTTACATAAATTTTATATTATATACATGTTTTGATGTTAATATTGGTTTGGACTTTTCCACTATCATGCTTTGGCTTATAAAATAATTTTCCGCAAAAATTTTGCTAGTATTTTTATGTTTTCCTATACTCTTGTAGAGTATAATGTCTGTCCCAGTTCCCAACAGTCAGGTTCCAGTCCCACCAGTTGTTGACCCATTTCCTGTAAGAGGTGATGTTGAGTTGGATGTTGATGTTGGTTTGGATGATGAGGTAGGTTTAGAGGATTATGTTGGTATTGAGGATGATGTAGATGAGGAGATGGATGATGATGGTGATGAGAGCAATAATGATGATGGAGAGGATGATGAGGAGTTTATGGAGGAGGATTAGGATGTTCCCCTGCTGCCTTCGCCTGTTGTATCGGATTTGACTTACGAGTTGGATACACCTGAGACTTTGGAGCATGCTATGATTATCGAGGTGACATCGACAGAGGCCGTATCTACTGAGACTCTATATATGAAGTTGGAGAGTCGTCAGCAGGTAGGCGCGTTACATCTTCAGTGCTTAGGGATGAGTTGAGCCGATTGAGACAGGATATGACCTGGTGTCGAGGTCTCTACATGTCGATGGCCAGGAGCACGTGTTATCGACCGTCTACAGTCGTAGAGTTGATCAAGGAGAAGAAGGCAAGGAGGAAGGTAGAAGATAGATTGCATGTTGGCCTGTATAGACAGGAGGTTAGGATAGGCCCTGCAGAGGAGACGAATGCTGAGTTTCAGGGACGTTTGGATTCCTTGGATAGGAGGATGATAGAGGTTGGGAGGATGGCGAGACAGTTGTCTCAGAGAGAGTTGTATGTAGGTGACGACAGTCGACATTATGGTGCTAGTATTCGTAAGTTGTGGAGCGAGTTGCATGAGATGCATAGACAGACTTATGCTGAGAGGATGGCCCGCTTCAGGTCTGATGACAGTGTTGACATGATGGTTGTGTATGGATATCGTACAGGAGAGCGGTGATTGGATCATTTATAGTAGTTAGTGTCTTGATGGTAGTTTACCTAGTACGTGTTAAACTGAATAGTTCAGTTGGTAGATTTTATTTGAAACTTGTACTTGTTTTGAATATCTTGTAAGACCAATGTCAAGTATGAAATCTATGATGTATTATGGTGATGTACTGTTATTGATGTTAACTTATGCTATATTATGATTTTATTTGTGATGATGTGTTATCTTGTGCTATGATTCTGACACATTAATCAAATACTTACAAATGTTGTGCTTTGTATTGATTGATAGAATTATGCCTCCTAGAAAGATGACCCCCGCTGTCATTCAGCAGTTGATTGATGAGGGTGTTGCAACAGCACTTGCTAGGCAAGCAGGTGTTCCTCAGAATGGTAAACAGGCTAGAACTCAAGCTGTTCCCAACAACCATTTCTGCACTTTTAATGAATTCATGGATTGCAAGCCCATTACCTTCAAAGGAACTGAAGGAGCTGTTGGATTGACTTAGTGGTTTGAGAAGGTGGAATAGGTGTTTCAGAGGAGCAACTGTACTGAGGATAATAGAGTGAAGTATGCGACAGGTACGTTGTTGGAGCATGCCTTGTCATTGTGGAATGCTTATGTTCAAGAGAAAGGAATGGAGGATGCTTATAGTACTTCGTGGGATGATTTCAAGAAAGCTATGGTTAAGAAGTACTGTTCTCGTAGTGATTTGAGGAAGATGGATACCGAGTTCTACTATTTGGCTGTGAAGGGTTCTGATCTTGCTGCTTACGTGTGTTGTTTCCAAGAACTAAAGGTATTATGTGCTAATATGGTGCCAGATAATGAGAAGTTACTAGAGAGATTCATTAGTGGATTGCATGCAAGTATCCAAGGACTCGTGACATCGTACAATGCAGAGACTTTGGATGATACTATTAGCATGGCGAACGTCTTATGGATCAAGTGATTAAGCATGGTGCTGTTCAGAAAGGAAATCATTTTGACAATAAGAGGAAATGGGAGGATAACAGAAGGAACAACAACTTCAACAACCGCTACAACAACAATCAGTATTGTAACAACAATCACCACCACCAGCAGAATAGGAGACAGGAGACTGTTAAGGCATTTGTGGCCGTACCAGCACAAGGAGGAGTGAATGCTGGGCAGCAAGCTCATTGTGATAAGTGTTAGCAGTGTCATACTGGACCGTGTGCTGTGAGATGTATGAAGTGTCAGAAAGTTAGTCATGTTGCAAAGTTTTGTAGAGGAAGGGTTGTGGCGACAGGAGCAAATGCCCAGCCTGTGGTTACTTGTTATGGATGTGGAGAGCGTGGACACTTTAGGACTCAATGCCCGAAGAATGCTGGACAAGGAAATAGAGGTGCTCGTGGTAGAGTGTACATGATGGGAAATGGAGAGCCGCACAAAGATCTGAATGTTGTCACTAGTACGTTTCTTCTCAACGACCTTCGTGTTAAAGTTTTGTTTGATTCGGGTGCCAATATGAGTTTTGTGTCTTCTAAGATTGCGTCGTTACTCCGACTTACCCCGACCCTATTAGATGTTAGCTATAGCATTGAGTTAGCTGATGGTAACCTAGTTGACACCCGTACTGTGATCCGTGGTTGTACCCTAAATCTTTTAGATCACCCGTTTAGTATCGATTTGATGCTGATAGAGCTTGGAAACTTCGACGTAATAGTTGGGATGGACTGGTTGTCCAAGAATCAAGCGAGCATTGTTTGTGGAGAACGAGTTGTTAATATCCCTCTCAATGGTGAGATTTTGATTGTTCGAGGCGATAGGAGTGGAACTCGTCTGAATATCATATCGTGTATTAAGACCATGAAATACATCGAGAAAGGATATCACGCATTCCTAGCACATGTGGCAAAGAAGGAGTCAGGAGAGAAGCAACTCGAGGATGTTCCTATTGTGCGTGAGTTTCCTGAAGTATTTCCTGAAGACTTTCCGGGGCTTCTGCCCGCCCGACAAGTGGAGTTTCGCATCGACTTAGTTCCAGGAGCTGCACCTGTTGCATATGCACCGTATCGTTTAGTGCCATCAGAAATGGGGGAGTTGTCCAAGCAATTGCAAGAATTGTTGGATAAAGGATTTATTCGACCTAGTACTTCGCCCTGGGGAGCTCCAGTATTATTTGTGAAGAAGAAGGATGGATCATTTAGGATGTGTATTGACTACCGAGAATTGAATAAGTTCACAGTCAAGAACCAATACCCATTACCGAGGATTGATGATTTGTTTGATCAGTACGTTGCAGGGATCGAGTTACAATTCTAAGATAGAGTTGAGGTCTGGTTATCACCAACTCAGAGTTTGGGAAGAGGATATTCCCAAGACGGCATTTAGGACACGTTATGGTCATTATGAATTTCAAGTGATGCCATTTGGTTTGACCAATGTGCCCGCAGTATTCATGGATCTCATGAATCGAGTATGTAAGCCTTATTTAGATAAGTTCGTGATAGTCTTCATCGACGATATTTTGATCTACTCAAAGAGTGAGGAGGAGCACAAGCAACATTTGGCTACGATTCTTAAGTTGCCCAAAGACGAGCAGTTGTACGCAAAGTTCTCTAAGTGTGAGTTTTGGATTCGTAAGGTATAATTTTTGGGTCATGTGATTGATAGTGAAGTATTACATGTGGATCCTGCTAAGATTGAATCAATTGAGAAATAGGCAACGCCGATTAACGCCACAGAAATTCATCAATTTCTAGGATTTGTTGGGTATTACAGGAGATTCATCGAGGGATTTATAACAACCCACAAACACCCATTACTATCATTCCCATTACAAATACCTAGAGTAGGTATTTCACAGGTAAATTTTTGCTTTTTATATACATTACTACTTGCATGACTCACTAGACCTGCTCACGTATCTACACAAGCCAAATAACTCAACACTCACATCCTATAAACCCCAAGTATCTCAAGCATAAACTCATAACAACACCATAATAAGTAATTCACCAATCTAAAACACTAAACATAACACAAAACCCTAATAAACCCTAAACTAAAACTTAAGTAGGATTATATGCTTATCTGAACCTATATGCTTAGTTAAACTAGTAAGAATGTGTTCAAGGCTTAAGTAATAGTTTCTTTAGGAATATTAGCATATATTAGGACTATTAGGTTATAGAATAGAACCCTTAGAACTTAGATACAAACCCCCTAAACCCTAAACCATAACTAGGTCATAGATAACTAGAATTAGGTCTAAACCCTCCCAAAACTTCCCCACAGGTCACTACCACTTAGTATAAGCCTTTTAGAACTAGTTATTAGATACTCTTAGGACACTAACTTATGCACAAAACCATAGGATAAACCCTAGTCTCTCACTAAACCCACTTAGGACATTTAGGTTACAAAACTAGGTCAAACCTTTCCAAAACTTTCCCATAGGTTACCCACACTTAGAATAAACCCTTTAGGTCTTAGGATTAGTCACTAGATACACTTAGGAACTTAATTTAGGCACTAAACCTTAGGTAAAACCTTAAACACATAGTAAGTAGAAACTAGGTCTAAACTTAACTAAAACTTAGTAAAACCTAAACATAAGCAAGCAAGCACTCTACCACCACTCCTCAAGCAGCTTACGCACCTTATTGACACTAACAAGCTCCCTACCACACACCTTCATCACCTACTAAACTAATCTACCCTAAACCACCACTAACCCACCAAGCAACTTACAAGCACCTCCAAGCACCCTAGCAAGGTGGTGCATCACCTCCTTGTAAGCTACTTCTCAACACCTTTGACCAAAACCCCATACGACACCCATAAACACCTCAAACCACCTTAAACCGCCTCACCACCACCCTATACCCCCTAAGCAGCTTACAAACACCTCCCCTCCACCGCATACCACCTTGTGGCCACCAAGGAGCCTCGTCACCTCCTTGTCACCCTAAAACCCTAACCGACTCTCAAACCGCCATATAGCCCCCATAGCTCATCCCCATCACCATGTAGCTTCACCACATCACCTACTAGCTGAGATTACTCATCCCTACCCCTCTCGACACCTCATGCACCCGTTTTCTTGGTCCCCAAGGCTTACGAGCCTATAAATACCCTCGTACCCCCTCCATTTCCAAACCACACCTTCACACACTTCTTCACCTCAAATATTCTGGTCTTGGTAGTAGTATAAGAGTCCTAGTAAGTGGTGAGGTGAAAAGTGAACCACTTTTAGGGGGTCATTTAAGCCCGGATTCGTGATTATTTGATTAAATATTGCCCTAAATCGTTCCTTTTGTCATTTTAGGTACTTTTGGAGAGAAATCTGGAAAAGGAAGCATTTTGGACGTTTTTGGAGCATAAAAGTGAAGAAAACGGCAAAGTCTTAATTTTCCTTGTTGGGAACAGTACCTGACGGCACAACTTTCTTAATGACGGCGTCAAGAATTTCAAAAGAGGTGGATGTGAAAAATACACGTGACGGTCCAGAGGATTTTTAACTATAGGACCTGACAGCGTCACCAAGGCCGTCAGGGTCAAAATACTAGTGACGGCCCAAAAGAAATTCCTACATGACGGCATCAAAATCAGATCTAGGCAATATGATTTTTAATAAGACAGCGAGTTGACGGCGTCACAAATTCCTTCTTGACACCGTCACCTTGTAAAATCTATATATAGTTTTCCAAATTTCATTCATTAGTGTGCAACTTTGATGGAAAAACCCTAAGTCGAATTTTCTAGCTTTTTCAAGGGTTTCAACCTTTTGAATCTTTCATGTTCAATTGGAGACAAGTACTCTTTCAAATCAATCAATATGTCTATGTGTTGTTTGATTATATCTTACGCTTGTCTTCTATTTAACATGCTAGGCTAGATTTCCTTTGTGTTTGCTTAGACGTAGTGAAACCTAGATGTTTATTATGGGGTGATTGCTTGTTTATAGTTGTTACAGATGATTGTATTCGATGTTAGGCTTAAGAAAACTGGCAGACTTCCATTGGTAACTTGCTTGAACGTCTTAAGAAACATGATCGAAGGTGTACTACGATTTTTGGTTGTATTTAATGCGTAGAAGAATTCTAATGATCCCATGTTAGGAGCTTCTAACGGCTCGACATAGGAGTGAAGTAGGATCCTATAGAGTTAAGGAATATTGTACACGGCCCTACGACTAGTATTAAGGAATATGACCCGTCATCCGTGCAATAGTATAATAGTTTTATTTTCATTTCATTTATTTTATTTTGATTGCATCTTTAGATAACTTGGGTTAGTTGGCTAGCAACAAATTCCGCCCACTCTTCCAAAACCCGAGATTTTTAATTGCTTTTTATAAAATATAAAAATACAAAAAGAATCATCCCTCACCTCTAGATCTAGTTTAGTAGGCTTTCTAATCCTAGCGAAACTATTCCTGAGTTGAACGATCAATCCCCCGGTACTTGTCACTATACTATACTACAACGATCAGGTACATTGCCTGGTGGGGGTTGTAAGCTTCTCAAGATCCCTTGAGAGGTAAAACCTTTTGTGAGGGTGTAATTCCCACGCATCAGTAAGCTTAGAAGTCGAGTGGTATAGCCTTGCATGCTTGTTGTGTTGATACGAGCCCTAGAAAAACCCTAACCCTAGTTTTCACCCACGTAAACCCCCCCCCCTAGCCAAGTAAGTCTTACATTTAGTTAATTTAGCTTTAGTCTTAGGATAGATTTAGGATGCCTTAGATAGCTTAGATACCCTTGCATGAGCCTAGAACCATTTTACTTGCTAGTTTACGTATTAAAACCCTAGATCGAGTCATATACTTGCGTGCATGCTATAAGTCATTAATTTAGGTCATACACTAGTTAAACATAGCTTAAATAAGTTAAAATAGGTAAAACATAGGCTAGAAAGCTTAAATACTAGATAAAATATAAGTTACATGCATATTAGGACTAGTTTTGCAATAGTTTACATGCATAAGGGTATATATCATAAATTCCTAAAGTTATAAATTCTGGGGACTGTTTTGACCTTTCCTAGAAGTTATAAGTAGTAAGGACTAGTTTTGCATAATATTAAAACCCTAGGATAGATAATAACATAAGTATAAACTAAAAAGGACTAAAAACGTAAATAGTATAAAGTTAAAGGTCTAAAATGGCCTAAAAGGTTAATTACATAAAATATAAAAGTCTAGGGACTAGTTATGTCAAGTATAGATAGTTATTAGTATAAGTAATATAAGTAATATAAAACTTAGGGTAGAAAACGTAAATATATAAACTATAAGGGTAAAAAGTAAAAATACCATATAAGTATAAAACCTAAATAAAGTTAGAAGCATAACACAATACTATGGAGCTTCATGCGAGGAGTACTATGTGGATATTTTGTTTTTGACGAGTTTGTGGGGTTTACGAATTAAAGTGCTCTGACTCCTCGAACGATTATTGCATATACTTCTGAGATATGATGGCCCGAACGGTGATATCATTATAACTAAACCCTAATAACAACATAACTCAATAATATGGAACTTTGTGTTAGGAGTATTAACTTCTAAATTATGATGGCCCGAACGGTATTATGTTGATAACATAATACAATAGTAGGGAGCTTCAAGTGAGGAGTTATATACTTCTGAATTACAATGGCCTGAACGGTGTTATGTTATATCTAAAACATTAACAAACCTAAAAACAATAACTTAAGAAATATAAACATAATAACTAAAGCTTGACATACATACAAAACCAACAACACACAAGGATACGTGAGTAAGGCGGTCTAGTTCCCGAGTCACTATTTGCATTACTTAGATTACTCTACACCCAGGTGAGTCTTCATAGCCTTACATCTTTTTAAACTTTCACTCTAAATGCTTTTATAAACCCTGTAAGGGGGATACATGCTAAATGCTTTACTTAAAACTGAATACAAGTCTTTTTCTTTGGTTGTTTGCACGAGTAAACTAACTGCCACCACTATATAACCAAAATTCATGAATTTAATCGTTTGGGACGTTTTATCCAAACAAGCGCGAATATAGTTGATAGATCTATTTGAGTTTGACAACTCCCGTTGGTATTAACACCCCACTAGGTGGTACCAATAAGTACTATATTTAAATCCACTCAAGGTATAACTTTGGCAAGTTATCCTTCTATCCCCTCATGTTGGGTCTGCAGCCCACATGACTCAGATCATTAAGGTGTGATTCATGAGCTTAGTGCAACCTACTAAACTCCTGATAATTGTGCATGCATCACAATTATCACAAAAACTTGCATTTTCCCAGATGGGTGTAACAACTGAACCCAGGGAACTTGTATACTAACCCCTAAACCTATGATTCTCACTCAACACCTAGTGTTGACTTTTCAAGCATGTATTCTAGGTATATTACTTCTATGGACCTATGGCGGAAGGAGGTACTGAACTTGGAGGACTTTTCATGGTTATCATTCAAACACAACCAACCTAACACTTAGATTTTTGGGACCTCAACAAAATAAAAGTATATCTTTTATAATTAAAACTCTGATAATTATGAATGATAACTAAATTTTCAAAACATCTCTTTTCGAGTCGTTTTCTATTACTGTATCTGTGATTCTATGAAGTAATACCCCAAACACTTTATCCGCTGCGATCAGTGAAAAATGGGGGTGTTACAGATTGGAATCAGAGCTTCAGTTGTAGAGAACAAGGTCAAAACCTAAACTACAACTATTTTTCCTAAACCCAAGGATGTTCTTAGTACCTCTGCCATCCTCCATAACCATATGTGCTAAGGTAAGTATAATAATTGCCTGCTTAACTGCTAAATGATTTACAATATTTTCTTTATTATATAGTTATGTCTACTCCCCTCTACTCTACCCCTATCTCATCTAGTCCACATCCGGAGAATGATCTTTCCTCTCCGAATGTACTAGATTATTCCCCTAAACCCTATAACTTAGAAGACTCTAGGAATAGTTTAGATAACCCTAATTTAAAACACATAAGAGATTTCTATGCTAAGACATCACCCCTGCCTCCCCTAAACCCTATTATACATCCACTTTTTCCTACCCATAAAACAGAACCCCATGGTTTCTTTCTCCCGAGAGAACAATATATACCTAAACACGCTATCCCCACCTATACCCCTAGATTTGACTTTAGGAAACCCTATACCTTAAACCCTACCCCTTACTTAATAAACCCTCCCATTCCATATTGGAAAGATGAAATTGGAGAAAAACCCTCTCGGTTGACTCTAGAAGATAAGGAAAACCAATTAGAGGAGATTTTAAATAATTAGATGAAATTTTTCTTGATCTCCTTGAGAAGATAGAAAAAGGTCATAATAATAATAACTTAGATAATCAACCTGACTATAATAGTTTAAGAAAGGATTTAACAGAAAACACTTTTAAAATAGCTAAAATACAGAAAAACCAAATGAAACATCACCATAAAATAGCTTTTGCCCGCTTTAGGATTTGCACTTTAGAAAAGATAATAGATAATGATGAGGAAAACTTAGAAAACACTAACACATGGAATTAGGAAATTAGGAAACTTTAGAAAACCTTAAGTAGATAAATAACCCTAGGAGACATGCCTTAGAATAGTTAGAGCCATTAGGATAAATAGAATAGGAAATAAATAAAATAAGTTAGGATTTAGAAACTACCTGGTACCCCTCAATTAGGATAGATTAGATAACTAGACTTAGGATTACCCTTCACCATAGAAAACCCTTTGGAAAACCCATAACCTACCCTTAACCCTTACCCTTAACCACCCCGATGTCTTAGGTAAATAGAATCTCTAAACTGTTTTAAATTTCTCTTACTCTAACCCTTTTCAACTCTTTTTCCTCTTACCGATGGTGAGAATCCTCATTCTTCACCATAGAGATCTAGTTAGAGATCTACCCCTAACTATTCCATATGCAAATATATGATCCTCATATATAAGCATATTCCTACTCTTTATTCCTCTTAGATTACTATGATACCCGAGCTAGTTTTCCCCAATCCCCTTTAGTAAACTGATGCGTGGGAATTGCACCAGGCTTTACCTCTCGAGGGATCTCGAGAAGCTTACAACCCCCACCAGGCAGTGTACCTAATCGTTGTAGTATAGTATAGTGACAAGTACCGGGGGATTGATCGTTCAACTCAGGAATAGTGTCGCTAGGATTAGAAAGCCTAAAAACTAGGTCTAGAGGTGAGGGATGATTCTTTTTGTATTTTTATATTTTTATAAAAGCAATTAAAAATCTCGGGTTTTAGAGGAGTGGATGGAATTAGTTGCTATTCAACTAACCCAATAACTACGATGCAGTCAAAATAAAATAACAAAAATGTAAATTAAAGCTAATTACTAATATGGTGTGAACAATAGATGGGAGAATTGTGTTTACTTAGATTTCACTACTCCCTAGATATCTTTTACAGGTTAATTGTTTGTTACAGTTGCGTGGATGACGGGTTATATTCCTTAATACCAATTGTGGGGTGGCGTACGTACTTCCCCAACTCTATAAGCTCCTACTTCACTCCTATGTCGAGCATGCAAGAAGCTCCTAACATGGGATCACTAGAATTCGCTCATGCATTAAATACAACCATAAAAACCTAGTACGCATTGGTTCATGTTTTTTAAGACGTTCAAGCATGTCACACAATGGAAGTCTGTCAGTTTTCTTAAGCCTAACATCGAAATCATTCATCCATTACAACTATAAACAAGCAAACAACCTATAATCAACATCTAGATTTCATTACATCTAAGCAAACATACAAGAGATCTAACCTAGCATGTTAAAATCAAGACAAGCGGAAGATATATTCAAACAACACATAGACATATTAAATGAATTGAAAGAATACTTATCTTAATTGAACATGAAGGATTTCAAGGGGTGAAAACCCTTGAAAATACTGTTAAAAACGAGCTAGGGTTTATTCAAGTCGACCTTGAAATTCTCCTCTCCTTTAGAATGAAAATTACAAAGACTATATATAGATTTCCTAAGGTGACGGCGTCAAGAAGAAAGTTCTGACGCCGTCAACCCGCCGTTAAAAATATAATCGGATTGCCTAGATCCAGATATGATGCCGTCATGTGTATTGCTGCTCTGGGCCGTCACCACTTTTACTCTTGACGGCCTTCATTTGACGCCGTCACGTTTCCACTGGGCCGTCACCATTTTTGTTCTTGACGCCGTCAGGTACTGTTCACAGCAAGAAAAATTGAGACTTTGCCGTTTTCTTCACTTTTATGCTCCAAAAACGTCCAAAATGCTTCCTTTTCCAGAATTCACTCCCAAAGTACCTAAAATCACAAAAGGAACGATTTAAGGCAATATTTGATCAAATAATTCAAATTCCGGCTTAAATGACCCCCTAAAAACGGACCATTTTTCGCCTCATCATATACCCTTACACTTGAGATTTGCTTGTCCTCAAGCAAATGCGCTTTTATTCTAGTCAAAATACAAGTTAGGGGTCATTTAACACTAATATAAAAGTAATTACAACAAATAATCATTCCACTAAAGACCAAAGACAAGCATGGAGGTCATATACTAGCACCTCACAAATAGTGTTTAGATACTCACATCTCTCGGGTGTAATAAAGTATATCATAATATGGAAATGGAAAACATATCTCACTAACTGTCATAACAAAATAGATTACCATAGGCTTGGGAAAGGATCAAAACTCCACCACATGGCATAAGCACCTAGGATAAACTATCAAAGAAGTCTTTTTAAAGGGTTATAACGTTAGGTGTAGGGATATGGAATATACGGTTTGTTTGGATATAGGCAATCTTTACTGGTCAAGAGTTAATCATCTTGGTTAATTACATGTACAATATGGCGTTGCTAAGCCAAGACTCGACTCGACTTAAGCTAATAAATCAAAAATAACAAAAACATAAAATAAACATAGAATGAAACGGGATGGTAGTCCGTATGTTTTTTCTCTTTTCTCTTTTTCTATATTTTTTTTCTTTTTCTCTTTTTTTTTTTTTTTTTTTTTTTTTTTTTTTTTTTTTTTTTTGCATACACTTTTACCCTACCATCCAAAATAATACATCATAGGGAATGAAAATTCCTCTTACACTTGAATTTTTACATACTTTACAATAAACTACTCTAATGACTCGAATTAAGATAATCAAAACACTTGGAGTACTTTTAAGATTAACGCACATATGGGGGTAATAATATGACGTTCTTCCCCATTACTCCATAACATTAGTACTTTACCCATGAGTCTCAATCATCCCTAAACAATATGTACAAGGATATGACTCGACTTAGCAACCATGTAATCAATTAGATAATTAACTAAGGGTTCAAACAAATAACAATAATGCACTAAAGATGAGTGCACACACGGAAGGCTAAGGCGATTTGGGTGTACATTTAAGTGGGGTGTAACAAATTCTTCCTTTAAGTAAGATGCTTAAAGTTAGAAACGAAAAGATAGGCTCGGAGGGGTGTACTAGGGGTTTCGTGTACTAAAAATGAGTACAACGCTAAGGTGTGGGAAAAATTAATTGACTTTACCAGCCAAGTAATATGACTTAAATGGTCAAGTAATTATGATACGGGTTTAACACAAGGGTGATCCTAATGCCTCTTATCATGTAGTAAATCCAACTACACGAATGTAGTCTCACTAGCGGTCTCGGGGTGCATCACTAACGCAAGTTCTAGAATCTAAATGCTACCGGTACACTCATAAGCACTAATAGTAAATGTTTTTCCTATCAAATCTAAAGGCGAACCTCACATATTTGGGTGGAAAATTTTTCTGAATGATACGGTTTTGTGCTAGTCATATGATCTCCTATCCATGAGACGCTTGCTATGGCTAAAGTTTCACTCCTAAATGTTGTAAAAAAATTTAAATTTGGCGCTAAAATTACACTAACAAGTATTTCTCATAGTTTTATTACACATCTACCATCAAACAAACAAACTTAAGTGAAAGTGTATACTATAAGGTATCATCATTTTACCCTCCCCTTACACTTAGGATGAACATTGTCCCCAATGTTCAATTAAAGATTGTAAAAGCAAAACAAGTAAAAAAATGAAATCAAATACTCCCTTGATTCGCTCGGTATGGATAGTGTGGTAACAAGGTTAGATCTTCCTCCAATAAAATGAACCATCAAAGCTTCCCTTCCAGAAATATAAATCATCTTCTTGTCATACATAACCTGTTAAACCTGAGAAAACAAACAAGGCAACCTCGTGTAAAATTGGCGGCAATCTATATAAACTAATAAATCCTAGAAAACAATGTAAGATATAATGCTTGTGGAATGATGTTTGCAGATTTCCTGGAGTTTATAAAACTAAAGATTCAACAAAAACTTTAAGACTCCGTTAGATAAACAAAACTAGCAAAATTTCCAGATTTTTACACATGACGCCGTCAGGAATTTCTTCCTGGCGCCGTCAGAAGTGACCTGCAGAAATCTTTACGTTAAGTTTCCGGAAAATTTCTGGAAAACTTATGTCCTACTTCCTGGAAAATCCTACAAAACATCATTATGACTCGATACAAGCATTTGACTCTAACAAATACGAATATACATGTCCATTTAATATTGTGGAGAATCATGATCAATTTTGTTTCTTAAAAACATATTCGGGGTTTCCCCTTACACTTATCTTTTGCGAAATACCTTCGGATGAAGTTAAGACTAAGCCAAACGACAAAATAAAGTATTTTCACCATTTTATTTTTGAAACACGATCTACCAACAAATAAAGTAAAGCATGCATACAGAAACAAATAACAATAAAACAAAATAAAAATAAAACAAAGCATGGGTTGCCTCCCAAGAAGCGATTTTCTTTATTTACGAGTCTTGTAGCTAGACTCAAGGTCATGGGTTACTACGTGATATGGGTGAGTTCCTCATTGAGGACATCTTTGGGATCAAACTTAGGTTTCAACTTCCTATCGGTTTTCTTAGTGCGGTATGACCTTTCAAACTTTTCTCCGTCCGGATCATACAAAATCATCTTCATGTGCCATGATCCGTCACCCTCCTTATGTGGCTTGTCCCACCTCCATTTACACTTATCCCCCTCTCTCTCCACTTTTTCATCTCTATGTTAATAGGCATTACGCTTAAAAACTCAATCATTTTCCTAAAGACTAGGGGGTGCTCAAAAGGATCTAGCTCTTCATCTCTAGCTATGAGTTGTTCCACCGAATGTATTTGTAACACCCCGCCTTATTGACCACAATATTGTCCGCTTTGCCCGAAGGCTCACGGCTTTGTTCTTGTGGCCCTCATGTGAAGACTTCCCGGCAGGTCACCCAAGCCAGTACTACTCTCACATGAGCACGCTTAACCGTATGGCCGATTAACCGTTCCACCACAAAACGCGTTGTGTCATATAAGGCGAATGTTAACATATATGTCCCAGCATCACTCCAAGTCACAGCCAATGTGAGATTTGCCTGGGGTATTACATTCACCCCCCGTAGGGACTCATCGTCCCCGATGAAGTTTGCCCCACATCCTGAACGGCTTGGAGTGGCTCTGATACCATCTGTAACACCCCGCCTTATAGACCACAATATTGTCCGCTTTGCCCGAAGGCTCACGGCTTTGTTCTTGTGGCCCTCATGTGAAGACTTCCCGGCAGGTCACCCAAGCCAGTACTACTCTCACATGAGCACGCTTAACCGTATGGCCGATTAACCGTTCCACCACAAAACGCGTTGTGTCATATAAGGCGAATGTTAACATATATGTCCCAGCATCACTCCAAGTCACAGCCAATGTGGGATTTGCCTGGGGTATTAACACCCCCAAAATCGGATCCAGCGGAAGCATACATGTTACTGGGGTGCTACTCAATCGGTATCATAACACAAGTACAAAGAACGGTTTTTATCTTAACTATTTAGAATAACTTTCATTATAAAAAATATTCCATTTTACATCGTTTCAAAAATAGTGCGGAAATACAGGCCCATATAAGAGTTTAAGCGGTCCCAAATATATGTCAGAGTTGTCTATGACCATGCCATGCCATGCCAAAGCCTTCAATAGTTAGCTATTGCCTTAAACCTGAAAATACATGCTAAAAAAGTGTCAACACGAGGTTGGTGAGTTCATAGGTTTATAATAAAACAGTAGTATTGTGAGTTCAATAGAGTTTTGTGACCATTGTGTGGCTCACAATGTCATGAAAATAGTGTTTACCTTACAGTAAAATCATAATTGTGGACCATGAGTAGAGTGTGTGATCATTACAACGAATATAATGTCACATGGTAAAATAATTTATTACGCTAGCACTAAGTTCATGCAACCGAAGCTATAACAGTGTGCATGCTCAAAGAGCATGGAAAATATATAGGGCCCGGCAAGTGTTTATCCCAGACACTTGTGTTTCGACATGGTATACGTTCGCGTTTGCCTATCCGGTCAAACCGAACGGGGGAGTTACCCCCAATAGATCTATTTATAACATTCGCGCTTCCCAGCAGGAATTAACGGTTCATGAGGTGGGCATAATTGGGACATAACAGGGCTTAGGCTAATCCGCGTAATAGTTTAAATAAAGCATAAGGTTCAGTGTGGTCCATAAAAGTGTTTGCATAAAAGCAATTGTCATTCAAAAGAAGTGTTTGCGTAACAGCAATGATTTATAAAGTGTTTTGCATATAAGCAATAGTTCATAGAGTGTGTAGCACAAAAGCAATAGTTCATAAAGTGTGTTGCATAAAAGTAATAGTTCATAAAGTGTGTTGCATGTTTATAAAACACTTGCGTATGTGAGAAAATAATCAAGTATGCAACCAATATTCACATAGGTGCATTTGAATAATCAATCAAGTATTCAGAGAAACAGTAGTGTTTAAGTAAACAATTGCACATTCAAATAAAACAAGCATTGAGTTTAGTTAAAAACGAGCATGTATTCTCCCCCAAAAACAGTTATAAAACAAGTAAAAGTAGGGGTCATGAACTCACCTCAGCAATTAGCAGTCAGATAGTGCAATAAATCAGATAGTGTTCAGCACCAACACGCGACCTAGATTAGTAAGGCAAGTTTAGTTTATAGTTTCAAGTTTGAGACTCGATGAAGTTTAAAAGTTTTAGAGTGTTTGCGTTATTGTTGCTTGTGTGGCAGCATTTAAGTTTAGAACAATTTTCTAAATGTTTGTAAGTATTGGCTCTTGGAAGTGCATAAGTATACATGTACAAATATTAAAAAGTATCAAGAACGAATAAGTCTTTGGTTTGTCGGTAACCGAAGGACGATGTATGGAAAGTAATCACAAATAAACAGTAGACGAATTCAGATTATAAGAATGTCGTTTAAAAGTATATACGTTTATAATTGTTAGTCAATAATAAAAGTATGTTAAAATTATACTTTAAGTAAATCGTTTTAGTAAAGAGTTTAAAAAAAAAATACACTTATAACTTATAAGTGGTTTTAGAAAATTGGGCGTGACACGCGTATACGTTTTGATTGTACATGGTGAGTAAGTGTCACAATAATTAATAAACTTTTGTTAATAAAATAAGTTTCGTTTAGTTTGAATATATCATCCTACGCTATATGGATAAGGATTTGAAAACTTAAGTTTTGATTATAGTTATAGTTTGTAATATGTGTGTAGATTTAAAGTATGTTTTGAAATAATGTCGGGAACGAGTAGATGAGGGAGTCGTGAATGAGCCGCGAGATAAGCCGACGAAAACAAGCAACTTGACTCAATTCCTATTACAATCCGAATTTACATTTAACCTTAACTCATTTGTTATGTCATATTAGGTAGTTGTAATAGGAAGTAAAGTGTTTTAACAAACCATTTTATATAACCGAATTCAAACGCACCCTTTTTTGGTTTAGGTGGGCTGTGGCCCAAGGCGAAATCTACATCCGTACCCTTTAGTCTCAACTGGGCTTGGCCCAAGCTGTGGAGGATAACAGGCAGGTCACGACAAAGTGCAAAGTTTTAATGCATCCAGTTTTGACTCGACAAATAAAACCAAGTTATTCACTTCTAGAGTATGGATCTTAACGCAAAGGAAGTGAAGCAGATGTTTGATGCCAAGCATCGAGTGACCGAGTTTAAGCAGTCCGATCATACTTTCGGCCCAAGAATTTTCACAAGTGGTAAACAAAACGCAGACTTGAGTTTTTATTTGTTTTCCCTTGACACTGCCACAACCATTACCAACTTGAATTTCATGTTTAGACTAAGTTTTTGCTTGCCGTATTTCGACTCGACAAGGAACCCAATGAAAACTTAACAGGTTTTTGACACAAGTTTAGGAGATACAAAACAACACAAACAAGTGAGGGAAAACCATTTCTTTCGGCTTAACCGAAACGACTCCAATTCATTCTTAACAATAAGCCACTAGATTAAGCAAAACCACCATAACAACTTCCAATTCCGAGCCAATATCAAAACCAGTTTTGACTTGTCAAAAATCACCACCACACAAGGTTTAACAAGCCGATAAACAAATGACGCATAAAAAAATTTTTTTTTGATTATACATATCAACAATTTGTCATTCTTATTTGAGTCGACTTAAGTTTTCACCCAAAACCATCTTAATTCATCATCAAAGATGAACAACAATTGCTACCGATTTAATAATAATAAAAACTCATTACGCATAATTTATGACTTAAATCGGTTTGCTCAAAAGAAGTTCGACCAATTCAAAAGCAATTCTTATAACAAGATTAAATGATTAATTCAACTAACATTAAACATAACAGTTTATATATATATATTCGAAAGAGGATATCGAAACAAGGGTTTGGGATTTCTTACAATACGAGATTCGACTGAGAGGAACTAACAAAGACTTTAGAACAATAAACCCGATCCGATCCAAGCAAGCTAACCACCACAGGAGTCCCTTTTGATTTGAGATCAATTTTGAGTGAAGTTTTTGTGAGTGTGGCTAGACTTGTGGATCATTCGGTAAGATATAAAGAATAAAAACGAGTATGGTTGATTCCTCTCTTCTTGATGTCAGTGAGCTTATAACCAAAAAAGGGTAGTCGTCCCCTCATGGCTTCATCTGAAATCGCTGATTTCATTAGGAGACAAAGATTTTGAAGCTTGTTGTGACCACCTGGTGGTTATACTGAGAAGCAAAAGAGGGGAGGCAGCGGCTTAGGCGGATCTGGTTTTGGTCTTTTGATGATTTCATTTTCTTGTTTGTATTATTTTAGAGAGAGAGAGAATGGCTGTGTTATGGAAATGTTAAAAGGAAGATGGGAAATTGATAAGGTCGGTGACAGTTGTGGGGATATACACAAGGACCGATTTTTGTAGTTACTCTTTTATTAATTTTGCTTCTCCCCTTTTGTTTTAAATACACTTGGTATTTATTTTGTATATTTACTTTTGAGTGTTAACTTTTGTATACTTTGTAATATTAGGAGACGAAAGAAAAGTGTATAAATATTGTGATGTGAGTTATGCAACGGTTCTTAGTTTTGCAATACTCGCGGATATTCAAACATATTTCAAGATTTGGTTGGGTTCCGGTTTGTTATAGATAAAACCCTGGGTAGTCGTGAATACTACCTGTGTTGTTTCCAAGTGTGATTTTATAATAAATATTATAAAATTATTGTTTTTCAGTTTGATTTCAACAAATGTGAGTGTTTGCCTTACTAAATTAGTGCTGGTACACGTGTGGTGTTTGGTGCGAGATAACCTCTCGTGTGTGGTCAACAATGATCAGCAACAGGTAGAAAATGACACAATCACATTTTCTCATAAAATAACCAATGTAGTGAGTTACTGAAATTTACAGTGTGTGGGTTTATTTCCTGAAATAGTTATGTAAGCTCATGCACGCTTAGATAAATAGTTGGGTAATAATAAATTGACATTTATTATTTAAAATTAGTTTAAAAAAAATTCGGTTTGTTACAGTCACACCTCCTTAAATGGAATCGCGTCCTCGCGATTCAAGTCAAGTTACCCATTATGGTCAAAAAGAGATGAGTATATACGCAAGAGAATTCATCTTCACGTTTCCCCATGTGAATTTCAGGTGAGTTTCTTCGAACTTTGTCGATAGGGATGGGTTTTGGTTCTTTGTTGAGAATTTGTAGTTGGGTATACTGATGCGACTTCAAAAGACTCATAATTTCAGTAAAACAGTGTTTAGACATGGTGTGGGTAAAACCATGTCTCAAAGTTAATATTTAGTCACCCTTTTAATATACAAAAGTCTCAATAAAGTATGACCAGAGAAATTTTGGCACATCAAATGGGTATCTCGGGAAGAATACCATTACGAGTGTTGTGGTTTCTATAAACGTATTTCAAAAAGGAAAATCCTTAAAAAGCAGAGATGTCAAGGAAAATGTGTAGTCAGGTATGTTTATTTCAACAAATTTAATGTGCTTAATGACGGAGTCTAGTTGTCAAACCTGAGTGGGGTTCGATGTTTAATATCAAGCAAATTTTCATAAACATGAGTATTTAATTTACCTTAATAGTACCTAGAGGTGGTAACATAATGTGCTTTTCAATTGGGCAATTAGTTCACATGGTGATTGCAAAATAGTTTATAGAACGGGTTGTACAATAGTTTATAGAGTAATAGGAAAACAATTTATCATTTGTAAAATTGTAGCAAAATTGATGTTTCGTTTTGTGATTTAGTAGCAAAGCAGTTCATAGGGTAGTAAAATAGTTTACAAAATGTAGTAAGGCTTGTAGGATAATTACAAAATGCTAGCGAAACTGTTTGTTAGTTTATAGAATCCTAGTGAGGTAATGAATCGATTTATTAAATCACGATAAAATAGTTGTAAAGATTCGTAAAACAGTTTATAGGCCAGTAGGAAAATACTTTATTGTTTATAAAGTAGTAGCAGGGTCAAAATCTTGATAGCAGTAAGAGATTTTGTAAGATGACTGCAAAATGGTATGTAGAATAACCAAAAATAGTTTGTATGCTAATAGTGATACAGTTTATTATCTTATAAGAGGGTAGTAAGGTAGACAACAATTATTTCCAAGGGATGAGTGAAGGACTATGTGTGCAGGGTTAGGTGTTCCAAAGATGGTGGTTTGGGTTACTACATAAAGTTTTGAAGGTTTCTGTTGGGTATAGGATCTCTGCTAAATGTGGAGTTTGGCAAGTTTAGAGTTTGGCTCTGAAGGAGGGTGTTGATTGCTACTAGCAATCAGTTGGTTGTCTAAGTAGTGTACTTAGTACTTAACAAGGAAGGTACAACATCGATTGAATGTAGGGTTTGAGGTGGAGGTGACTGTAACACACCCAGCTTATGATAAAAGAGTATTCCAGTTAAGAGAAAAGTATTGTGATGCCAGTGTGTTGTGTGTGAATGTTCATGTTATGCAATGATTATGTACACACACAAAAAAAATTTTGAAATCTTCATGAATCAAGTAGAAAATCAATCTGGACATAATTCTAGTATAACTACTCTCAGTGTAGCAAAATTCACCTCTGAGTCGGACATAGGTGATCAGGCTATGTCCCACTGTCCCTGGTCGAATATAGGTGATCAGTCTATATTCCACCGAGGTTCAATGAATTTCGAAATACTCATCTTAGTTACACTAGTAATATATTTCATACTTTAAAAGACAATGTTTTATCATAAGTAAGGCAGCAGGCTTGGCAGGCAGGCATGTACCGGTCATAGGGTCAAGTTTTTGCAAAAGTAGTTATAGTCTAGGTTTTAAAAATACCCAGTTCTCTATAACCAAGGCTCTGATACTAATCTGTAACACCCCGCCTTATAGACCACAATATTGTCCGCTTTGCCCGAAGGCTCACGGCTTTGTTCTTGTGGCCCTCATGTGAAGACTTTCCGGCAGGTCACCCAAGCCAGTACTACTCTCACATGAGCACGCTTAACCGTATGGCCGATTAACCGTTCCACCACAAAACGCGTTGTGTCATATAAGGCGAATGTTAACATATATGTCCCAACATCACTCCAAGTCACAGCCAATGTGGGATTTGCCTGGGGTATTACATTCACCCCCCGTAGGGACTCATCGTCCCCGATGAAGTTTGCCCCACATCCCGAACGGCTTGGAGTGGCTCTGATACCATCTGTAACACCCCGCCTTATAGACCACAATATTGTCCGCTTTGCCCGAAGGCTCACGGCTTTGTTCTTGTGGCCCTCATGTGAAGACTTCCCGGCAGGTCACCCAAGCCAGTACTACTCTCACATGAGCACGCTTAACCGTATGGCCGATTAACCGTTCCACCACAAAACGCGTTGTGTCATATAAGGCGAATGTTAACATATATGTCCCAGCATCACTCCAAGTCACAGCCAATGTGGGATTTGCCTGGGGTATTACAGTATTTTGTCTATGAAATATTTTTCTAGGTAGAATGGGCGTTGAGGTCCTATAAAGTTTCTTTCTATCCAAGGTCCATATCTAGATGGTCTCCTATTCATCTCTACCCAATGTGGTGTTGGTTCATCCTCACAATCATAGCTATGTTTCTTAACATCACATACCGACCAAGTATCGCCCTCACCTACCGCTATCTTAGACTTCTTACAATCTATCATGGCGCTAGCGGTTGCTAAAAATCCTCTTCCTACTAATAATGGGCATGTAGTGTCACTAACCATATCTAGGACGTGAAAATCCGCTAAAATAGTTAACTTCCCTACGTGAACAACTACATCCTTAATCATCCCAACCGGGTGGGCAATACTCCCATCTGCGAGACCAATTAATACATCCGTTTCCTCTAACTTTCATAGCTTGAGAGTGGTGAAAAGGGATAAGGGAATTAAGTTGAGACTTGACCCTAAATCGGCTAGTGTGTCGAAAGCCTCGGATCTTCCTATCTTTCAAGGCAAAACAAATATACCCGGATCATCAAGCTTCTTAGGCAACTTGTTTTGAATGAAGGCGGTCCCATTTTTACCTAGTTTAAATTTCTCATATTTTTCTAGGAGGGCACTATAGTAGGGAGCACGGGCTAAGACATCAATGACGGGGTGTTCAAGGTGGAGCTCCTTGAATTCATCGTGAAGGTCTTGCGTAGGAGGTGTTTCAACTATGCTTTTGACCGATTTGATATCGGTTGTTTTATTTGATTGGTCCTTTTGAAGAATTTGGTTTTGCTTGAAACACGTGCTCATTGATTTAACCGAGTAGTATTGAGGACAAGAAGTGGGTGACGAAACTGATGATATGGAATTAACGTTTAGTTTCGGGTTCTTGACCGTGTCGCTTGGGAGTGCTCCCATTTCTCGGTCATTGAGAACTTTCAACAATGTGTCAATTTTGGTGGTCATCTCGCTTTGCTTTTGTTTGAAATCGGCTTCAAACTTAGATATGCGAGCTTCTTGAGATGCCATAAACTTGGACATCAACCCTTCAAGATTGTTGGTACTACCATAGTTGCTAGAAGGATTGTTGTTGAAAGTACGGTTAGAGGGTGGACCGTTTGGTTGGTAACGATTAGGCGGATTAGAAGAATTGTTTTGGTTTTGTTTCCACCTAAGGTTTGGGTGATTTTTCCAAGAAGGGTTGTAGGAATCACCGTAAGGGTTTGGCTCGGGTTTGAAAGTGTCCCACTTATCTCCCGCTTCGTTGGTACGCGAGGATGCATAGTCCTCAAAAGCTGTTCCGGGGAGTTCCATGCAATCACGAGTGTCATGGGGACCACTATATAATTCGCATGAAGAAGTGATTTTATTCACTTGGCTTGAAGGCTTAGGAGTTTCGTAAGATTTCATGAGAAACTTGACTTGGTCCTCAAGTTCCATGATCCTACGGTCGGGAGTGCTAGAATTGTTCAAAGGCAAAGATATTGCCTTAACCGTTTTGTTCAAATCACGGGGATCATTCCAAATTTCGTTGTCATAGATAGCAAGATCTTCTATGAGTTCCCATGATTCTTCCGAGCTTAGATCACCTAGCTTGCCATCGGCCGATTGGTCAATGGTTCACCTTGTGGAGAGATCGATATGGTCATAGAAGATTTGGACTTGGAGCCAAAGATCTTTGCCATGATGAGGGACTTTTTGAAGTAAGCCCTTGAAACGAGTCCATGCTTCATATAGAGTTTCACCTTGACGTTGTTGGAACATCAAGATATCATTTCTAAGCTTGGTAGTTCTCCCCGGTGGGAAAAATTGAACAAGGAAACGAGTGGTGAGATCATCCCATGAGGGGATGGATCCCGCGGGTAAACGTTCAAGCCATTGACTAGCTTGATCACGTAGAGAGAATTGGAATAGGCGTAATCGGGTTGACTCTCTAGTTGTAACATCAAGGTCTATAGAATCTACGATTTTAAGGAAGTCCTTGAGATGTTGATTAGGATATTCGGAACGAAGTCCATGGAATGCACATCCGCTTTGCACCAACCGGATGGTGTCAGATCGCAAGGGGGACACATTGGCTCCTTGGGTGAGCTCAATAGTGTTTCGATAGCCTTGGTGGCTAGGTCGGGAATACTCTCCTAGGGTTCGGGGCCTAAGAGGTTGGATTGCTAGTGGTGGGTTTTGTGGGTGGTCTTGTTGTGGTGGGTTGATGGGTTCAAAGATGTTAGCACCTTCCATGATGTCGGATGGTAAAAGTTACGAACAAAAACAAGAAGAAATAGATAGACTAAAGAAAATCTAAAAAATAAAAATAAAATCTTACTAGAAAGGAATCTAGCAAGTAGACCTAATAAAAAGAAATTCTAACCTAGACAATAACTATTTCCCTGGGCTGCAGCGCCAAAAACTTGATGCGTGGGAATTGCACCAGGCTTTACCTCTCGAGGGATCTCGAGAAGCTTACAACCCCCACCAGGCAGTGTACCTGATCATTGTAGTATAGTATAGTGACAAGTACCGGGGGATTGATCGTTCAACTCAGGAATAGTTTCGCTAGGATTAGAAAGCCTAAAAACTAGGTCTAGAGGTGAGGGATAATTCTTTTTGTATTTTTATATTTTTATAAAAGCAATTAAAATCTCGGGATTTAGAGGAGTGGGTGGAATTAGTTGCTATTTAACTAACCCAATAACTACGATGCAATCAAAATAAAATAACAAAAATGTAAATTAAAGCTAATTACTAATATGGTGTGAACAATAGATGGGAGAATTGTGTTTACTTAGATTTCACTACTCCCTAGATATCTTTTACAGGTTAATTGTTTGTTAAAGTTGCGTGGATAACGGGTTATATTCCTTAATACCAATCGTGGGGTGGCGTACGTACTTCCCCAACTCTATAAGCTCCTACTTCACTCCTATGTCGAGCCTGCAAGAAGCTCCTAACATGGGATCACTAGAATTCGCTCATGCATTAAATACAACCATAAAAACCTAGTACGCATTGGTTCATGTTTTTTAAGACGTTCAAGCATGTCACACAATGGAAGTCTGCCAGTTTTCTTAAGCCTAACATCGAAATCATTCATCCATTACAACTATAAACAAGCAATCAACCTATAATCAACATCTAGGTTTCATTACATCTAAGCAAACACACAAGAGATCTAGCCTAGCATGTTAAAATCAAGAAAAGCGTAAGATATATTCAAACAACACATAGACATATTGAATGAATTGAAAGAATACTTATCTTAATTGAACATGAAGGGTTTCAAGGGGTGAAAACCCTTGAAAATACTGTTAAAAATGAGCTAGGGTTTATTCAAGTCGACCCTAAAATTCTCCTCACCTTTAGAATGAAAATTACAAAGACTATATATATAGATTTCCTAAGGTGACGGCGTTAAGAAGAAAGTTCTGACGCCGTCAACCCGCCGCCAAAAATATAATCGGATTGCCTAGATCCAGATCTGACGCCGTCATGTGTATTGCTGCTCTGGGCCGTCACCATTTTTGTTCTTGACGCCGTCAGGTACTGTTCCCAGAAAGGAAAATTGAGACTTTGCCGTTTTCTTCACTTTTATGCTCCAAAAACGTCCTAAATGCTTCCTTTTCCATAATTCACTCCCAAAGTACCTAAAATCACAAAAGGAACGATTTAGGGCAATATTTGATCAAATAAATTCCAATTCCGGCTTAAATGACCCCTTAAAATGGACCATTTTTCGCCTCATCATAACCCCAAAACCTTAGTTAGGATTTCCATACTTGAGGTTAGAAATACCATTAGGATTAAAAAACCTTAGACCATTAGGATTAGAAAACCTTAGACCATTAGGATTAGAAACCAAAAACGCCTACCCTAATAGACATACGATAAGACTTAATAGGAAAACATTAGGATTAGAATATAGATTAGGGAAAACCTAGAATTAGATAACCTTCACCCTAAGCCTTTAGAACCCTAGTTTATGATAGACACACTAACCCCATAGGAATAAGTAGATTTAGGTCATAGATTACCCATACCTAGCCCTTAGGATAACCATACTTATACACTTGAGGATTTTAGATTATACCTTAGGATTTGACAATTTTTAGAATACCCATTAGGAAATTTCACTTAGGAGATACTATGAATAGTGCCTTAGCTGGTTTCAAATCCCTAGGAATAGTAATCCTCATAATAATAGTAATAATGGTAATAAAAGACAACCTAAAACAAAAGAGAAAACCTGAAACAACACCTAAAAATAAGGATATACCTAGTCAACCCTTAGGAAAGAAGACACTTAAACCTAATCCATCTTTAGAACCCTCTACCTCAATGGAACTAAACACCTTACCCTTAGAAATTAGGATTAGTTAGAAGAACCTTCGGGGGAAAACAAAACTCTGGGAAGAAATCTAGTAAATCTAAAACTCCGATAGGATATTCTCCTTCAGGTATCCTATACTCTTACTCTTCCGTTTAATCTCATCTTTTCATTTCTCTCTTTCTACCATTTAAATATTTTCCTCCCACTTCCTCCTACTCTTCCATTTAAAATCCCATTTTCCCGCCTTTTTCCCCACTCTACAAATTAAAACCATACTTTTCCATTTTCCCCACTCCTATACTTTTCCCCACTCAACCCACTCCAAACTTCTTTTCCTTTTCTATTTCCCCTACTTTACCCTTTCATTCTTTTTCCTTTTTCACTCCACTCCACTCTCATAAATCCTTCACTCCATTTCCCTTCATTTTTAATTCTCCGTCATTTTACACTCTATTTTCTTCTCTCTATATTCTCTCCCTACCTAATCCTGCAATGCTCTATTAGTTAGAACTTGCATTTTTCGTCATAACGCAAGTTTCTATTAGTTAGAACTTGTAAGAATATCTACATCGCTTTAATCCTCATTATGTTCGACTACGATATTAAATCACGCTTTGCAAAAATTGTAAAAATGAGATCTTCTACGTCCGTCATTCTAGTCTTAACATGGGAATCTACCATGTGACAAGTTGCTAAATAGGAGAACATTAGAACTTGTCCCTACCATAACTAGAACTTGTCTCTATCATGACTATAACTTGTCTCTATCATGATTAGAACTTGTCTCTATCATGGCTAGAACTTGTCTCTACTTGACTAGAATATTCCTCTACCGTATCTAGAACTTGTCTTCACTGATATGACAACTATCAGTTGAAACTTGTCTCTAAAAAATTTCCTTACCATATATCCTTAAATATGGTAAAACTCTCATCATTTTCCACCGATACTGCTTAAGGATGATTTATGATGACTATCCTCTTAAAATGAACTAGGATGTTCCTACATTTTAATGAGAAAGTTATAAGTCAAATAGGTTAAGAGTTTATACGCTCTTATTTTCAAATATTGGGACGCCTTTATTTGCAAATAATGAGATATAAAAACCTAGGTATCTCGTATTTGTACAAGCAATTCCTACTCCGCTTGTGCAAAATATTCTTCCTTTTCACATTATTTTCGTCGATAATCCTCTTCTTTCTCTACTTTCTCGACTTATTCTCTCCCTTACTCCTATAATCGTCAAAATCTCGGGACGAGATTTTCTCTAAGGGGGTAAGACTATAACAACCCACAAACACCTATTACTATCATTCCCATTACAAATACCTATAGTAGGTATTTCACAGGTAAATTTTTGCTTTTTATATACATCACTACTTGCATGACTCACTATACCTGCTCACGTATCTACACAAGCCAAATAACTCAACACTCACATCCTATAAACCCCAGGTATGTCAAGCAGAAACTCATAACAACACCATAATAAGTAATTCACCAATCTAAAACACTAAACATAACACAAAACCCTAATAAACCCTAAACTAAAACTTAAGTAGGATTATGTGCTTATCTGAACCTATATGCTTAGTTAAACTAGTAAGAATGTGTTCAAGGCTTAAGTAAGAGTTTCTTTAGGAATATTAGCATATATTAGGACTATTAGGTTATAGAATAGAACCCTTAGAACTTAGATACAAACCCCTTAAACCCTAAACCATAACTAGGTCATAAATAACTAGAATTAGGTCTAAACCCTCCCAAAACTTCCTCATAGGTCACTACCACTTAGTATAAGCCTTTTAGAACTTAGGAATAGTTATTAGATACCCTTAGGACACTAACTTAGGTACAAAACCATAGGATAAACCCTAGTCTCTCACTAAACCCACTTAGGTCATTTAGGTTACAAAACTAGGTGAAACCTTTCCAAAACTTTCCCATAGGTTACCCACACTTAGAATAAACCCTTTAGGTCTTAGGATTAATCACTAGACACACTTAGGAACTTAATTTAGGCACTAAACCTTAGGTAAAACCTTAAACACATAGTAAGTGGAAACTAGGTCTAAACTTAACTAAAACTTAGTAAAACCTAAACATAAGCAAGCAAGCACTCTACCACCACTCCTCAAGCAGCTTACACACCTTCTTGACACTACCAATCACCCTACCACACACCTCCATCACCTACTAAACTAATCTACCCCTAATCTACCCTAATCTACCCCTAAACCACCACTAATCTACCCCTAATCCACCCTAAACCACCCCTAACCCACCAAGCAGCTTACAATCACCTCCAAGCACCCTATCAAGGTGGTGCATCACCTCCTTGTAAGCTACTTGTCACCACCTTTGACCAAAACCCCATACGTGATACGTGGGAATCGCATCAGGCTTTACCTCTCAAGGGATCTTGAGAAGCTTACAACCCCCACCAGGCAATGTACCTGATCGTTGTAGTATAGTATAGTGACAAGTACCGGGGGATTGATCGTTCAGCTAGGAATAGTGTCGCTAGGATTAGAAAACCTAAATACTAGTTCTAAAGGTGAGGGATGATTCTTTTTGTATTTTTATATTTTTTAGAAAGCAAGTAAAAATCTCGGGTTTGAAGGATTTGGGCGGAATTAGTTGCTAGTCAACTAACCCAATACTAAAGATGCAATCAAAATAAAATACTAGAAATGAAAATAAACTAAATTATACTAAGGTTGTGAGCAATAAGTGGAGAAAATGTGTTTACTTAGATTTCACTACTCCCTAGACATCTTTTACATGTTAATTACTTGTTATAGTTGCATGGATGATGGATTGTATTCCTTAATACCATTCATGGGGTATCGCACATAACTCCCTAATTCTATGAGCTCTTATCTCCTCCTATACCATGCCCAGCACAACCATAGGGATTATAAACAGTGGCTCATGCATTAAATACAACCAATAAAGACCTAGTGCAATTGGTTCATGTTTCCTAAGACGTTCAAGCATGTTACCATTTGGAGATCTGCCAGTTTTCTTAAGCCTAACATATAAATTCATTCATCCAAGACAATTATAAACAAGTAATCAACACATAATTAACATCTAGGTTTCATTAGATCCAAGCAAACACAAGATAGATCTAGCCTAGCATGATGGAATTAAGACAAGAACAAGATATAGACAACCAACACATAGACATATTGATTGAATTAAAAGAATACTTATCTCAATTACACATGAAAGGTATCAAGGGCTTAGAACCCATGAAAAACCTGTAAAATTTGCACCAAGTTCGTACTTAGGGTTTCTCCAAAACTTCTCTCTTTTTTTAATGTGAAAATTAGAAAACTATATATAGGAAAAGGGGTCTGACGGCGTCAAGACCAATCTTGTGACGCCGTCACCTCGCCGCCAAAACTCTTCTCGGACTTCCTTGATCTACTTCTGACGCCGTCATGTGTTATGCAATTCCAGGCCGTCATGAATTTTACTCTTGACGCCCTTTCTTGTGACGCCGTCAAATCTGTAGTGGGTCGTCATGGAAATTACTCTTGACGCCGTTAGGATGTTACTCTTGACGCCGTCACCTACTGTTCCCAGCAAGGAAAATTAAGACTTTGGCGTTTTCTTCACTTTTATGCTCAAAAAACGTCCGAATTGCTTCCTTTTCCAGATTTCACTCCCAAAGTACCTAAAATCACAAAAGGAACGATTTAGGGCAATATTTAATCAAATAAATTCAATTCCGGGCTTAAATGACCCTCTAAAAGTGGTTCATTTTTCGCCTCATCAATACGACACCCATGAACACCTGAAACCACCTTAAAACGCCTCACCACCACCCTATACCCCCTAAGCAGCTTACAAACACCTCCCCTCCACCGCCATACCACCTTGTGGCCACCAAGGAGCCTCGTCACCTCCTTGTCACCCTAAAACCCTAACCGACTCTCAAACCACCACCACCCTATACCCCCTAAGCAGCTTACAATATGGAAACGGAAGATATCTCTCACTACCTGTCATAGCAAAATAGATTACCATAGGCTTGGGAAAGGATCAAACCTCCACCACATGGCGTAAGCACCTAGGATAAACTATCAAAGAGGTCTTTTAAAGGGTTGTAACGTTAGGTGTAGGGATATGAAATACACGGTTTTGTTGGATAAAGGAAGTTTTACTGGTGGCGAGTTAACAATCTTGGTTAATTACATGTACAATATGGCGTTGCTAAGCCAAGACTAGACTCGACTTAAGCTAATAAATGAAAAGTAACAAAAACATAAAATGAACATAGAATAAAAAGGGATGGTAGTCCGTATGTTTTTTCTCTTTTTCCTTTTTCTATTTTTTTTTTCTTTTTCTTGATTTTTTCGATTTTTTTTCCATACACTCTTACCCTACCATCCAAAATAATACATCATAGGGAATGAATATTCCCCTTACACTTGAATTTTTACATACTTTACATTAAACTAATCTAATTACTCGAATTAAGAAAATCAAAACACTTGGAGCACTTTTAAGATTAACGTACATATAGGGGTAATAAATGATGTTCTTCCCAATTACTCCATAAAATAAGTACTTACCCATGAGTCCCAATCGTCCCAAAACAATATGTACAAGGATATGACTCGACTTAGCAACCATGTAATCAATTAGATAGTTAACTTAGGGTTTAACAAATAACAATAATGCGCTAAAAATGAGCGCATACACGGAAGGCTAAGGCGATTTGGGTGTACATTTAAGTGGGGTGTAACAAATTCTTCATTTAAGTAAAATGCTTAAAGTTAGAAACGAAAAGATAGGCTCGGAGGGGTGTACTAGGGGTTTCGTGTACTAAAAATGAGTACAACGCTAAGGTGTGGGAAAAATTAGTTGACTTAAATAGCCAAGTAATATGACTTAAATGGTCAAGTAATTATAATACGGGTTTAACACAAGGGTGATCCTAATGCCTCTTATCATGTAGTAAATCCTACTACACGAATGTAGTCTCACTAGCGGTCTCGGGAGGCATCACTAACGCAAGTTCTAGAATCTAAATGCTACCAGTACACTCATAAGCACTATTAGTAAATGCTTTTCCTATCGAATCTAAAGGCGAACCTCACATATTTGGGTGGAAATTTTTTTTGAATATACGGTTATGTGCTAGCCATACAATCTCATATCCATGAGACGCTTGCTATGGCTAAAGTTTCACTCCTAAATGTTGTAAAAAAAATTAAATTTGGCGCTAAAATTACACTAACAAGTATTTCTCATAGTTTTATTACACATCTACCATTAAACAAAACAAACTCAAGCGAAAGTACATATGTAAGGTAACATCTTTTTACCCTCCCCTTACCCTTAAGATGAACATTGTCCCCAATGTTCAAGTAAAGAATGTAAAAGTTAAAAAGTAAAAAGAATGAAATCAAATACTCCCCTAATTCGCTCGGTATGGATAATAAGGTGGCCAGGTTAAATCTTCCTCCAAGAAAATGAACAATCAAAGCTTCCCTTCCAGAATATAAATCATCTTCTTGTCATACATAACCTGTAAATTCTGAGAAATAGACAAAACAACCTCGCGTAAAATTGGCGGCATCCTATATAAGTTACTAAGTCCTAGAAAACAAGATAAGATATAATGCTTGTGGAATCAAGTTTGCAGATTTCCAGAAGATTATAAAACTTAATAATTCACAAAAACCATAAGACTCCGTTAGAAAAACAAAACCGGTAAAATTTCCAGATTTTTACACGTGACGCCATCAAGAGTTAACTCTTGACGCCGTCAGAAGTGACCTGCAGAAATTCTTATGTTAAGTTTCCGAAAAATTTCTGGAAAAACTTGGTCCTACTTCCTGGAAAATCCTGCAAAACTTCATTATGACTCGATACAAGCATTTGACTCTAACAAATACGAATACAAATGTTCATTTAATATTGTGGAGAATCATGATCGGTTTGTTTCTTAAAAACATATTTGGGGTTTCCCCTTACACTTATCTTTTGCAAAAATACTTTTAGGTGGAGTTAAGACTAGGCCAAAACAACAAAGTAAAGTATTTCCACTATTTAATTTAGAAACATGATCTACCAACAATAAAAATAAAATATGCAAACGGAAGCAAATAACAAACAAACAAAAATAAAATCACACAAAGCATGGGTTGCCTCCCAAGAAGCGCTTTTCTTTATTTACGAGTCTTGTAGCTAGACTCAAGGTCATGGGTTACTACGTGACCTCATCATTGGTTCCACTCTCTAGGTTGTCTTCTAAACTAGTTTTGTATTCCGGACCTAGTTGCAAGCATTCTTTGTATAAACCAAGCATCCTATTCTTTACATACTCTACTCCTCTACGTCTATCCTCCTCATTCCTATAATAAGCCGCTTGCTTGTGTTCCTTTTCGAAATTAGAGAGAAGGCGGTATTGCTCAATCTTGTAGGGCATTTGATAAGCAACCTCATCATTCTCTTCCTTGAATCTAACTATCCTTAAAGTCGGATCATAACTCATCCTAGTGGCCTCAACAAATGGTTTTCCAAATATTATTTGGCTTAGGCAAGCATCTATCACCGGACGAGTGTCTTCAACTATCATAAAATCGATCTCATAGGTGAGATTCCCTATAATCACATGCAATCTCTTCACTCTTCCTGCAAAATTACTTATCAGATTCTTATTAGGCATCATCCTAAAATTAAGTTGCTTCTTCATCACCCAATTGTAATAAGTCCTAGTCATGATGTTCATGGGGGATCTAGGGTCGATGTAAGCTTTCCATATATGCTTGTGCCCGATATTGCATGGTATGTTAATGTTAGAGGGGTCTCCCATTTTGATAAGGGGGGTGCCAAGGATATATGGTCTCTCGGGACTATCGAATAAATCCTTATGGTATTCCCGTTCTTCCTTGGTGGGCAACTTATCAAAGTATTTTTCTATAGGCTCTACCTCCTCTAATTCCTCTCTCCTATCAACCTCAACTTTCCTACTCTCATCCTTGGTCTCGGCTTCTACTCTAACTTCATCCTTGTCACTCTCTTCTATCTCCTTATCTATTGGCTTAATGGTGACAACATTGACAAAGTGAACATGTTTAGATGATGAGGGATCCTTAATTTGGATTCCATTATCGGTGTCCCTAGTGTCCTTCCTTGGTGTGACTAACGCTTGGTTGTTGAGGGCTTTCAACAAGTTGTCAATCTTGTTGGTCATCTCCGTTTGTTGTTGGTTAAATTCGGTTTCAAACCTAGCTATGCGAGCCTCTTGAGATGCCATAAACTTTGACATCAATCCTTCAAGATTGTTGGTACTACTATAGTTGTTAGAAGGATTGTTGTTGAAAGTACGGTTGGATGGTGGACCGTTTGGTTGGTAACGATTAGACGAATTGGAAGAATTAGGTTGATTTTGCTTCCACCTAAGGTTTGGGTGATTTTTCCAAGAGGAGTTGTATGAATCACCGTAAGGGTTCGGCTCGGGCTTGAAAGTGTACCACTTATCTCCCGCTTCGTCGGTACGCATGGATGCGTAGTCCGCAAAAGCTGTTCCGGGGAGTTCCACACAATCACGAGTGTCATGGGGACCACTACATAATTCACATGAAGAAGTGATTTTGTTCACTTGGCTTGAAGGTTTAGGAGCTTCGTAAGATTTCATGAGAAACTTGACTTGGTCCTCAAGTTCCATGATCCTACGGTCGGGAGTGCTAGAGTTGTTCGAAGGCAAAGATATTGCCTTGACCGTTTTGTTCAAATCACGGGGATCATTCCAACTTTCGTTGTCATAGAGAGTAAGATCTTCTATGAGTTCCCATGATTGTTCCGCACTTAGATCACGTAGCTTACCACCGGCCGATTGGTCAATGGCTCGCCTCATGGAGAGATCGATATGGTCATAAAAAATTTGGACTTGGAGCCAAAGATCTATGCCATGATGAGGGAATTTTTGGAGTAAGTCCTTGAAACGAGTCCATGCTTCATAAAGAGATTCATTTGACGTTGTTGGAACATCAAGATGTCATTTCTAAGCTTAGTAGTTCTCCCCGGTGGGAAAAATTGAGCAAGGAAACGAGTGGTGAGATCATCCCATGTGGTGATGGATCCCGCGGGTAAACGCTCAAGCCATTGACTAGCTTGATCCCGTAGAGAGAATTGGAATAGGCGTAATCGGGTTGTCTCTCTAGTTGCAACATCTAGGTCTATGGAATCTACGATTTTGAGGAAGTCCTTAAGATGTTGGTTTGGATCTTCGGAACGAAGTCCATGGAATGCACATCCGCTTTGCACCAACCAGATGGTGTCGGATCGCAAGGGGGTCACATTGGCTCCGGTGAGCTCAATGGTGTTTCGGTAGCCTTGGTGGCTAGGTCGGGAATATTCTCCTAAGGTTCGGGGCCTAAGAGGTTATAGTGGTGGGTTTTGTTGTGGTGGGATGACGGGTTCAAAGATGTTCCCATTGTCCATGATGTCGGGTGGTGAAAAGTTACGAACAAAGACACAAAGAAATAAGATAGACTAAAGAAGACCTAAAAATAAAAATAAAATCTTACTAGAAAGGAATCTAGCAAGTAGACCTAATAAAAAGAGATTCTAACCTAGACAATAACTATTCCCCAGGCTGCGGTGCTAAAAACTTGATACGTGGGAATCGCACCAGGCTTTACCTCTCAAGGGATCTTGAGAAGCTTACAACCCCCCCCCCCCCAGGCAGTGTACCTGATCGTTGCAGTATAGTATAGTGACAAGTACCGGGGGATTGATCGTTCAGCTAGGAATAGTGTCGCTAGGATTAGAAAACCTAAATACTAGTTCTAAAGGTGAGGGATGATTCTTTTTGTATTTTTATATTTTTTAGAAAGCAAGTAAAAATCTCGGGTTTGAAGGATTTGGGTGGAATTAGTTGCTAGTCAACTAACCCAATACTAAAGATGCAATCAAAATAAAATACTAGAAATGAAAATAAACTAAATTATACTAAGGTTGTGAACAATAAGTGGAGAAAATGTGTTTACTTATATTTCACTACTCCCTAGACATCTTTTACATGTTAATTACTTGTTATAGTTGCATGGATGACGGATTGTATTCCTTAATACCATTCATGGGGTATCGCACATAACTCCCCAATTCTATGAGCTCTTATCTCCTCCTATACCATGCCCAGCACAACCATAGGGATTATAAACAGTGGCTCATGCATTAAATACAACCAATAAAGACCTAGTGCAATTGGTTCATGTTTCCTAAGACGTTCAAGCATGTTACCATATGAAGATCTGCCAGTTTTCTTAAGCCTAACATATAAATTCATTCATCCAAGACAATTGTAAACAAGTAATCAACACATAATTAACATCTAGGTTTCATTAGATCCAAGCAAACACAAGATAGATCTAGCCTAGCATGATGGAATTAAGACAAGAACAAGATATAGACAACCAACACATAGACATATTGATTGAATTAAAAGAATACTTATCTCAATTACACATTAAAGGTATCAAGGGCTTAGAACCCTTGAAAAACCTGTAAAATTCGCACCAAGTTCGTACTTAGGGTTTCTCCAAAACTTCTCTCTTTTTTTAATGTGAAAATTAGAAAACTATATATAGGAAAAGGGGTCTGACGGCATCAAGACCAATCTTGTAATGCCGTCACCTCGCCGCCAAAACTCTTCTCGGACTGCCTTGATCTACTTCTGACGCCGTCATGTGTTATGCAATTCCAGGCCGTCATGAATTTTACTCTTGACGCCCTTTCTTGTGACGCCGTCAAATCTGTATTGGGTCGTCATGGAAATTACTCTTGACGCCGTCAGGATGTTACTCTTGACGCCGTCACCTACTGTTCCCAGCAAGGAAAATTAAGACTTTGGCGTTTTCTTTACTTTTATGCTCCAAAAACGTCCGAATTGCTTCCTTTTCCAGATTTCACTCCCAAAGTACCTAAAATCACAAAAGGAACGATTTAGGGCAATATTTGATCAAATAAATTCAATTACGGGCTTAAATGACCCCCTAAAAGTGGTTCATTTTTCGCCTCATCAATACGACACCCATAAACACCTGAAACCACCTTAAAACGCCTCACCACCACCCTATACCCCCTAAGCAGCTTACAAACACCTCCCCTCCACCGCCATACCACCTTGTGGCCACCAAGGAGCCTCGTCACCTCCTTGCCACCCTAAAACCCTAACCGACTCTCAAACCGCCATATAGCCCCCATAGCTCATCCCCATCACCATGTAGCTTCACCACATCACCTACTAGCTGAGATTACTCATCCCTCCCCCTCTCGACACCTCATGCACCCATTTTCTTGGTCCCCAAGGCTTACGAGCCTATAAATACCCTCGTACCCCCACCATTTCCAAACCACACCTTCACACACTTCTTCACCTCAAATATTCTGGTCTTGGTAGTAGTACAAGAGTTCTAGTAAGCTTAGAAGTCGAGTGGTATAGCCTTGCACGCTTGTTAAGTTGATACGAGCCCTAAAAAAACCCTAACCCTAGTTTTCACCCACGTAAAACCCCCTCCCCTAGCCAAGTAATTTAGCTTTAGTATAGTTTTACGATAGATTTAGGATGCCTTTGATAGCTTAGATACCCTTGCATGAGCCTAGAACCATTTTACTTGCTAGTTTACGTATTAAAACCCTAGATCGAGTCATATACTTGCATGCATGCTATAAGTCGTTAATTTAGGTCATACACTAGTTAAACATAGCTTAAATAAGTTAAAATAGGTAAAACATAGGCTAGAAAACTTAAAAACTAGATAAAATATAAGTTACATGTATATTAGGACTAGTTTTGCAATAGTTTACATGAATAAGCGTATATATCATAAATTCCTAAAATTATAAAGTCTAGGGTCCTAGAAGTTATAAGTAGTAAGGACTAGTTTTGCATAATATTAAAAACCCTAGGATAGATAATAACATAAGTATAACTAAAAAGGACTAAAAACGTAAATAGTATAAAGTTAAAGGTCTAAAATGGCAAATATAGAAAACTTAGGAGTCTTAGGTTAATTACATAAAATATAGAAGTCTAGGGACTAGTTGTGTCAAGTCTAGATAGTTATTAGTATAAATAATATAAGTAATATAAAACTTAGGGTAGAAAACATAAATATATAAACAATAAGGGTAAAAAGTGAAAATACCATATAAGTATAAAACCTAAATAAAGTTAGAAGCATAACAAAATACTAGGGAGCTTCATGCAAGGAATACTATGTGGATATTTCATTTTTGACGAGTTTGTTGGGTTTACGAATTAAAGTTCCCTGTCTCCTCGAACGATTATTGCATATACTTCTGAGATATGATGGCCCGAACGGTGATATGATTATAACTAAACCCTAATAACAACATAACTCAATAATAGGGAGCTTTGTGTGAGGAGTATTAACTTCTGAATTATGATGACCCGAACGGTATTATGTTGATAACATAATACAATAGTAGGGAGCTTCATGTGAGGAGTCATATACTTCTGAATTGCAATGGCCTGAACGGTGTTATGTTATATCTAAAACATTAACAAACCTAAAAACAATAACTTAAGAAACATAAACATAATAACTAAAGCTTGACATACATACAAAACCAACAACACACTAGGATACGTGAGTAAGGCGGTCTAGTTCCCGAGTCACTATTTGCATTACTTAGATTACTCTACACCCAGGTGAGTCTTCATAGCCTTACATCTTTTTAAACTTTCACTCTAAATGCTTTTATAAACCCTGTAAGGGGGATACATGCTAAATGCATTATTTAAAACCGAATACAAGTCTTTTTCTTTGGTTGTTTGCACGAGTAAACTAACTGCCACCACTACATAACCAAAATTCATGAATCTAATTGTTTGGGACGTTTTATCCAAACGAACGCGAATATAGTTGATAGATCTATTGGAGTTTGACAACTCCCGTTGGTATTAACACCCCACTAGGTGGTACCAATAAGTACTATATTTGAATCCACTCATGGTATAACTTTGGCAAGTTATCCTTCTATCCACTCATGTTGGGTCTGTAGCCCACATGACCCGTATCGTTAAGGTGTGATTCATGAGCTTAGTGCAACCTACTAAACTCCTGATAATTGTGCATGCATCACAATTATCACAAAAACTTGCATTTTCCCAGATGGGTGTAACAACTGAACCCAGAGAACTTGTATTCACTAACCCCTAAACCTATGATTCTCACTCAACACCTAGTGTTGACTTTTTAAGCATGTATTCTAGGTATATTACTTCTATGGACCTATGGCGGAAGGAGGTACTAAACTCGGAGGACTTTTCATGGTTATCATTCAAACACAACCAACATAACACTTAGATTTTTGGGACCTCAACAAAATAAAAGTATATCTTTTATAATTAAAACTCTGATAATTATGAATGATAACTAAATTTTCAAAATGTCTCTTTTCGAGTCATTTTCTATTACTGTATCTGTGATTCTATGAAGTAATACCCCAAACACTTTATCAGCTGCGATCAGTGAAAAATGGGGGTGTTACAGGATTCTCTAAGATATCTAAACCATTGACTGCATTGACTCACAAGGAAAAGAAGTATGAATAGGGAGATGAAGAAGAGAAAGCGTTTCAGACTTTGAAACAGAAGCTTTGTAGTGCACCGATATTGGCTTTTCGAGATGGAGTGGAGGATTTTGTGGTTTATTGTGATGCTTCGTATCAAGGGTTAGGAGCAGTTTTGATGCAGCGAAGGAAGGTCATGGCATATGCTTCTCGACAGCTTAAGACTCATGAGGAGAAGTATACCACTCATGATTTAGAATTAGGAGCCGTAGTTTTTTCCCTTAAGTTGTGGAGACATTATCTTTATGGTACTAAGTGTGTAGTCTTTACCGATCATAAGAGTTTACAATATATTTTAGATCATAAGGAATTGAACATGCGACAACAACAATGGTTAGAGACATTGAGCGATTATGATTGCGAGATACGATACCATACGGGAAAGGCTAATGTTGTAGCTGATGCATTGAGCCACAAGGAGCGTTTGAAACCGTTACATGTTCGAGCTTTAGTTTTGACAATCAACTCGAATCTGCCCGCCCAGATTCTGGAAGCTCAAGAGGAAGCCATGAAGCGAGGAGATCTTAAGGAAGAGAAACTTGATGGGATGATTAGGAAGGAGAAACTTGAGAAACGTTCAGATGGAACTTTGTGTTATAAAGGAAGAAGTTGGATACCTTTGTTTGGAGGACTGAGAGATTTGATTATACTCGAGTCTCATAAGTAAAAGTATTCTCTTCACCCAGGATCTGATAAAATGTATCACGATGTGAAAAAGTTATATTGGTGGCCCAATATGAAGGCTGAGATTGCCGAGTACGTCCGTAAGTGTCTTACATGTACCAAGGTTAAGGCTGAACATCAAAAGTCGTCTGGTTTACTAGAGATACCTGAGATCCCAGAATGGAAATGGGAAAGAATCACGATGGATTTTGTCACCAAGTTACCTAGGACTTCGACAGGATTTGATGCTATTTGGGTAATAGTCGATCGATTGACTAAGTCAGCTTACTTCTTGCCAATCAGAGAGAACTACAGTATGGATAAGTTGACCAGGCTTTACGTTAAAAAGATAGTATCTCGACACAGAGCACCAATGTCTATTATTTCTGACAGAGACGGCATGTTTAGTTTGAATATTTGGAGGTCGCTTCAAGATTCGTTTGGCACGAACCTCGACATGAGTACCGCTTACCATCCACAGACCGATGGTCAAAGCGAGAGAACCATCCAGACTTTGGAAGACATGCTACGTGCATGTGCGATTGATTTTGGGAATGGATGGGATGTCCATTTGCCTTTGATTGAGTTTTCCTACAACAACAGTTGCCACGCGAGTATTAAGGCTGCACCGTTTGAAGCACTCTATGGTCGAAAGTGTCGTTCCCCTATATGCTGGGATGAAGTGGGAGAGGCTCAGATCATTGGTCCGGATTTGGTCCGTGAGACGACCGACAAGATTGCTCAGATTAAAGACCGATTGAAAGTTGCTCAAGACCGTCAGAAAAGTTATGCATATGTGAGACGTAAACCCTTGGAGTTTCAGGTTGGAGATAGGGTTATGTTGAAGGTATCGCCTTCGAAAGGTGTGATTAGGTTTGGTAAGAAAGGAAAGTTGAATCCTCGATATATTGGACCATTCAAGATTTTGGAAATGATTGGTCCCGTGGCTTATAAGCTAGAATTGCCACCCGAGCTTAGTAGAGTTCACCCTACTTTCCACGTGTCGACTTTGAAGAAGTGTTTGACCGATGAGACCGCTGTGATTCCGCTTGAAGAGATTGAGATTGATGAGCAATTGCATTTTGTTGAGGAGCCTGTTGAAATAATGGATTGTGAGATTAAGCGACTCGAGAAGAGTCATATTCCTCTTGTGAAGGTTCGTTGAAATTCCAAGAGAGGACCAGAGTACACCTGGGAACGCAAGGATGAATTTAAACGCAAGTACCCAAATCTTTTCAAAGCCGGGACTGGCAACTCAAACTAAATCCGGGACGGATTTCTAAATAAGATGTATGTTATGTAACACCTAGTACTTTTCCTAAAATCTATTTCTAGCCAAATATTTATTTTCATACATGAAATACATTAAAACTTTTACCGCATGATTATTTGGGCTTGAGGAACGTGAGATATATTTGAAAACAAGAAGTTTATTCCTTGACTAACTCAGCACAACCTAGAAAACTCGAATCATATTCTAACTGCCAAATTATTTAAATATTTTTGAGATTGAAAAAAACTTTGAAGTTTATGCTTGATTTGATGGGAAAAATTATTTCGTAAACAATAGCGCAAGTTTCGTAATTTTTCAAGTCCGTTTGCTATGTCGTTTAAGCCCCGAAACGTTTTCATGAGAAGTATAGCGACGTTGACATATTTAGTCCCTTATTATAATTTCATTTCACACCCCACACTTTTAATTCATACAACCCTAACCCCCACTATATATATATATATATATATATATATATATATATATATATATATATATATATATATATATATATTAATAATATTTTCATTCTTTTTCATTTCAACACACACTTTTCTCCTCCCTTTCTCCTCTCTCTTACTCCGACCGACCAACCACCACCGTCGCCCACCTCCGGCCAACTTCCGGTCACCGGAAAATTTTCTGGCCAAAAATATTTTATTTCACCATTTTGTAGATCAGGACGTGCTCGTTCCAAAAGTACAAGCCGATTTAATCAAAACCAACCCGAACCCCCCCCCCCCCCCGTAACACCATCACCGTCGCACCATCACCACGTCACCGCCGCCACCACTACTTGTTTCTTGGTAACCAAACATATCCCAACCACTTTTCTCATCATTTTCTTTAATAAAAACTATTTTGTCACAAAACCCTAATTTCTATTTTTATTAAATCCGATTTTCTTTAAAAGTTTTATATGTAAAAATGATTGAATCTTGTTTTGGAAATGATAACAACACTCGTGTGGGCCGCTTTCCTCCTCCCCTTGCCGCGGCAGTCAACCACCACCACCACCGAGTCGACTCGGTGTGGTGGGTGGTGATGTTATATTGTTATTGTTGTTGTTTTGTTATTTATTTATTTATTTATAAAGTTTGGAAATAAATTCGAAGGTCCGTTTGGTTTGTGTTCCTCGGCAGCCGACAACCACCACCACCGAGGCTCGGGTGGTGGTGGGGGTGAGTTATTTGATGTCATTGTTGTGATTTTTTTGTGGTATTGTTGTTGTTTGTTTTGGGTAAAGGTTTCGGCTAATAATATTTTATACGGAATAATTCGACGAATAATATAAACTTGACTAATAAATATGAAACCTAAAACTAAATTGTTATAGTTAAGCGGTTTGACTTCGGACTTGGTTCCGGATATTTATTTTCGTGGTGATTATTATTATTGGACTTGAATTGGATGTATTGGATTTACGACCTTGGTTATTTGGATGTTATGGACCCTTTGGTACACGAGACGGAAGGATATGTTGGACTTTGACTAATTTAACATATCTGGACCCGAACAAATACGAAATGGTCGATAAACCTAAACAACTAATGGATTAAGCGAATGATATATCCAATTGTATTATGTAATTTTAAAGTGTTATCGTTGGTTAAATAATAAAGAGTCGTTGACTTGGGAAATGCTATATAAACAGACAGGTCATGCCGAAATTCTGTAAAATCTTTTATAAACTTTTATCGTTTAAGAATTGTATCATATCTTAAAAACCTTTTCAAACTTTATTATTTTCAACGTTAAATTTTAGGAAAATGGGTAAATAGCCGAAACTAGTTATTTGTGTATTATTATTTATTTGAGTCAGTATTCGTTTCTAGTCGGTATCTTCTCTCAGAGTTATTCTTTCGCCTACTCTCGTCTTTCTTGAATTATCGTTCGCTCTCGCCGACATGTTTCTTTCTATCTTTCTCGTCACCCACACGAGACTTTTAAAAAAAATCTATTTTTCTTTCAAACGCCATTCTTACAAAAAGCTTTTGTTCAAGCATTGTTTATTGAGATATTCGAGTATAGTTTCTGAGTTATGCCATTTATATTGACTAGGTTGTGCTGAGGTTCGTTTGCTGTGACGCATTATTTGATTGGTTGCTATATCTCGTTTCCTACTGTTGTTAAGGTGTGATTCATAGCCCCAATTTTTATCTTTTAAATGTTTATAAACCCATGGGGTGAGATACATGCTATAAATGTTTTCTGAGCACAATTGTTTATTTTTGGTATGCTATTCCGGACTGTGATGCTAGGTAGCTTGTTCTGCCACTATTAAGACCCTCAGATCATGAGTCATTAGTCACTTGCGAGTGAGCGCGAACTTAGTTTATAGGCCTATAGGATTGACCATCCCGCCCGGTTGACCAAAGGTTTGGCAACGTGGGTGTACTACTTTCGATTTTGTCGGGTGTTTGGCAGTTCCCGACCTTGGGGGCACTGTTATATTATGAAATTCCTCGGTTATTGTTGATTTCAGTACAAAGTTACTGGTATTGGTTTGGTTAACGTCTTGCGTGTCATGAGCTTAGCATTACTACAATATGTATGCACATGGATGCCTCTATATATTGTGTGTTACCTTGATTACCCGATATTTGCATTTGTTGCTTATATCATATGATTAAAAATCATGTGCTCAACTTTACTATTTAAACCTATGGATTACACTCAACCTTTGTGTTGACTTTTAAGCATGTGTTTCAGGTACTGCTATTAATAATAATTAGCTTTGAAGCTTAATGATTTGGGCATGGTGGAGTGGCTTGGACTAAGGAGGCTTTCTGTCAAGGCAGCTTAAATCATCTTTACTACCTTTATTTTTCATGTCATTCGTAAAACCTTTGTGTGTCTTTATATCTTCCGCTGCTAAACTTGGTTATTTTTCCGCTGCAAACTCTTTTTACTTTTCCGCTGCTATTTTGATAAAGAGTCTATGTACTCTAAATGGTTTGTAAAAGGAATGATGTGTTGTAAGACACTTTTAAACTTCCCGTGTTGTGGTCGTTAGCTATAAATGTGTCCGGTTTCTTTTTGTGTAATGCCCCTAGCTGTGTTGGCTGCCGTATTTGGGCTGGGGGTGTTACATATACATGATTCTACGTTCCTTGACAAGTTCCAGTGCACGTGCCGGTTGTTGTAGTATACCCCAATGTCCTTGAAGCACACCAAAAGCACATTCGACATCCTTTCGTGCACTTTCTTGTTTCCTTTTAAAATAACCATGCTTTTCATCGGTCGTTGCCGAGAATGATGTGACGAAAGTTGCCCACTGTCATACCCCGCCACGGCGGAAACGCGCGGGGTAACTTCATGCATATCATCACAACACATGGTGTCTATATAGAGAATAACTACATGCAATAAAAATGGCAAAGTATAGACACAAAGTGTCATAACAATACCCGAAAGGAAACAACATGATAAACTCCAAACGCACAGATAAACCACTTCCAATGCAACTAAGGTCTCGTCTAATCACTTCCTTCTATCATAACCTTAGAATGCTTACCTGAAAATGATGCTTAAAACGTCAACATAATGTTGGTGAGATTCATAGGTTTAGACACACATACACTCTCAAGGCAACCAGTTTACTATGATCATAAAATATAGCTGGACAAATAATTTAAAGTTATCATGTAAGCTACAATCCATTCGCAAACGAATATCCACACACAAAGGCAACAACAGGACGGCTCGTGTCCCCCGATCCCAACATCAATTAGGTCGCATGCGCAAGCAACAGGATAAGCATCCTCCTAATCGAAGCACACATAACATCAAATGGGTCGCATGCGCGAGCAACAGAATAACCATCCTCCCAATTGAAGCACACACAACATCAGATGGGTCCCCAAATGAAGCATACAATGATTACATCACACATAGCATACATACGATAACATTATAAGTCCAAGCTCTTTTGACACACACATAATCACAGTAACTTAAACAATTTAAGACAAGCATCATTCCCATCCCAAGTTTAAAACAAAGTAAAAATATGGGACTATTAACTCACCTCAAACGTTGCAGCTTCCACAAAAACAAATCACAATCTATAACACACAAAAATAAACCCACATTACACATGGTCAATCCAAAAGCTACAACCCATGTAATACACATATGATGGATTTCTAAGACTCATATGACCCGCCATGGATCTCCTAGACACCATACTAACCATTACCATAACCTAACACTCACTAAATCCCTTGCACTTTTAAAATCAGAAAACGCAGAATTTTTGGGTACATTCGCCCACATGAAATCACGACAATTAAAGCTCAGCAACTCACACCAAAAATTTACCATGGTCTCTCATAAGCATACAAGCTAATCCCAGAAGGCCATGGACCAATAACACACACAGGTACTCAAAAGAAAATCAAACTTGTCAACTATCCAAATTCGGATCTAAACGCACACCAAAAAGTTTTAGTTAGAATAAAATACTTCTACAAGTTTTTATCGCGAATCCTTTTCGTGGTAGTATAAGATAACCTAAGACTTAACTATTCCAGAAGGGCTAGTCTAAATACCACTTTACAACTACAATTCACTATCAAACTTTTACCCAATTTCTGTCCCGGTTTAACAGCTTTGACACCTTATCAAAGAAAAATCAAAAGACTAACTTCCCGACCTTGAAATCAATCGTGGCTGGACTTTTTGGAAAACTCTTTCATTAAATTTCAATTCAGACTAAAAATTCGTGATCTAACTCCACACCATCTGTTAATTACACTCACATCTTTACAGCCATAGTTTTCTGTCGAAACCCTAACTCAATGTTTAACATGTTTTATAACCAAATCTCCTCCACTAATCATCATACTATTATTAACTAATTATCCTAACATGTTTAACATCATTAACTTACAGAAGTTTACAAACCCTAGATCCGTCATATCAATTATTACATGAATTGAAGTAATAACTAAGTAATTATATGAAAACTAGTGTTAGAATTATACATTGAACTTGATTTTAGCTTCAAAAGCAAAACCCTAAATTTTTCTCCTCCTCCTCTCCCATGATCGACTCAAAATATGAAGGAAAAGAGGGCATAGGGTTGTTGGTATTGAAATATAAGGGTAAGGGTTGAGCTTGTTTGGGTTGGACTAGGATTCCTTAGCTTAAAATTGTATTTGGGCTCAAATTGGGTTTCCTTTTCCCCTTTTTTCCCCTTTCTAGCCGATTTTTATATTATATATATATATATATATATATATATATATATATATATATATATATATATATATATATATATATATATATTTATTAAATTAAATTATTACACTCAAAACCTTATATTTTTGATATTTTATGCGAACCCACAACAAAACCTAACGTTTTACGCGATAAACCTTAGTTTTACGACAAATCGGATTTAGTGCTAAAACTTTCCAAATCACAATAAAAACCATTTATTCAAAGGGATTTAGTGCTAAAACTCACGTATATCACTTCAAACACCTAAGACACACCAAACAAACGTCAACCGAGTCAAGACTATCAGTCAAACTGACCTGCTAAAACCACGGTTGTTACACCCACCGTGGGTAAATTCCGTTAGCTAAGTAATATCCATATTCATACCTTCTTCCATTTACCATATACGGTGCTCTTGGGGCTTCGTTAGCAAGAAGGTCGTCGAATAACGGAGAGTTATCTAAAGCATTAATATCGTTATTCACCCCCGCCATCCCAAAAAATGCATGCCAAATCCATAAATTTTGCGAAGCAACAACTTCAATCATAAACGCAATATCAGTTTCATCATCTACATCTAACCAATGCATTGGTGATTCGGCACTTTAATTTGGATCCATTGTGAATGAACAAGGTTTCTTTTTAGTTAGATAGAATGTAAATAAAGTTTTGGAAGTGTGAAAAAAATGTTGTGTTAGTTTGGTATTTATAGTGGTGGGAAAATAGTTTTGAAAAAGTTTATTTATTTTTATTTAAAAAAAAAAACTAACCGTTTGTTTTCAATGCAAGTTTTTTTGTTTTTTTCTTTTTTTTTTTCAACGGTAATATACCCGTTTTAAGGGGTGTAATTTTTTATTATTATTTTTTTTTATCATTTTTTTTAATATTCAACGGTAGTATACACGTTTTAAGGGGTGTAATATATATATATATATATATATATATATATATATATATATATATATATATATATATATATATATATATATATATATTATATATGTATATATATATATATATATATATATATATATATACATATATATAATATATATATATATATATATACTAGTAGGGTACATGCGCGTTGTAGCGGCGGGTACCCTAAAATAAATGTTAACGAAATCAAAAGAAAAAAGTGATAGCTAAGAGTTGTTCCCAATGTTCAAGTAAAGAATGTAAAAGTGAAATAAGTAAAACAAATTAAATCAAATACTCCCCTGATTCGCTCGGTATGGATAATAAGGTGGTTAGGTTAGATTTTCCTCCAAGAAAATGAACAATCAAAGCTTCCCTTCCAGAATAATAATCATCTTTTTGTCATACATAACCTGTAAATCCTGAGAAAACAGACAAGGCAACCTCGCATAAAATCGGCGACAATCTACATATACTAATAAATCCTAGAAAACAAAATAAGATATAATGCTTGTGGAATGATGTTTGCAGATTTCCTGGAGATTATAAAACTAATGATTCAACAAAAACTTTAAGACTCCGTTAGAAAAACAAAACTGGTAAAATTTTCAGATTTTTACACGTGACGCCGTCAAGAGTAAACTCGTGACGCCGTCAGAAGTGACCTGCAGAAATTCTTATGTTAAGTTTCCGGAAAATTTCTGGAAAAACTTCGTCCTACTTCCTGGAAAATCCTGCAAAACTTCATTATGACTCGATACAAGCATTTGACTCTAACAAATACGAATATACATGTTCACTTAATATTGTGGAGAATCATGATCGGTTTGTTTCTTAAAAACATATTTGGGGTTTTCCCTTACACTTATCTTTTGCAAAAATACCTTTGGATGAAGTTAAGACTAGGCCAAACAACAAAGTAAAGTATTTCCACTATTTTAGTTTTGAAACATGATCTACCAACAATAAAAATAAAGCATGCATACGGAAGCAAATAACAAACAAACAAAATAAAAATCACACAAAACATGGGTTGCCTCCCAAGAAGCGCTTGTTTTTGTTCGAGTCACGAGCCTGACTCTACCCTTATTTCACGGATAAAGGTGAGGTTTTCCCTACACTTAGGATTAAGAGTGGGTTGAAGTAGCGATACACACCCTTAGGGTGAAAATATGCCTCTTGAGGGAAGAGTGGTGGATGAATTATATGCTCAAAGGAGTGTGCTTATATCATCATAACCTTACCTAATTCAATCGGGTTAATGGGTGGATTAAGATTTTCTCCTAGAAAGGGATCATTTTCAATCAACTTCAAGAGATTACCAGTTGGGGATCCATCTTGACCTATAAACCCGGTTTAAACCTATAATGTTTCTTATGATCAATCATGAATGGGTGATGTAAGTATGTAAGGTCATGTTCTACTCCTATGTTAGCTTCCTCTCTACAAGGCTTAGAGTCCACTACCTTTATCCTAAGACTACCCGGACTACATGGGTTGATGGGTGGGTCGGAACCTATTTCAATTCCTAAATTCACATCTAACGATGGAAGCTTAGGTAATGGTTTTGGTTGGTTGAGGCTCCGGTTCATCAAAATTGGGAACTTCCTTAGAACTAAAAGAAAGGTCATCACTATAAGTGTTAAAACCTATATTCTCTAGTTGTGCTTGGTCCAAGGGTTCTACCTCTATTGGGGTTCCTATAGTTTCTTCTACTTCTTCCGGGTAAGTCATGGGCGGTGTGTGTGCCTTAAATGATGGTAGGACTTGTGGGGTACTTAGTGAGCTTATGTTATTTACTTCATCATTCCCTGTGTCACGGTCACCTATATCCTCAACATTTGTTTTATTATAATCTAACCCTAACATTTTCCCAAGTATCTCAAGTGCTTCTCTAGGCATCTCAACTTCTATATCCGAATCATAAGGATCATCCTCAGTATTATGACTACTATATACAAATTGCCCAAAAGATTCATCATTTGTTTCTTGAGATTCATCATCATCGAAAATAAAACCTATGTCTTTTTTATCAATGTGATCATGTTCGGCTACATCCTCCATCACATCAAGGTCACCTATGGGTTCAGCTTGTATTGTGGTGAAATCAAACCACTCCGTATGCCCAGTTATCTCATCTATAGTTTTATCCCCAAACAAACTTCTTGCTTGTTCCCTCAAACTTGCTATCAATTGATCCGTAACAGCATTTGTTGGGTTGACCATTTTTTTGGCAAGTATGGCACAATTCTCTATGGTTTCCCATGCTTCATTAACACTTAATCCCCAAAGGTCCCCATCTGCGGCATGGTCAATGTCTATTTTGGTATAGTGGTCGACACGATGGTAAAATATTTCAATTTGGGACCACAGATCGAAATTATGATGAGGGACTTTTCGGAGTAAATATTTAAAACGAGCCCATGCATCATAGATAGGTTCATCCACATGTTGTTTAAACATCAAGATGTCATTTGGAGTGGGTGAATTTCGTGGTTGGTAGTATGGTGGATTCGTGTTCTCCATAATGGCTAACGGAATAGTCAATGGAAAGATTTTTACAAACAAAGACACAAATAAAAGATAGACTAAAGAGAACCTAAAAAATAAAAATAAAGTCTTACTAGAAAGGAATCTAGCAAGTAGACCTAATAAAAAGAAATCCTAACCTAGACAATAACTATTCCTCAGGCTGTGGCGCCAAAAACTTGGTAGCGTGGGGATTGCACCAGGCTTTACCTCTCAAGGGATCTTGAGAAGCTTACAACCCCCACCAGGCAGTGTACCTGATCGATGTAGTATAGTATAATGACAAGTACCGGGGGATTGATCGTTCAGCTAGGAATAGTGTCGCTAGGATTAGAAAACCTAAAGACTAGGTCTAGAGATGAGGGATGATTCTTTTTGTATTTTTATATTTTTTAGAAAGCAAGTAAAAATCTCGGGTTTTAAGGAGTTGGGCGGAATTAGTTGCTAATCAACTAACCTAATTACTAAGATGCAATCAAAATAAAATACTAGAAATGAAAATAAACTATATTAAACTAAAGTTGTGAGCAATATGTGGGAGAAATGTGTTTACTTAGATTTCACTACTCCTTAGATATCTTTTACACGTTAATTACTTGTTATAGTTGTGTGGATGACGGATTGTATTCCTTAATACCATTCATGGGGTGGCGTACTTACTTCCCCAATCCTATGAGCGCCTACTTCACTCCTATGTCGAGCCGGCTAAGAAGCTCCTAACATGGGATCATTATAATTTACTCATGCATTAAATACAACCAATAAAACCTAGTACACATCGGTTCATGTTTCCTAAGACATTCAAGCATGTTACACAATGGAGATCTGCCAGTTTTCTTAAGCCTAACATTGAAATCATTCATCCAATACAACCATAAACAAGTAATCAACACATAATTAACATCTAGGTTTCATTAGATCCAAGCAAACACAAGATAGATCTAGCCTAGCATGTTGAAATCAAGACAAGTAAAAGATATAATCAACCAACACATAGACATATTGATTGAATTAAGAGAAGACTTATCTCAATAGAACATGAAAGGATTCAAAGGGTGAAAACCCTTGAAAGTACTGTAAAATATGAGCTAGGGTTTACAAAGTTCGGCCCTAGTTTCTACACAAGTTCCTCTTTTTATGAATGAAAAATAGAAAACTATATATAGAGTTTGATAGGTGACGGCGTCAAGAACAAATGTCTGACGCCGTCATCTCGCCGCCAAATAGTTCCTCGGACTGCCTAGATCAGGGTCTGACGCCGTCATGTATTCTCCTTATGCAGGCACAAAATTTAGTCTTGACGCCCTTATTGTGACGCCGTCAGGTTTGCACTGGGTTGTCACCACTTTTACTCTTGACGTCGTCAGGGTCTTCCTCTTGACGCCGTCAGGTACTGTTCTCAGCATGGAAAATTAAGACTTTGGCGTTTTCTTCACTTTTATGCTCCAAAAACGTCCGAATTGCTTCCTTTTCAGAATTCACTCCCAAAGTACCTAAAATCACAAAAGGAACGATTTAGGGTGATATTTGATCAAATAAATTCAATTTCGGGCTTAAATGACCCCCTAAAAGTGGTTCATTTTTGGACTCATCAGCTTGATAATTTGTACTACCTCCGTCCCAAAATTATTGTCCCCTATTGACTTTTTCGGTCTTCACTTTTCAACTTTGACCTAAAGTATTTTTGTTTATATTACATAATACTTGATACAAAATATATGAACGGATTGAGTTTTAAATGTATTTTCATTTGGTATAAGTTTTATCAAAAATTGTATAACAAAAACAAAAATATTTATAGTCAAAGTTGAGAAAGAAAGACCGAGAAAGTCAATAGAGGACAATAATTTTGGGACGGAGGGAGTATTTCTTATGTAAGGGGTGTTTTAATAACTGCATTAATTGTATTTATTGACCAGTTTATTAATGTTAGTAAGTGTGTTTTAATTAGTTGTACTTTTAGCTTAAAAACTTGTAACGCCGAATTTTAAGTATTTATATTTAAAGATTGTATTTAATATTAGAAAATGTGTTTTAATTAGTTGTATTTTTAGCTTAAGAACTTGTAATTGTATTTAATGTTAGAAAATGTGTTTTAATTAGTTGTACTTTTAGTTTAAGAACTTGCAATGCTGAATTTTAAGTATTTCTTTTTTTGAAAGGCGTAAATGCTTTATAAGATAGTATGATATATATATATATATATATATATATATATATATATATATATATATATATATATATATATATATATATATATATATATATATATATATATATATATATATATATATATATATTAATGGTACAAGCGCGTTAAGCAGCCAACCTTGCGCTTTAACGAGGGCTTAACCAAACGGGGCAGGGGGGTGTGGTATGGTAACGAGAGCTTAACGCGATCTAGGTTAAGGTTTAACGAGGGTGTCTCGTTACCTTACTCTTCGCTCTTATAGCAAACCTATCTAAATGGGACTTCTACTATACTATATTGGCATGACCGTATAAGAAGATGTGTGAGACGTGCTATCGTACAAGCAATGACGGACCTATGTAGGGGCAGGGGAGGGTCCCGCCCACCTAAAATTTGTGGCATCTAGTATAAATATTATAGGTTTTAGGGGTAATTTAGTTGAAGTTACACAAATCCCGATTCGGCCCTCCCAAAATAAATTCGGCCCCTCCAAAAAAAATATTCTAGTTCCACCACTGCGTACAAGACCTCAAATTTTTTGGAGTGTCAAAATATATACCCCTGTACATATTTGGGGCCTCAAAAAATCACTTCCAACAAAATGTACAATTTTATGTTGCAAATATTTGTTAAAACTTAATATAGATCATCAAAATACTCGGTTTTTGGTTTTCATAATTGGTATAATATATTTTTGATCATCATACATAGTTATTGTATGAGTTTCGCACAATACTTTCGTTCGCTCACCTACGGCAGTGGGTACTAGATTATGATTTTCGCAAAGTTTTTTTCAGTATAAGAGATTATGATGAAAAGATAGATAAGTAGATTAGAAAAAGTGTTATCTTTTTACGGCTAATAAACTTTCTAGACGTCTAAGTACCAAATAAAATCTTTAAAAGCGTAATTATTTTGACTAGCAATCACATCTCGTAATCTTGGCATCTAGAATAACTAAAAATAATATTTCCAAGGACCCACCACACAGTCCACTCGATTTCTCTCGACCCTCAAAAGCTAAAACCTCATTGGCTAATTTATAGCCTTAAATCCTAAGTAACAACATAATTAGAAACTGTCAGACACTTGTAAAAATCCTGTACAAGAAAAATATCTGGTGACCATTTATCTTCGAAGCTTCACTTTATGCAACACACCTTTGAAGATAGGAACATGAACAGTAGGCATTTCTCCACCGCCTTACTGTAGATATTTTTGTGAAACATTTTTGTCTGCATACGATACCTATATATATGGGACCATTTGAGTACTTAATGTCCATTTTTATTTTGTGTGAATCAATGGAGCCTTTCTATAAGCGCTCGCTTTCGGACTCCTTGTTTCGGTCTAGTTCGTCGAATTTGAGGCAGCAGCCAGTTCCCCCGTCCATGCTTTGTGGTATGTATTGCTAACTACAAACATGTTTTTTTGGGTCTTACATATTATATATATATACGAGGGAAGGAATTCGGTCGGAAGAAAAACTAAAATGAGAAGAATAAAAAGGAATTTTAAAGAGAGATGCATATATTTTTGTATTTTGTAGGTGTATTTAAAAATTTTGTTTGTCGTTTCTTCTCTCATTTCTCATTTTAATTTTTCTTCTCGTTTGATTCACGACCCTGTAGATTGTTATAATTGATGTGTATATTCACTTTTTGATTGATAATTGTCAACAGAAGATGATGATACAGCCGTGGAGCTTGGACCCGATGAGGATGTTCCACGGCCCCTTGATTGTCTACACGGGACACCAATCCCGCCATTTTTATCAAAAACTTTTGATCTGGTGACTGATCCGGAACTGGACCAGATCATCTCATGGAGCAAAACCGGTGCAAGCTTCATTGTGTGGGACCCTGCGGATTTCGCGAGGATGGTCTTGCCAAGGAACTTCAAACACAACAATTTTTCAAGCTTTGTTCGACAACTTAACACCTATGTGCGTATATATTTGCCCTTTACACTTGAGACTCTTTATCGTAAGGGTCACTTTGTTAGTCTGTATGTAGATCATTAACTTTTTCTGCTTCCTATGTTTTTATGTTTTGTTTTTTTCATATCTTCATGTTTTCTTTTAGATATTCATGTTTTTTTGTTTTTTGTTTTTTTGTTTTTTTTCATGTAAATTGTAAAATTTGTTCGTTAGCTTGGTGTAAAATTTCTTGATGTAATTATGTATTAGACTTATATAATGGAGAAGGTTTGTTTTCCACATGTCTTGTTCTCTTTGCTTACGGTTTTTTTTTTTTTTTTTTTTTTTTTTTTTTTTTTTTTTTTTTTTCTCGTGCTGTCTAAATCAACTAACCTTTTCCGTTGTATTGTGATAATGAAAGATACTAGTTATGTGCTAATTTGATGACTTTTGTTCTGTTTTGGGATGTTCATGACCGTGATTTGCTGATATGGATACTCTTCCCCGTTCCTCCTGCTGTTGTGTAACTAACTACTAGTTCTAGTTTTATGATTGTTGATTATATAAATTCTATTTCTTGGTCTTTAATCATTTTTGGGTAATTGAGTTCAGGGATTTCGCAAGATTCATACAGACAGGTGGGAATTCGCGGGTGAAAGCTTTATGCGAGGAAAAAAGCATCTTCTCAAAAACATTAAAAGGCGCAGACATACTGGGAGCAACGCGACTACTAATGAAGTTGGGACCTCTCCTTCTGTTGAAGCTGAGGTGGAACAATTACAGAAAGAAAAAATAGAAATGATGCAGGAGCTTATGACACTCCAACAGCAACAACGTGGGACTCATCAATATTTGGAATCAGTTAACGAAAAGCTCCAAGCGGCTGAAGATAGGCAGAAGAAGATGGTCACGTCCTTAGCCAGAGTTTTTCAAATTCCGAGATTTAAGAAAGGAAAGGGTCTTATTTCTTCACCAAGAAATACTCGCAAGTTTGTTAAGCATGATCCAATTCCAGTTGATGACACGGTAAGGAATCTTGATCTTGTATCATTTCATGATGATTTTCAGGAACTGGCTCAAACGGAAGATCCTGTTGTAAAAGAGGAAAGTGTGTTTGATTTGGATCTTGAACCCACGCCAGAATACTTTATATCATCCCCAATGAACTTGGCTAAACAGGAAGATATTTGGCCCTCAGATTTTGAGAAAATTGGTGAAATTCCTAGTACCAGTAACGAGATGTGGAACGATAATGGAAACTATGAGTTACCTGAGCTAGGTGTCGAAGGTGACGAGTTGTCTGATTTTTGGAACTTAGAAGCAACCAACCAATATGGATTTTGAATCCTTAGCCGGATTGGTTAATAGTAGTTTAGACTGATGAAACTTTTATATAAATAATTCAGTTGATTGTTTGGTTTCAGTCTTATTTGATTCTAATTTTCGTTTCATATTCTGCATACTTATAGTTTACTTATATAACCTTTGAATTCGTTAACTTTGAATGTTCTTTTGATTTAACAACGCGTACAAGACAGGGTCCATAGAAGACTTTCGAGTGGGTAATTTTAGTATAGATCCCTCGATTTTTTTGTGGTTGTTTGTTTTTTGTACTCCCGTTTTATTTATTTTTTTACTCATGAAATGGGGAGTCAATGCTTGTCCATAAATATGTTTGTTGGCATAATGTGTGAATATCATCTCACTCTTTTGATATTTTTCTTCAGGTATCTCACTGAGAAGTCTTGGATTTATCGGTTCAATAAGTCTCGTAAGAATGACCAAGTAAGTATGTGAGTTTGCTTTTCGAGTACATAAGGATCAAAGGATGCTTGTGTTATCTGCGAAAAATTCTCTTCAATGTTTGTTTGCCATGAAAATAGTATAGGAATAGAAGTGCTGATTAAGGAAGTAAGTTGTGGCTAGTTTTTTTTCTTATAATGTCCGGAGGTGTTTGGTTTGAGGAAATGTTTGGTTTCTGGATTGACTTATGTGAATCCACCAAGGTGGTCCTATTGTGATTTTTACAAACCAAACACCCCAAATTATTCTGGACTTCTAGAAGCTACTGAGATCAAATTGTGATTTTGTTGCTATTAAAGCATGCAGTGTGGTACTTGTCATCCTTTGCCATGGTGACGTGGCAAGCTTGCCACATCTTGTCACCACACCATTGTTGTTTGTTGTCTCTTGTCACTTTCATGCTTGTCATCTACACGACGAAGCAAATTTTGTACGCATTTTTTTTTTTAACAGTTGTGTGTGTGAATAAATGTGTATGTGTTACCAAAATGAAGTAGTTGTATTTAGTTGTGATAAGGAAGGGCCTAAATGCAACTAGCTACTGAGATCATTGAAGTTGTTGCAAAAAAATGCAACTAGCTAGTCTCAAGTGAATATTGATTGTCACGAAAAAGCTTCAATGACCCAACTTGCCAAAAAAATGCAACTAGCAAGTGAATATTGATTGTTAAAAACTTAAGTACCAACTTGCTTTGGAAGGGTTAACTTAATCCGATTTTTTAACGGCATTTTATTACACATTTGTATCACTTATTTCACAAATGTCTACAACAAAGATTTGAACTTGCAACCCTTTGGGTGATGGGCCACTCACATACCACTAGACAAAAGGTCTTGGGTAAATTAGTCCATTGTTTATGCTACTCTAGTTGTGAGACACCATTTGACGTATTATGTCGGTGGGGATGAATGGTTGCCAATGATTGTAAGCTGTACATAACCAAGAGTTCTAAGTGAATGACGGTGCAAAAATGTATTGTGATTCAAACTTAACACAAAAATGGCTTCATCCAAATTCCAAAACGGTCAACAAAAAACACTGTAAAACAAACAAGTGAATAACTTTACTCAAAATATTGATTGTGTCTTGACAACATTACTTTTATCACCGCATAATATATGCATAGGTGACAGGCCATTCAAGTTTTAAAAAGTTGAATAACCGGGCTAATATCAATCGTTACCATTTATCACAACTCGGTTCACAACCTTGAAAATATTTAAGGTTTCATATAGAAACGGAACTATTGCATTTCATGAAGACTATAAAAACAATATTTAACATTTCGGTTTTGCTAATGGCAGCCCTAAGGGTTGTTATTAAGAGCTTGATTTTATTACATATAAACTACTGAGTGATTCTTATTGGATGACATTTCCGTTAAAAGTGGATGAAATCACTAAAAATCTGGATACACAACAAACACTTCATTCTCATTGGTTGAATTAGTTTCTTACAAATATTTGTAGTAAAAATGATAATATTAACCACAACCCTAAGGGCTGCCGTTAGCAAAAACCCACATTTCGGTAACAAGTTTTGGCTGAAATTGTGGCCAATAAAATCATATTGATATTTTATGAGGTAGAGTAGGGCTGAGCATCGGGCCGGATCCCGACCCGTCCCGGCTAATCCCGATCCCGAAAGTCACCTAAATCGTAAACCGAATACCAACCCGAAAGTAGTTGGTTTTTTGGCCCGTCCCGTTCCGATCCCTACCCGTCCCGAAAGTAGTCGGTTTTTGCTTGTATTTTGTCGGTTTTTGGCCCGTCCCGACCCATCCCGAATCCCGAAAATGCTAAAAATCCATCCCGACTCTCGACCCGAGAAGCTATTATTCGGTTTCGGAACTATCAGTTTATGTCGGGATCGGGTCGGTTGTCGGGACTCGGGCGGTTTTGCTCACCCCTAGTGTAGTGAGTTTCCCCGGTAAAATATATTACTAAAAAAAAAAGTGAGTGTGAATCCCACATCTGAGCCCAAACGGGCACACCCAGAGCACCTACATAGCTTAAAACCTACAACCTAGCATAAAAATGACGTGTCATACTTATACATAACAAAAAATAAGAAACATATCTAATTTGACTATGAAGATGAATGTCATATGCATTAGCATATGCCATTTGAGCACTAATCAAACCACAATCATCAAAGTCATCATCATCATAAGGGTTTTGATCATAGGTATCCTTCTTCCATTGTTATAAACTCTTCTTATCGGCTCCATTACCACTTTTAGAACCATCAAAAGCCATGTAACTAGAACTTTCATTGTGAACCTTCAAAACTTCATCATCATCACTATTACTTTCAAATGTTGAGCTTCCAATAACATCCTTATTCGTCATTTTCTCATTGTTCATTTCAAAAACATCATCTTCATTCGTAAGAGCATCAAATGAGTTCTTTAAAGATACAAGATTAATATCATCCTTAAATGTGGTTTCATTAACTGCATTAGGCTTGCTAGATGTATTTGTATTACCTGTTTGTTTTGATGCCAAAACCTGAGCGGAATCAGGCTCCTTGGATTTACTTGGTTGTGATGTGGAAGCCACATCATCTCTCTTACTGGGTTTACTGACCGGACGGTAATAAAAGCTAGGCTTAGGTTTATTCAACTGGATCCCATCAATATGTTTAGCTTTAGATGATTGCTTACCTTTCCCATTTTTACGCGTAACCTCTAAAAACCCGTCATCCTTGACAACATTCTGCTCCACGACTCTAACCTTCCTAGGGCATCGATCATCAATATGATCAAATATCTTACAAGTTTCACACCGAGAAGGTTGCCACTTATATTCAACGCCAATAGTTTCCAAAGAATGTCCAGACCCATTTTGAAATGGAATTGCCACGATAACAGATTCCATAAAAGCTTTAGTAGCCGAAACCTCAATAAGAGCTGGGGCATACGAAATACGCTCCCGAGTATTAATACACATAGAACTCGTATAAGTATCAAGCATTATGGGTCGACCAATTTGAGTAGTGATTAAACTAAGACCAACTTCCGAAAATGCAACAATGGGGACATTGTGGAGTTTTACCTAAACAGGAGCCGTTATAATTTTGTCCTTTTTAATTGGGACCAAACGAATCAGCCATGAGCTATTTTCAAGAACTTGTTCCATGCCCTCCTAAGGCCATCTCCAATGCATTAACATATTTTGAGTTTAATACATTAACACATCATCATTCAATATTTTTATAAAAATCTTTCATAATGTATTGAACCATCATTGTTCAATTAACTCTTATACCATTTTATTATTTAATTATTTATCTTACCACCACAAATAATCAAATAATTATATATTGGAAGCTGGCCCACAAGTCATATACATAATTGATTTTAATAATAATTGTGTGAAGAAAAGAGCCTACCATGAGCGTATAATAGAGGTGTGTGCAGAGTCAAACTTTTATTCTACATTGAAATCTCACAATGCTATTAGACAGTGAGGTGGCGTCTAATTGTTCTATTATATTTTGCCACATCATGTAACACCCCAAAAATTTGATAAGTAGCGGAAGTCTAATTGGGGTCATTACAGTTTAGTACACAGTCATACTCATAGAAAACAATTCAAAAGATAGTCAATATCATTCCATGAAAACTCAAATAGTCAGAGTTACAAACATTTTTCCAAAATGTTAATTGTTTCGCAAAAGAAGTGATGAGTTTGTAAAGAATGATATAATTATTGAAATAAAAAGGGAGGTCCTGTGTGTCCTTTTCCCAGCTCCGTGCCGCCATGCTTGCTAATTTCCTGAGATAAACATGCTAAAAAAAGTCAACACAAAGGTTGAGTGAATCCATAGTAGTTTAAATAGTAATAGTGAGAACACAAGTCAAGCATTTGAAATAAACAAGTCAAGATAGACAGGTCTTGACTAAACTGGTGAAATATTGCTCCTAAGCCTCACGAAACGCAAGCCTTAACATCGATTCGACATATCATAAAGATAATAATAATCACCTACACCACTAGGGATGTAGATAACAAAGGGGGCCCTCGGTGACAGGGAATGTGCCAAATTTCCATGGTTCCTCGAATATAGCACACCTCCTGCCAAATTATCACTTTGACAGAGGTGGGCTACCGTTCCGATAGATCTACCAACTATATTCGCGCTCACTCGCAAGTGATTAAGGTTCGTGATATGAGGGACTTGTAGCACGGGTGTCAACTTAGGCAATATCAGATTGTAACAGCATACAGAAAAACACTTGTGTTCGATTTATAGCATGTATCTCCCCACGGAGTTTAAAAACAATTAAAAATGTGGGACCATGAACTCACCTGACAGGTGTGTATGAATCACAACGGTGCTCAAAAGTGATGGTGTACTGCTACGACTAGCAATGAAATTCCTCCGACTTGCGACCTAAAAATATATTGTCATCGGTGTCTTAGATTCGATTCGAAATTGACATGTGATATGTCTCGAGTACGGTGATATCGATTCGGGTGCCTTAAATATTCCAAAAATAACTTTACGTAGTTATTTGTAACGTTGATACGAACCGGTGTTCAATAAATGTTAATTCCTTTGTGAAAATAATATCGTTTAATAAAAATATTAAATATTTTTAGTAAAAATACCTATTTATTTTAAAAGTTACCATATATGTATTTATATAAAAAGTTATAATGTGTAAAGTAGTAAAGTATCCTTTTGTCAAAATTTACCCTTGACTTTAATAAAGTTACACTTTTTACCATTTGGTCAAAAATAATTACATTTTAGTCCTTGTTATAACTTTTAACACTTTTCCTTGATCTTTCAAAATTTACAGTTTCTACCCTTCAATTTTTATTCAAAATCAACAGTTTCTAATTTAGTCCGAAAGTTTTGTGATTTTGACAGTTTTAGTCCCTTAACGATAACTTTTGCAAAAATAGTCCTTAGTTAAGTGGTCGAAAAATAAATAAAATATAGTATTTACAACTTATAACAATCCTTAAAATCAGTTATACACATCTCGTTATTCCTTAAACATTAAACCGAAATTCCCTTTTGAAAAACTCATTGGGCTCGTTAGCCCATTCCAGGCCCAAAGGGTGTTTTGTTTTGCTTAAAAACATTGCTCGACTAGGATTTGGTTTAGGTTTAGTTTTCATAGTATACGATCTTGTATGGCTTGCATGTTAGTTAGGTTTGGTTAAGTGTGAGTCGGAGATTTAGGTTGTCGAAAAATATATATATATATCGTACGTGTAAAAATGAAATGGCGAGGCCCTTCCTCAAGGGTGTCGAGGCGTGTACAAAAATAGTCGTAAGTTTAATGAGTGTGATATATTAATAAAGTGCATCGTGTGATAAGTAAACGTGGTATGCATGAAACTAGAGTAGGAATTGAAAAGGGTGATGGTAACTTACAACACCAAAATGGTGGTGATGATGTCGTGTGTACGAGACAAGTAAACGAGCAAACGTGGTACCCTCTTTCGTATAGTGATCCTTTATCCAATATTAGCTACCCAACTCGTATTCTTGATCCAAAACCTTGCGTGTGTGTCCTAATCTCGTTCGACAGCAACCAAGAAAGAAGTGGAGAGTTTTTGTGATTTGAGAACTTGGTGAAACTTTATAGTGTGAGTACTTTTGCATTTAATGTGGCTTATATAGGATAGTTTTAGTGGTTCGAATGTCTCCATGTGACACTACACACTCCGAGTGGTCACTTCCTTCTCGACAAGGTTGTCTAAGCTTTCCTCCAATGGTCTTGTCGATTGTAAAAGTTTGGAGGCTACAAACTCATGTCAACGCTAGGGATTAGAAGGATATTAGGCATGTGTGTACTTATAAGACTTGTTTATTGTTTGTGTTAGGGATTTAAGAGGCATAAGATCTAGTGGTTAAAGAGTTCTTAGTGTGTAACGTTGTTAACCAAGGGTTTGACGGCTCCTTAGGTCGGCTCAATGTTGCAAGATACAAAGTCAAAGGGAGGTTGTAAGCTTGTGTCGTGTGAGTAGGGAACCAGATAAATGAAATGTGTGTAATATTATTGTTGTACACGAGTTGGTTTTTGGTTTGAGTAGTATGTTGCGCAAGAAAATGAGCAACAGCCATTGGGCTTGTGCAATCTAGGCCCAAGTGAATCATAAAAACAAAAGGAAACCGTGTGGGCTTGTGGTGTACTCGGCCCAAGAGAAAAGTATATGTAGTATCGGTGACTAAATCGTTCGTAACTTTACTTTCGGTGTCGGTGTCGGTGTCAATTCGTGTGATCCTCATAAATATGAACGGTGTCGTTCCTAGGTATATATACTCATATATATACGTAGTGATGATAGTTTGTAGTAATTAATATATATACATAGTTATATATATATATATATATATATATATATATATATATATATATATATATATATATATATATATATATATATATATATATATATATATATATATATATAATATTTCGGTGTCTTAACAAAGTATCGGGTTGCAAGTGGGAGTTACCGGTGTTAACCTCATTGGGTGACATCCAAGAGTGACAATCGGGTGATATCAGGTGACAAAACATAATCGGAGGACAAACAAACGGTGACTAAAATAATTGGGTGTCAAACAAACGGTGTCTCATATAAAAATTTCAAATTCGACCGCAAAAATGGCTTAGTTTAGAATAGTGTCGAAATTAGCATTAATAAATGACCTGGGATTTTACGGAGTATTACAGTACCTACCCGTTAGATTGGATTCGTCCCGGAATCCAAAGTTGAATCGGTGCTCGGGGTTGTCTTATTGAATAGTTGTGGGTATTTGGCACGAATTTGATCCTCGCGCTCCCAAGTGAACTTGGGTCCTCTCTTAGAGTTCCATCTGACCTTAACAATGGGAATGCGACTATGCTTAAGTCGTTGACCTCCCTAATTATAATCTCAACGGGTTCCTCAATAAAGTTCAACTTATCGTCGATTCTGATCTCTTTCAACGGAATCACAAGGGTTTCATCCGATAAACACTTTTTCAAATTTGACACGTGGAAGGTGTTGTGTACTCTACTGAGTTCCTCAGGTAGTTTAAGTTTGTATGCCACGGGACCAATCCTTTCAATGATCTCGAAGGGTCCAACGTATCTTGGGTTTAACTTTCCATGTTTTCCAAACCTAATCATCCCTTTCCAAGGTGATACCTTAAGCATGACCTTGTCTCCAACTTGCAACTCTATTGGTTTCCTTCGCACATCGGCATAACTCTTTTGCCGATCCCTAGCGGCTTGTAATCGTTGCCTAATCTTTACTATTTTCTCAGTGGTTTCAAGAATCAACTCGGGACCTGAGAGTTGTACATCCCCAATCTCAGCCCAACAAACTGGTGATCTACACTTTCTTCCATAAAGTGCTTCAAACGGTGCAGCCTTAATACTAGCGTGATAACTGTTGTTATACGAGAATTCTGCTAACGGTAGGTGTTTATCCCAGCCTTTTCCAAAATCAATCACACATGCCCTAAGCATGTCCTCTAGGGTCTGAATAGTCCTTTCACTTTGACCATCAGTCTGTGGATGGTAAGCGGTACTCATATCTAACTTAGTTCCCAAGGCTTTCTGTAAAGATCGCCAAAAGTTAGACGTGAAACGGCTGTCTCGGTAGGAGATAATAGAAATCGGCACTCCATGCCGGGAAACTATCTCCTGTAGGTATAAACGTGCAAGAACGTCCATATCATCAGTCTCTTTGATTGGCAAGAAGTGCGCTGACTTCGTGAGACGATCGACAATAACCCAAATAGTGTCAAACCCGCTCGATGTCTTGGGTAATTTTGTAATGAAATCCATTGCAATCCTTTCCCATTTCCACATTGGTAGCTCGGGTTGAATCAAAAGACCGGATGGTTTTTGATGTTCAGCCTTTACTCTTGAGCAGGTCAAACACTTACCGACATACTCTGCAATGTCAGCTTTCATGTTTGGCCACCAATACAACTTCTTTAGATAGTGATACATCTTGTCCGAGCCAGGATGAATGGAGTATTTAGACTTATGAGACTCATGCATGATGAGGTCTCGTATTCCTCCATATAATGGAATCCAACTTCTGTCCTTGGAACACAGCCTTCCATCTGGTTTCTTGACAAATCCATTCGTGCTTTCTGGCATGCCATAAATCTTCTCGCGCGGTCTATTCTCTTCCTTAAGGGCCTCAGCTTGAACTTCAAGAATTTGAGATGGAAGTGGTGATCTAATCGTCATACCCAATGATCTAACTCTGAGGGGTCTAAGTCATTCCTTTCGACTCAAGGCATCTGCTACAACGTTTGCCTTCCCCGGGTGATAACGAATCTCACAATCATAGTCACTTAGTAACTCTAGCCATCGACGTTGTCTCATGTTCAACTCCTTTTGATCTAAAATGTGCTGAAGACTCTTGTGATCGGTGAAAACCGTACACTTGGTTCCATATAGGTAGTGTCTCCAGATCTTAAGAGCGAATACTACCGCTCCTAATTCTAGATCATGAGTAGTGTAGTTCTCCTCGTGGGGTTTAAGTTGTCTAGAAGCGTAAGCTATTACTTTAAGTCTTTGCATCAATACGGCACCCAAACCTTGGATTGATGCGTCACAATATACCACGAAGTCCTCACTTCCTTCGGGTAGTGCTAATATTGGTGCTTCACAAAGCTTCTGCTTCAAGAACTGAAATGCCGATTCTTGTTCCTCTCCCCAGTCAAACTTCTTCTTCTTCTGTGTTAACTCAGTCAAAGGTTTAGCAATCCTTGAAAAACCTTCGATAAACCTCCGATAGTATCCGACAAGACCTAAAAATTGGCGTATCTCGGTAGGACTCGTAGGTGACGCCCAATTTTTAACAACTTCGATCTTAGCGGGATCAACATGAATACCCTTACTATCGATAACATGCCCAAGAAATTGTACCTTCTCAATCCAAAAATCACACTTGGAAAATTTGGCGTATAATTTCTCTTCTCTGAGCAGTGTTAGTATAGCCTTTAGGTGTTCTGCGTGCTCTTCCTTACTACGTGAATAGATAAGGATATCATCGATGAATACAATCACAAACGTATCCAAATAGGGTTTGCACACTCGGTTCATTAAGTCCATAAATACAGCGGGTGCATTTGTTAGACCGAATGGCATTACTTAGAATTCGTAATGACCGTATCTTGTCCTGAAAGCCGTCTTAGGGATGTCTTCTTCCCTAACTCTCAGTTGGTGATAACCCGATCTCAAATCAATCTTCGAGTAGACACTTGATCCTTGCAGTTGATCAAACAAATCGTCAATCCTTGGCAACAGATATTGATTCTTTACCGTAAGTTTGTTCAACTCACGATAATCGATGCACATCCTGAAGGTTCCATCCTTCTTCTTTACAAACAACACCGGGGCTCCCCATGGTGACGAACTTGGGCGAATAAATCCCTTATCTGACAATTCCTGCAATTGCCCAGATAACTCCTTCATTTCCGACGGTGCTAGCCTATAGGGTGCTCGTGCTACGGGTGCTGCTCCTGGCATCAAGTCAATTTGAAATTCCACTTGACGAGTCGGCGGAAGGCCAGGCAAGTCCTCAGGAAAAACTTCTGGAAAGTTCCCGACTACTGGCACATCCTCGAGTCGCTTCTCTTCCGACTTCTTCTCGGTGACTTGAGCCAAAAAGACTTGACATCCTCGTTCGATGTACTTCACAACTTTGACGCAAGAAACGATGCTCAGACGTGTCTTACTTCGCTCACCGAGAACAATTAGGGTTTCATCATTCAGAGGGATGTGAACGACCTTTTCGTCACAAATGATTTTAGCGCGGTTCTTGGATAGCCAATCCATTCCTATAACGACGTCGAAACTACCAAGTCTAATAGGCATAAGATCAATGACAAATGGGGTGTCTAGTAGGCGTAGGGTGCAACCTTGGAGTATAGTGTTAGTGCTCACTAGCTTTCCATCAGCTAGTTCAATCTCATACGTGGTGTCTAGTTTGGTCGGTGTAATATTAAGTAGGGGTGCAAGGTAAATAGATACGAAACTTTGATCGGCTCCGGAATCAAATAAAACTTTAACGAGGCGGTTGTTTAGAAAGAACGTACCCGTGACTACATTCGGATCTTGCTGGACATTTCCATCTCCCAGCACGTATGCACTCCCACGTGCATTGTTATCCTTATTTGGGCACTGACGCCTGTAGTGTCCTTTCTCTCCACAAGCATGGCATACTACAGCCACGGGTTGCAAGTTAGCTCCTGTAGCCTTGCAATCTTGTGTCTTATGTCCAGTCCTTGAACATTTCCCACACTTAGCATAACAGGGTCCAGTGTGATGCATCTTACACTTGTCGCAAAATGGAAGAGGTCCAGCATACCTAACATCCTTAACTGGTGCGGCGGCGTAAGCTCTGACAGCTTCCTGTCGTAGGTTCTGTTGATTGTGGTGGGGTGTTTCTGTCATGGTGATAGTTACGGTTGGGGTTACGGTTGTTGTTGTTGTTGTTGTTGTTGTTGTTGTTGTTGTTGTTGTTGTTGTTGTTGTTGTTGGTCTTCCGATCATCAAACTTCCTTTTGTGATCGTTGTTCCCCTGAGCAGAGTTACGCTTAATCTCCCAGTCTAGCAGTCTTTGGGCAATAGTCATTGCTTCTTCCAAAGATTGAGGCTTTAACGAGGTGACGTTTCCCTCAATGCTCCAGGGTAATCCCTCAATGTACCTCTCCAAAAACTTTTCCAAATCAGGAACCTTTGAAGGGCAAAGTGTGGCAAGCTCCTGAAATCTCCTATCATAAGCCCTGAGATCATTTCCTTTCACGACCAACGTGTGAAACTCATCTTCTAACTTCTTGATCTCACCTCTAGGGCAGAACTTCTTCAGCATCTTCTCCTTAAAGTCAGCCCAGGTGATCTGATAGGCCTCTTCCACACCTATCTTCTGAGCAATTGCGTTCCACCAAGACAACGCATCTTCCGACAATGTTCCAGTAGCAAACGAGACTCTGCTTTCAGCGGCACAACCGCTCCTCACAAACACAGTCTCAGTTCGCTCAAACCATCGAGCAAGCTCTGTCACTCCTTCAGTCCCTTTGAAGTGAGATGGTTTACAAGCTATGAAGTCCTTATAGGTACACTTCCGAGTCGCAGCGGACTCGCTTTCTGCAGTGGCTCGGTTATTGCTACTAGTTCGTGCCATTGCGGCAGCCTGCTCTTCCAAAGCTGCAGCAACACTGTCGGTAACCAACTTTCTGATAGCAGCCTGGGTCATAGGGGGTGACGAGGTAGCAGTAGCGGTTTTCCTTGGGGCCATTACTCTATAAAATCGCAAGTGTATAAGTACAAATCCCAAACATCGATCAATAACAAGAGAAATAATGTAACCATGCTCATAATAGTCGAGATCATCACAAAGTACATATCACAACCACACCATGAATACATACATCAACATAAACCATATCATTCATAAATAATCATCACAACATGTAACAACACACATGGAAATTATAATGAATCTCATATCTTCCAAAGCTGCAGCAACACTGTCGGTAACCAACTTTCTGATAGCAGCCTGGGTCATAGCGGGTGACGAAGTAGCAGTAGCGGTTTTCCTTGGGGCCATTACTCTATAAAATCGCAAGTGTATAAGTACAAATCCCAAACATCGATCAATAACAAGAGAAATAATGTAACCATGCTCATAATATTCGAGATCATCACAAAGTACATATCACAACCACACCATGAATACATACATCAACATAACCATATCATTCATAAATAATCATCACGACATGTAACAACACACATGGAAATTATAATGAATCTCAATATGGGAGCATAATAAAAGATCAGACAACTAGAACATCATAAATCAATATCAATACTGTACAATCATAACCAGCATAAAGTTTTAATAATTTTGAATTCATTGTTACGAAACAATAAGATACAACATTATTAATGCCACAGGTGGCAAGTTAAGATGTCTCTGAATGTAATGATATGTCATAGATCTATGAAGGTCCAGGTGCGCCTCCTGATCTCCTCTCCAGCTCTCTGATGATCCTGGTCATCTCCAACATCTCCCAATCTCTGGATCTCTCGCGGGCCTGAATCTCCTCAATAGTGGCTGAAAGAGTGTGGACGGTAGCACTAGATGCGGCTAACTCCTATGTCTGATGCTCCAGCATCTGCTGCGTGATGATCGCTATCTCTCTCAAATCCTCCATCTCATGCCTCTGAACATCTAGCCGATGACCAAACTCAGTGATGGTAGCCTGTGCCTCCTCGATCTCTGTCCCCATCATCTCAAATACCATCTCTAAAGCTGTCCTATGTACTACGAGGCTCTCGATCTCCTCATGCATACCCTCAATCCTCTCCAAGGATATCTCCTCAATAACGCCCAACAGCTCATCAAGACGATCCTCATGTCTAACTAACCTAGCAGCCAAAAGAGGGATAGTATGGTGTATCGGCTCTCCAGTGACCGGTAACACCGCTGAAGAGCCATCTCCAAGCTCAGCAGCCCTAGGTGATCCCTCAACAAACCTCCATCTACGAATGCAATCCAACAAGAACGACCATCGGCGGGCATCAACCAATCTATGAATGCCGGGTGTGGTGGGGGTCTCGATAGGAATAGGTGATGGTGATGGAATAGGTGATGAAGTAGGTGATGGTATCGGTACGGTAGTAGTCTGAGAGTAGAAAACTGTAGGTGGTGGCATGGGTGGCAAAACCTCAGAAGAGTGGGGTGCGGTGGAAGTAGGTAGCATGTAAGGATGAGGCTCAGGTGGGGGTGATACGGGTGATGGTGAAGGTGCCGGTGATGCCACAGGTGTCAGCTCTGGCATAGAAACAGATGGTCGTACAGATGTGGGTGATGGTACAGGTGTAGGTACGGGTGGTGTAACAATAGAAGCAGGCAAAATACAGACTCGTTTTCGAGCCGTGAATTTGCGGGTAAAGTCTCTCTCGTGATATCGAAATAACTCTCCGAAAGGCTCAGGCTCATAGGGCTCAAGAATCCTCACTCGCTTGCGCCGACGAATCGGTGCAGGCGGGGATGGTGGTGGGATAGAAGCAGCAGTGTCAGAAGTATCGGAGTCAGAAGACTCGTCATCAGCATCTGAACCGGTGTGGTGACTAGCAGGTGGTGTAAGACGGTCATCAGCCGCAAGAAACTGCTGAGACGTCAGGTACTGATCGTAAAGGTTCTGTCCCTGTGTCATAGGTCCACAGACAGGACGAAAAAAAGGCTGAATAACAAAAGAATCAATGGGTGTAGAAGCAACCTCACCCTCCTCAAAGGGCTCGGTATCAGCAGATGGGTCTCCAGACGGAACAGGAGATGGTATGGCAGGTGATACAGGTTGGGTGTCATGGTCAGAATCATGGGTGTCTCGGGTGTCATAGTCAGATAGGTCAATGGTGGGATAGGTGGATGATGCCGGGATGACGTCGTCACTGTCGGACAAAATAATAACCGGGGGTGACATGGTACTGTAATATCCCAAAATAGCAGTAATATAAGTCATTTAGTCTACATAATGCTACATGCACAGTGATCATAGTTTCATAGTGAACTAAATGCAATGGGTGCTAAAAATCAAACCTTAAAACATGACGTTGGCAAGCGCTGGCACGGAGGGCACTTTGGTGATAAATAGTTTGTTTAGAAGTCCGGTGAGGTTATAGTCCAATGTTTTGAAAAATCATTTGGTTCTCTATAACCATGGCTCTGATGCCAATCTGTAACAACTCGAAAATTTGATAAGCAGCGGAAGTCTAATCGGGGTCATTACAGTTTAGTACACTGTCATACTCATAGAAAACAATTCAAAAGATAATCAATATCATCCATGAAAACTCAAATAGTCAGAGTTACAAACATTTTTCCAAAATGTTAATTGTTTCGCAAAAGAAGTGATGAGTTTGTAAAGAATGATATAATTATTGAAATAAAAAGGGAGGTCCTGTGTGCCCTTTTGCCAGCTCCGTGCCACCATGCTTGCTAATTTCCTGAGATAAACATGCTAAAAAATGTCAACACAAAGGTTGAGTGAATCCATAGTAGTTTAAATAGTAATAGTGAGAACACAAGTAAAGCATTTGAAATAAACAAGTCAAGATAGACAGGTCTTGACTAAACTGGTGAAATATCACTCCTAAACCTCACGAAACGCAAGCCTTAACATCGATTCGACATATCATAAAGATAATAATAATCACCTACACCACGAGGGATGTAGATAATAAAGGGGGCCCTCAGTGACAGGAAATGTGCCAAATTTCCATGGTTCCTCAAATATAGCTCACCTCCTGCCAAATGATCACTTTGACAGAGGTGGGCTGCCGTTCCGATAGATCTACCAACTATATTCGCGCTCACTCTCAAGTGATTAAGGTTCGTGATATGAGGGACTTGTAGCACGGGTGTCAACTTAGGCAATATCAGATTGTAACAGCATACAGAAAAACACTTGTGTTCGATTTATAGCATGTATCTCCCCACGGGGTTTAAAAACAATTAAAAATATGGGACCATGAACTCACCTGACAGGTGTGTATGAATCACAACGGTGCTCAAAAGTGATGGTGTACTGCTACGACTAGCAATGAAATTCCTCCGACTTGCGACCTAAAAATATATTGTCATCGGTGTCTTAGATTCGATTCGAAATTGACATGTGATATGTCTCGAGTACGGTGATATCGATTCGGGTGCCTTAAATATTCCAAAAATAACTTTACGTAGTTATTTGTAACGTTGATACGAACCGGTGTTCAATAAATGTTAATTCCTTTGTGAAAATAATATCGTTTAATAAAAATATTAAATATTTTTAGTAAAAATACCTATTTATTTTAAAAGTTACCATATATGTATTTATATAAAAAGTTATAATGTGTAAAGTGGTAAAGTATCCTTTTGTCAAAATTTACCCTTGACTTTAATAAAGTTACACTTTTTACCATTTGGTCAAAAATAATTACATTTTAGTCCTTGCTATAACTTTTAACACTTTTCCTTGATCTTTCAAAATTTACAGTTTCTACCCTTCAATTTTTATTCAAAATCAACAGTTTCTAATTTAGTCCGAAAGTTTTGTGATTTTGACAGTTTTAGTCCCTTAACGATAACTTTTGCAAAAATAGTCCTTAGTTAAGTGGTCGAAAAATAAATAAAATATAGTATTTACAACTTATAACAATCCTTAAAATCAGTTATACACATCTCGTTATTCCTTAAACTTTAAACCGAAATTCCCTTTTGAAAAACTCATTGGGCTCGTTAGCCCATTCCAGGCCCAAAGGGTGTTTTGTTTTGCTTAAAAACATTGCTCGACTAGGATTTGGTTTAGGTTTAGTTTTCATAGTATACGATCTTGTATGGCTTGCATATTAGTTAGGTTTGGTTAAGTGTGAGTCGGAGATTTAGGTTGTCGAAAAATATATATATATCGTACGTGTAAAAATGAAATGGCGAGGCCCTTCCTCAAGGGTGTCGAGGCGTGTACAAAAATAGTCGTAAGTTTAATGAGTGTGATATATTAATAAAGTGCATCGTGTGATAAGTAAACGTGGTATGCATGAAACTAGAGTAGAAATTGAAAAGGGTGATGGTAACTTACAACACCAAAATGGTGGTGATGATGTCGTGTGTACGAGACAAGTAAACGAGCAAACGTGGTACCCTCTTTCATATAGTGATCCTTTATCCAATATTAGCTACCCAACTCGTATTCTTGATCCAAAACCTTGCGTGTGTGTCCTAATCTCGTTCGACAGCAACCAAGAAAGAAGTAGAGAGTTTTTGTGATTTGAGAACTTGGTGAAACTTTAGAGTGTGAGTACTTTTGCATTTAATGTGGCTTATATAGGATAGTTTTAGTGGTTCGAATGTCTCCATGTGACACTACACACTCCGAGTGGTCACTTCCTTCTCGACAAGGTTGTCTAAGCTTTCCTCCAAAGGTCTTGTCGATTGTAAAAGTTTGGAGGCTACAAAATCATGTCAACGCTAGGGATTAGAAGGATATAAGGCATGTGTGTACTTATAAGACTTGTTTATTGTTTGTGTTAGGGATTTAAGAGGCATAAGATCTAGTGGTTAAAGAGTTCTTAGTGTGTAACGTTGTTAACCAAGGGTTTGACGGCTCCTTAGGTCGGCTCAATGTTGCAAGATACAAAGTCAAAGGGAGGTTGTAAGCTTGTGTCGTGTGAGTAGGGAACCAGATAAATGAAATGTGTGTAATATTATTGTTGTACACGAGTTGGTTTTTGGTTTGAGTAGTATGCTGCGCAAGAAAATGAGCAACAACCATTGGGCTTGTGCAATCTAGGCCCAAGTGAATCATAAAAACAAAAGGAAACCGTGTGGGCTTGTGGTGGCCCAACAGAAAAGTATATATAGTATCGGTGACTAAATTGTTCGTAACTTTACTTTCGGTGTCGGTGTCAATTCGTGTGATCCTCATAAATATGAACGGTGTCGTTCCTAGGTATATATACTCATATATATACGTAGTGATGATAGTTTGTAGTAATTAATATATATACATAGTTATATATATATATATATATATATATATATATATATATATATATATATATATATATATATATATATACACATATATATATATATATATATATATATATATATATATATATATATATATATATATATATATATATATATATATATATATATATATAATGATAATATTTCGGTGTCTTAACAAAGTATCGGGTCGCAAGTGGGAGTTACTGGTGTTAACCTCATTGGGTGACATCCAAGAGTGACAATCGGGTGATATCAGGTGACAAAACATAATCGGGTGACAAACAAACGGTGACTAAAATAATTGGGTGTCAAACAAACGGTGTCTCATATAAAAATTTCAAATTAGCCCGCAAAAATGGCTTAGTTTAGAATAGTGTCGAAATTAGCTTTAATAAATGACCTGGATTTTACGGAGTATTACATGTGGAAAACTAGAAGGGGGGTTGAATAGTTTTATGTCATTTTTAAATTTATTACCAAAATATTTTGTAGCTTATTAAAAACTTTCGATTCGATCTCAAGTGAATTCAAGTGACAACCAATATAAGCAATTCTAATCTAATAATGAAAGTATTGAAATGTAATGAAGAAAATATAGAGTTAGAAAGATCAAACCACAACACGCGAATTTATAGTGGTTCGGCTACAAGGACACCTTCCTTGCCCTGCTCCACTCCCCGAGTACCACACTCGAGAGTTTTCTTCACTATGTCAACAAACTCCTTATGGTGGAGAAACCTTACACACCTTGGCTTACACGAGTTAACGACACTAAGCTAAATGTCGAGTTCTAATCGTAGCTAGAACCAATCTCACAACTTCTTCAAAGGCTTCACACCTTCTTCACACCTTCACAACTTCTTCAAGACTTCACACCTTGTCAACTTCACACCTTCTTCTATGCACAACTAAGTCACAACTTCTAAACTACTTTACAACACCTAGTTTCTACAATCAACAAATTCACACAACACTTTTACAAATATCTAACACTACTACAATATGAAACTAGCTATTCACAACACTACTACAATTAGATGGATGTAGAAGAGTGTTCTTCTTCTTGCACTTGAATGGATGAAGCTTTGGATCACTTGGAAACAAAGACTTATGAATTATATGATCAATGGATTTTAGATCTAGAAATGGATGTTGGATCAGAAAGTTTATAGTGCAAAAAGGTGAGAAAAATATGTGAAATGATCCAATATTTATAGGGCCAGAAAATACTGTTCTGGAGCGTGCCGGTCCCCTTAATTAGGGGGCGGTCCCCTTAATGATTAAGGGGGCCGCCTAGTAAAATTAAGGGGGCCGCCCTCCTGAACGTTGAAAAAGTTTTTATGGATAAAATTTGCCCTTTTTGGTTGGAAATTTGAAATCATATCTTTGTAGTTTAATATAGCATTACCAAAAATGATTTACAAATATATATAAAATGTTTATATCATTTTATAAGATGTTATGTCTTAAGACAAAATTTCCTTTGATCATGTAATGCATAAGATGCTTAGTTTATGCATACCTTAAGTGATATTAGATGTAGAGGTAAATATTTGTTACCAAATACTTGTTTACGTCTTAATCTTGACTTAATTTGATTTGAGTTTTGTGATTATCAAAACATAGGTTTATTGAGAGATATTAATAACATTTTTAAACATTGTTTATATCAACAATCTCCCCTTTTTTGATGATTACAAAACTTAAACTCATTAACTCAAAAATTAGTTTTTAAACAAGTATTTTAGTGAGTTTATATTTACTTCTCCCCCTTTTTGTAGAATCAAAAAGGTTATGCCGACAATTTTCAAACGTGAAAATTTGACGGGAAGCTATCTCCCCCTTGATGTGTACTCCTCCTCGTTTGGGGGCACCAAGAGAACGAGCTATGGAATGCTTTGCAACACAAAAATATTAGAAGCACAAGTATATTCATGCAAACATATATTAGGTGATAAAAAAAATATAGATGGTTTAAAGAAAGCATTCATATAAAAGAAATGATTGTGTTAAGACACAACATACAAGTAGCAATAAGGATTACAAGTAGAAAAGCTAGTACACAAATAAACAACTAGGAGGATACATCATCATGCAAAGAGTACATGGTCTTCATAGATCTTGCAAGCAAAAGGGTGGTAGAGGCTTTATTTATTAAGCATATCAAATGCTTAATTTGGAGAGCATGATGGTGATGATGGAGGAATGGGTGAGAATTGTAGTGGAGGAATGATTGGAGAGGATGGTGGAGTTGGTGGTGGTGGTGGGTTGGTAAGCAAATGTTCAATATATGAAAACATATATTGAATTTCATCTCTAAGGCCAAAGATGACGGTGCGGTTGTGGATACAACACAGACAAGTATCCCCATGGGATTCAAGTAGCCTCCAAGGCACGGGATTGGCAAAGAATGGTGGTGTAATTGGTGGAGATGAAAGATGAGTATCAAGAGGTGTTATTGGTGAAAGTGAGATGGTAAGATGGGTGGACATAGGTTCTTGTGTAGGAAGTGGTGATGATACTTGTGGTGACAAGTGTGAGTTGATGTAGTCATTGATTGATGAAGTTGAGGGTATGGAGGATGAGGAAGTTCCATGAGTGGAAGGTGTTTTAGATGGTGCATTGTATGCACTTGGGGATGAGCATTTGGGTGGAGGTGATGGGGTTTTATCTTCTCATTTGTTAAGTCAATGAAGAGATGTTTTGGGGGGATGACCACAAGCTTTTGTTTCTTGGAGGCTTTGGAGTGTGAGGTGCTTGGTGGAGTCATGATGATTTAGATGATGAATGATGAGAAGAAGAATGACGATTATGGAGGGAATTTATAGTATGGAAATGGTTGTTTTAGGTATGTATTTGAAATGGTTGAATGAGATGCTAAAATCAGTTGGGTTAAAATGGGAAATGGTAGCTGATACTAGAGAAAGGGTTTACAAGATGCAAAAGAAAACAGTGAACCCAGTTCCAGATGGCCGGTCCCCTTAATTGTATACCGGCCCCCTTAATTATTAAGGGGACCGCCTAGGAAATTAAGGGGGCCGCCCATCTGGTGTTTTCCCAGACGACCAGAAACCCAAAATTTGCAGAATTTGGTGATTTTTCAAGTGTGTTTTTCCAGCAAGCTCTATTAGAAGTATATACTCTAGGAATGATGATATATAAATATATATAAATAACCAAATTTTGCATGCAAATTAACATATTATAATCCACATTGAAAAGAAGCATATCATAACATTAAGATAGTAGCATGATAATAGTTAGAGTCTAAAAATCATTCAGGAGATAAACAAGAAATAACACAAGTATTTCCGAATTAATCGGACAAATAGCAAACCATACAAGTGTCTAATAGAACCAAATAATAACAAGTAGCAATACGTCAATATCTTTTACTTCTTCTTGTTTCCAAGCATCTTCCTAAACATCTTCCCAACGGATTTGAATCCTCCTCGAAGTTCTTCATGCATTTGTTGTTGACGGTTGATGATGGACGTTTGACGAGTGAAGAGAAGCTCATCGGTACGTTCATGAGGAAGAGGAACTTGATACTCAGTATCATCAAGATCGGAGAGATTTTCAACAAAGGTCGTGGGGGATGGAGTACTAACACGTGAGGTGTTTTCCTCCTCATCATCATCGTCCTCACGATGAGATGTAGAACCACGAGGCCTAGAATACAAAGGAGCACGAGATTTTCCTTTGTCACTTCGAGAACGACGAGTACGAACACGAGTAAGTTGGTTCAAAGTAGGAAGGATATGAACGTAGTAATCTCGTTGAAGATGTGGGTAATGTTCCATCACATAACGATAGAGTCGTGTGAGGAACATACCATAAGGAAGATTTGCATTTGGGGTGTTTTTGGCGGACATGATTCGATGAATAAAAAGATAAGCCAAGTTGTATTGCTCTTCAGCAACTACACAATACAACATGTAGGCAATGCTCGCCGTGACATGATCACGGTGACCACCCGTACCAAACGCATTCTCGCGAATGAGTTCTTCCCACTTTTTCAAATCTTGGCTTAACTCTTTGAGGAGGATTTGATTTGCATGAATATCGACATTCTTCGACTTGTTTACTCGACTAGTCGTACGACGTTCTAGTTCAAGCATTCGACGAATGTCTTCAGGACTAGGAATCTCAGAATAGTAGGGGTCATCCTGTGGACGATTTCTTTCAAGAGAGGAAAGATCCCATTCATTTGAGAAAACGGCTTGGCCGTTGAATGGGATTCTCAGAATTTGTCCAAATTGAGCAAGAGTAAGAGTGATGAATTGATTTTGAATCATGAAGGAAATGAGGATATTACCATAGGGATCGGTTTGCACAGTTACTTGGCTATAGAAGTCGAGGATAAAACGAGGAATGATTGGTTCGTTGATTTGGAAAAGACATTCAAAACGAATATTGGAGAACATTCGTTCTGTTTGATCATTTTCATAGAAAGATGGATCGACAATTCTTCCTTTGTGAATGTTTTTATTTTCAATAGGATGATAGAAACATGCAACTGAAGGAGACATGCCGGGAGTAGAAGAGACATTTGGAATGTATTGTTTTGTTTTAGAGACATCACCAACCGTGGTCTTAGACATTTTCACCTAAACAATATAACAACAAAAATAAAATTAATATAAAAACAACTATCATGCATATGTTTTATATATATATATATATATATATATATATATATATATATATATATATATATATATATATATATATAATTATATGCAATATATGTGGAACGAAATTCTACTTCGACACAAAAAAAATATTCAATGAAGTAGTTTCATAATGTTCCTTTTTATTTTGATTTTAAACTCGTTTATAATATATGATATCAAAGAGTATGATATCATAATTCATTTCGAAGTAAGGCTAGATATATATTAGATTATATATCTTTCATTTCATAAGAGTTTGACACAACATTAGCTTGTTTAAAAGATTAAAATGCGAATTTTAGTTTTCAAAAATATCATTTTCGAGATAAACCAAACGCTCCCTTAACTAGATAAAAACATCCTAAAATATCAATATATATATTGATTATATATCTTGATGACGTCTATTGATTCTAGTAGTATTAACAAATTTTATGAACTAGTTTTAAGTTTCAAATAACTACATATAGTTATAGTTTGTTCATGAACCAAACGCCCATGTTGTCTTCATGAACCATTTTATAACGAATTGAAAAGTATGTTTTGATTGTTTATAACATTAAAAAAATGTAATGTAGCAAGTTTTAAATAGTTTTTAAGAGTTATATCAACAATGTGCCTTTTGAAAAATAAAATTCAACAAGGGTTTATGGGCAATTAATGATTTTGACAAAATGATATGTTATACTAAATTTGAGTTGTCATACATCATCCTAATCCTATGGGAAGCATTTGGTAGTTCAATTTCTAGCTTCTATTTCACTAAAATTCGAATTAAAATAAATTTTAATAAAATGCATAATTATTGATTAGACACCAAATCGAATGAAATGTGATGAAATGCATGTTGGAAAACTTACAAAAGATGTTGTTATATGTTTGGTTAACGTTTGCCCCTTGCGAAACAACCCCGGATTGGTGATATGATGGAGGATTTTGATGGTTTTGGGTGTTTTGGTTCGTACTCAGCAGTAGTGGGGAAGAAATGAATGAGCAAATGGAGTGTTTGGGAATGGAAATAAGGTGGAAAACGGATTTAGAAGTGTCAGATGGCCGGTCCCCTTAAACATTAAGGGGACCGCCCTCGATAACAAGCCGGTCCCCTTAATCTTTAAGGGGGCCGCCTTTGAAATTTTTGAAATTTCGCGGAATTAGTTTCTGGAACAAATATATTTATACGTATATAATTAGATTTATAATATATCAAAAATACGTAAACGTTTATTGGCACGATGATAAAATACTTAACAGTTTTTAATTACCGTTTCGATAATTAAAAATGTACCTTTGATAATTTTGGATAAAATGATCAAAGTGTTAAGTTGATGAGGGGTTTGAGGTGTGTTCGGGAATATGTGAATAAGTGTATATATATATATGTATATAAGTATAAATGTGAGTGAAAGATGGGTTGATGGGTGAGGTTTGAAAGATAATAGCAGAGATAGGATATAGTCGGCGAGAGGAGTTTGTTTCATCCATAGTGTTCACGTGCGAAGGCGTTCTTGCATGATAAAAGTCCACTTGACTCATATCCCTTCATCATCATGAGTCTTCTAAAAGAGGACTTAATAGAATAACGCGAGGGGGGAAGGAAAGGGTTCGATAATAAACAATTTCCTGGAGTTCTAGAAAGTCAACTAATGACGTATCTAGGTTATGTGCAAGTAATTATATATATATATATATATATATATATATATATATATATATATATATATATATATATATTTAATATACTAAGTATAAGAGTATATATATATAAGTATATATATGATCAAACAAATAGAGAGAAATAGCAAGCTATATCTATGCAAACAATGTAATCAAATAAAGCATATTTTTCTAAGCATGGCAATGAGTTATGAAAGAATGGCGTACCCGGTGGTATTCAAAAAAATCTTCAAAATCATCAAGATGACATATAGACTTTGAGAAAGTCTATGTTGAGAGAAACTTCAAGATTGCCTCAAGGAATGTTCATCTAGCCATTTGATCTCCATTGTTTCTTTGGTCCAAACATGTTTAACATTTAACTAGGATGCATGAAAGGTAGTAGTATACCCCAAGGATTGTAGCTTTGTTGGTAGTTCCATATTTGATTACTATTGTTATTATAGCTTTGCCTATTTTGGTTTCTTTTTGGTTGAGGTGTTTTAGACCTAGGATTAGGATTATTTGGTTTTCTAGGTGGTGGTGTTTTAGATCTTGTCTTAGGTTTAGAAGATCCTGCCTCATTTTTTAAAGACGGTTTATAGAAAACTTTTACTTCTTCATTGTTGGCAAGAGGTATTTTTCTATCATTAATAAGTATATACTTAGGATTAGATTTTAGAGGTTTTTGTTCATTAGGTTCATTTTGGAATTTGACATTTTTAATCTCACTTGTTGAAGCTTCATTTAAATTATATCCTAAACCGGTTTTATCTCCGGATGTTCTTTGAATACTTATTATTTTACTAAGTGAGTGACTACTATTTTCAAATTTATCAAGTTTGCGAATTTCTCCCCTAAGTCTTTCGTTTTCACCTTTAAGCTCTTGACATGATTTACATTCTTCAAAAATTTCTTTACCTTTTTCAAGTTGATGTATTTTAATTTTTAGTTCTAGTACTTCATTTTCCAATTGATTGTTTATGTATTTTAGTGATTTGTTTTTGGCCATTACTAGTTGTCCTAATTTGCATAGCCTATTATATTCATTATCTAGATCTTTTTCATCTAATGATAAGCTTTCATCACTAAAATATTCGGTTTCGGAACGTACCTCATTTGATGTATTCGCCATAAGACACTTCTCTTCTTTTGTCGTTTCTTTCTCATCTTCATTACTATCACTCCAAGCGCCTCCAACAAAAGCTCTTTGATTTTGATCTCTTGTCATCATTGGACATTTTCCAATGAGGTGATTTGGATCACCACACTTGAAACATTTCCTTTCAATCTTGTTGTTCTTGTCATCCTTACTCTTTTGAAATATTTTATTTTCATCATGCGGTTGTCTTACGAATCTTCCTCGCCTTTTGAAGAATTTCTTGAAATCTCTTACGGCCATGGCGTATTCTTCGTCATCACTTTCGGAAGATGAGCTATCTTCGATACTAGATTCCTTTCTAGCTTTCAAGGCGATTGACTTGCTTTGCTCTCGTTTTTCTTTGACCATTTCGGAATCCTTCTTAATAATAACTTCGTAAACTTTTAGATTTCCAATTAATTCATCAAGTTGCAATGTTGACAAATTCTTTGATTCTTCAATCGCCGTCACTTTAGCTCGCCATTTTGGATGAAGAGCCCTAAGAAACTTCCTAACAAAATTCTTACTAGAAAAATTCTCATCAAGTGCTTTTAAACTTGTGATGATAGTGTTAAATCTAGCAAAAGCATTATCAATTGATTCCTCTTCCGGAATCGTGAATTGCTCATATTGTTGAACAAGTAGATCTATCTTATTATCTTTGACTTGACTATTATCTGGGTGAGTTATTAGTAAAGAGTTCCAAATTTCTTTTGCGGTTTCACACATAAAGATCCTTTCGTACTCTTTACGTGGTAGCGCATTATAAATAACCATTTTTGCTTCATTATTTTTAGCAAGTTTTCTTTTTAAATCATCATTTTGTTTTTCAAAAGGTACGATTTCATCTTTCTTTGTTTCGGGGTTATTTTGAATAGGTAAAAAATCACCATTAGTAATAACATGCCAAAGATCTAGATTTTTTGACTTCACATAAGTTTCGAATCGATTTTTCTAATATAAAAATCCATCACTTTCAAATAGTGGTGGTCTTTGCATAGATTGCCCTTCTAAATATTTTTCAGATTCCATAGATCGTTACAAGTTTTAAAATACAATATATTTTAAAGATCTTGCTAGACGTGGCTCCTGATACCAATTGTGGAAAACTAGAAGGGGGGTTGAATAGTTTTATGTCCTTTTTAAATTTATTACCAAAATATTTTGTAGCTTATTAAAAACTTTCGATTCGATCTCAAGTGAATTCAAGTGACAACCAATATAAGCAATTCTAATCTAATAATGAAAGTATTGAAATGTAATGAAGAAAATATAGAGTTAGAAAGATCAAACCACAACACGCGAATTTATAGTGGTTCGGCTACAAGGAAACCTTCCTTGCCCTACTCCACTCCCCGAGTACCACACTCGAGAGTTTTCTTCACTATGTCAACAAACTCCTTATGGTGGAGAAACCTTACACACCTTGGCTTACACGAGTTAACGACACTAAGCTAAATGTCGAGTTCTAATCGTAGCTAGAACCAATCTCACAACTTCTTCAAAGGCTTCACACCTTCACAACTTCTTCAAGACTTCACACCTTGTCAACTTCACACCTTCTTCTATGCACAACTAAGTCACAACTTCTAAACTACTTTACAACACACCTAGTTTCTACAATCAACAAATTCACACAACACTTTTACAAATATCTAACACTACTACAATATGAAACTAGCTATTCACAACACTACTACAATTAGGATGGATGTAGAGGAGTGTTTTTCTTCTTGCACTTGAGTGGATGAAGCTTTGGATCACTTGGAAACAAAGACTTATGCATTATATGATCAAAGGATTTTAGATCTAGAAATGGAGGTTGGATCAGAAAGTTTATAGTGCAAAAAGGTGAGAAAAATATGTGAAATGATCCAATATTTATAGGGCCAGAAAATACTGTTCTGGAGCGTGCCGGTCCCCTTAATTAGGGGGCGGTCCCCTTAATGATTAAGGGGGCCGCCCTCCTGAACGTTGGAAAAGTTTTTCTGGATAAAATTTGCCCTTTTTGGTTGGAAATTTGAAATCATATCTTTGTAGTTTAATATAGCATTACCAAAAATGATTTACAAATATATATAAAATGTTTATATCATTTTATAAGATGTTATGTCTTAAGACAAAATTTTCTTTGATCATGTAATGCATAAGATGCTTAGTTTATGCATACCTTAAGTGATATTAGATGTAGAGGTAAATATTTGTTACCAAATACTTGTTTACGTCTTAATCTTGACTTAATTTGATTTGAGTTTTGTGATTATCAAAACATAGGTTTATTGAGAGATATTAATAACATTTTTAAACATTATTTATATCAACAATCTCCCCTTTTTTGATGATTACAAAACTTAAACTCATTAACTCAAAAATTAGTTTTTAAACAAGTATTTTAGTGAGTTTATATTTACTTCTCCCCCTTTTTGTAGAATCAAAAAGGTTATGCCGACAATTTTCAAACGTGAAAATTTGACGGGAAGCTATCTCCCCCTTGATGTGTACTCCCCCTCGTTTGTGGGCACCAAGAGAACGAGCTATGGAATGCTTTGCAACACAAAAATATTAGAAGCACAAGTATATTCATGCAAACATATATTAGGTGATAAAAAAAATATGCATGGTTTAAAGAAAGCATTCATATAAAAGAAATGATTGTGTTAAGACACAACATACAAGTAGCAATAAGGATTACAAGTAGAAAAGCTAGTACACAAATAAACAACTAGGAGAATACATCATCATGCAAAGAGTACATGGTCTTCATAGAGCTTGCAAGCAAAAGGGTGGTAGAGGCTTTATTTATTAAGCATATCAAATGCTTAATTTGGAGAGCATGATGGTGATGGTGGAGGAATGGGTGAGAATTGTGGTGGAGGAATGATTGGAGAGGATGGTGGAGTTGGTGGTGGTGGTGGGTTGGTAAGCAAATGTTCAATATATGATAACATATATTGAATTTCATCTCTAAGGCCAAAGATGACGGTGCGGTTGTGGATACAACAAAGACAAGTATCCCCATGGGATTCAAGTAGCCTCCAAGGCACGGGATTGGCAAAGAATGGTGGTGTAATTGGTGGAGATGAAAGATGAGTATCAAGAGGTGTTATTGGTGAAAGTGAGATGGTAAGATGGGTGGACATAGGTTCTTGTGTAAGAAGTGGTGATGATACTTGTGGTGACAAGTGTGAGTTGATGTAGTCATTGATTGATGAAGTTGAGGGTATGGAGGATGAGGAAGTTCCATGAGTGGAAGGTGTTTTAGATGGTGCATTGGGTGCACTTGGGGATGAGCATTTGGGTGGAGGTGATGGGGTTTTATCTTCTTCATTTGTTAAGTCAATGAAGAGATGTTTTAGGGGGATGACCACAAGCTTTTGTTTTTTGGAGGCTTTGGAGTGTGATGTGCTTGGTGGAGTCATGATGATTTAGATGATGAATGATGAGAAGAAGAATGACGATTATGGAGGGAATTTATAGTATGGAAATGGTTGTTTTAGGTATGTATTTGAAATGGTTGAATGAGATGCTAAAATCAGTTGGGTTAAAATGGAAAATGGTAGCTGTTACTAGAGAAAGGGTTTACAAGATGCAAAAGAAAACAGTGAACCCAGTTCCAGATGGCCGGTCCCCTTAATTGTATGCCGGCCCCCTTAATTATTAAGGGGACCGCCTAGGAAATTAAGGGGGCCGCCCATCTGGTGTTTTCCCAGACGACCAGGAACCCATGTATGAGTAGTGCAACACTTTTTAATCGTGAATTTAATCAAACAATTGCTTAATCTAGAGTGGGTTGGTTTGTTAACAGAAACACCAAACAATATAATGTAAAAGAAACATATATTATAGTGAACTCTACTTCAACGATGTTATGATACAACTAAGAGGAAACATTAATATAGTGATGGGACACAATACAAATAAGCTTATTTTGATGTTTTTCTTGTTAAACGACGTAGTTTTAACGGGTTTCGCATGTAAGCTTAGATGTGAGACAGCCTCATATTCACTTTCCTCTCTCTGTTATATATATATATATATATATATATATATATATATATATATATATATATATATATATATATATATATATATATACACACACACACACCCTTGAATTACTGTTTTTAATAAATCGTAATATTTGCGGAATAATTAAGCTAAAACCTTATTTATGAAATATACTTTGAAGTCACTTATATATTGTACTTCGCACTAAGTAATAGCAAAAGGCTCGCAGCCTAACGATACCACATGTTGTTTGTATGAAATGTTTCTCGATTGAATGATTGTCAGTATTCAGTTATGTTTATAACACGTGAGAAAGATTTTGTAACGTACATATTGTAATATAGTTAATTAATTTTTAAAAGTAGTACAAGTAATAATTTCAAAATTAAGAAAAAGTAAACATAGAAAATACTCAAAATAGAAATATTTGGACCATTGGTTCACAATATGGACAACTTTTACTAGAATTCCTAATGTGGAAAAAAATATCGACCCATGAAATAACTCGATCAGTCAATCCATTCGATTTATCACACCGCTGTTTTGCCACATTGTTGAGGAAAGAAGTTGTCGGTTGGTCGAAACGTTTAAAGGGTTTCGTCGCGGTCGGTTGCACTCTTTTAGGTAGACACCAATCATCAGACGCTCTTCTTTATAATAGGACAAACCCACGTGTGATGAAGTAAGTAGATCAGGGGTCGACTTTTGGGTCTACTTTGAGAATTTGATTGAAGTTTGTCTATCCCATGTACGGTTGTACCAAAGTTGTAACTTTCGGGATTTCTTGTCTCACAAAAAATAAGAAACAAATGTTGAAAATTAAAAATAAACAAGGGGGTTTTTGTTTCAGCTTATATACCAGTTTATGACGTATTTTGTTTTGAGCTTATGTTTCATAAACTCAACTTTGTGGCTTATTTTGACGCTTTTTGGCTTATATTAGTTTAATATGTCTTAATAAGCTAATGTAAGCCGAAAAAGTAAACTTATGAAACACAAGGCCAAACCCAAATAAGCCATAAACCGGTCATATAAGCCGAAACAAACGCCCCTTAAATCCCTACCAAAACACCACATCTTAGGGTCTGCTTGGTTCAAAGAGGGGAAAGGGAAAAACAATGGTAAAATGAATACAATGCAATATAATGAGCATTCCTCTCAATTTGTTGAGGAATAAGGTATTACCCAATACTAGGTAATGAGACATTGTATCCCATTGCTTACCCCTTATAACACTTAGGGCCTGTTTGTTTAGTTTTCTTATTAAGTCCTGTTAAATTAAAGCGTCTGTCTGGATATATGTTGTCTGTTTGTAGACGAATAAATGGTTGTTTGTTTTGTGTGCCAAATAAAGTGTCTGAATTAAAAAAATTATTGTTATATCCTTTTATTTAAAATAAGTGTTGAATTAGATGTTAAGAAGTGAGATGGTAAATATATAAAAGTGATGAGTTAATATGGAGACCCCCACTCCCATGACTTTTAAGGCCTCGTTTGGTTAGAGGTGGTAGGGTTTGGATTTTGCATTGATGCCAAAAAGTGTTGTTTGGTTTGATTATGTAGGTCCCACAAATAGGGATAAGTCCCAAATATTTATTTATATGCTAAAGTCATCCTCTATGCTTACTTTGTATATATTACTCATTTAAAGTGGGTCCACCTTATACATCAACCACATATTTAATTTTATTTTCATTTTTACAATAATGGGTAAATTGCAAAAATGGTCCTTAACGTTCCACAAAATTGCAAAAACGGGACCGAGACAAAAAGTAGCGCAAAAAAGCCACCCACGTTCCACATTTTCGCAAAATCGCCACTGAGAGGCCTTTTCCGTTAACTTCCGTTAGTTTTCCTCTTTAAGTGCAGTGAAATGACTAATATACCCTCGTCTTCTTCCCCATTTGAATTTCTTTTTAATTTGCAATTATTTTTAATCTCAAATGAAGAACATCAAGAACATCAAACCCAGACATTCAAATCAAAACCCAGATCCAACAATACTCTTTGTCATGTCCAAAGCACACTTGAATCTTTTCATTCTATTCCTACTCATGTCCGGTCAACTGGTCATGAGGCTTCACCTTTTGCTTTAGTTATTAGTTTATCTTCATTCTGTTCCTACTCATGTCCGGTCAACTGGTCATTTCCGTAAAGGTGGGTCACAATAAATTATTTATTTGATTAAAAAAAGATAAGCTGTATGAAAAATACATAATCAAAAAGTAAAAAAATCCCACTACCAAGGAGATTTTGTGTTCTATGAAAGAAAATAAGAGTTAGTACTGTATCTTTTAGTGGGATGCGTTTGATTTGCTCTTCGACCATATCATTCTTCAAAACTGCTGCTGCTGCTGGTATATAATATATCTACTCACATTTCTTTTCTTTGTTTATGATATTGATAGAATCATAATGCAAGCTTCTACTTTTCTTTTCATATATAAATAAATTCTCATGACCACCAAGTGTTTGATAAAATTCCTCAACATGAAAATGCTGCTGCTATAACATATTGCTCTTTTTTAACAGGAAGGAATGATGATGCATATTTCTTCTTATTGATACAGCACCATGAATGCCATAACCGCCACCATTTCGCAACCCACCATCCACCTAAACCACTACAACCATCTCTTGGCCTCCCTTTCAACTTCTTCGTCCCTCTCACACCTCAAGCAAATTCACGCCAAAATCATTCACTATGGGCCATAGCCTATGGCCTTCACCGCTCCAATTCACTTCTCATCAAACTCGTTCTATCTGCCTCTGCGCTATCTTCCCCATCTTTTGATTATGCGTTATCTGTATTTTACCAAATGCACAACCCAGAACCACATCTTTCTAACAAGTTCTTGCGTGAACTGTCCCGAAGTAACAGACCTGAAAAAACCCTTTTAGCTTACGCCAATATGAGGGCGCAAGGATTTTTTATCGACAATTTTAGCTTCCCATCGCTTCTCAAAGCATGCACCAAAGTGTCAGCGTTAAGTGAAGGGATGGAACTTCATGGGTTTGCCTTAAAAATGGATTCTGTGTCTGACCCGTTTGTACAAACTGGTTTGGTTGCAATGTATGCAGCCTGTAGCCGTTTGAATAAGTTACACCTTTACGAAGAAGATTCCGATCACTTTTTCCGTAAAGGTGGGTCACAAAAAAGTAGAAGTTACACTCTGCCACACCCTCATAGAAGCATTACGGGGATTATGGGAAGAGACTAGCACAAGAGTGTATCGGTTGTGGAAATTATTATTACTTGTATAAGTGAATTATAAAAGCTCACCAACTTAGTTGATGACATTGTAGATAGATTGAACAATTTAGATTAGGAAAGGGGTCATGATATTGTAGCAAAGAGGAAAACAAACTTATATTCTTTGGTTTATATTGAAATGAATACAATCTTAATTCTTTGATTACATTGTGCGCGTGCATGTGTGTAGGTCAAGTATATTGTTAACCAAATAGAAGAAGATTTTGCTTTTTGCTCAATAGTTCGTATGTTGTATAAATGCGAGAGTGATTTCTGGGCATTATCAATCTTTACTCTCCTATATATTTAATTAGATGTCACATCAGATGGGACATAAAATTTGAGCCATGAATGCATATGTTGTATAAATGTATGTGGTTGGATCTTTACAATCTTGCTTTATTTAAATGTGAGTGATTTCTGGGCATTATCAATCTTTACTTTTCTATATATTTAATTAGATGTTAGAAAACCAGATCCGAAGAGCTTTTGGGTTTTGATTTGAATGTGTGGGTTTTTGTTCTTGATTTTATATTGTTGGATCTGGGTTTTGATTTGAATGTCTGGGTTTGATGTTCTTGATGTTCTTCATTTGAGATTAAAAATAATTGCAAATTAAAAAGAAATTCAAATGGGGAAAAAGACGAAGGTATATTAGTCATTTCACTGCACTTAAAGAGGAAAACTAACGGAAGTTAACGGAAAAGGCCTTTCAGTGGCGATTTTGCGAAAATGTGGAACGTGGGTGGCTTTTTTGAGCTACTTTTTGTCTCGGTCCCATTTTTGCAATTTTATGAAACGTTAAAGACCATTTTTGCAATTTACCCTACAATAATTGTTTTTTAAATTTATTAATTATATTCATTTATTGCATATATATATATATATATAATATATTATTTAATTTTTTTTTCTCTCTCTTCATTTAATTCATCCTAATCCAAATTCATCTAATCCTAATCCTAATCCAAAACCCGTCTATAAACCAAACGGGCCCTAAGTCATTATCAAACACTACCTTAACCAAGCGGGCCCTAGTTTTGAGAATAAAACTTTTGATAAAAAGGAGGGAGAGCCCAAATATCTCAAACCCTTAAGGCGGGAAAATTTTACACTATCATTTCTTCCGGCTCCACCTTTCATCAGCTGCTCCCCTTCCTTATCAATATCATCCATTCATTTTCCGGATCAATCATTCATATCCGTACCATATCGGCGTCTCGATTTCAGGTACCTTTACCATCTTGATTAACTCCCATTGTACGTTACATTGACTCAATTAATACTTGATATATCAGTGTTTATCTGGTTAGAATTGTATGTTATCATAGTAGATTCACACTAGTAGTTAAATATAATCGAAAACAGTTTCTCGGTCTTAAAAATCACTAGGTGCATTTCATTAAAAACCAAATTTTATTGATAACACTATGCCGACATGGTGTATTTTAGATATTTCATAGTGAGGTAGTTACGATCCTACATCCGCAAAGTATGAAATTGGTTGGTGGTTTATAAAGTCTAGGTGTCTCCTCTTCCTTTGAGCTAGCTTATGGCATGATGCGGATCTAGCGTGGGAGGGTTTGTATCAATTGGTATCAGAGCTAGCCCTACCTTTTGAGGTTCCAACACTGAGGACCTAGTGTGGGAGGGTTCGTATCAATTGGTATCATAGCTAGCCCTATCTTTTGAGGTTCCAACACTGAGAGTGGTGGCGTATGTAGTGGTAGGTTGGACCCATAAAGAGGGATGCAACCGTGACCAACATAGCTCCTACCAATGAGCTCGGAGTGGTGGCTTGGACCTAAAAAGAGGGTGCCAGCTGTGACCAATATAGCCATGACCGACGAGAATGTTGGTTCTTCAAAGTGCGGGATATTGTTACAATCACACATCGGTCAAGTATGGGATGTGTTCGTATCCGAAGTTATCAGTGTATTAACCTATATACTCTATCTATTTGTAGTTCTTCAATGTGCAATATAATTATGTGTTCATTCTAGAGATGAGCCATTTTTGTGATAAAATTCGTGATTATTTAATCTACTGTTTTACGAATAGCAATTATAGTGTTTTCATAAGATAACATAGCGCAGGTTTGGTATGTACAAAATTATCAGCTTAGCCAATCTCATATTTGATGCCTGAAAAAGGAACTGCTTAGCACTTGGATAGAAACCGCCTAATATTATATCTAGAACAAACCTGACTAATAAAACATCGTATGTTATGTTTCGGTTATACAAGTCAACTACTGTCTCTATCATCACTAAACTATGAATCATGGCACTGTGGCCATGAACAGCCGACGTCGTCTTATGTCAAATATATGTCTGCTGCTGCTATTTGTACACGGTTCTACCCTCCCCATTTGTATCTGGAACGGACTATGGCAAGTGTGTGAATGTCTGCTTCTTTAGCTTATCTTTTTCATCGGTCTTTGCCTTTGCTCGTTTGCTAGCTGGGAAGTGTAGTCTAGCCATAAGTGGGCGAGGTGCTCGAGTCTTCTGGTCAAATCCCCTCACACAAACAAAACCTGAAACAAGCATGAGAACAGTGAATCAATAGATATACTAGGAATCTCATTCTTCAACAACTCGTTTGTGGATGAATCTAAGTAGTGTGTTTATGATTTACGAATATGCAGTTTCAGTCGAGCACATTCTCATTAGAGAGGAAAGTAGGAAACCCATGGTTCACAAACCTCCAGAATGCTTTGAGTTCACAAACGTAAACCAAATATTTTCTAGTACCTTCACATCAATATTCTAAGAAGATCGCTTATATAATTTAGTCCTACTTTACTATGTGTCCTTGTTATCTTTCGAATTTAGTGTAGCTAGAGATATTAATGTAGCACAACTGGAAGCCATATCTTTTAGTGATCAGTATCTCTAAATACCTCTCCAGAAGCAGTATTGAATGGCCTCTGTTGTCAAGCCTGTAAGATAAACATTGAAATTTAGTAAGTTTGGTATACAATGAAATTTGATGTTTAGCATTAATGTTATGTATATCAAAAGTTTCTTCTTTTTACCTTTGAATATTGTTGGTACGGAAGTTCCAAAGTACACTGTTCTTCTTGGTAAGTTCCATAACCAAGATCTGGGGACATCAATTGGGTTAATGCTTGACGCATGGTCCGCAAACACCTACACCTCAATGGAAATTTATTTGTTTAGAACAGGACAATGAAGACATTCTCTCTAACAGTCTAACTTAAAAGAATGAATAAACTAAGAAAAGACTACATAATATTAGGAAGAATTCGGTGTAGCAGCATTATGGTATACCTCATTGACTTGGAAATATGTGCCATTAAGTGGAAAGCTACCTCTCGTAGCAGTCCGGCAAGGTATCTGTTCACAATATGCAGTTAAGACCGAGATAAGATAAAACAAGATCCTGTATATGCTGACTCATAAATAACTAGACGTCATACGGGTACACTATTACTCACCAGGATTGTCCCACGAACAGTGTTCGAATTTGCCTCCCGCGTGCTGTTGCAGAAAAAGCATGTTTCATCATTGCATAGCACGCCAGATTCTTGGGAGTGACATTTTCCTTCTGGTGGCTGAAACGAATCCGGAGTTTCACCTTGTATATAAGAACAACAAACACCAAATGAGGTAATCAGTATTAGCAAAATCAATTATATAATTGCAATCAAAACATATATATGTAGCTGGCTTCTGATATTCAGTCTATATATCCTACTAACCAGGTGTCCAAATTGCAAACAGGTATGGGGAAGGATCATCTGGTTCGCGTCTATCAAACTGAAATTCAGGAGCATTTGCTGAGAAATGGATATCTAATGAAGTAATAATTATGTTCTCTTAAGTGTACTTACCCCTTCCAAGAGACAATGTGAATCTGGAAGCTCGTAGCTGCAAAGTTGAAATGGAAAACCATCAGGATTCACACAATTGTGAAAAGTAATCATGCTTCTTTTTATATTTTCCTTGTGCACTTTAAGTTAGTTACTGCTTTTGTTCTATTGCACTTAACGCTGGGTAGCCTAAATGTGGAATAATTTCTAAGAAAACCATCAATAACACCTTGGCATAAAATAAAATCACTTACACGTGGTGTTCTGTTCTTAGCTGGCTCACATTTTTAAGCTTAGGCGTCGGAATTGAGGCAGCTTCTGATGTTATGGCAACTATAGCCTTTGACATGTCACCTTCTTCAAGTTGCATGTGCTTTTCCATGTAAGTTTGCAAAGTCTGAGTGAACTCTTCCATGTTGAGTTTGATCATCGGAATTTCTTCTGGGTCTTCACAAAATTCCTCTATATCTAGTTCTTGTTGTATCTGTTCTTCTGGCTCTGGTGATGCTGGCATCTCAATGACAGGTTCTATCGATGGTCGTTCCTCAATTGTATGCCCTGGTGTTGCTGGTATCTCAACTATAGGCCCTAGTGTTGCCGGTTCTTCAATAATAGGGCTGCAATTTAGAGCTTCAGACAGCTGTTGTGGTTGCTCACTGGCTCGAGGTAGACTTAGTTGATGTTGATTTGACATCCCAATAGCTCTTTGACCGGTTCTGATTTTTGTCAAACTCTCCTCTGGTCCTGGCAGTGTAAGCCTTGCACTGCATTAATTATCATTGTGAAAATTAGAGTCTGCTACTGTGATCATGATGCTTCCCATAACCATGGCATGGAAACATTGTTGTTCAATGGTACCAAGATCCGCCTGTCAAATTATATTTTCATAGAAATAAATTTGTTTTTAACACTTTCTGTCCCTTGAATATCGAGCTGGACTTCGGGTACTATGTGGCTATTTCAATATTGCATCATAATCAAAGGTTAGGTTTGTCTTTTTGTAATTTCACCATGAAAATAAGCTGCAGTTAGTTCATAATCCATAGCCATAGTTCGTTGTTTGTTGCTCATTTTGCAACAAACATCGAAGCTTTTGCATCAATAAAAAGGAAAAGGTTGCGATGATTATTTTATTGATTTTTCTAATTAGAGAGTAGAAAATGTGCTGCTTAAACCTTGCAAATGCACTTGCAAAATGCCTGCACTCTCCTCTCATTGGACACGCGTTGCAATTTGGTTTGGTCTTTGTACAGAAAACCTGTAAAATCACGAACTTAAGTTAGCATCAGACTCAGTTAAGATGCCCTATATTCTTTAAAGTATATAGTCTTTACCTTCCCAAATGTAATCATCTGGTAATGTAATTCATACCTGTCAATATTAATAAAAAACCAAGTGAAAAACTACAACATAAATGTTTTACAGGTCATCTGTTTAGATGACAATGATGTATTTAAGTATATATTAATGCATGAAATATTGGCATACAAAGTTTTCTGGTCAAGCTTGCAGAGTCGTGGCCACAAATACTGCTGAATCGTCTCCAAATATGGATACCTGTGTAGATTATAAAGTGTTAGTGTCAGTGATTTTACATAAGTGATATGAAAGGGTTAAGTGCTTACAGCTCTAAAAGATGCAACTGAAGAGACTCCGGAAGCGGTTGCAGGGGCACCCATCCAAGTCTTACAGCTATGCGTCCCACATTCGTGTCAACCTAGTTGAAGGTATTCGTGCCAGAGTTTTTTAAATATGATGATAATATCTTGATAAAATGATAGACTGTCTTTTTATGTGTAATGCTTACTGGGAAAGCAAGATGGTGAAGTGATAGAAGTCTGATACACTCCACGCTTTTCAAGCCCAGGCCTCGGATGCTTAGCAGATACTCCCTAAATCAGAAAACATTAGCGCTATGCTGACCAGTTAATAGGGTATGCATTATAACATGTTTTGCTCATTTGAATTAAGCGGTACATTCAAGCAGTACTTCTACTGTTCAAGCTCTTATGGGCTTACTTGGCTTTGTCAGGTGGAACATCTCGTAACCATTCAAGATCGATGCTTCCATGGTCTCTTACTAGCCGGTCAAGCATGTCCTGTATCAATGTAAGTAACATCAAAATCTGTATCTGTCCAGTCAAGAAATCATTGTGTAGCTAAATGTGCTTATTTTGACATGGTATGTCTTAGAGGGTACTAAATGGGAGGGTCCGGTGTGTGCCGGAACAGTCATTTTCAGTGCATGACAATATGGTTCGGTTAGGGTTGGGAAATACACATTTTAAAACAGTAATCTACTTCTTTTAAGCTATTTTAAGAGGTTGTAACCGTTACACTACCCTTAGGATCACTTTCAACCCATTTAACTTATTCCATGATTCCATCTATAATCAAGTTATCAAATTTGACCCATTTTAGGTAAATATAACCTGAATTGACCCATTTCTAGGTAATTATGTTGAAAATGTCACCTGCTGCCACTTATAATGATATCAAATGCTCATTGTGTAATAATATTTTAATACCTTTATTCTCCCTGCGAGGTTATTTTGCATACCCCTATCCTTGATGGCGTCTGCAACCTCATGGACGTCTGCATTCTTTACGGCCTCATAGTCCAATGAATCCATGGTGTCGGCCGTTTTCTCTCTTTTTTGTTTAACCTCAGCTTCTAATCTCAGGTTATCCCAGTCAACTTTTATCTGTTTCTTTCCAGGTTTCTGTTTTTTAACTTGCGAACTACCCTCATCCACATTTACTATCTGATGACCGCCATGCACTTTCAATTTAGACTTAACTACCTGGTGCGGTGTTTCTCCTGAGGCTTCAACGGTATGGTTACACTCAGAAGCCTTGGAAGTCTTTACTGAGACATTTGTTACATCAAGAAGTTCGTGCACCTCACAGTCATTGCATGATTTTGCTGATTCTTGGGAACTTACCGTCTTGATCATCTGAATAGTGGCTTGGCATGCAGATTCGGCTGATAGTCCACTTTCTTCACTTGCACACTCTTCTCTGTTCTTTTGAATAATTTTTATTTCTTTTCTCACCTCAAAAGATCTAACTTCCAAATCATCTAAACTGCAAGCGTTTGGCAACTCATGCTCTTTGGGAGAACGAGCATCTTCCGAACTGTTAGAACCAGGTGTGCAGACCATACTTTCTTCTGCTTGTCGTTGACTATAAGTTTCATTAACCATTGCAGGTCTTTGCATATGCAGTAGCTCTACAAAAGAAGCATACCCACCAAGAACGCTGGCATTAGACATGTTCTTTTGATCCTCAGATTTTTGCATGGAACACGACTCTAATCTTTCAGTAGTATGAACAACTGAAGAGTAAACAGAGCTTGGAGATGTGTCTGCAGAATTCTGTGAAGAGACTATATCAACTTCTGTCTGATCTATAATTGTTTTCTTGTACGTTGCCGTATCTTTTTCAGATAACTCTGGAACTTCAGATTCTAGATTATCATTCAAGTCAACAGTATATGTGCTATTGACAACTTCTTTTCCTTTATGTGAATTAGTGTCCTGTAGCATCACAGGACAAAGTTCTTCATCTACCTGGCATGGTTCTTTAACAGATAAGATTGGTATCTCTTCATTGATCGATTCACTGCTGCTCTTTGACTTGAGGGGAAACTTTGAAGCAAGCGACATAAAAGCCGAACTGCAAAAGTGAGTAAAAAATTAATTGAGGACCATGAGAGAATAATTATTTTAACTTAAGTTCTTGTTTGTATTTTACCTGGATAAAACATCGGTTACATTTTGGGTAAGAAATACCCCAACCACCGAATCCAAAACAGATCCTTTCCATTTAGAGAAGCGCCTGTCCCCTGCATGGTTTACATTTTCAGTGTTAAGCATAATGCTATAAAGGAATATGATAAATATATCCATCAAAAGAGCCCTATCAAAACATTGCTTTTCTAACAAAATGTCATACTTTTTTTTTTTTTTTTTTTTTTTTTTTTTTTTTTTTTAACACCAAAAAGCCATCAGTTTCGTTATAAAAAATTACAGACTATTATCTTTTTTTTACTAGATTAGCTGTGAAGATTTTTTTCTTGTTGCAAAATTGGACTTTTTTTGACTGAGTTGAATCTTTATGCAGAATTGATTTTTTTGAAGGCATTTGGGAAGAGATAAGTTTCCAAAGAAAGAGTGTAGTACCTATTATCATTTTAGTATAAACACAAGTTTTAACGACTTTTTGTCAAAACCATTTATTATATGGCTCTTTTGATGAACTACCTTAAATATTTTCACACCGCTAACAGTAGGGCTTTTAGTTAGGGTCTGGTCTATTTTTTAACATGGATATATGCATGCGTGCACACAATCCTAACCTTGGACAAGATGCATCCGTGCTATAAATGAATCTGCTCTCCCACGAAACACTTTTCGTTCTTCTTCCCACCATTTTGCCTTATCCTCATCTGTTCCATCCACTCCATGGCTATTTATGTCTTCCAATAAAAGCCTCCAGACTCTAGTGGTCTCATCATCAAGGTCAACTTTAGGACGTGGCTTTGTTTTCTTTATTGGATTAAACAAACCTTCATAACGAACCAGACTACCATGTTGTTGATATAAAACCATCGAATTTTTCTCATGGTATTCTGACATGTAAGGGATGACTGCATTTCTGTCTTGTTCCACCATCTGACGGTTGATATCTAGCCGCTCAAAGTGCTTAGTCATTGCCTCAATATCGTACATGATTTGGTATCTATAATCTGGATAACCTACATTACAACAAAGACATTATTTGTTCTTTGTGTTAGAATATAAACGAATGCAACACTTTACTAGTCACTTCAAAATATATATTAAATACCTATCGGGTGACCATGATAAAAAGAAGGCATCATAGCGGTTTTCTTTTTCTTCTTATTGGTTGACATACCAAACTGGAAACCTGCAGTATGGGATGTCATGTATGTACGCTGCTGATATGTACCATCTGTCATTCCAGCAAATGCAATTGAGCCATCCACCATCGTGAAAGCATTGGTCTTCTTCTTTTTGGAATTCTGCAAATGACCATATGCATCCATATATCTGTAGGATTGCATTCCGGGGGCTTCTTTATTTGTAGTGGGTGTCTTGGAACTCTGACCCTTCTCGAATCTCTGTTTCTTGTAAACTGCAGGTAAATGTGTGTCTTGTATGCTGGCACTGTTATAGTCGGTGTACATTGATAGAAATGTCTCTAAAGACTCGCTAGAAACTCCTGATGCATTTTCAAGTAAATGTTTAATTCTGTCAAAGTTGCTTGAAAATCCTTGCTTTGATCCCTGTGCTTCTTTTACGTTGCTAAAACCTGCACTCGTGCTGCAATTGGATTCATTGGGACTCGGCACACAACTCGGCCCTTTATCATGAGTTTCTTCCAAGAAATTTATCTGACATTTTGCTTTTGTTTTCTTCTTTGATCTCCCTTGTGATAGGTCAGTCTTGCTAGGAGTAATAGGGCTTGGGGACTCACTTTCACCTACTTCTTTACTTCCCACTACTACTTCAGCCCCTTTCTCCATCTCATCAAAGTTTATCTTTCTCTTACACGTTTTCTCTGTTTTTTCATCTGTGGTTAGATCTATCGTAACTCTCACTTCCTCCCCAGCTAGTGTTTCACTCGATTTTTCAATCGGCTTTTTTCTAGCATATTTCCTCTTTCCAGTTGAGGAACCATTGGGTTTTGGGGTTAGATCTATCGTAACTCCCACTTCCTCCCCAGCTAGTGTTTCACTCGATTTTTCAATCGGCTTTTTTCTAACATATTTCCTCTTTCTGGTTGAGGAACCATTGGGTTTTGGGGTTTCTGGTTTAGGGGTTTTGGGCTTTCTCACTCTCTTTGGTTGACCTTCAATAACCACTTTCGGCCTATGCTTTCTCCTTCTTTGTTTCGGTTGTGGTGTTTCATTCAAATTGGCGTTTTCAGTAATTCCTTTTTCTAAGGCCTCATTCGTCTCAACAAGCGTAGAAACATTACTTTGCGATTGTTCATCAAGATTCGTTCTTCCATCCTCATTCGAGATTACCAAATCAGATGCTGCCACCTGTTTATGTTCTCCCTTTCTTGCCGGATCTGGCGTCATTGGCGTAAACTGAAGGGACAAACCTGTACCCACATGCGAATCTGCTACCATTTCTGGTGGTGAATTTAGATCACATATGAAATCTCGAAAGTTTAGCTGCAAGTCTCCGCCTGCAACACAACGCAAAAAATATAGATTATTTTTTACCAACAAAAAAGGTACAAAACAAGCATGATGATGCTTACGCTGTGTTTCAGCTGCGTTACCACCGTTTCCAGAACCATTTCTTTTATTGGCATCTGCAAGCGCAAGCAAATCTCTACAAGAAATACTATTCCACATCTCATCCATCAAAAACTTACTATGCATTCCACCACTCATTTCATTAAATTGACTACTCGGCCCCAAACTACCATCTGAACAACTAAAACTCTTCTTAACAGACGATTCTTCCAAAATCGCTTCATTGAACTGATTTCCCAGCCAGTCTTTACATACCCTGTTCGGGTCGGATCCGCTCGGCTTTCCCGGTGTCACAGGAGCATGAACAACCTCAGCTTGGTACACTTCATGAGAATATGAACCTTCTCCCCCTTCACCCATTTTCTTAATCTTTTAATTATACACTAAAAACAAATATTTTTCCTTATTTCCACCAGAAATTATTTACCAGCAATTAATCCTTAATTTATTTCAGCAAATTGGAGATATGATAATTAAATTCAGCTTCACCGGCTAACCCATCTTCATATATTATTCTGCAAATAATAATATAAGTCCAAATTAAATTCTAATTAATTCAAATAAATAAACAGAGCAATTGAATTGATTTTACACAAATTAAACCAAAATAACCACGTAAATTAACAGAAATATTTCAAGCCAGCAATATGATACTGTATTTAATTACAACAGAAAAACCAATTTAATAATTTGATACAAATTAAACCAAATTTATTTATAAAACTAATAGGTCTTTTAATACAATGATAATGGAGATTTGTACAAACACAGCAGATCAGGGAATAAATAATTAAACAAACCAAGAAACATTAATAATAAAAAAGTAACACGTAACATAATATTTTGGTCGGACAAAAAACAGTGACAAGTGACTAACCTCGTTAATAAGATTCATCGGAAAATGTCGGAGATCTAATCCAGTCGGTGGTCGGCAAGATAATTTAATGGGGAATCAGTGTTTCTGTTGAGAGAAGAGAGAATGAGATAATAAGAGAGAGAAGCTAGCAGAATTTTTTTATTCATGGCTTTCCTTTTCCTAGGAAATTTTGGAAATCAGTTGTCATACGACGTTATGGGTTCGCGGGCGGTAAACCGATTTTCGGGTTCGCAGGCGGTAAACCGATTTTCAAATGTGGAATAACATATTACAAGTGGGTTTGGATTGATCGAAATATAAACGAAAACAAACACATATAATATTACATCACATATGATATTACATATGTTAATAATAGTAGGTTTGAATAGTAAAAGGTGGTTGTCCATAGAGTAGGACCCACTCATTGACACAAATATGTATCCATAAAAGTTGCATCAAATCACATCAAATCACATGCATGCATGCAGTTTACGTAACTGCATGCATAAAAAAATAAAATAAAAATAAACAAGTTACTCTATTTATTTTGAAGTTTGAATTTAAACAAGGGCAAATTATTTAAAAAAAATATTATACTTGTCACTGTTTCATCTTCTGGATAGCGAACTATTTTTTTTTTAGGGTAATTTTTCTTTCAAATTTATCCTCTTTAGAGTAATATATGACATTTTTGCCTTTTGGGAAAAAAAATATTAGCTAAGAGGAGCAAAAATGTCCAAAAATTTGGCAATATACCCTAAAGATGATGAATTTGAAAGAAAATTACCCTCAAAAGCAAAAAAAATAGTTCACTACCCAGAAGATGAAACAGTGGCAAGTATAATATATATATATATATATATATATATATATATATATATATATATATATATATATATATATATATATATATATATATATATATATATATATATATATATTAAATAATTTGCCCTTTAAACAAAGTACGTAATATTAAGAATTTGCTTTGCTGGTATCTAAAATTTAAACAAAGTATGCAATATTGAGAAGTTTAATTTACTTTCTCATATTAGACTAAGGTTTTTTTTTTTTTTTTTTTTTCTTTCTTTCTTTCTTTCTTAGCTAAGAGTGTATGTGGGTCCTACTATTATATAAGCATTTTAATGGGGAGGGGTTGATAAATTAAGCCTTGTGGATATAAATGGAACAAGGAAATTTTATGGGCCTCATAAAAAAAGTAATAATATTAAATTGCATCCCTTAGCTAAGGGAAAAAAAGAAACACCCCCTAAGTGTAATGGTGAATATACATGATCGCGGTCTTACTAGCATGCAATATTGAGAAGTTTATTTTACTTTCTCATATTAGACTAAGTGTAAAGAAGTTTATAAAAAGAGAAAGCTGGGTTGGCACTCAACTTTCTGTTTTTATAAATTTATTTATGACCAACTTAGTGTATTAAAACGATCGCGGTTACCACCAAGACATATCTCACTTAAACTCAAATATATCCTACAAAAAGCACTCGATAAAAACACACACAACAAATTCATACGACTCGATCGTGCAATCGTTCAACTCCTCCTTTTTCGGCTTAGGAGACGCGTCAGGTGTTGAAGTCGTAGTTGAGGAGAACGCGTCCATCAAAACCATGACCTCGTATGATGACCATTCATTACGGATGGTCTTATAGTCCATTCAAAAATATGTAATCAATCTTACACAACATTTAAGTTGGTTAACATTAAAATAATTAAATATATAGACATATTCTCGTAGGTAATGTTTGATCATCGACTTCATATATATGATTTGGGTTTTCTTTGTAGAAATAGATACACATTCATATATAAGCTTTAGTAAAGTTTATATTGGTTTGGACATTGGGCGTCACTTGAATTTGATATCCCAACTACTATTGTTCTTGTTTCGAAGTTCACTGTAGGAGTTATGTTTTTGATATCCACTGATCCACAACATAGAACCCACTGAGTTGACATAATTTAGAAGAATATATAAATTTATTTGTCCGAGAATAAATGTTTACTTTAATATTGCATGAAATTTTAAAAAGTTTCACTAGTTATACTTTTTATTTTCTACCAATTAAATATCATCCATACCCGTTAGACTTATTTTTGACTAGTTGAAAGACAAAATTGACACATATTTTAAGCCTCATAAAGCTCAAAAGTGAACATTTATTTTAAAACATATTAAGCTGCATGCAACTCATGCAACTTGCATGCAATTGGTTTATTTTACATATATTCATGTGCATGGAGATTGGAGGCATGATAGACAATTGCTTACATGTAAGTTTTTTAAAATATATTATTACTTTTATAAGTCAAACACTAACAATAAGATTTGTAATGCATATTTTACAAGTCACTATTAGGGTTTGGCTTTTTGTCCATAACTCAAACTACACTCTAGTCATCTAGTGTATACATACGATGTTTCTTATGAAAAATCGTTCCATTTGAAATAAACGATTTAGTTATAAGTTCGTCCACTATTATAAAATAGTAACATACTCACACTTATTAGAACACGCTGTTACACTTTTAAAGTATGAAAAATCAAAAAATTCACACTAGTATGCGTGTGAACCAATTGGGTATAGCAAATATTTTCACACTTTTATGTATGAAACTTTATGAATATTTTTCACATTTTTAAGTGAGAGGGTATTAAAACAATTCTTCACACTTTTAAGTGTGATGATTTTGATTTTGAAATAATTCTCCAAATTTTTAAATGTGATATTGAAAATTTTCACACTTTTTAAGTGTAAGAATTTTGAAACAATTATTCACACTTTTAACTTTTAAGTGTGAATGTCTTTAAAAGAAAAGTTCACGGTTCATAAAGTGCGAATAAGAAAATATGTAATAATGACAAATGTGTTGTAGTGGTGATTAAAGGAGTATACATTTCATCTTAAGTGGTGTTTGTTTTTCATAAAGAGGCTCTTAACAGCCTCTTAATCTGAACCGTTCAGACGCGGTCAGACATTTTGGTCGTTCAGACCGTTTGTTTTTTTCCCCCGTTCAAACGCGTTCAGAGGCAGTAAGATCTTAATGGTCTATACTTCAGAGGGGTGTCTGAATTCCTCTTAATTGCCTCTTGCTGACCCAAAAAAAAAGTACAGATGTGGTCAGATTCAGACATTTACGCCTCAGGTTCAGATGTGCGGTTTAGATTCAGATTCAGAGCCTCTTATAAAATAAACACCACCTTAGTTGTAAAGATATAACGTAGCGTCAACTCGTTCGTTGTCCTATAACACATATATATCGAGTATGTGTTATCAACATATGACAAAAATATTCAACTTGTTAATCTTAAACGAATATAAGAAATGTGATGAACAATATATAGAGAACGATTACACACAAAACATAATATACACGAATTGATTGATAGTAGGATCAATGATGTTTAGGTTCATTCAAGATCGACATGCCCTAGGTTTGAAGAATTCGATGACTGGCCTTCGCTGCAAAAGATCCTGGAATTGATCGATTTGGAATCGGCTGGTGGAGGAATCCAGAGCCACAAGGATCTTCAACGGGCTCGAAAGTCTTTTGATTCAAGGCAGCCAGCCCAATTTTATGGAATTCGCGAGCTTGGACCACTAACTTGATATGTCTTATAGTAACCTAAAATGGAAAATTAATCTCTAACTTTTTATTACCAAAAGGTGCTCATAAAAGTTTAGTTAGTGCATTACAATGAACAAGCATGTTTTCTTTGTTTTGCTTATGTTGAGGTATAAATGTTTAGAGAATCCATAATATGAGGTCCATGAATAGTTCTAAAACTCATAAATAAATTGAGTTAAATTCAATTGAGAAATATTTTTAAAATTAAAAAGGATGATGTAACACCCCCAAATTTATGTTTGTAGCAGCGGAAAAGTAATTTGGGTGTTACGGGGAGGATCGAAATTATAATCTCATAAAACGGCTTAAAAGAAGCGTTTTGAAAGTTATTTGTCATTCAAATAATATTTTTGATAAAAGATGAACCATTTGATTTAAAATCTTTTTAAAAGATATAAAGGTTTGAAAGAATGACATATTTGATTTTAACACCATTTTAATTTATCAGAGTAATGAATGCCCGCTCCGTGACTTGTTCTGCTCCGTTAAATTATCTGAGATACACATGCTTAAAAGTGTCAACACAAAGGTTGGTGAGTTCATAGAGTTTTATGGAAAACCGTTTATTTCAATAGATTTCAGGAATATTTGATAATGATAAATACAAACAGTGATGGAACAAGTATTGAATAATGTTGATTATAATCACAGATAAATCATATAGATATTCAATCAAATTCAAATAAGGGATCAATAATCCTAACATGAGCTAGAAACTCATGATGCTAATTTAATGAGATATACAATTCAAGTCTGGTCAAATACCTATACAGCTGTATCTAAATATATGTTGAAAACATACATTCCCTTATAGATATTGCACCAAGCCTCATGACACGCAAAACGTTAACAAAATAGGTGATTTATCAAGTCAATGATAAATTTTGCCTTCTTATAATAGGTGATTTGCCAATTCCTATTTTTACTCAAATATAGTGTATCACGACTAATACGACTAACCATATGCATAATGGCATTCCGTCAAGTATTAGTGGGATCGGAGGTCAATCCTTAACAGGTTTCGAAGCTGTTCACTATATTCGCGCTCACATACAAGTGATTAATGGCTCATGATTGAGGAACTTTATGGCGATGAACGTAACTTAGGCAATATCAAGGTAATAATGTAACTAGAGCATTTATGCTCTTCCTAGCAATTATTTCTGTTGAATATAGAAATATCACATAGAGATAATGGAATCATTCACGATATTACAGTATAGTCAAGTATCATGCCACAATAATCACTTTAGAAACATTATCATCTGAGTATCAGTATTTCAGTTAAGTAATTCGCCAGTAACACACACATATATATATATATATATATATATATATATATATATATATATATATATATATATATATATATATATATATATATATATATATATATATATATATATATATATATATCACATGCCACAATAATCAAATTGGAAACATTATCATCTGAGTATCAGTATTTCAGTTAAGTATTTCGCCAGTAACATGTATTTATCACATCTTAAGTCATAAACTTCATCAGGTAACTATTAATAAGGAAATTGATTTGAATAATGTAATTTATTCATATACTTGTAAAGTTATCAAAGTATATGTAAGCATGTATCTCCCCCAATGAGTTAAAAACAAGTATTGGAAATGAGGCTATGACTCACCTTGATTGATGTTGGGATGATGAAAAGTAAAGTAGGATGGGATTATGAGAATGATTATGGAAACGTCTTTGATACGGAACCTGATAAATAAATTTATCTGAGAATCTAACCAAATACTATTTGGTAAACGAATAACGATAAATCGTTTAGATGAAAAGATGATATGCGAATGGAATTATTATGTTTATGAATGATATGACAAAATACGTTATTTAAATTATCCATCAAAATTTTACCTTTTTAACCATAAGTAATAATATTAGGTTTGAAATATCGTTATATATATTATTAACGTTACGTTATATAATATATATAAATAAAAATGAAAGTTTAAATGCATACAAAATAAATTTATGAAAATAGAAAATAAGTAAGAATATTAAATAGAATATGTTTAGTCCTTGTCCTTTTCCAATTTTACCATTTTTACTCTAACGACGATAGCGTTACATCGTTAGTCCTTTATATATATATAAATTACAATTATAGTCCTCTAATTGTCCAATAGTCAATCCTAGGTGATGAGGCGAAAAATGATCCGTTTTTAGGGGGTCATTTAAGCCCGAATTCGAATTTATTTGCTCAAATATTGCCTTAAAGCGTTCCTTTTGTGATTTTAGGTACTTTGGGAGTGAAATCTGGAAAAGGAAGCAATTCGGACGTTTTTGGAGCATAAAAGTGAAGAAAACGCCAAAGTCTTAATTTTCCATGCTGGGAACAGTAGGTGACGGCGTCAAGAGTAATTCTTTGACGGCGTCAAGAGCAGAAGTCCATGACGACCCAGTACAGATTTGACGGCGTCACGAAGGTAGGGCGTCAAGAGTTAAAAGTCATGACGGCCTGGAAATGATTAAGTCTTGACGGCGTCAAATGTAGATCAAGGCAGTCCGAGAATAGTTTTGGCGGCGAGGTGACGGCATCACAATGTTTGTCTTGACGCCGTCAGACCCCTGTTCCTATATATAGTTTTCTAATTTTCACACATTAAAAAAAGAAGTTTTTGGAGAAACCCTAAGTACGATTTTGGTGCAACTTTTACAGGTTTTTCAAGGGTTCCAAACCTTTGATACCTTTCATTGTAATTGAGATAAGTGTTCTTTTAATTCAATCAATATGTCTATGTGTTGGTTGTCTATATCTTGTTCTTGTCTCAATTCCATCATGCTAGGCTAGATCTATCTTGTGTTTGCTTAGATCTAATGAAACCTAGATGTTAATTATGTGTTGATTACTTGTTTATATTTGTCTTGGATGAATGATTTATATGTTAGGCTTAAGAAAACTGGCAGATCTCCAATTGGTAACATGCTTGAACGTCTTAAGAAACATGAACCGACGCGCACTAGGTCTTTATTGGTTGTATTTAATGCATGAGCCACTGTTTACAATCCCTATAGTTATGCTGGGCATGGTGTAGGAGGAGATAAGAGCTCATAGAATTGGGGAGTTATGTGTGCCACCCCATGAATGGTATTAAGGAATACGATCCGTCATCCATGCAATTATAACAAGTAATTAACGTGTAAAAGATGTCTAGGGAGTAGTGAAATCTAAGTAAACACATTTTCTCCAATTACTGCTCACAACTTTAGTATAATTTAGTTTATTTTCATTTTTAATATTTTATTTTGATTGCATCTTAGTATTGGGTTAGTTGAATAGCAACTAATTCCGCCCAAATCCTTCAAATTCGAGATTTTAATTTGCTTTATAAAAAATATAAAAATACAAAAAGAATCTTCCTTCACCTTTAGAACTAGTATTTAGGTTTTCTAATCCTAGCGACACTATTCCTAGCTGAACGATCAATCCCCCGGTACTTGTCACTATACTATACTACAACGATCAGGTACACTGCCTGGTGGGGGTTGTAAGCTTCTCAGGATCCCTTGAGAGGTAAAGCCTGGTGCGATTCCCACGTATCAAGTTTTTGGCGCCGCAGCCCGACGAATAGTTATTGTCTAGGTTAGAATTTCTTTTTATTAGGTCTACTTGCTAGATTCCTTTCTAGTAAGATTTTATTTTTATTTTTAGGTTTCTTTAGTCTATCTTATTTCTTTGTGCCTTTGTTCGTAACCACTCGACATCATGGACAACGGGAACATCTTTGAACCCGTCATCCCACCACAACAAAACCCACCATTAGAACCCCTTAGGCCCCGAACCTTAGGAGAGTATTCCCGACCTAGCCACCAAGGCTACCGAAACACCATTGAGCTCACCGGAGTCAATGTGACCCCCTTGCAATCCGACACCATCCGGTTGGTGCAAAACGGATGTGCATTCCATGGACTTCGTTCCGAAGATCCAAACCAACATCTTAAGGACTTCCTCAAAATCGTAGATTCCATAGACCTAGATGTTGCAACTAGAGAGACAACCCGATTACGCCTATTCCAATTCTCTCTACGGGATCAAGCTAGTCAATGGCTTGAGCGTTTACCCGCGGGATCCATCACCACATGGGATGATCTCACCACTCGTTTCCTTGCTCAATTTTTCCCACCGGGGAGAACTACTAAGCTTAGAAATGACATCTTGATGTTCCAACAACGTCAAAATGAATCTCTTTATGAAGCATGGACTCGTTTCAAGGACTTACTCCAAAAAGTCCCTCATTATGGCATAGATCTTTGGCTCCAAGTCCAAATCTTTTATGACCATATCGATCTCTCCACGAGGCGAGCCATTGACCAATCGGCCGGTGGTAAGCTACGTGATCTAAGTGCGGAACATTCATGGGAACTCATAGAAGATCTTGCTCTCTATGACAACGAAAGTTGGAATGATCCCCGTGATTTGAACAAAACGGTCAAGGCAATATCTTTGCCTTCGAACAATTCTAGCACTCCCGACCGTAGGATCATGGAACTTGAGGACCAAGTCAAGTTTATCATGAAATCTTATGAAGCTCCTAAGCCTTCAAGCCAAGTGAACAAAATCACTTCTTCATGCGAATTATGTAGTGGTCCCCATGACACTCGTGATTGTGTGGAACTCCCCAGAACAGCTTTTGCGGACTACGCATCCTCGCGTACCGACGAAGCGGGAGATAAGTGGTACACTTTCAAGCCCGAGCCAAACACATATGGTGATTCATACAATCCCTCTTGGAAACATCACCCAAACCTTAGGTGGAAACAAAATCAACCTAATTCTTCCAATCCGCCTAACCGTTACCAACCAACCGGTCCACCATCCAACCGTACTTTCAACAACAATCCTTCTAACAACTATGGTAGTACCAACAATCTTGAAGGATTGATGTCAAAGTTTATGGCATCTCAAGAAGCTCGCATATCCAAGTTTGAAGCCGATTTCAAACAAAAGCAAAGCCAGATGACCACTAGAATTGACGCATTGTTGAAAGTTCTCAATGACCGAGAAATGGGAGCACTTCCAAGCGACACAATCAAAAATCCGAAACTAAACGTTAATTCCATATCCTCAGTTTCGTCACCCACTTCGTGTCCACAATACTACTAGGTTAAATCAACGAGCACGTGTTTCAAACAAAACCAAATTCTTCAAAAAGACCAATCAAATAAAACACCCAATATAGAACCGGTCAAAAGTATAGTTGAAACACCTCCTACGCAAGACCTTGACGATGAATTCAAAGAACTTCACCTTGAACGCCCCGTCATTGATGTCTTAGCGCGTGCTCCTTACTATAGTGCCCTCCTAGAAAAATATGAGAAGTTTAAACTAGGTAAAAATGGGACCGCCTTCGTTCAAAACAAGTTGCCTAAAAAGCTTGATGATCCGGGTATATTTGTTTTGCCTTGTAAGATAGGAAGATCCGAAGCTTTCGACACTCTAGCAGATTTAGGGTCAAGCCTCAACTTGATTCCCTTATCCTTATTCACCGCTCTTAAGCTAGGAAAGTTAGAGGAAACGAAGGTATTGATAGGGCTAGCGGATGGGAGTATTGCCCACCCGGTTGGAATGATTAAGGATGTAGTTGTTCACGTAGGAAAGTTAACTATATTAGCGGATTTTCACGTCCTAGACATGGTTAGTGACACTACATGCCCATTATTGGTAGGAAGAGGATTTTTAGCAACCGCTAGCGCCATGATAGATTGTAAGGAGTCTAAGATAGCGGTAGGTGAAGGCGATACTTGGTCGGTGTACGATGTAAAGAAGCATAGTTATGATTGTGATGATGAACCGACACCGCATTGGGTAGAGATGAATAGGAGACCGTCTAGATATGGACCTTGGATAGAAAGGAACTTTATAGGACCTCAATGCCCATTTTATCTAGAGAAAGATTTCGTAGAAAAGACACATTCGGTAGAACAACTCATAGCTAGAGACGAAGAGCTAGATCCCTTTGAGGACCCCTTAGTCTTTAGGAAGATGATTGAGTTCTTGAGCGTAATGCCTATTAATATAGAGATGAATAAGTGGAAAAGAGAGGGAGACAAGTGTAAATGGAGGTGGGACAGGCCACCTAAAGAAGGAGACAGATCATGGCACATGAGAATGACTTTGTATGATCCGGATGGAGAGATGTTCTTAAGGTCATACCATACTAAGGAAACCGATAGAGAGTTGAAACCTAAGTTTGATCCCAAAGATGTCCTCAATGAGGAACTCACCTGCATCACGTAGTAACCCATGACCTTGAGTCTAGCTACAAGACTCGTAAATAAAGAAAAGCGCTTCTTGGGAGGCAACCCATGTTTTTTATGATTTTGTTTGTTTGTTTGTTATTTGCTTCCGTATGCATGCTTAGTTTTTATTGTTGGTAGATCATGTTTCTAAACTAAATAGTGGAAATACTTTACTTTGTTGTTTTGGCCTAGTCTTAACTCCACCTAAAAGTATTTTTGCAAAAGATAAGTGTAAGGGGAAACCCCAAATATGTTTTTAAGAAACAAACCGATCATGATTCTCCACAATATTAAATGAACATGTATATTCGTATTTGTTAGAGTCAAATGCTTGTATTGAGTCATAATGAAGTTTTGCAGGATTTTCCAGGAAGTAGGACCAAGTTTTTCCAGAAATTTTCCGGAAACTTAACATAAGAATTTCTGCAGGTCAATTCTGACGGCGTCAGGAGTTTACTCTTGACGGCGTCATGTATAAAAATCTGGAAATTTTACCGGTTTTGTTTTTCTAACGGAGTCTTATGGTTTTTGTGAATTATTAAGTTTTATAATCTCCAGGAGATCTGCAAACTTCATTCCACAAGCATTATATCTTATCTTGTTTTCTAGGATTTAGTAACTTATATAGAATGCCGTCGATTTTACGCGAGGTTGTCTTGTCTATTTTCTCAGATTTTACAGGTTATGTATGACAAGAAGATGATTTATATTCTGGAAGGGAAGCTTTGATTGTTCATTTTCTTGGAGGAAGATTTAACCTGGCCACCTTATTATCCATACCGAGCGAATCAGGGGAGTATTTAATTTCATTCTCTTTACTTTTTCACTTTTACATTCTTTACTTGAACATTGGGGACAATGTTCATCTTAAGTGTAAGGGGAGGGTAAAAAGATGATACCTTACATATGCACTTTCGCTTGAGTTTGTTTTGTTTGATGGTAGATGTGTAATAAAACTATGAGAAATACTTGTTAGTACAATTTTAGCGCCAAATTTAAAATTTTTACAACATTTAGGAGTGAAACTTTAGCCATAGCAAGCGTCTCATGGATAGGAGATTGTATGACTAGCACATAACCGTATATTCAGAAAAATTTTCCACCCAAATATGTGAGGTTCGCCTTTAGATTTGATAGGAAAAGCATTTACTATTAGTGCTTATGAGTGTACCGGTAGCATTTAGATTCTAGAACTTGCGTTAATGATGCATCCCGAGACCGCTAGTGAGACTACATTCGTGTAGTAGGATTTACTACATGATAAGAGGCATTAGGATCACCCTTGTGTTAAACCCGTATTATGATTACTTGACCATTTAAGTCATATTACTTGGCTAGTTAAGTCAACTAATTTTTCCCACACCCTTAGTGTTGTACTCATTTTTAGTACACGATACCCCTAGTACACCCCTCCGAGCCTATCTTTTCGTTTCTAACTTTAAGCATTTTACTTAAAGAAAGAATTTGTTACACCCCACTTAAATGTACAACCAAATCGCCTTAGCCTTCCGTGTATGCGCTCATTTTTAGTGCATCATTGTTATTTGTTAAACCCTAAGTTAATTATCTAATTGATTACATGGTTGCTAAGTCGAGTCATATCCTTGTACATATTGTTTTGGGACGATTGGGACTCATGGGTAAGTACTTATTTTATGGAGTAATGAGGAAGAACATCATATATTACCCCCATATGTACGTTAATCTTAAAAGTGCTCCAAGTGTTTTGATTTTCTTAATTCGAGTCATTAGTTTAGTTAATTGTAAAGTATGTAAAGATTCAAGTGTAAGGGGAATGCTCATTCCCTATGATGTATTATTTTGGATGGTAGGGTAAAAGTGTATGCAAAAAAAAAAAAAAAAAAAAAAAAAAACGGACTACCATCCCGTTTCATTCTATGTTTACTTTATATTTTTGTTATTTTTCATTTATTAGCTTAAGTCGAGTCTAGTCTAGGCTTAGCAACGCCATCTTGTACATGTAATTAACTAAGATTGTTAACTCGCCACCAGTAAAACTTCCTTTATCCAACAAAACCGTGTATTTCATATCCCTACACCTAACGTTACAACCTTTTAAAAGACCTCTTTGATAGTTTATCCTAGGTGCTTACGACATGTGGTGGAGGTTTGATCCTTTCCCAAGCCTATGGTAATCTATTTTGCTATGATAGGTAGTGAGAGATATCTTCCGTTTCCATATTGTAATTTACACTTTATTACACCCGAGAGATGTGAGTATCTAAACACTATTTGTGAGGTGCTAGTATATGACCTCCGTGCTTGTCTATTGGTCTTTAGTGGAATGATTATTTGTTGTAATTACTTTTATATTAGTGTTAAATGACCCCTAACTTGTCTTTTGAGTAGAATAAAAGCGCATTTGCTTGAGGACAAGCAAATCTCAAGTGTAAGGGTATATGATGAGGCGAAAAATGATCCGTGTTTAGGGGGTCATTTAAGCCCGAATTCGAATTTATTTGATCAAATATTGCCCTAAATCGTTCCTTTTGTGATTTTAGGTACTTTGGGAGTGAAATCTGGAAAAGGAAGCAATTCGGACGTTTTTGGAGCATAAAAGTGAAGAAAACGCCAAAGTCTTAATTTTCCATGCGGGGAACAGTAGGTGACGGCGTCAAGAGTAATTCTTTGACGGCGTCAAGAGCAGAAGTCCATGACGACCCAGTACAGATTTGACGGCGTCACGAAGGTAGGGCGTCAAGAGTTAAAAGTCATGACGGTCTGGAAATGATTAAGTCTTGACGGCGTCAAATGTAGATCAAGGCAGTCCGAGAATAGTTTTGGCGGCGAGGTGACGGCGTCACAATGTTTGTCTTGACGCCGTCAGACCCCTTTTCCTATATATAGTTTTCTAATTTTCACACATTAAAAAAAGAAGTTTTTGGAGAAACCCTAAGTACGATTTTGGTGCAACTTTTACAGGTTTTTCAAGGGTTCCAAACCCTTGATACCTTTCATTGTAATTGAGATAAGTGTTCTTTTAATTCAATCAATATGTCTATGTGTTGGTTGTCTATATCTTGTTCTTGTCTCAATTCCATCATGCTAGGCTAGATCTATCTTGTGTTTGCTTAGATCTAATGAAACCTAGATGTTAATTATGTGTTGATTACTTGTTTATATTTGTCTTGGATGAATGATTTATATGTTAGGCTTTAGAAAACTGGCAGATCTCCAATTGGTAACATGCTTGAACGTCTTAAGAAACATGAACCGACGCGCACTAGGTCTTTATTGGTTGTATTTAATGCATGAGCCACTGTTTACAATCCCTATAGTTGTGCTAGGCATGGTGTAGGAGGAGATAAGAGCTCATAGAATTGGGGAGTTATGTATGTCACCCCATGAATGGTATTAAGGAATACGATCCGTTATCCATGCAATTATAACAAGTAATTAACGTGTAAAAGATGTCTAGGGAGTAGTGAAATCTAAGTAAACACATTTTCTCCAATTACTGCTCACAACTTTAGTATAATTTAGTTTATTTTCATTTTTAATATTTTATTTTGATTGCATCTTAGTATTGGGTTAGTTGAATAGCAACTAATTCCGCCCAAATCCTTCAAATCCGAGATTTTAATTTGCTTTATAAAAAATATAAAAATACAAAAAGAATCTTCCTTCACCTTTAGAACTAGTATTTAGGTTTTCTAATCCTAGCGACACTATTCCTAGCTGAACGATCAATCCCCCGGTACTTGTCACTATACTATACTACAACGATCAGGTACACTGCCTGGTGGGGGTTGTAAGCTTCTCAGGATCCCTTGAGAGGTAAAGCCTGGTGCGATTCCCACGTATCAAGTTTTTGGCGCCGCAGCCCGACGAATAGTTATTGTCTAGGTTTGAATTTCTTTTTATTAGGTCTACTTGCTAGATTCCTTTCTAGTAAGATTTTATTTTTATTTTTAGGTTTCTTTAGTCTATCTTATTTCTTTGTGCCTTTGTTCGTAACCACTCGACATCATGGACAACGGGAACATCTTTGAACCCGTCATCCCACCACAACAAAACCCACCATTAGAACCCCTTAGGCCCCGAACCTTAGGAGAGTATTCCCGACCTAGCCACCAAGGCTACCGAAACACCATTGAGCTCACCGGAGTCAATGTGACCCCCTTGCGATCCGACACCATCCGGTTGGTGCAAAACGGATGTGCATTCCATGGACTTCGTTCCGAAGATCCAAACCAACATCTTAAGGACTTCCTCAAAATCGTAGATTCCATAGACCTAGATGTTGCAACTAGAGAGACAACCCGATTACGCCTATTCCAATTTTCAGGTTAACTTCTATTCCCGAAAATTTCACTATTCATTTTTACTATTCACTTTTACTATTCATTTTTTTTATTCACTTTTCCGAAATTTGATTTTTATTTCATATTCTCGTATGATAAATCATTTCCATGGAAAAATAAAAGTTTGACACTCATCAGATCGTTTTCGCGAAAGTTATTAAGGAAATACACGTTTAGGTTAAAACGTCATTTAAAAATCCTACGCACAACGAAACTCAACCGCGTTAATTTTCCCCGTATCAGAAAAATGTTTGATACACTCATGATTTATTTGAGAATTAATCATGACTAAGAAAAATATGACCAAATAAACCTCGGCCGTGAAAAACAGGAATTCTCGTTTTTAAGCACTTTTACTTAGCCGTAACCTTAGCCTATATACCTGCACCGTGTTTCTAAGACAATTTGAGTTTTCACATTTTTGGAATAAGTCAACATATTTTTCCCTCCTCCTTTGACCAAAAATCATTCCTTGATTTTATAAATCATTCCTCGATTTTTAGGCTTACGGTTTTAAGTTTAAAGACATTAAATACCAACCGACACTAGGCAGAGCCCAGCCTAGACATTATAAGCCATTTTAAGTCATTATTATCCTATTAGAAAAGTTACATTTTACTTTTCTCAATTTTACGCAACTTTCGTACGTTTTACGTATTACGCGTTTTAGACCCGTGTTTCCAGTTTTAGCAGGGTTTGAGCACCCCAATAGAACCTACTACTCATTTTATATTTTATTATGGAGTATATTGATAAGTTCTAGCATATTTATAAGTTTCATATTTTTAGGATACCCGATTTTACGTTTCGTGGCTTAACAACTTACGGTTAGCAATTTACTTAGTCGAAACTAGTCACATAAGTAGGATAATATCAACCAAGACCTAGTCATCCTCCCTATCCCTTTTTGAACCGCCTCTAGGGGGGAATCAGCCCATGTGTCTTGATCTCATGCTTCTAACTCTAGGATGGTTACATGTGTGAACTTGGTCTCCAAGTTTAAGAAAAATATCCAATACCTTGCACCTCCTCATGCACCATCCTCACACCTTCCTAACCTCCTCTTCATAGTATAAATACAAGCTCATTCTTTCCTTTCATCTCCATAAAAATGCCACACACATAATCCATAAACCTTGATCCTCTGATTTCCATGTTATAAGTTACATACCAAAGTTGAAGGCATAGTTAGTCTCTACATGAATCAAGAGTTTATTTGGTGATTCCATGGTTGAATTAGGAGCTACACAAAGTGTTAGGGGCTGAGGTTAAATGGTTTTCACAAGGTCTATATCAAGGCTAGCAAGGGTTTCAAGAATTGTGGTGAAGGGTTTGCAAGCATAGGTTTAGTGTCCTAGTTTCATACTTGACTTCCTTTCTTTAGAAAGCCAAAGGTTGTAAGAAACCCTATTACACTTTCTTGCTCAATATCATTTTCATGCTTATTATGTTTCTTTCATGCTATATATGGTCTTTGAATTATGTTCATGATGTATAAAAACTAATAAAACAAGTTATGGAAACTATATATTAACTTATGTTAAGTAATCAAGGAAACTAGTGACTTTTATGGAGAACCACGACCAAAATAGTATAACTATGATATTTGACACTTACCTACTGTTAAAGAGGACTTAACAAGGAAAACATAGCAATTTGAATCACCCAAAACGAGTACCCGAGTCAAAAGTTATGACCATTTGAAGTTACCAAAACTTTACGGTAAAACTGCCTAAAAACCTTCTGTGACAGAACCTTAAACACGCAAAAAGAAGCCCTTCTGGTCCGTTTCATGAAAAAGTTAAATCACGAAAGTTGTCCGAAATCACGTTTTCTTCAAAAACTCAGGAGCACGTATCGAGAAAACCAATAACGAATGAAATTTTCTTCAGTTTCTTAACATCTATTTTATATATCAAAGTCACTATATAATAGTTATGGTTTACTAAGACCAAGAGGTCTAATGACCTAAAGCCAAGACCACAACCATGGTTAAAGCCAAGGTTGAGTCTCAAGACCACGGTAACAATGACCAAGGTCACGGCAAAGCCACGGCTAAAAGACCATATAACTTTTAAAGATCAAAAACTTATATATTTTTATCAAATACTACAACACTAGGGAGCTTCATGTGAGGGGTTCCATTTGGGTAAACGGATCGACGAGTTGCTGGATTTACGAATTAAAGTGTCCTAGCTCCTAGAACGTTTACTACATGACCTCTGAATTATGACAGCCGGAACGGTAGTAAGAGATATACAAACTATACATGTTTCATAAACCACTTATATTCAACGACTTACACTATATACTAAGTACTACATCATGAATATTATGCAAGACATATATAGGCAATTCTTTGTATTCTTAGACGTTACTCCAAACCTAAGTCGCAACGTTCTATTATAGGCTGCTCTTAGAGACTTTCGCGATTTGACTACCACTTTCATTTCTCATTACATAAGCTTAAGGTGAGTCATAGCCCCTACTCTTTTTATACTTGTTTTAACTCTTTGGGGGAGATACATGCTCAACAACTTGCTTACTTGTACAAATACTCAAAACATTTAAACTTGATTGTATTATACTTGATTACATACATACATGACTGTGTTATACTTAATTGCGTTATTCTGTTTAGTGGCTAGTAGTTATCTTTGGGAAGTGGCTCCCAGTTATCTTTGGGAAGTGGCTTCCAGTTGTCTTTGGGAATTGGCTCCCAGTTGTCTTTGGGAATTGGCTCCCAAATGAGGTCTTCGGAGATGAAGTAGAGACTCACGACTAATTGCTTAATTGTTGTGATGAACTTATACATGTCTTAATCATACTATATGTTAGCAGTGGGTTGTGAACACACAGGTTGCAAGTGTTGTTATGGGCGGGACTTGCAACTGAGTGGATTCGCGATGCCTTTGCTGTGCGAATATTCTTTAAAGACTTTTCAACTGTTTTAAGACAAACTCTATGAACTCACCAACCATTGTGTTGACACTTTAGCATGTTTATCTCAGGTTAGTAAGGCGATAGCTAGTGCATGGAACATAGAGTCAAGCTGCATATTCTGAAGACTTACGCTTTTTATCGTTTACCATTCAAAACATTTTGTATACATTTATGTATCATACTTTGGAATCTCATGTTTGTAACTTTGAATTCATTAATCGAATGGTAACTTTTCAAAACGTCTCATTTAGAGGTCGTTTTCTATAACTTGTACTTTGTATTATGAAGTAGCACCCTAGTGACACAGTCTTCCGCTGCGGTATTTTGGGGGTGTTACATGTTTTAGCATGAGAGTGTGGCTGTGGTGTTCTTGAGTCTTGAATGTGAAAGTGTAAAATAATAGAAAGAAAAGACGAGGCACTTATTTAAGTTATTTTTCCTTTACCCTATGTGTTTCTCGGGCTAAATCGGGTTGCAGTCGATTTTTATCCCGACCCGACCCGATACCAATTCATACTAGTTTTCAGAACCGACTCCCGACCCGATTAGTCGGTTTCGGTTTCGGGTAACATTCGGTTCGGTCGGTTTGTCGGGCTTAATCGGTTTCGGTCGGTTTTGCTCAGCATTAACTGCATCTACTCCTTGGATAAGTTTATCTTTTGACTATAATGAGCTTCAATTTCAAGCCTACGTGGCACAAAGATGTCCAAAATCTATGACATGTTCATAAATTAAGGTACGTGCATGCAAAAATTGTAAGTTTTATACACAGTGGAAATAAGTACATAAATTCAAAATTTTATAAACTAATGATTTGAAAAACATGTCAAGCTTATAAACTTATACTCTTCTCATCTCATATTAAGTGTTCACTTTCATAATGTACAAAGTTTTTAGAAATCACACTAACTACAGTTTTGATCAATCAAATATTATATTCACTAAAGTCTATTTTTATTTGTTGAAATATACCGTAATATCAACATTTATTATAGTACATTTCAAAATAGTAATATGAACATTTAATATAAAAAGAAGAGGGTTGAAAGCTCTCCACTAATGTCATAAAATCTAAAACAGACATCTACTTTAGCGATGGACTGCTATACATTTTAGATTGATCGTTTTAATATCGTACATATATTTGTAGACCAAAATGGTTATTGTTGTTTTGGTTACTACTTATAATGCTAGCGCACGTGCGAGATTTTTTTATTTATTTTTTGAACGATATATTTTTATTTATTAAAAAACAAATAATTTAATCTTTGTTTTGTTTTCTTTGATTTATGATTTTTAATTATACTTTTTAATTATTAAAGATAATCATTTAAAAAGTTTAATAATATTGTTAGTTGCTTATTATTTATATTTTTTGTATTTATCTTCTACTTTTGTAGTGTATTAACAAAACAAATTTATAAATTTATAAATTAAAAAATTAATAATTCAATTATTACATAATAAGGAAACATTTTTTTTCTAAATATAAAAGTCCCCAATTGTGGTTTTGTTTTATTATATAAAAAAGATTTAATCCGTGTTTGACATAATCGGTTAAGTTGTCTAATTGAATTGATGGAAAAACTCACTTTTAATGTTTTAATATAAATAACTCACTTTTATAAATTTTGACTTAAAATTTGAGAAACTATTGTTATCCTTGAAAATTTTAATATTAAAAACTCTTTTTAAGACTATCATTAACAAAATCTATAATTATAATTAGGGAATCGCTAATACAATTTTTATAAAAAGAAACATAGGTTAAGGAAAAAGATTTGTCCAACAAGTATCCTCAAAACATTGATTAAATATTATTAAAAACTCTCAACTTTTTTTTTCTTTAATTGAAAAATACATCTAATACACATTAATTAAAGAGCTAAGTACTAATCTAGTACAAAATATTTTTTTTTTGTTCCTACCATGGTCACTTTTAAACTAAATTCTCTAAATGGTCATGCGCGACTACTTAACTCCGCAACCCCTCTCAAAACGTGACACATGTCCTTAACCAAGTACAGTTAGTTACTTTGAATGGGCCCACATAACTACCAAACTTACTCAACCTTTGTGCTACTCAACCGGCAGCTACTCGACTTACATTGATTCACGTGAAAAAGTAAATAGGGAACCTAAAGTGCACTACTTTGAGAAAGAACAAAATCTTTTGTCTATATTCTCTAAAAAGTACTTTTACTTTTTTTAAAAGTACATTTAATTTATGAAAGCTATAACGGTCGAGTAGATCTTGGTCTAGTAGCAAATTATGGTCAAATATCCTAACACTTATTAATTATCACAATTAATTTTTAAAACTAACAATTATTAATCGATAACATTTAAATTTTCACCAACATATAGGATGTAGTAGATGCAAATTTAAATGCATATTTAATTTATGAAAGCTATAACGGTCGAGTAGCGGCTTATGGTCGAGTATCCTAACACTTATTAATTATCACAATTATTATTTTTTTTTTTATTTTTTTTTATTATTTTTTTTTTAATATAAAGTTGTCGTGACCATGAAACACTCAAAATCACACCTTCACGCAATCTTACATGGGTCATTAATTTCACCTACCAACCTAAATTAAAAAAATGAGCATTGCTATAGCTTCCTACAATATATTTTTACTAATCATTTCACACATAATGATATTATAGAAACATGAAATACGAGGATTTATCATTTAAAAAAAAATTGTTTAAAGTTCTTTTGCAAACTAGTTTTTTGCTACAAACTGGGGGACAAATCCCAATCATCCATTTAATTTGATCTAAAGGTGGAGATTAACCTAAGATTTAATATGCAACCTAAGTCCATGTTTTTTTTCCTGTTTTTTTTTTTTTTTTTTTTTTTTTTTTTTTTTTTTTTTTTCCTTTTTTTAATTCACTTTTTTTTTTCTTTTCTTCTTTAAAAAAAAATCACATTGTTTTTAAATTCACGTTTTTTTCAATTTCTTATGTTTACGTCCGTTTTCTTGCATTATTGTCCGTTTTCATACGTTTATAAACGTTTTCGTCTGTTTTTTGAGTTTCCGTTCTTTTTTAGACATTTTCATATGTTTTGTCCATTTTTACATGTTTTCGTCCGTTTTCAGACGTTTTCGTCCGTTTTACACATTTTTGTCCGTTTTAGACGTTTTTGTCCGTCTTCATACGTTTTCAGACATTATTATCCGTTTTCGTCCGTTTTTTTTTTTTTACGTTTTCGTCTGTTTTCTTACGTTTTTCGTTTATGTCCGTTTTCGTACTGTTTTGTCTGTTTTCAGACGTTTTCGTCCGTCTTCATACGTTTCGGCAGCTTTTATACGTTTTCAGACGTTTTTGTTCGTTATCATATGTTTTCGTCCGTTTTCATACGTTTTCATCCATTCATTTACGTTTTCGTCTATTTTTATACGTTTTCGTCTGTTTTTGTCTGTTTTCATACGTTTTTTTTCCGTTTTCATACGTTTTCGTCCATTTGATACATTTTTGTCAGTTTTTAGACGTTTTCGTCCGTCTTCATACGTTTCGGCAGCTTTTATACGTTTTCAGATGTTTTCGTTCGTTTTCATATGTTTTCATCCATTTTTTACGTTTTCGTCTGTTTTTATATGTTTTCGTATGTTTCATATGTTTATATACGTTTTCGTCCGTTTTCATACGTCTTCTTTCGTTTTAATACATTTTTGACTGGTTTTAGACGTTTTCGTCCATTTTCATGCGTTCTCGGCAATTTTTACACGTTTTCATACATTTTCGTCGATTTTCATATGCCTTCCTCCGTTTTCGTCTGTTTTCTTTCGTTTTCGTCCATATTTCATACGTTTTCGTCCGTTTTCAGACATGTTTTCACGCTTTCATACGTATTCGTTCGTTTTCGTCCATTTCTAAATATAACAATTGATATTCTTAATATCACAAGTGATATTCTGAAAATGGACAAAAACGTTAGAAAGTAAAAAAAAAAAAAAACGTGAAGTCACTTTGTATTCGTTTATTTCCCTTATTTTCATCCATTGTTTTTGTGCCTTTTCATACGTGTTTTTATGCTTTCATCCGTTTTTGTCCGTTTTCATATGTATTCATATATTTTCTTACGTTTTCGTCTGTTTTCTTATAATTTTGAATATTATAAGTGATATTCATAATATCACTTATGAATTTTCTGAATATCACTTGTGATTATCTTATATTTTCGTCCATTTTTTACGTTTTTCATACGTTTTTGAATATCGCAATTGATATTTAGAGTATCACTTGTGATTTTCTGAATATCACTAGTGATTTTCTGAATATCTATCACTTTTCGTTTTCTAAATATCACTTGTGATTTTCATGTTACAAAACATTAGTTGAAAATCACTTGTGATATTCAGAAAATCACTTGTGATACTCTGAATATAACAGAATATCACTTGTGATACTCATAATATCATTTGTGGTACTCAGAATATCATTATCACATGTGATATTCAAAAAATCACTTGTGATATTCGGAATATCACTTGTGATATTCTGAATATGATAGAATATCTCTTATTATATTTAGAAAAACGTATGTAAACGTCTGAAATGGCCAAAAACATTTAAAAATGGACAAAAATTAATCAAAACAGATGAAAACGTATGAAAGTGTAAGGTCACATATGAAAAAGGACGAAAATGTATGAAAAATGGACGAAAACAAAAGAAAACGGACTAAAACGTATGAAAATGAACGAAAACATAAGGAAACATAAGAAAACGGACGAAAGCGTATGAAAACGGATGAAAACGCAAGAAAACTGACGAATATGTATGAAAATGGACAAAAAACATATGAAAGCGTAAAAGCACGTCTGAAAATTGACGAAAACGTATGAAAAATGGACGAAAACGAAAAAAAATGGATGAAAACGTATTAAAACGAACGAAAACATCTGAAAACAGACAAAAACTTAAGAAAACAGACGAAAACGAGCGAAAACGTAAGAAAACAGAGAAAAACGGGCGAAAACGTAAGAAAACGGGCGAAAACGAGTGAAAACGAACAAAAACGTAAGAAAACGGACTAAAACAGTCGAAAACGTATGAAAACGGGCGACAATGGACAAAAACGTAAGAAAATTTATGAAAACAGAAAAAAACGGACGAAAACGTATGAAAACGGACAAAAACGTATGAAAACAGACGAAAATATAAAAAAAACGGGCGATAACGTATGAAAACGGGCGAAAACAGACAAAACCGTAAGAAAACATGAAAACGGGCGAAAATGTAAGAAGACGAGCGAAAACGTATTAAAAGAGAAAAAAAACATATGAAAACGGATGAATACGTAAGAAAACAGACGAAAATGAATAAAAAGGGAAAAAAGTGACAAATAAAATTAGAAAAAAAAATAAAAGAAAAAACGTGCAAAAAAAAGTGAATTAAAAAAAAGAAAGAAAGAAAGAAAAAACGTGGAATAGAAAAAATAGATAAAAAAAAAAAAAGAAAAAAAAAAAGAGAATAATAAGAAAGACAAAAAAAAATGGAATTAGCTTTTCATATTATATAAAAAGAACCTATTTCACCAAGTAGTGCAAATTTCTCCCTTTTTAGAATGGCTATTCTGAATATGATAGAATATCTGTTATTATATTTTAAAAAAACATATGTAAACGTCTGAAACGGCCAAAAGCATTTAAAAATGGACAAAAATGAATCAAAACATATGAAAACGTATGAAAGTGTAAGAACACATATGAAAAAGAACGAAAATGGACGAAAACAAAAGAAAACGGACTAAAACGTATGAAAATGAACAAAAACATAAGGAAACATAAGAAAACGGACGAAATCGTATGAAAACGGATGAAAACGCAAGAAAACTGACGAATATGTATGAAAATGGACAAAAAACATATGAAAGCGTGAAAGCACGTCTGAAAATGGACGAAAACGTATGAAAAATGGACGAAAACGAAAAAAAATGGATGAAAACGTATTAAAACGAACGAAAACATATGAAAACAGACAAAAACTTAAGAAAACAGACGAAAATGAGCAAAAACGTAAGAAAACAGACAAAAACGGGCGAAAACGAGTGAAAACGGACAAAAACGTAAGAAAACGGACGAAAACGTATGAAAACGGACTAAAACAGTCGAAAACGTATGAAAACGGACGACAATGGACAAAAACGTAAGAAAATTCATGAAAACAGACAAAAACGGGACGAAAACATATGAAAACGGACAAAAACGTATGAAAACAGACGAAAATATAAAAAAAAGGGCGATAACGTATGAAAACGGGCGAAAACGGACAAAACCGTAAGAAAACATGAAAACGGGCGAAAATGTAAGAAGACGAGCGAAAATGTATTAAAAAAGAAAAAAAACATATGAAAACGGATGAATACGTAAGAAAACAGACGAAAATGAATAAAAAGGGAAAAAAGTGACAAATAAAATTAGAAAAAAAAATAAAAGAAAAAACGTGCAATAAAAAGTGAATTAAAAAAAAAACAAAAAAAAAAAACAACAACGTGGAATAGAAAAAATAGATAAAAAAAAAAGAGAATAATAAGAAAAAAAAAAAAAAAAAAAAAAAAAAAAAAAAACATAGAATTAGCTTTTCATATTAAATATTAAGTTAATCTTCATTATTAGATCAAAACTATAAGATTTGTCTTTTAGTTTGTAGCAAAACTTACTTTCTAAAATACTGATGTCATTAAACCCCCAACGACAATTATGTACGCAGGTCGAAAAAACGTAAGTGGTTGGGAAATCAGAGATTGAATCTGACGTACATCGGGAAGTGTTTTAAAAGTTTTCCATAAAATATTCTAATCCAACGGTGGTGGTGCGCCTGATGACTCATCATTTACTTTTTTTTCTTCGCATCAAAAAATACAAAAGAGTTACACCCGTAAATCCTTTTACATGTCTTTGTAAAACCTAAAAAACCAAGTCTTAAGTGTTAAGTGTCATATAAACCATTGACAACAGTCATATATATATATATATATATATATATATATATATATATATATATATATATATATATATATATATATATATATATATATATATTATTTTTTTACAACATAAAGATAATTATGTGGTCTTGCCAAATCAAATGCTGAGATTTGAAGAGGAAAAAAAAAACTTTTATATAATAAAACAAAAACCTAATTGAAGACTTTTGTATTTAAAAAAAATATGTTTTCTTATAAGGTAATATTTTAATTATATTATTTTTAATTTAAAAATTCATTTGTTGATATACTTCACAAGTAAAAGATAAATAAAAAAAATAAACATAAGATGCTACTAACAATAGAAGTAAGCTTTTTAAATGATTATCTTTAATAATAAACAAATATAATTAAAAATCATAAATCAAATAAAACAAATACTAAATTATTTATTTTTTATTTCATTCAAAAAAAAAATTTAAAATACCCGTCCATGCGCGAGCATAAAAAAAAAAAAAAAAAAAAAAAAAAAAAAAAAAAAAAACTATCTTAGTCATTCTGATTATCCCATACACAAAATTAGTCATTCTACTTAGTTAAGCGAATCATTTTTCGTAAAATAAAAGTACCTAAAATAAGTTGATTAATATTGATCATTTTAGTTATATTTTATAATGCAGTGGTGGAAAACATGTTATAAGTGTCATTTTTGTTATGCGTTTATATTTCTACTCTGTGAGTGAGTTGATATTTTTTGTGGTATGTTATAAGCTTGTTATTGTTATTGGGAAAAATGTATGTTATAAGAATGTTATTGTTATTGACAATATAAAGAGAAAACACGTATATGACATGTAACAATCCATTCGATATAAAGAGAAAAACTAAAGAGCAAGGTGACACTCCATTGTCCATTGTTTCATGTGTTATTTTGAAGAAGTTTATAACATTTTCTGAAAGACAAACGAGCTTTCATCAATTAGTATTCAAATTCAAGCATCATTCAGGCATTGCTTAAATGGTATTACTTTCTTACCTTAAAGTCTGTTTGACCAGTTAATTGAGCATTTTAGTGTACTCAAATTCCATCACTTCTTAAAACATAAGGCTATGAACAATGGTGGCCCATGACAACAAGGATTTTGCCTGTCACATCAGCTTTATCTCTTCAGCGACTCTTAGACGACCAAGTTGCCATAGCATCGACTTTCTTAATATATATATATATATATTAAAATTTAAAAACATTACAAATAAAACTAAAAAAAAAAAAAAAAAAAAAAAAAAAAAAAAAAAAAAAACCATTTTCCTTACAGATTCAAAGTTATTGGTTATTATAATCAAGGGCCTAAAATATAAATTGATTATTTATTTAAAAAAAATAATAAAGTAACATATATATGTTTCTTCTTCTTATTATTACCTGCAAAACAAAACACACATTAAATCAACCAAATAAAAAACACACACTTTTAAATAAAAAACACACATTAAAGGTATTAAAAGGTGATTTGTTTGTCATTTTTGAGTTACACTCGGTCGAATTTTCGACATAGTTTTGAGATTTGTCGTTCAATGACTGACGACGACCGACCATCAACAACGAGACGACCATGGACAACCGATGAGTCGGCCGAGCATGATGACCACCGTTGTGCATAGCCTAAGATTGGTCATATGATTTAAATTATATTTGGCAAAAATAACAGTGTAGTTGTAAGCAGAAGCAATAGATGTTTTTATGTATAAAAAAAAATTAAAAGTCACGTTAGGATACTAATTCTTGTCTTATCTGCGTCAGAAAAAAAGATTTTTAAAAATTTAATGATTATTTTAACCGCTTGTCGTCAAACATATATATATTAAAAAAAATTTTTTTGAACGGTTACTTTCTTTCAAGGGAAATCCATGTCCAATTTGAAACCCGATGGGGGAAAACCTTCAACTTAAGCCGCCCGAAGGCACGACACTTAAATTGAAGTAAACCCTGCCTTCTCCATATTCGAACCCTGGTGGGTTGAAACCTTCATTGAAGGACTTTGAAATCGTACCGACAGGGCAGTGGTCCACAAGGGAGGACTTCCCGGTTTGGTCACCCAAACCGGTACTACTCTCCACTAGACACGCTTAACTGAATAAGACATTTTTAAATGTTCCAAAATGTTTAGCCACAAATATGACCTTTTTCCAATGTGAAACAATATTTTAAGATTAATTATATGGGTGAGGAAACTTGTAATCTTGTAAGTTGACATGATTTGTTCCCACAAATGGGGAAGATATTTATAGTGTCTGAGAAGAGAGAGAAAAAAGTAAATGAAATATATATGGGATGAGTTATTGACATACTTTATTTTCGAGTCAGATTAATGGAATAAAATGAAATAAAGTGAAAAGGTTTGCTCTCACATTATATTCTTGAATTTTACTTAAAGGAAGAAAAGTGATAAGGTTTACTCTCACACAGTATGATTTGAGTAATTTTGAACCTAAAGTGTTCTCCCAAAAGTGGGAGGAAAATATTATATCCCACTTTACTTCCCTTTTCTTTATTATGAAAACTCAAGAACACACCGTTATTGGTGTCCTGTAAAATACTAACAATACTCATTATGTTTTTCCAGTTGTTTTATTTTTATTTTTATAATTTTGTTCATATTATAAAATTATAAAATTAAAAGTACCCAACATAAAATATAAAATAATAAATCAAAAATATTAAACCGACAAATAATACGAAATAAAAACTGAAAAATATTTATACTGTATTATAAACAAAAGTAGGTCAGGAGTGAAGAATGTAGAAAGTGCGCCACGGGGGTGGCCAAAACAAAACCCAACATATATATTAAGAGGAAAAGTTATCATTTGTCATTTTACAAGGATCATACTTCATTCTTTTCAAAATATATATTTTATTTTATTTTATTTTTTTTTGAAAGGCAACATCTTATTATGAACCATAAAAAGAAAACTAGGATACAATACAAGGCATCTCACCTCAATTAACAAGCTACTTAAAAGAGGATGAGACCCAAGCTACAAAATACAAACCAAACCAAAACAAAAACTGACACAAGCAAAAACCACTCACTGACCAATGCAACCTATATTCACATGAGAATATAAAATTCCCATATGAAATACAAGACCACCAATGACCACTTGATACCATACAAACATAAATTTAAATTTAACTTGCAGACTAGAAATCAACACCGGACTGGTATTATACTGATGCTGCATAAACTCAAACTGTTATTGTCTAGACATCAGACAGCACAAAACCAACTGATCTTATACTTGTGCTACCCAAACACTGAAGACTGATGAAAACTGATACTGTCATCTCTTCAAACCTGCTCAAACAAAGCAATCAGGAACACAATGAAATGCACACCTTGGATCTTGAATATATTACACTGATATGTTGCTTGTTGTGTTAGGATCATGCAACCATTTTTCCCAGCACCACATCCCTATTTTTGCCCGTCTCGAGATCCATTGGAAACTCTTCAACTGAATATCTTGAATTATCTTGTTTTCGCTTGCCACTTTATTTCTGAAGACCCGATTATTACGTTCATTCCAAAAGAAATAACCGGTTACCCACACTACTACTTGCCACAACTTTTTATTCTCCGCTGATTGTGAATTAAAACCACTATGTTTAAATAATTCGTCTATCGTAAATACATCTACATTCCCACTGTTCCACCATTCAAAAATTTTCAACCAAACACTCCATGCCATATTGCATAATAACAATGAATGATCAATTGTTTCCACATTATCGTCACAACAAGGACATAGAAGTGTATTCAAGTCAATACCTCTTTTATCTAACTCGTTACGAACTGGAAGCCTACCTTTCAAAACACGCCATACAAATATGTTAACCTTCTTTGGAGCAAGTTTATTCCACATGGTTTCGTGACCCGATCGATCCGTTTGAAGCCACATCTCATCCACCAATCTTGCAAGATCTTTAACCGCGAACTTTCCATCCTCATTGAGTGCCCACCTCCAATGATCCCTACAATCATGAGACAAAGTGATAGTACTTAGAATACCTACTAAATCCTCCAACTCGCTACAACCTCTACCCCTTGGTTCTCTTGCCCAATCCCAAAACCAAGACCACCTATCATCAACCCAGATACCCATTTCTGCCACATTTGCCTCCTTTCTCCTATCTAAGTGATATAACCTAGGAAATCTATCACATAACCTCCGATTATCTATCCATCTATCTAACCAAAAAAGCGTATTATTCCCACACCCCACTTTCTTTACAATTGATGAAGTGAATCCTACCCCTACTTTATTTATATCAAAACCAGCCCTTATTATGTCGTTCCAAGCACTAGAACCTCTAGGTGCCTCTAAAGCCCATAACCCCCCGTCAATACCATAAATACTCCTAATCACCTTTACCCATAAAACGTCCCCCTCTACCCAAAATCTCCACCACCATTTACCAAATAAAGCCCAATTTTTTGCCCTTAAAGACCCAATATTTAACCCACCCACCCCATAAGAAGAAAGAATGGTATCCCATTTAACCCATGACATTTTCTTACTTTCACCCACCCCACCTCAAAAAAAATCTCTCCTCACACTCTCAAGTTGTTTAATCACACACGAAGGCACACGGAACATTGAGAAATAATACAACGTTAAACTACCAAGGACCGATTTAATTAACGTCAATCTTCCACCAAAAGACATCGTTTTAGCTCTCCTTTCGGTTAATCTTTTCTTGAATTTTTCCACCACGGGCCTCCAGCTATTAACCCGTCTCATACTCGACCCAATAGGAAGCCCCAAGTAAACAAATGGGAACTCTCCAACACTACATCCCATATAACGAGCCAAAATATCCATCTCACCAAATGTAACGCCCACACCGTACAATTTACTTTTATTTAGATTTATTTTTAAGCCCGACGCTTCCTCAAAACATTTTAAGATACACATCAAATTCTGTGCATTTTCCTTATCCCATTCATCGAAAAATACCGTGTCATTGGCATACTGAAGATGTGATATACAGATCTCATCCTCACCCACCAAAATCCCTTTAAATATACCTTTAGCAACTGCTTCCTTAACAATTGTGTTTAATCCTTCTGCCGCTATAATAAATAAGAATGGAGATAACGGGTCTCCTTGTCTTACTCCCCTCTGCAAACCAAACTCTTTTGTCGGAGACCCATTTACCAAAATGGACATAGATGATGATTTCAAGCATGTTTCAGCCCATGTACACCACTTGTTACCAAATTTCATTCTTTTCATAATATCAATCAAAAACCTCCAATTAATGTTATCATATGCTTTTTCGAAATCTACCTTAAATATCAAACCCCTCTTCTTTTTCCTCTTCAAAAATTCAATCGTTTCATTAGCAATAAGAATACCATCCAGTATAAACCTACCTTCAATAAACTCATTCTGAACCTCACCCACCACATTCCCGATGATTTTTTTAACCCTTTTTGCTAGAATCTTCGATACGATTTTATAGTAGCAACCAATTAAGCTAATGGGACGAAAGTCTTTAAGCCCAATAGGATCAGTCACCTTAGGAATAAGTGTCACAAAGGATGCATTACACCCTCTTGACACTTTCATCTTTTCCCAAAACCACCGCACAGCCCCAACTAAATCACACTTGATTATTTCCCAATTTTTTTTTTTAATATATCTAAAATTAAAACCGTCCGGACCAGGGGCCTTATCGCCTCCACAATGCCAAACTGCGTCCCAAATCTCCTTTTCTTCAATCACTACTTCGAGTGACTTCGCCTCACTCTCAGATAGACCACTTGTTCACATCTAAAGTATGGTCTTAACTTGTTGCATTCTGTGAACATCGATTTATAGTACCGGTATATTTCTTCTTTGATAATCTCTGGATCTTCACACCAATTACCATCCACCATTAAGCCACGTATATTATTTTTGTTATTCCTTCTTTTGATCATTGTGTGAAAAAATTTGGAATTCTCGTCTCCCTCTATATCCCATTTCACTCTAGCCTTTTGCTTTAACATACAACACTTTTCTCTATCTTTTTCAATCCCTGTCCGTCTAGTTTCTAACCAATCCTTCACTTCATTCTCATCTAAATTACGTGATTCAGCTTCCATTTCCCACTCCATTGCTTTCTTCCTATAGTTCTCGATACACTCGTCCATAGCCCCGTACCTCCTTTTACTCCATTCTTTTAGCGCGATCTTGACATTTTTTAGTTTATCTCTAAATTTACAATCCGGACGTGATCCCATAACCTCTTTATACCATGCATCAAAAACCACCTGATTTATGTCTGCTTCCTCAAGCCATACATCAAACGCTCGAAACGGTTTTGGTCTAAAATCTATTTCCATATCTTTTAATAGAATTGGACAATGATCTGATAATTTACGGTCTAACGCAATCACACCTAGATTACTCCATTTATTTTTAAACGCCTCAGAAACCAAGAACCTGTCCAGCTTGCTAAACTTCAATCCGTGATCACTGATTGTTGTGAAACGTCCACCACCCATCGGGATTTCCACCAGACGAGCTAAATTTATAAATTCATTAAACCCGTCGACGTCCTTTTCCTGGAATTGTGTATTTTTCCTGTCATCTTCGCATCTTACTTCATTAAAATCACCAAACAAGCACCACGATTCATTCCCATCGTTCATCAGATTTAGCAACCTGTTCCACAAAGCTGTTTTTTGCTGACCCACATGAGGCCCATAAATACACACGAAGAATACATCACCACTAACACCCTTCTATTCTCCTTTTACTGCAATGAATCTTTCATCTCCAACTGCTTGCTTACATGTAAATATATTACTATCCCATACTGATTGGTTCCGAACCGTCTTATTATTGTTGACCAAGGTCAACAAGTCAAAGATAGCCTAGAATCAATACTCCGGTGATAGTGTAGTGTTTCCCCGGGTCGTGAAAGTCCCAGCGAGATTGAAATGGTGCTTTTGGAATCGTTTATGAGAAAGTGGCACTGAGGACAGTAGCCAGATGATGTAGGAATGATATTGCTACTGTTATTTTGGTGTTGACAAACAGATATAATATTCACAATAATCAGATAGCAGATATATGCACAAATAGACAATTAAGATCACGTATCGGACTGGAAAAGTGGGTTTTTGGTAATTATGAAACTACAGGGGGTGTTTTTCACACTTTTCAAAACTTAAAATTAAAAATGAAAAAGAAATGATAAAAGTGATTAAAATAATATTAAACTATTATTTAATTAATTAAACTATTTAAAATCTAATTTAGAATCTAATTTAAGTAAACTAAAAATGACAAATGATTTAAATTATACTAAAAATTAACAAAAATATTTTCTAAACCTAAATTAGAACTTGAAGAAAGTATAAAAAATTAAAAATAATATTTTTGTCTTTTTGTGGTTTTGTAATTAATTAAAAACTATTTAACTTAATTAAACTAATTAAACTACTTTTAATTTATATTAATACTAAATTAACTTAGAAAATTAAGATAAAATTTATAAAATTATTTAACCATCACTGGAATCCTAAAAAATTATAAAAACTCTAAAATTATGTTTTAAGATTAAACAACTAATTATTTATCTATTAATTCACTTAAATCTATTTTAAACAAATTAAATAAGGAAAGTAGAAAATGAACAGTAGAATTTCAAAATTTATTTTCTAAAAACTTATTATACTATTTTAGAACTAGAAAAATTATAAAAACTAGATTTAACCTTATACAAACTAATTAAGCTATTTAATATTTGATAATAATTAATAATAAAGAAAATTGAAATTAAATCTAATAAATACTAAATGACAAAATAAAAATCTGAAAAATTTATTAAAATTACTTTACTATCTGAGGTAATTAATAAAAATATAAAAACACTAGTTACTTAATTAAAATATAAAAATGAAAATTAAAATTAACTAGAATTAAATAGAAACTATCACTTATTTTTATATTGTTTTTCTTGGATTTTTCTTTTACAAACCTATATTATACTCAAAAATAGACAACTTTAATGAAAACAATAATTTTAGAACTTAAAAATAAGCTGAGAAAAAGCTAATGATCAAAACAGTTGACTATTGTTGACTTTGATGAGAAATAAGCTCAAATTAGCTTATGTAGGATCCACCTTGGTGTATTCTGGTTCAAATAAGTTGTTTGAACTTGTCAAAGCTTGAAATGGCTAATTAAGCTCAGTAGATAAGCTAATAGGCCACAATAAGCTAATCCAAAATCTGAATAGAACACAGAATGGGGACAAGGTTTTATGCTTAATCTAGGTGGGGTCCACTGGGAGTTAGGTCAAACTAATGGTCAACCTAGGTAGCCTACTAGGAGGGGGGTTGAAAGGTGCAAGGTTTGTGGTCTGGGGCTCACTATGGTGGTCACAAAACACCACCAAAGTGGTGTTTTGGCCTACTAACTGATGTGCAGGGGAAGAAGTCTTCCCTGCAGTTCACTTTGAGGGTGAGTGGGGCCTACTTACAAAAATCCTAAAAATATAAAAATGGTGAGATTTCAAAGTTGAGCTGGTAAAGTGTTAAACCTAAAAAATTCAAAGCTTAAAGCCTAATACTAAAATCTATAAAAATCTCCCAATATTTGTGAAAATCTGATAAGTGTGAATTTGACTTTTTGAAATTACTTATCTAGTTTGACTTTTATGGATTTCTAACTTGATTTTATGATTAATTGTAACTAATTAAGTTATAACTATACTAAAATAAGCTAAACTACTTACTTATGATTAGAACTTAAGGCCTGTGGATTCCAAAATCCTTGACAGTTGACTGTCAAGAGAATTAGAATTGGATTTTGACTATTGGTTGTATAAGTGACCAAGTTATGGGTGGACTGAGCTAGTATGAACCTAAGTTACTAATTTGAATCACAAATGCACATACAAACTCAGTTGTGCTCACTGAGCAACCCTGAGCCAAACACCCTCTAAACCTAGGAATGATTTTGTTTTTCAAAGCATAAGATGATTTAGACCTCTAATCTGATTTCAAACCTTCAAACATGATTATAATAGACCTAAGTAGCACAAAATAACAACAATAACAATAAATTAACACAGAATCAAAGATTATCCTATATGACTGTTTTTCAAGAAAACTTAACAACTTTGGAAAACAATTAACAACCTATCAATTTTAGACTATAACAATATCAAACAACATATAATAAGCAAGAAACAACAATTATTACAGCTATTAAGATAGTAAACAGTAATATGCTATAAATTGAGAGAAATTGCTTACAATATTGAGTTTATGCCACACTGAGAACCAAGGACTTAGTACCACACCTAAATGCTCTCCATAGAGCTCTAATTACCAAAGCCATCCAAAATTAACTTTGCTCCAAGCTTTGCTCACCAAGAACACAGGTTTGACTTCTTTTGACTTTTTTGTATTTTGAATTTTTTTTTTATTTCTAACTGATTTAAGTTATTACTAACAGCTTAAATAAGCTTATAAGGGAGCTTATATGTTCTAAGAGTCCATTACAAACTATTTAAAACAGCAATTGATATAATGCAAGATATAGAAAATTAATTGAAACTGCATAACATGAATTAATAAGAGAAACTTGAATTTTATAGCTGAACTGAGTTTAATACAACAAAATAAAGAGGTTACCACTGCTTAAGAGCTTGGGTGTACCTAAAATTGAGAATGACAATTATACGACATAAACTAGAACTAAAATTAACTACCCTTGGTCTTCATGCTTCCTCTTCTATTTATAGCAAGGGATTAGGGTTCTTGGCATTGCTCTGATCAAATCCCACCATCTTTTGCTAATTTTGGTCCATTAATGCACTGCCACGTATTTTTGGCGGGAAAGAACCATTTTGCAATTTGCTCTCTGATAACGTGTATTTGGGAGGAGCATTAAATGCTTGTGTGAGGGGGAGGTGTAGGGAGGTGGGAAGGTAATGATTGGGATTGCTTTGGCTTGTGATTGGAGGAGAGGGAGGCTGCAAGTAGCAGGGGAGATGGGATGTAGGGGATGACGGGGGTGGGTTTGTTTGTCTGTTTTATTTTAGAAAGGGGTGGGGTGGGCTGGTTGGTAAGTTGGGCCCAAATGGTGGACTGGACTGGGTTTAGTATTGGATTGGAATAAAAAGGGTGGGTTAACATAACAATAAGGGGTCCGGTTGGTTTAAAATTACACAAGGACCAAAAATGAAATTCGTTCAAAGTTTAAGGACCTGATGTGTAATTTTTGAAAAGTTGTTATAGGGACCACTTATGTTATACTTGAATACCCCAAGGACTATAGATGAAATTTTTCCACATTTAAAACCTCCAGGGACCTTTTCTGTAATTTCTCCAAACTCCAGGGACCATTTTTGTAATTTTCTGAATTTGTGAAGGGTTAAACCTGTAAATATCAAATGTTAACACAAAGGACCAATTTTGTCATTTATAAATAGTATAAGGTTTATTTTGAATATTTTTCTTATTTTTAAACCTTAGGGACTAATTTTGACACTTTTCCAAAGTTGAGGGACCAAAGTTGTAATTTTGTGAATTTTAACTTCAAAGGACTTTTCCTAACAACTTATGAATCCCAAGGACCTTTTATGATATTTTTACAAGTTTTGATTTAACAGGGACTAGTTTTGCCAATTTATGAAACTTGAGGGACTGAAACTGCCAATTATGCAAACTTTGTATGTTTTTCATTTGTTTTTGCATATTTTGTGTTTGAAACATATAAAACACACCTCTAAGATATTTTAAGCATTTTGATACATATTTGGGTGTTTTTGTATGTTTTGGCAGTTCATATAAGACAAAAATGATGAGTATTTACACACTCATCAATCCCCCACACTAAACTATTGCTAGTCCCTAGCAATATTTTATGAAGTTTTAATGGATTTGAAAGAACTCTTTACCAAAAGCCATCACTTCTGGAGTAGCCAGATGTAAGAACTGTGGCACATCTGATAACCGTGTGATTTTGAGCAAACCACCAGCTGTCAACGGATTTGAGTAGTCTTTACCAAGAGCCGTTTGCTTCTGGACTAGCCAGCATCTTGATGGACTAAGTCAACATCTTGGTGAGCTGATTACCAATTATGGTTTTTCCACGGCCTTTACCACAAGCCATAATCTTGTGGGCTAGCCAGCTCATTTGCTTATGAGGATGCGGGGGAGCTGAGGAACCATGCAATTTTTGGCAAACTGCCAGCCATCAACGGGTTTGAGATGTCTTTACCAAGAGCCGTTTGCTCCTGGACTAGCCAATCCCTTTGTCATATAGACTTTGGCGGACTGATAACCACAAAAATTTTGGAATAAAGTGAAAAATTTTGAAAAAATTTTGGCCTAAAATGGGGGTACTTGGAAAGTTTTGTGATAAAATTCGTAAGAATTTCCCCCCCCCCCCCACACTAGAACTGAATATTGTCCTCAATATTCAAAGTCCCGGCTATTATACCGAATCTCTGACTAGAAAAGCTAAAATTCGATTCTAACTGTGGAAATTTCTATTTTTCACTTTATTTTATCTGTACATACATTTTTTTTTTTTTTTTTTTTTTTTTTTTTTCACTACCTCCCAGGCTTGTGTTAGGTTTACCACGCAAGCTAATCACTTGTGAATGATTAACTGTAATAAATTTGCCCTAACAGCCCGGGAGTTGAATGATAAAGTTTATGATATACACCGTCCAGGTTTGTGTCAGGTTTACCACGCTAGCTAATCACTTGTGAATGATTAACTGTAATAAATTCGCCCTGACAACCTGGAAGATGAATAATAATATACATACACTTCCCAGGCTTGTGTCAAGTTTACCACGCTAGCTAATCACTTGTGAATGATTAACTGTAGTAAATTTGTCTTGACAGCCCGGGATTTGAATGACATAATATACATACGAAACATGTTTATTGAATTTTGAAAATATTTACTTTTGAAACGGTGGGGGATGGCCACTCCCCCACACTAGGGTGGTAGAAAGTAGAAAGAAGTCAGAAATACGGGTGAAAACCCATATATGTTGCTAATTTTTGTTCACCGAGTCACTAGCTTGACTCGATCCCCGAATTCATTGGTCCATGGGGAAAGTTTGGAGATCCGGGACAACCATGGGTGGTGTGTCCTCTCCAAAATAATGTTTCAATCTGTGACCATTCACTTTGAAGTTGGGACCTTCGGGTTGAGATAACTCAACAGTCCCGTATGGGTATACTTTAGCAATAGTGAATGGTCCAGTCCATCGGGTTTTTAATTTCCCCGAGAAGATCTTTAATCTTGAATTGAAAAGAAGGACTCTGTCACCGACGTTGAAAACTCGGTTCTTAATCTTAGAGTCGTGAATCTTCTTTGTCTTTTCTTTGTAGATCAAAGAGTTCTCGTAGGCTTGATCACGAAGTTCGTTTAATTCATTGATTTGAACCTTACGGTGATCACCCGCTTTATGAAGGTCGTAGTTAGCATGTTTCAAGGCCCAGTAGGCTTTGTGCTCGAGCTCGATCGGTAAATGACACGCCTTCCCGTATACAAGCTTGTATGGAGTGCACCCGATGGGTGTTTTGTAAGCTGTACGGAAGGCCCAGAGTGCATCATCTAGTTTATCCGACCAGGAAGCACGGTTTTCACCTACTGTCCTCTCAAGAATCCGTTTAATACCACGGTTGGAAACCTCCACCTGCCCACTTGTTTGGGGGTGATATGCGGTAGAAAGACGATGAGTAACACCGTACTTAAGCATGACTTTTGCAAATTGATCATTGCAAAAGTGAGTACCGCGATCACTAATGATGGCACGTGGGGTTCCAAAACGAGCAAAGAGGGATTTCAAGAATTTCACGACTACTCGGGCATCATTAGTGGGTAAGGCCTTTGCCTCAACCCATTTTGACAAATAGTCAACAGCCACGAGTATGTATTTGTTTCCGTGAGAAGATGGGAATGGCCCCATAAAGTCAATGCCCCAGACGTCAAAGATTTCACAAACTTGAATAGCATTTTGTGGCATTTCGTTCTTTTGTGAAATATTCCCGTGACGCTGACAAGCATCACAGGCTTTGACTAACTCGTGGGCATCCTTGTAGATTGTGGGCCAATAGAAACCGGAATCAAACACCTTTTTGGCGGTGTAGTTAGGACTATGGTGGCCCCCGGTGGGTCCAGCATGGCAAGCCTTGAGAATATCAGTGGCTTCCTGTCCGTATACACATCGCCTGATGACTTGATCGGCACAGATTTTGAAGAGGAAGGGGTCGTCCCAGAAGTAATGTTTAACGTCTTTGAAGAATTTTTTCTTTTGTTGGGACGTTAACCCCTTCACTATGAAGTTACCCGCATGGTAATTTGCAAAGTCGGCAAACCATGGGGTAGTAGAGTCACCACGAAAAGCAACCGCATTTAGTGCCTCGAGAGGAAATGTTTCATTTATTTCCTTTTTCTCGGACACATCTTGATGAGGGTTCTCTAATCGTGAGAGATGATCAGCAGCTAGGTTCTCGGCTCCTTTTTTATCACGGATAATGATATCAAATTCCTGAAGGAGGAGAACCCAACGAAGAAGCCTCGGCTTTGCATCTTGTTTTGCAAATAGGTATTTCAAAGCCGAGTGATCTGTGTACACTACGCATTTAGTCAAGATTAGGTATGACCGGAATTTCTCGAAGGCATACACCACAGCTAGGAGTTCTTTTTCAGTGGTGGTGTAATGACCTTGAGCCTCAGTCATAGTTTTGCTTGCGTAGTGTATGGGCTGAAAGTATTTTGCTTTTCGTTGCCCCAAGACCGCACCTATGGCAAAATCACTAGCATCGCACATAAGCTCAAAAGGTTGGTCCCAATCGGGGGCAACAAGAATCGGTGCCTCGGTAAGCTTTTTCTTTAGTGTTTCAAAAGCTTCGATGCACTCAGGAGAGAAGATGAAAGGAGCATCCTTCTCGAGGAGATGGGTCATAGGCCGGGCAATCTTAGAAAAATCTTGGATAAACCTACGGTAGAAGCCGGCATGACCCAAAATCCTCCGAACACCTTTTACGGTGGTGGGATGAGGTAATTTGGCAATGACATTGATTTTAGCTCTGTCAACCTCGATCCCGTTTTTTGAAATCTTATGGCCGAGGACAATGCCCTCCTTGACCATATAGTGGCTCTTCTCCCAGTTGAGACTTAGATTCGTTTCTTTGCAACGTTTAAGCATCTGTTCCAAGTGGGAGAGGCAAGTCTGAAATGAATCCCCGATGACCGAAAAGTCATCCATGAATACCTCCATAGTTTTCCCGATCATGTCGGAAAAAATAGACATCATGCACCTCTGGAACGTGCCTGGTGCATTACATAAGCCGAAAGGCATACGTCTGTAAGCAAAAGTTCCGTAGGGGCATGTGAAGGTAGTCTTCTCTTGATCCTGGGGATCAATGGGGATTTGGAAGTAACCCGAGAAGCCATCGAGGAAGCAGTAGTATTCATTCCCCGCAAGTCTTTCGAGCATTTGGTCCATAAAAGGGAGAGGAAAATGGTCTTTACGGGTGGCTTCATTCAACTTTCGATAGTCAATACAAACCCGCCAACCCGTGACCAAACGAGTTGGAATCAACTCGTTATCCTCGTTGGTGACAACGGTGATGCCTCCCTTTTTGGGAACACAATGAATTGGGCTAACCCAAGGACTGTCAGATATAGGGTAAATCAATCCCGCATCAAGAAGCTTAAGAACTTCTTGTTTGATAACTTCGTGGATTTTGGGATTTACCCTTCTCTGATGTTGCACAGCTGGTTTAAAGTCATCCTCCATTAAGATTTTATGAGTACAAAAGTTCGGGCTTATGCCCTTAATGTCGGAGAGTTTCCAAGCAATTGCTTGTTTGTTTGACTTAAGAACCTTTAGGAGTGCAGCCTTTTCCTCATCTTTTAAGTCTTTGGCAATAATGACGGGTAATTTATTATCACCCTCCAGAAATGCATATTCTAGATGAGGAGGCAAGTCCTTGAGCTCAACCTCGGGAAAGTCTTCAGTTATTTCAACATTTTTGACTTCCGCTTTATGAAGTATTTGTGGAGACGGAGAGGGTGAAGGATCGTCATTTAACAATCTTTCCAGGAGAAGAATGTCCCCCTCCGGGTCAAGATAGTTTTCATCAACTCCATCGGGAATTGAGCTATCTTGAGCAAGAAAAGCCTCGAGCTCTTCCAAAAGGAAGTCGCCTCCCTCAAACGGAGTGAGGGAAGGGGAAGAGTCGGAAATGATCGGGTCAGTAGAAAGACTGCCACTGGATGAGAAACCAAGGACTTCTTGGGATGATTCCTCCGACGCAATATCAATGATGTCAATACGGTTAACCGTTTCAGCGTCATAATTGGAGGAATATCTTGAAGTCTGATCAAGATTGAATGTTATGGCTTCGCCACCAACACGTAGAGTGATTTCTTCTTCGAATACATCGATCAAAGCACGACCCGTTCTTAAGAATCCTCTCCCGAGAATGAGAGGGACTCGTGGGTCAGCATCGAAATCAACAATCACGAAATCTGCCGGAAAGTGGAACTTTCCTAATTTCACAAAGATATCTTCGGCAATGCCGAGAGGACGGGATATGGTACGGTCTGCAAGCTCGAGTGTCATGCAGGTCGGAGTGAGAGTAGGAAGTGAGAGTCTTTTCCAGACTGTGTAAGGCATCAGGTTAATGCTTGCGCCAAGATCGGCCAAGGCAAAGCATTCAACCATCCCAGGGAAAATACATGGAATGAGAAATTTCCCGGGATCTCCAAGCTTTTCGGGAAGCTTTTTCAAGAGCACTGCTGAGCAATGCTCGTTAAGAGGAGTCTTTGCCATCTCACAAAGTTTTTCTTTGTTGCTTATCAGATTTTTGATTGTTGAAGCAAACTTAGGCATGAGAAGAAGAGCGTCCGCAAAGCTAATATCAAAGTGTAATTCTTGGAAAATTTGATAAAATTTTTCCATCTGATGGTTAGCTTTTTCGCGGTTCTTTTGTTCAGTCACTCGTGAAGGATATGGAATTGATGGCTTAGGGTTATTCTTTGAGATTCCATCAGGACACACAGGAGGATCAAATACAACTTTCGGCTTACGAGCCGGGACCGGGACAACTTGAGGGTGGACGTTGTTGGTACCTCCGTTATTAGTAGGAAGTACCGTGTCCGTAGTAACCTCAGGTTCACGTTCCGCTACCTTAGGAGGAGAAGAAGAGGTAGAGGGAATCGAGGGTCCATTGTATGACACCCCACTTCGGGTAGTGATCGCTTTGACATCGCCCCTCGGGTTAGCGATCGTGTTGCTCGGTAATGTACCAGAGCCCGAGGGTCGATCATTTAAAGACTTCTGAAGATCAGAGATCGTCTTGATCAATAACCGATTCGTTTCCTCTTGTGCTTTCATGAATTGTTTAATTTCAGCATCGGAGGAAGACGAGGGTGGAACAACGTTTTGATTTTGAACAGGGGGATTTGGAACACGGTTGTTTTGAAAATTCCCTTGATTTTGATTGTTGTTACCCTGAAAATTGTTTCTCTGATTGAAATTACCCTGATTGTAATTCCCTTGATTTTGGTTTCTTTGAAAATTTCCTTGAAAACCTTGGTTTTGATTGCCATTTTGAAAATTATTTTGATTAAACTGGCCTTGATTTTGGTTTGGGTTTTGGAAATTTGAGTTTTGACCTTGGTTGAAATTCTGATTCGTGTTACGGTTTTGATTTTGGTTAAAACCTGGAGGTCCGAGAAAATTGTTGGAACGATAGCTTAAGAGATTACGGTCCCCTTGCGGTTGGTAAGAATTACCTCCCGTGTTATAGGAACCGTTAGCAGCATAAACGTTCTCTTGAGAAAATTCAGCAGTAGCTGGACACTCGGAATACAGATGTGGGCCCCCACAAGTTTCACAACTTCGGGCCACGGCTTTCACTTGTTGATTTTGAACCTGATGTTGCATCGTTTGGTTCATTCTCAACACAGCCGTAGAAATATCATCCATCTTTTTGGTAAGAGCGATTATTTCAGGAGATGATGATGATGAGGGAGTAACAGAATGACATGACGCTTCCCTCTCCGCAGAGGAATCCCAAAAGTTATGATGGGCAGTCATGTTTTCGATTAAGTCATAGCACTCCTCGGGACGCCTTTTCATAAAGGTCCCACCAGCAGCAGCATTGAGAATGTCTCGGTGCCTCAATGTCAGACCATTATAGAAGGTATCTATGATGGTAACTTGTAACATATTGTGGTTAGGGCACCTATCAATGGCTAGCTTATAACGTTCCCAAGCCTCAAAAAGAGACTCATCGGGAAGTTGCCGGAAGTTGCTGATATCATTACGTAACTTGGTAACCATGGATGGTGGAAAATATTTTGCTAAAAACTTGGTTACCATTTCATCAAAGGTTCGAATAGAATTCTTTGGAAGTCGGTCAAACCATGCAGTGGCATGATGAGCGAGAGAATAGGGGAAAAGGTACAGCCGAAGGGCATCATCGGTGACACCATGCTGTTTCATGCTTTGGGTGACCGTAAGATATTTGTCAAGATGCTTGTTGGCATCGTCACCCGGTAATCCGTGAAATTGACACGAATTCTGGACTTGTTGGATCATGTGATGCTTGAGGCCAAAGTCCGCAGCCCCAATAGTGAGTGGTGCAATAGGCCCACCCCGCCCTTGCATGGTAGGCTGGCACAGCTCCTCCATCGTTCGGAGATCGGGAGCTGGCTCATCAGGGGGTGGTAATAGTGGTGGTGGTGGCCCAGCGGCCATTTCGGTTTTTGTATTAGAACGTAGCTCGGGTACGTCTTTCTGTTTTTTATTCTTTGCTTGAGACCGAGTGCGCATGCACTAAAAACAATTTTTCAGCACAAGTTCGAGGCAAAACTACAGTGAACTTAAACCAATAATCACAAGTGAGCAACTTCTTTGAAAAAGGTACACTACTCACAGGGATACAAAGGCAAGTTTTAATCTTAAGTTTGGGAACTTATTATGGGTTTATTAATTGATTTTTGAAAAACTGCTTTAGGCTTATGGGTGTGTGTGCAGAAAACTTGGAAAATATTTTTGGAACTGATTCGTTAACCGAAATCGTCCCTTTAAGATTACTCGCAGGCTGGCGGGAGGAAGTAAATAGGTTTCCTCTTCAGTTCGCAATTTAATGTCAGAACTTACCTTAAACCAACTGTTTCAGGTTGTAATCTTAAAGAACACGAAGTAATTTAACTTCACAGTTTGTTTTTGATTGTTTTTAATTTTTTTGGTGTTTCTCAACACTTCAGGAAAAGTGTTAATGAACGTTTTTGATATGATTTTGTTTTTAAAAACTTTTTACAGGAAGGGTTTTGAAAACCACTAAACTTAAAACGATTTTAAAACACGCAACAACCTCCCCGGCAGCGGCGCCAAATTTTGATTGGTTCCGAACCGTCTTATTATTGTTGACCAAGGTCAACAAGTCAAAGATAGCCTAGAATCAATACTCCGGTGATAGTGTAGTGTTTCCCCGGGTCGTGAAAGTCCCAGCGAGATTGAAATGGTGCTTTTGGAATCGTTTATGAGAAAGTGGCACTGAGGACAGTAGCCAGATGATGTAGGAATGATATTGCTACTGTTATTTTGGTGTTGACAAACAGATATAATATTCACAATAATCAGATAGCAGATATATGCACAAATAGACAATTAAGATCACGTATCGGACTGGAAAAGTGGGTTTTTGGTAATTATGAAACTACAGGGGGTGTTTTTCACACTTTTCAAAACTTAAAATTAAAAATGAAAAAGAAATGATAAAAGTGATTAAAATAATATTAAACTATTATTTAATTAATTAAACTATTTAAAATCTAATTTAGAATCTAATTTAAGTAAACTAAAAATGACAAATGATTTAAATTATACTAAAAATTAACAAAAATATTTTCTAAACCTAAATTAGAACTTGAAGAAAGTATAAAAAATTAAAAATAATATTTTTGTCTTTTTGTGGTTTTGTAATTAATTAAAAACTATTTAACTTAATTAAACTAATTAAACTACTTTTAATTTATATTAATACTAAATTAACTTAGAAAATTAAGATAAAATTTATAAAATTATTTAACCATCACTGGAATCCTAAAAAATTATAAAAACTCTAAAATTATGTTTTAAGATTAAACAACTAATTATTTATCTATTAATTCACTTAAATCTATTTTAAACAAATTAAATAAGGAAAGTAGAAAATGAACAGTAGAATTTCAAAATTTATTTTCTAAAAACTTATTATACTATTTTAGAACTAGAAAAATTATAAAAACTAGATTTAACCTTATACAAACTAATTAAGCTATTTAATATTTGATAATAATTAATAATAAAGAAAATTGAAATTAAATCTAATAAATACTAAATGACAAAATAAAAATCTGAAAAATTTATTAAAATTACTTTACTATCTGAGGTAATTAATAAAAATATAAAAACACTAGTTACTTAATTAAAATATAAAAATGAAAATTAAAATTAACTAGAATTAAATAGAAACTATCACTTATTTTTGTATTGTTTTTCTTGGATTTTTCTTTTACAAACCTATATTATACTCAAAAATAGACAACTTTAATGAAAACAATAATTTTAGAACTTAAAAATAAGCTGAGAAAAAGCTAATGATCAAAACAGTTGACTATTGTTGACTTTGATGAGAAATAAGCTCAAATTAGCTTATGTGGGATCCACCTTGGTGTATTCTGGTTCAAATAAGTTGTTTGAACTTGTCAAAGCTTGAAATGGCTAATTAAGCTCAGTAGATAAGCTAATAGGCCACAATAAGCTAATCCAAAATCTGAATAGAACACAGAATGGGGACAAGGTTTTATGCTTAATCTAGGTGGGGTCCACTGGGAGTTAGGTCAAACTAATGGTCAACCTAGGTAGCCTACTAGGAGGGGGGTTGAAAGGTGCAAGGTTTGTGGTCTGGGGCTCACTATGGTGGTCACAAAACACCACCAAAGTGGTGTTTTGGCCTACTAACTGATGTGCAGGGGAAGAAGTCTTCCCTGCAGTTCACTTTGAGGGTGAGTGGGGCCTACTTACAAAAATCCTAAAAATATAAAAATGGTGAGATTTCAAAGTTGAGCTGGTAAAGTGTTAAACCTAAAAAATTCAAAGCTTAAAGCCTAATACTAAAATCTATAAAAATCTCCCAATATTTGTGAAAATCTGATAAGTGTGAATTTGACTTTTTGAAATTACTTATCTAGTTTGACTTTTATGGATTTCTAACTTGATTTTATGATTAATTGTAACTAATTAAGTTATAACTATACTAAAATAAGCTAAACTACTTACTTATGATTAGAACTTAAGGCCTGTGGATTCCAAAATCCTTGACAGTTGACTGTCAAGAGAATTAGAATTGGATTTTGACTATTGGTTGTATAAGTGACCAAGTTATGGGTGGACTGAGCTAGTATGAACCTAAGTTACTAATTTGAATCACAAATGCACACACAAACTCAGTTGTGCTCACTGAGCAACCCTGAGCCAAACACCCTCTAAACCTAGGAATGATTTTGTTTTTCAAAGCATAAGATGATTTAGACCTCTAATCTGATTTCAAACCTTCAAACATGATTATAATAGACCTAAGTAGCACAAAATAACAACAATAACAATAAATTAACACAGAATCAAAGATTATCCTATATGACTGTTTTTCAAGAAAACTTAACAACTTTGGAAAACAATTAACAACCTATCAATTTTAGACTATAACAATATCAAACAACATATAATAAGCAAGAAACAACAATTATTACAGCTATTAAGATAGTAAACAGTAATATGCTATAAATTGAGAGAAATTGCTTACAATATTGAGTTTATGCCACACTGAGAACCAAGGACTTAGTACCACACCTAAATGCTCTCCATAGAGCTCTAATTACCAAAGCCATCCAAAATTAACTTTGCTCCAAGCTTTGCTCACCAAGAACACAGGTTTGACTTCTTTTGACTTTTTTGTATTTTGATTTTTTTTTTATTTCTAACTGATTTAAGTTATTACTAACAGCTTAAATAAGCTTATAAGGGAGCTTATATGTTCTAAGAGTCCATTACAAACTATTTAAAACAGCAATTGATATAATGCAAGATATAGAAAATTAATTGAAACTGCATAACATGAATTAATAAGAGAAACTTGAATTTTATAGCTGAACTGAGTTTAATACAACAAAATAAAGAGGTTACCACTGCTTAAGAGCTTGGGTGTACCTAAAATTGAGAATGACAATTATACGACATAAACTAGAACTAAAATTAACTACCCTTGGTCTTCATGCTTCCTCTTCTATTTATAGCAAGGGATTAGGGTTCTTGGCATTGCTCTGATCAAATCCCACCATCTTTTGCTAATTTTGGTCCATTAATGCACTGCCACGTATTTTTGGCGGGAAAGAACCATTTTGCAATTTGCTCTCTGATAACGTGTATTTGGGAGGAGCATTAAATGCTTGTGTGAGGGGTAGGTGTAGGGAGGTGGGAAGGTAATGATTGGGATTGCTTTGGCTTGTGATTGGAGGAGAGGGAGGCTGCAAGTAGCAGGGGAGATGGGATGTAGGGGATGACGGGGGTGGGTTTGTTTATCTGTTTTATTTTAGAAAGGGGTGGGGTGGGCTGGTTGGTAAGTTGGGCCCAAATGGTGGACTGGACTGGGTTTAGTATTGGATTGGAATAAAAAGGGTGGGTTAACATAACAATAAGGGGTCCGGTTGGTTTAAAATTACACAAGGACCAAAAATGAAATTCGTTCAAAGTTTAAGGACCTGATGTGTAATTTTTGAAAAGTTGTTATAGGGACCACTTATGTTATACTTGAATACCCCAAGGACTATAGATGAAATTTTTCCACATTTAAAACCTCCAGGGACCTTTTCTGTAATTTCTCCAAACTCCAGGGACCATTTTTGTAATTTTCTGAATTTGTGAAGGGTTAAACCTGTAAATATCAAATGTTAACACAAAGGACCAATTTTGTCATTTATAAATAGTATAAGGTTTATTTTGAATATTTTTCTTATTTTTAAACCTTAGGGACTAATTTTGACACTTTTCCAAAGTTGAGGGACCAAAGTTGTAATTTTGTGAATTTTAACTTCAAAGGACTTTTCCTAACAACTTATGAATCCCAAGGACCTTTTATGATATTTTTACAAGTTTTGATTTACCAGGGACTAGTTTTGCCAATTTATGAAACTTGAGGGACTGAAACTGCCAATTATGCAAACTTTGTATGTTTTTCATTTGTTTTTGCATATTTTGTGTTTGAAACATATAAAACACACCTCTAAGATATTTTAAGCATTTTGATACATATTTGGGTGTTTTTGTATGTTTTGGCAGTTCATATAAGACAAAAATGATGAGTATTTACACACTCATCACATACTAATAACAACCCACCCGATCTACCATTAGCTTCCTTTTGTACATAACTGAAGTTCCTACTACCCCATATGTCCTCCATCCACCACTCATCAAGCATGCTGCTCTTAGTTTCTTGTAACGCAATCATATCTGGATTTTCCTTATGTCTAATAGCTTTGACCCACCCTTTTTTATCATCCGAACCCACCCCACGAATATTAATAGATAGAACTTTCATAAAAACAATAAATCAAACGAAATAAGACCCATAACTGACCTACACATTCACCTTTCCTACTTCATTCATGCCCTCCTGTCCTACTTTTCTAGTTTCCCATATGATACTAATTTGTTCCCTAATGGCTTTGACTCTTTCCATATTAATTGAACATGTTGCTTTTTTATCAGATTTGTCAAAACCATGTTTGTTATTATTGTTGTTATTCCTTAAGTCAGAGACCATAGTATGTACCTTATCTTCCCCGGATAGTCCTTCTTGGTTACTTTTGCTTCCATCCCCGTTGGTACTCGAACGTCTTCTCTTCTGTCTCGTCACTGATTTAGCTAATTTAACTCCGCGTCTACTCGTTTTTCCCCCTCCTCCACTCTGTTCTTTACTCGAACCCATCCCAGGATCAAACGAGCACCTTTCATATGTGCCACCCAACGAGACTTTTCGTTTTTTGTTGAATCTATCTTTATCGATATTCTCACTTTGATTGTTAATGTTATCATCTTCCTTCTCCTTATCATTTTTATTACTTTCGGTAAGTGCCCTGACATCTTCGAAACCTGTGTTGATAACGTTGCCATCTCTTTTTTTATTTTCTTGGTGGGTCAACAAATCTAGTTTTGTTATATCATCATCAGGCTCAATGTGAACCTCACCTTTGTTCTCTTATTGGGCCTAGTTCTTTATTGTCTCACATGGATAGGATTTATCATCATGGGCCTGATGATTCAAAAAATCACCACTATGTCCCGTTTTAATTCCCTCCCGAATTTCTATAGTATCAGGTGACCAACCATTACTAGCATCACTATTACCTTTACACTTTTTAGACAATTCATCAGCCGCCGTATCTTTCATTTGGATGTTTGACAATTCATCAGCTGCCATATCTTTCTTTTGAATCTTGGAATCTTCAATGCCCATGCTAGCCGACTTTTTCTTCACGTTCTATGCACTACAGTCATTGACTTTAGATTTGAATTTGAATTTTGTTGACTTTATCGACGACCCTCCATCTTCCATATTGTCATCATCTTCGTTAGCATTGTCCGTCGTCCGGTGGCCATCGTCACTTTTGTCTTCATCTTCTCCGTCATCATCCTGGAGCCAACCTTTATCCACTGCCACATAACTATTTTCCCCATCACCTTCTTCCTCCTCGCCTGTTTTCTGCTCCACGTCAATCTCAGTCACATCCTTGATCTCTTCAACCACTATAACCTTATATGTCCTCTTTTTCACCTTAACGTGAACCACTTCTCTAATTAAATCAGGTGATATTATATGGATCATAACTTTACCAACAGTGACTGATTGGTTACCTTCTAAACAACAATTACTGGTTTCCATTATCGTCCCATGCAACGCTGCAATTTTCTTGAAAATAGACTCGTTCCAACAGGATATTGGTACCCCCATAATATTTATTCATGTGAGTCTTCCCGATGCCTAAATTGGTCCTCCCACTTTCTGATCTTCCACACCCATCTCCTAATACCATGTTCGATATTTCGTAACACGTTGTTGACAATTTCCACCGTCTCAACAATAATCATTACTTCTAATCCCCCAAGTGTTTGATGGCTACGTTGAACAGTCCTTCAACCTTACAAAAGTCAGCCAATTTATCGAGGTACTCTAGTTTTTTAACTTCACCTATGATGCCTCTGGATAATGTCTCCCTATCGATCTCAACTTCCATAACATCGATAACACATACGTCATCTGAATTCTGCTTCTTCTCATCAGCCACTCCGTGAGACATTTCATTTTTACTATTATCATTCCCTGTTTTTTTTGTGCCCATATCACCTTTATCGTTACCATGCGTTCCCTGCTTCATACCTCGTACCACTTGACTATATTTACGCCCATCTCTTTCACTACTGTATCCAGCTTCCCATCCATTCATTCTTTCATTTTTTGCATCTTCTGCCTTTTGTCCCTCTCTGCCCCTATTGTTTTCATACACCCTTCTATCATAAGCTCTATAGATTCAAATGTACTCGCTTCCCAACCTTATACCACGTAGGGCTGTAAACAATGACTCCATGTTTACGATGTTTTTAAATCGCACGAACCCATATCTTTGTCCATTCCGTAGTCGCTTCTTAACCATGTACATATCATAGACGGTTCCATACTTCTTAAACACCATCCACAATTGACCCATACCCCACGCCTCTGGAAAATTGTGAAACATAAACGAAGCAAATAATTTCTGGTTGACTTTGATGTTGTTGGTCCCATAAGATTTACCGTTGTAGAATTCCCTATTTCCGTAGTACCTTTTTGTCTCTGCTCTCATTTTCTCTCTCACACACACAGTCACACTTTTTGATGATTTAGATTCTAGCTCAAAATAATTGTTTACAGACAAAAACCAAACAGTTTAATAAAAGCATAATCAATGTTTATTTAATACTTCTTCTGCTTTACCATTAACTAATTAATTTAAAACTTTTGTAATAATAACCTCAAGTAAGGTTAATATGGTAAACTCAAACTAAAATCCTTGTCTATTTTGAAAATGGACAACTAATTTGAGACAATCCCGAAATAAATATATGAACAATAAATATGAGACAGAAGAAGTATTAAATAAACATTGAATTCACTAACCAAACTCATTTTACTATTTTATTTTCAATAAACTCAAAAGCACTTATCTCACAAGTTACTTTTCATTAAAAGATAATAATAATAATAATAATAATAATAATAATATATCTTCTCTTCTACATCAAGATCCACTGGACACCACCACCAACTATTATCCCACCACCAGTCCACCACCTAACACAACCATATCCACGATCATAAATCAACAACCCCTATGTCTAACAGTAAAAGCAAAGATCGAATAATATATATATATATATATATATATATATATATATATATATATATATATATATATATATATATATATATATATATATATATTCTTCTACACACAATCAAAACACCCACTTTCTTTCTTTAAAAATCAATGAAAATTCTCAATCAATTTTTACTTGTTAACTCACTCTTTTTATTAAAAAAAAACTGAGTGAAATTCCAACCAAACTGAAAACTAAAAACAGAAAACAGCCTCGGTTCTTTCACAAGCTCTCAACATTGAATCTCAATCATATAAGTCAAAATTTGTATGCCCCCGCCAAAACAATTAGTGTATGTCTGGCCAATAACTGCATAAAATGTTGATCATTTGACTCCACTGAGTGTATAGAATAAACGGGGTTTCATTTTTGTAATAGCTATACGATGTTTATTATAGCATACTTTTAACAGATCTCGATTATTGAAGATATGAATAACATCGAATAGTAATTGTGTTGTATTGTACTTTATGAGCTCTCATAGTTAATTATGCGCACAAACTTAACCTTTCAAAACTTAATAGTCATATTTGTGATTAAAATTACAAGCTACAATACACGTTTCCTTTGAAATCTGAGTATATCAAGACAATACTTAATGGAAGGATGTGTTTAAAAGTTAACGACTATCAAATCTATAAAAAAAAAAAAAAAAAAAAAAAAAAAGTTCAATATCCACAGACATATCAACCACGTATCTTGGAACCTAAAAGACAACTATTAAGAGAAATGACGGCGATAAGTCTAGTAGCTAGACACTAGAGGCAATTTAGTCAAAATTGTAAGTATCGATATGTATCTTAACATATTGCTATACAGAAAAAGACAATGGTATAATGACATTCTGACAATATCAGAAAAACATATCTTAAGCTAATCACGCACAAGATATTACTCACATCACATCACTTACTTTAACACATTATGATATACACTGATATTGTTTATAGTCTCTTCTAAAATACATTCACATATATATGACCCGAGTTTACCAAAAAAAAGTATACATATGCAAAAACCACATCATGCCATTTCCTTCTATCACGTATTTGTACCATTGTAGGTCTTGATCACAATACCCAAAGCTAGGGCTATATCTCTATTATGCATGTATACAAGATTTAGTTAATATGACAAGTTTGGCCCATTTGAAGTGCAGTCTTATGTTAAGTCAAACGAGATGAGGAGGTTAAGACATCATCTTCAATAAACCCACTGTCCACTTCGATGAAGTAGATGTCGATAGTGGAGTTATTATAAAGAAAATTTTAGAATGCATTAAACAAGATTTTAAACTATCTTCATACTATGTCGCCGAATGTATAAATTATGTATTAATGAAGTTTTACTCGTGTGACTACGAACATGAGCATTATAATAATTGTTTGTAACCAACTGACTTTGCTGGAGCAGGGGGGGTTCCCCCGGGTTCGAGTATCGCTTCCTAGTGCAAAGCGTGAGTTCTAGGGGTTTCCTCCGCGGGTCTCAGCTAGTGGTTCGGGTCCCGGGGCCTGCCCGTTTGGATGGTTTAACTCGGGGTTTAGATTTCAAGTGTAGTGTCGTTCTAAAAAAAATAAATTGTTTTCTATATTGTTTGAATCGCATGTATCAATTTCTATCGTTAGTTTGGAATTGTAGTTTACAATGCAAAAAGGTGAGCATATGGAGAGAGAAAATAGTTTTGGTATTTTTGATTTTAGAGCATTAAAAATAAAAAAAAAAATAAAAAAAATAAAAATTTAAGCACTTACGTGTAAGAATGTGCATAATGAAGTACCTTTCATCAAATTTCTTATTTTCTAATTTTAATAATCCATTTGTAAATCCCCAGTTACTACAGCAAGAGCACATGGTATGGTTGCAAATAACGTGTCATCCGTGAGCCAACCATACCGGCCAACATGCTAAACTTGTGCCAAAAGCACCCAAGCCATTTCAGTGGCTCACGCCAAATGCATTTTTTTTTTGGTATTGTGAGTGAGTAGGTATATCTAGTATGGTATTTTGTGGAACCTACAGGTGATGCTATTGGTGTGTTATAAGGGAGGGGGTGTTGATGAGGCAAAAAATAAACCGTTTTTAGGGGGTCATTTAAGCCCCGGATTCGAGATTATTTGATCAAATATTACCCTAAATCATTCCTTTTGTCATTTTAGGTACTTTTGGAGAGAAATCTGGAAAAGGAAGCATTTTGGACCTTTTTGGAGCATAAAAGTGAAGAAAACGGCAAAGTTTTAATTTTTCTTGCTGGGAACAGTACCTGACGGCGTCACATATTCCTTAATGACGGCGTCAAGAGTAATACAAGAGGTGGATGTGGACAATACACGTGACGATCCATAGAGTTTTGTGCATTGGAGATGACGGCGTCACCCAAGGCCGTCATGGTCCATGTATTAGTGACGGCCCAGAAGAAATTTACACATGACGGCGTCAAAAGTGGATCTAGGCAATCCGATTTCATTATAGGCGGCGAGTTGACGGCGTCACAAGTTTACACATGACGCCGTCACCCTGTAAAATCTATATATAGTTTTCTAAATTTCATTCATTAGTGTGCAACTTTGAGGGAAAAACCCTAGGTCGAATTTTCCAGCTTTTTCAAGGGTTTCAACCCTTTGAAACTTTCATGTTCAATTTGAGATAAGTACTCTTTCAATTAAGTCAATATGTCTATGTGTTGCTTGAATATATCTTACACTTGTCTTCAATTTAACATGCTCGGCTAGATCTCTTTTGTGTTTGCTTAGATGTAGTGAAACCTAGATGTTAATTATGGGTTGGTTGTTTGTTTATAATTGTTACGGACGATTGTATTCGATGTTAGGCTTAAGAAAACTAGCAGACTTCCATTGGTAACATGCTTGAACGTCTTAAGAAATATGATCAGAGGTGTACTATGATTTTTGATTGTATTTAATGCGTAGAAGAATTCTAATGATCCCATGTTAGGAGCTTCTAACGGCTCGACATAGAAGTGAAGTAGGATCCTATAGAGTTAGGGAATATTGTACACGGACCTACGACTAGTATTAAGGAATATGACCCGTCATCCATGCAATTGTAACAAACTATCAACCTGTAAAAGATATCTAGGGAGTAATTAAACCTAAGTAAACACAACTTTCCCCATTATTGTTTATACCACACTAGTTTAATTAGTTTCATTTTCATTTCTGTTATTTTATTTTGATTGCATCTTTAGTTATTGGGTTAGTTGGCTAGCAACTAATTCCGCTCACTCTTCCAAAACCCGAGATTTTACTTGCTTTTATAAAATATAAAAATACAAAAAGAATCATCCCTCACCTCTAGACTTAGTTTAGGAGACTTTCTAATCCTAGCGACACTATTCCTGAGTTGAACGATCAATCCCCCGGTACTTGTCACTATACTATACTACAACGATCAGGTAAAGCCTGGTGCGATTCCCATGTATCAGGTGTTTTAGTTATTGGTGTGTTATTGTAAGGGGATGAGGTGATGCTGAGATGACATACCAATAACGTGTTATCCATTAGGACCGTACCTCATGCTCTAAGATTATATTACTTGTCTCCTAAGGCTAGCCACAATAAGATAGTCGACCGATTCAGTTGAGCTATCAACGACCGATCGTCCCTTTTGTGAGATTTCGGTCGCGACCGAAATGAAGCAAGAAAACATACCAACTCGGTCTCAACCTCGACCGAGTACCATTTCATTTTTTTTTTGCCTTTTTGATTCAAAAAGGTCGTTTGTGTTTTATTTCTTTTGTTTCATGGGACATGGCACAAAATAACAGTTTGATAACGGTTTTAAACTTACAACACAAGTTGGGCATGCAACGATCAATGGTGAATGGTATTTGCTATGTTGGTTTGAACTTTTGCATTTACAAGTTGGGATGAAGAAGATGAAGTAGCATGTTATTGACTGATTTGATATAGTTTTTCAAATAGCTTGCAAAATGTTTTTAAACGTCTTATATTGCCAGTTGGGAACTTTGCATGGCACTCCAAATAATAAGACACGTATTTATACTTTTGCATGTAACATGAGACTTTGTAACGTGTGAAAGCTATATAACACGAATCACATTAATAATTCAAATACGATTGATAAAGTTCCATTGTTAAACATGTTTTTTTTTTTTTTTTTTTTTTTTTTTTTTTTTTTTTTTAAAAAAAAAAGAAAAAAAAATGTACTTGGTCGCCCTTATTGGGGCACTGAATCGCCTGCAGGTCGCTGAAGAGAGAAAGCTGACGTGACAGAGAAAAGGAGGAGGATTGACCCTCCTTATTGTGTCTAGCATAACCATCTACAAGGTGGCATAAAGATAAGTTATCTTTAAGGTCTCAAAAGAGAAAAATATTCCCTATATACCCCAATAGTACAAAGTATTTACCCCTAGTACCCCACAAATTTTTTTTCTTCTTCAAATGCCCCAGAGGCGGAGGTCGCTCAAAAAACTTGGGCGAAATGTATTATAATGTGACACTTGTCCCTAGTGGTGTCCCCACCATGTACCTTCATGGTACATTGTAGTATATGTTATTTTGGGCGACTAGGCCTACAAAACTTGGGCGACTTGCATTTTTTTTTTGTCTTTTTGTAAAGAAATTATTGTTCTTGTTGTTTGCTTCATATTTCATTTTTGTCCAAACTTTTCAAAATCACATAAAAATAAATACATAAACACTAACAATTTTGTTATTTTTCTCATTTCTCTCATCTCTCTCTCTCATAAAAACACACACACACACCCCTCTCCTTTCTCTCTCTACACCGCCGGCGACCCCCCTCTGGTCGTCTTCTCCGGCGAGATTCCGGCCAAAAATATTTTTCTTACATCAAAACGTAGTTTGGGTTATCCCGAGTTCCCTCGTACCACCCACTCGCTACCACACGCCAACACCGCCCCCTGCCACCACCACCGAGAGCCACCACTCCAATCTTGATTATAATTGCAGTTCAAAATGCAATTATACTGACATCGAAGATCAACATGTATTCAAATCCACAAAACATCATTGTCAATTTGTCATCAAAATCTTAAGAAACTACAACATTTGAAGATTAACCCGTACTCGTATTCTAGTTATCAAAATCAAACCAATGCAGCGTGCCACCAACGTACGTAAGCTACCTGCCATCATAACAAAAACTCGGTCCAAAGATCTTTGAACTATAAAGTTAGTAAAGAGTACTTTTGTAATTAGAAAGTGTATAGTGTGCACGCTAAATGTAAGATATATATATAATTTCTTGGTAAATTTCCTCTTTTGATCATATCTAACATCTTAATAATACATCAATTTCTAAGAAAATAATGATGATTGGTGGATCCAACCTGAACCAACTGAACTGTGTGTTAATATATGTCTTTATAATATGTTTTTAGTTATAAAAGAAAAAGAAAGTGAATTGCTTGATGTGTTATTATAATATGTTTGTAGTTATAAAAGAAAAAGAAAGTGTGGTGCTAAAAATGAAATATCAAGCAAATCACAATGACAAAAAATGTAGTTCACAATTTAAAAAAAAAAAAAGAAAAAAAAAAGTAAGTCACCTAAGAAATAGTGAGTCCAGCTCAACAAAGTACATGTATAAACTAGTACTTGGATAGTACTTGGTAGAGACACACATAAAGACACTTGGCACTATTTTGTGATATCCGCCCAAGTTTTTCAAGCGACCTCCGCCTCTGGGGCATTTGAAGAAAAAAAAAAATTTGTAAGGTACTAAGGGTAAGTACTTTTGTACTTGTGGGGCAAATAAAGAATTTTCCCTTAGAAAATGGTTCAATAATAATTGTACGCGTACCAGTTAGATAGTACGGAGTATACACTAAAGCCAAAAATGCTCGGCTTTCTCAGGAAACTTGAACAGTGTATTCTTTTCCATCAACCAGTATTAGTTTTTTAGCCTCAAAACTAATCAATTGCTTTAAGAAAAAAAAGAGGTTGCAGCAGGTTCATGTGTTTTTTCTAGGTGTGTTCAATTTGAACATTATGTAGTATGTACGTTACCACTTACCACTGTCAATATAAGTAAGGACATAAAAAATTAAAAACAACTTTTTTTTTTTTTTTTTTTTTTTTTTTTTTGGAAGAATCGACTTTCATTCAAACAACCAAAAGGCTAGTATACCAAGATGGAATACGAGCCCAAAAACAAACGAACAAATTACATTATATCAAAATTACACCATTTCTCCCAATCCACCGTTCCCCATTTCGCCCTATTCTTATACCATAGAAAACCCAAAACCTTCACCTCCGAAACAATGTCCGCCACTTTTGAAACCTTGTTCGTAAAAATCCTCTCATCCCTTGCTTTCCACAATCTCCACGAAGTGATGATGATGACGCCTTGAATTACATTCTTCTTTATCTCCGAATAACCACATTGTTCGAATATGTTAACCAAGTCCTTCACAGAAAATGCATAAATTTGCGGCATTCGACACCACACCGAAATACCATTCCATACACCTGCCGCAAATCCGCATCCAGTAAACACATGTTCCGTTGTCTCGTCATTATCACCGCACAACACACACACGGAATCTTCCACTTGAACGTTTCTCTTCCTCAATGCTATCTTTGTCAGAAGCCGATCTAGAAACGCTCTCCACATAAAGATGTTACATTTGCTAGGCAACCATTTACACCATTTGAAGTCAAAAGACTCCACGTTACTACTCGGCTTCTTCAGCCATCTTTTGACCCCTGCAACCGTAAACACTATACATTTGTTATCGTTCCAAACCCACCTATCTTTGCCACTCGTCAAGGCGCAATCGTTCAGCAGCCCCTCCAGCTCAGCCCTCTCTGCCAATTCAGCCATTGACCCAGGAGCCTTCTTCTAGCTCCAACAAACCGTGGCAGTCTCTCCCATGCTTGAGACCCTCTCCGCAACCTTACAGCACTTGTATTTGTCAAGAGCAAATAAATTTGGAAAACGATTTTTAAGCGCTTCTTGACATATCCAAGGATCAATCCAAAACCGAATGTCCCGTCCATTTCCAACTTTGCCCCGTATCATATTTGTCACCCCCAACCCGTCTACCTTCAGATTATTGCACATAGCCACTAAATTCTTCTACACCCCTGTCACATTATTATTGATACGGAGCGCTCCCCATTTTCTATCGGACCCATGAACCGCATCTACTACCTTTCTCCATAACGCGTGCTGTTCCATGTGATATCTCCAAAACCATTTTGTCAACAAAGCTTTATTGTTCTCGTCTAGTTTTGGAATCCCCAACCCGCCCTCTTCTTTTTTCCTTGTTATTTTCTCCCATGCCACCCAATTTAATTTTTTCACTTCGTCCGAACCGCCCCATAAGAATCTACGCATTAACTGTTCCAGTTTGTAAACCACCTTCACTGGCGCCTTAAATAAGGAAAAATAATAAGTCGGTAAACTATCGAGCACCGACTTTATCAAAGTAACCCGACCACCAATGGAAATAGCATTAGCTTTCCATTTAGATAAGCGTCTCCGAAATGTTTCTACAACCGGATCCCAGTTAGAGATCCTATTCATATTTGCTCCAACCTTAATTCCCAAATACTGAAACGGGAATTCCCCTGATTTACATCCCAAAGAAGCCACCTTTCTACTCACCTCTTCACTGTGCACACAGACGCCATACAACACGGACTTATGCATATTAATCTTTAATCCTGAACACAGATAAAATATACGCAAAATCCGTCTCATATTATCGAAGTTGAGGTTAGACCATTCCCCCATCAACATCGCATCATCCGCGTACAGCAAATGCGATAGAACAGGCCCATTTCTAGGAAGACGCACCCCGTCAAAAGAACCAATACTACTTGCTTTTTTAACTAACCCAGAAAACGCCTCCATGAGAATAATAAATAAAAACGGAGAAATAGGATCACCTTGACGGATTCCTTTCTGACAGTCAAACTCGAATGTAGGTGACCCATTCACTAGAATTGACGCCCTCGCAGCCGTCAACAAGCCACGAATCCATTTACACCAAAGTTGCGGGAATCCCATCTGCTCAAGCACAGACAACAAAAACTCCCAATGAACATTATCATAAGCTTTATCAAAATCAATTTTAAATAAGAATATCTCCTTTCCCATTTTCCTTGCCCACGACAAAATCTCATTAGTGATAAGAGGGCCATCCAATATATATCTCCCTTTCAAAAACGCCGACTGCGAATCGGAAACAACGCTATCCATAACACCTTTTAACCTATTCGCCAAGACTTTAGACACCACCTTAGTAATCACTCCAATTAAATTTATCGGTCTAAAATCCCCCAACTCCGTTGGTTCCACAATTTTCGGGATCAAAGTTATAAAAGATGAACCTACTCCTCGACTAAATGACCCGGTATCATAGAATTGTCGCACAATACCTACAAAATCACCTTCAAAACAGTCCCAAAACCTCTTAATAAACCGGAAATTAAACCCGTCTGGACTTGGAGCTTTATCATCCCCACACTCCCACATTGCTTCTTTGATTTCTTTCGAAGAAAAACACCCAATAAGACTGTTAGCTTCATTCGGTTCCAACTGTTTTAAACCAAAACATTCCAACTTCGGCCGTGTCTTCATATCTTCAACATACTTCATACGAAAAAACCGTAAAACCTCTCTTTTAACTAGGTTAGGCTTCGTTTCCCATACTCCACCGACCATCAAACCTGGCATGAAATTCGAAACTCTTCTTTTATTGATCGCCCCATGAAAAAAAAACTCGTGTTGTCATCCCCTTCCATAGCCCACTTACTTCTAGATTTTTTTTGTTGTATGTCCTTTTGCTTTATTAATTCGATCTCACGAAGCCGCCTTTTAGATTCTTCGAACACCCACATTTCCACTTCATTAAGGTCTCTCTCTTCCAAAACCATATCCAACTGATGCAACTCATGTTCAAGACCGGTTTTCTCTTCTAATTCTTTCTCCAGCCGCGACACCTTCCACTCCACAATGACTTGCCTCAATCGCCTAAACTTACTCATTAGACGCACATCCGGAACCCCCGTGTAAACCCGATCTTCCAGAGCTTTCCTAACCACCCCCTCGAAATCCTCCCTCTCAAACCATGAGTTAAAGAAACAAAAAGGTTTCGGACCATAGTTCCTTGAAATCATTTTTAAAATCAATGGACAGTGATCCGATTTGTCTCTGTTTAATGCTCTATACTCCGCATTAGGCCATTCCATCAGAAAACTCCAGTTAACAAATATCCTGTCTATACGGCTCATCTTGGCCCCCGTAACGAAAGTGAATCTCTTACCTTTCAAAGCATACTCATAAAGATTAACCTCATCTAAAAACACATTAAATTCCTGTGCAGCTGAAGCATTGAAATTTGAGTTTCTTCTTTCTGAACTATTCCTCACAGAATTGAAATCCCCTGCCACGACCCACATACCGTCACCCGTACCCATCCAATTTCCAATCTCGGTCCATAATTGTCGCTTCCCCACACTAGACTGAGGAGCATACACATTAAGGACATTAGTTATCACCCCACTGCCTTTAATCGTACCCACCACCAACAAACAGTACCTCGATTTCTTAACATCCAAAACTGAAAATACCGAAGGGTCCCACATCGATATAAACCTCCCGATCTTCTTATAGATTCCACCACCTCGGACCGAAAAGTACCTCTCCCCCCAAAACCCCCCAAATCAACAGTACTAAAGTCCGAATACTGTGTCTCTTGAAACAGCATAAAACTAACCTCCTGTTGTAACCGCATCTCCCTTACCCCATTTGCTTTCTCTTGAACCCCTAGTCCGCGAATGTTAAGAGACAAGATATTCATGGAACCGCCCCTTGAAAACCTTCATTCATTATCGAATCACATACCTGAGGAAGAAACGAACCCAAATTTTCTACTCCCAGTGATCTCCCAAGGTCGACAGTGTTCGCCGCCTCCTTATTAACATCTAATTGGTCACTCGATTGAAAAATGTGTTGATTCGAGACACTCTCCTGCTCTTCCTGTTCTGTAACAATGTTCGGAACCCCTGCTCCACCCCCAGACTGAGCATTCATTTTCAAATCCGGAGTGCAAAACCCATGCGAGCTACAAGACGCACCACATTCCTCTCACAATTAATTGAGCCATTCTTAATGACACCAATGAGTTTGTCTAAACCAAATGGATCAGAAGTATCGGGTTCCTCCCTGGGTCTCTTCTTGGGTCTCTCATGGCTCCCCGGAGATAGCACTCTATTTTTTAACAAAGTTTTTTTTCTTTATTTTTTTCTGCCATTCACTGCCCCTTTATTGACCATATTATTAGCATTATTATTCGAGATATTCACCTCCATTATAGGGGGTTCTTCTGACCCATTGACCTCCGAATCGCCCCCGCCAATTTCACCCTCTTCCAAACCACTCCATCTCCTTTACCCTGATGATCGACATTAGGGATCCGACCAGCATCCCCGCCATTTACATCCTGGCAATCCTCACCGTCGTGACTTTCAAGGTCTTCCATATCAGCAATGCAATCCGGCACCCACTCCCCAACATCTTCATCCACCCAAACCCTAAAGGATACCCCCTCCAACTTAAAGTAAACCTATCAACAATTCGAAAATCCTTACAACAGAGAATGCCAACAGACGCATAAGATAAATCTTTGTCCTTCTCCGACATGCACGCCGGTTGTATAATCCTTCCATACCTTCTTCCAATGAGTTCAAAAACTTGATCCTCTGCCAGCTGCACCGGAACACCATGTACTTGTAACCAAGCAATCCTCTCAGTCCTCAAGCATTGACTCTTCCATTTATCAAGACTTTCAAACCACGCTCCCCACAACACCTTGTTAACCAGAAACCTGTCACAGTCCTCCCCACTTTGAAAAACAAGTAAAACATTGAATCCCCCCACATATTTTATATCAACATTACACCACTTCGAATCCTTCAACAATGAATGTAAACATTGAATCCCCCCACATATTTTATATCAACATTACACCACTTCGAATCCTTCAACAATGAATGTAACCCTGTTAAAACTTAACTAATTGAACATTATTTGTACATTGATTTGAAATCGTTTCACCACACATTACAAGAAAAAATAGAACTTGTGATGAATAGTATACCTACCCACTGTTTTCTTAAATATCATGTGAATAAATTACTTAATTACTGTACTAAATAATCATAACATAGGGGTAGGGCTATTTGAAAAGTGTCAGAAACGGTCATGAAAGAACTTCGAGTATGCCGCGTACATTTGAGTTAAATACTCACTTTTAGTAACTCGGAGAAAATCATCCATTTACTTGTTTTAGAATAGGACGCATTGATTTGAAACTAATTAATTATCTATATCTACACTACATAAAATGGAGATTAGATCTTCTCACAATTTTATAGATTTTTTAATATAAATTTTACGCAAATACACGTATTTAAGCCTTATGTACAATTAATTTATACGAAACCACATATATTCAACAGCTACAATTAATGTAACTAATAAAACACCCCATACATGAAAATTACACCTAATAAAACAAATGTTACAAATGATGAAAGCTGCTAACTAATGTGGTTATCTTTTATTTGACATGATACAAACTAAGAACATGTTTTATAATTTACAATCACTTATTTTAACCAAAGTGTAATGACGCTTTAACTACCTTAGTATCATAAATATTTGTAGGACCTTAGATCTATCAACTTTATCACAAATATAAGCACTAGAAGAAGATGAAGAAGAGATGAAAGATGGTGACTTGATGTTATGTATATGTTGTGTATATGAGAGAATAAGAGATGAAATAAGAGAGCTTTTATTAATAAACACACACACTTACACACACAAGCACACCTTACAAATGAGCCTTGGTGTGCCTTTTATACTTCCATCACATGAGATGGATGGGCTTACAATGGGCTTGGGCTTGGACTTGGTTTACATTTTCTAATAAGGCTTACATGATATACTTAATAAGTACCAAGTCCATAGCCCAATATACTTAACTATTACGATACTTGTCGACTCAATAATGATTTGTCACTTTTAATGCTAACAATCTCCCCCTAAGGGACGATCATTGAGATCTCCCTTTGATTACATAAATGATCAACACTTCTAATGCTAACAATCTCCCCCTAAGGGTGATCATTGAGATCTCTCTTTTGTGACCTTGATCTTTGATCTTTGAAGCTTGTTCTTTTTGAACTTTGAGTCTTTGTGTAATAGCTTTGCAAGTTCCGTTGTTCCAATCATGCTTTGTGATCTTTCTTGCCTTTGATCAATATCTTTAAATATAGGTGTCTTTACGTCTTTTCCAACATGCTCATAATTTGTTTGACTTTGAATCTTTGTTAAGTTCTCTTTTCTTTGACTTTAATCTTTGTTTCTTTAGTTTGTAGATTCTTTGACTTTGATTTAGAAACCTTCTGAACTTTGCTTTGCTTTGATCTTTGAAGAGAGCTTTGTAGGGTATGAGCATGTGGATCTTTGAGTGATGGTAACGGTCTTTCTCTAAGGAACATTCATCAGTACCTGCATAAAACAGTTAGCAATAAAGCATCCGGTACTTACAGATAAGGAATTAGAGATCGTCAACAGCATAGTGTGAAGACTCCTTCTAACCCTTACCAAGGCCGTTCCTGAATCAGATACCCCTGAAAGGGCTTACTAGATCCACCGAAGTACATCAATGATTCAGGTGAGTTGCTGGAGATCACCCCACAACTGTAGACCGTTTGAGACATAGTAACCATCATGATAGACAAGGCAAGATCCGTAGATCTCATAAAGACTCTTACAACTTGTATCCTTTTTGGCGAACACAAGTGTATTCATAGGAAAGTGTATCCTAAGAGATCTTTTAATGTATCTCATGGCTCTAGACTCGATAAGTGCATAATTTGGTTTTCCTATGTGGAGACTAAGGATGGGTCTCCTGCTTCAATATCAACCATCTCTATGAGATACGTTGATAGTTTACACTGGTTCCCCGTGAGAATGAAACAAGCTCTTTTAAGAGAACTTGAGTGGTTAAGAAGGTTTAGTGCAATGCGTCACTGGGTCCATGACGTCTTTGTCTTCAATACCGGTGTCACCTTAGTAACAACCAGTAGCATACGAATTGTACCCGGTGTCTGCCCTAAGGTTGAACATTTGGAGGGCTATTTCTTTTCACCCTTTTTCATAACTTTTCTTTTTAATTCTTCAACCCCTTCTTTCTCCTTTCTCATTTTCTCCTTTTTTCAATCATACCTAAGGACTTCTAATTCTAATCTATTGGATTTGTCCTTGGGTAGATCCCTCCGGCTCTGGCGGATCATAGGACGGTTTTTCCTATCCTTAGTCACCTTATAACTTCATGACTATCCTATTGTTGCCATCAAACCTTTTATAAAAATCTCTCAAAGTGTTTATGATAATAAAACATACTTTGTTAACACTTCGAGAGTTTTGCATTTCATTTGAAGGACTCCCCTTTCGCATGTGCTCATGGATTTTTGAGAAATTTGCACATGTGTGAGGAGTTTGCACTTTTAGAATTGATCCACTTTCAATGAACATGACCGATTCGAGACACGCTTACATCACTAGTTAGACTAGCTTGAAGTTATTACCCAGCCTGGTCAAGTCCACAGAAAGTCTCTCGAAACGGTACATTTCTACTAAGACAATTCCTTTTCGGGACACGCTTACGTGGCTAGTTAAAGAGTTCCATTGTCAGCTTTTAGGTGACAACTAGCTCTAGTAACTAACTTGATGTTATTACCCGTCGAGGATAAGTCTTTTCGAACTTTTGTTGTTTCGTCAATTCTTGGGTCATTTCTGAGTCGAGCTCGCATGAGATTCAACCACAATCTTAAACACATTGATCACATTTTAATCGCGTCTTCTCCCCCTCAAAAATAGCATATCCATGGTATTTTTGATACCAATTGATTAAAACATTTTCTTTTTGGATAGCTTATGGGAGAAACAGATGTTTGATAATTCCGAATTAGTTTCTCTTTTAAGCATGATCTTTTTTGGAACTTCTTGTTATTACTCCCCCTCAAAAATAGAACATTTTGAGTAAATTAAGCGATTTAAGGATGTGAGGGTGTAATATCTTGAGCAACATCGTGAAAAGTTTTGAAAACCTTTTGAAACATTTTTCGAAATTTTGCTCAAAAATTAAGAAGACTTTGATAAGCGTTTTGGTGAGAAGTCTTCTTATCTTTTAGGATTGTTGCACATAAATGTACAACATGGTCCTTTCTTTGAAAATCACGGGTTATACACTGTCATGTGTACATAAGCCAAAATGTTTTTAGGATAAGTGCTCGAAAAATATTTAAAACCTTTGTTTAAACTTAAGCACTTTCCTTTCTTTGAAGAACGAGTCCTTAGCTGAAATACTAAGAAGTCATAATGTTGAAGTCCGAGTCCTTAGCAGAAGTACTAAGAAGTCATTATGTTAATGGATTAGACAACAACTTTTGGAACCCAATTGAGCACGGCGCCAACGGGTTTACCATATTTTGAAATCCATTTGAAAGTTGTGTCAATCCGAGACAAAGAAGTTGAATTCCACCGAGGGCTGAAAACCTGTGTTTCATTTTGAAATAAAGCTCGTGGAATCAATGGTGATTTAAAACTCTTTTGCTTTTGAAAGTTGTTTGAGAAACTCGGTGTCTCTCTTGGAGTTTTAAAACTTGAAGAAGAAGTTTTCCATCCATTGTTGAAACTCGGCGTTTCATTTCGAAAATTCGTTTTTGAGATGAATGGAAACCTTCCAGAATTAGGATTTTTCCAAGCATAGCCATTCCTTTGTTGTAGCGGAAGCATTTCAGAGTATGAATATTTCAAATGTTTTGAACGGCTTTGCTTTGGTTTCCACACTGGCTTTACCGGAGTGAAACGAGAGTATGGAGTTTGAAAATCTTGATTCTTTTCTTTATGAGCACTTACATTTGAAGCCTTTTGAGGAGTAAATGTTTCAGAAAAAGTAGGTCTTTTTGAAAATTTCCTTCCTTTTTGCAAAGAATAGGTTGTAAACTGAGAAATCTCTTTTGAAAATGGTTTTGAAGATTCATCCGTGTAAACCTTCTCTGAAACACTTACTTGTTGTTTAGACTCGTTTGAAACTTGAGATTTTCCTTTTGACCAGTTAAGAACATCAAACTTTGCTTTTAAGGCATTGTATGAGGTTCTCAAATCATTGTATTCTTTTTGAAGAGAAAGATGATCTGATGATGCCAGTTTTTCATGCAAAGAAGCATTTTGATTTTCAAGATGTGCAAAATATTTTTCATATTTGTCTGTTTCGATTGAAAAATCATTTTTGGCATCACCAAAATCCTTGGTTTGTTGTGCAATCGTTTTTTCCAATTCAACAATTTTCTTTTGAAGCATAGAATTTTCTTTTTCAAAAAGATGATTTGGTGTGATCTGAGAGTCAGATTTGTTTGAAGTTTGGTTCTGAACTCTTGACCGCTTGATTGAATCAAACAAGTTTTTGTAAGTCTGTTTCAAATGCTCATTTTCTTTTTGTAATGATGCCACAACATGTTCCAATTCAAGATTTTTTGTATCAAGTTCGTCAAAATCAAACTTGATATTGGTATCATCATATTTTTCTTCAAAAATCTTTTCCTTCTCTTTAAGCACTGATGTCAAAGTGTTTTCAGAAGACTTTTTCTCATTCTTCTCTTGCAGTTTAAGTTGGAAAGAGATACTTTGTGCTTCGAGTATTGCAAGATGTTTCTCAAACTGAGCAGTTCTTTTTGACAGTTCTTCTTTGACATCAGCTGCTTCTTTTGAAAGCTCGGTGATTTTCATTTTGAGACAAAGATTTTCAGATTTCAAGAAAGATGTTTGTTCAAAATGCACATTCTCATACTCATGGCTGACAGATGCTGACTTGAACGACTCTATTTGATTTGTGAAAAATTCTTTTTGAATGTCTAGAATTAAGCATTTTTCATCAAATTCGTCTTCAAGAGAGTGAACGTACTTTAGATCTTCTCTCATTTCAGTTACAAGATGTTTTTCAAAGTACTCAAAACATAAGTTAATATCTTTCACACGAGGTTCAATTTCCTCTTTCAAAATCTTTTTGACTTCTAACTTAAGGCGTACATCTGATGAAAGAGGATTAGAGAAAACGTTGTTTGTGATGTTTTCTTGCTTAAACCAAATGACCATTAACGTTTGCTCAATGTGATGTTTAAGATTACAAAATTGTTTCCTTGCTCTATTTTGCCATAATTTAGCATCATAGGTAGCAAGTTGAGCTTCTTTGAAAAATCTTTTCACATTTGTGTCTTTTCTTTTGAAAGGTTCTTTTGGTATATCTATCAATTGTAGACAACCATACACAAAGCCGTGGTATGAGAGTGGGTGTTTTGTTTGTTTTACTTTCAAACGTTTTTCCTCTTCAGATTTTAAAATATCTTGAGAATCAAACAAAAGATCATCTGACAATTCTTTTCCCATATCATTAGCGTTATACAAAATAGGTGTCAACTTTTGCACTTTGTTTAAAAAACAAGGTTTTTCATTTTCCACATTAGCATTATGCACAAAACCAATCCCAGATGTTTGTTTCTCAACCTCCTTATCTTTAGTAGGCAGCATGTTGATAGTCTGAGAAGTCTGCCCCAATTTTCGAAGTTTGTTTTCAAGATCGTTTGTTCGTTTCAAAAACTCTTGGTTTTCATTCTCAAGTTTTTTGTTTACAATCTCAAAATTTGATGTGGTTTTCTGAAGCTTTGAATTTTCACTTTTTAAATCATTGTTCTCTTTTAAAAGCGCTTGAACCTTTCTGTTGTTAAGAACCATTTGAGCATCCAGATTTTGAATGGAACGTTTTTCACGAAGAACAGCTTCTCTATAACCAACTTCAAGTTCTTCATTTCTTTTTAAAAGTGGTTTGACAGACTCTCCATACATTTCAAACTTTTGAGCTTGAGATTTAAGGTCTGAGTTTTCAAATTCGAGTTCAGTTTTTCTTTTTGTTACATTTTGAAAACCTTTTTCCATTTCTTTAAATCTCTCAAGCTCTTTTGTCAATAAGACATTCGTTTGCTTAGCTTTGCGATTGTCCTCTTTGCACTTTTCAAGTTCATGTTTGAAATTATTGATTAATGAAGCAAATAAGGCACGATCTTGTTCATAAGAAGATCCATCCTGGGCAGGCTCACCTCTATTAGGATCCATATCTGGAGTATCAAAAGTGATATTACTACCATTTTGTTCCACCACATAAGTGTCACTAATAGACACAGGATGCTCAGGATGTGTCTGATCATGAACAAACATATTCTCAAATATATCAACATTATCATGAGCATGTGAATGTTGTACCGTAACCAATATCTCTGTGTCTGATGAAGGTCTGATATGATCATCTTCGGTGTCCCAAACAACTTCATTCCTTTGTGTACCATCAGTATCTGAATCATAGCTAGGAATGCTGCTTTCAACCTGTTGTTCTGAAGATGAATCACTTCCCGTGAAAACCAAATTATCATCTGATGCATCACCTGCATTGACAGTTTCCTCTTTTGTTTGAAAAGCTTTGTCTGTCTTTCTTTCAATCACCTCTATTTCCTTTAACTGCATATCTATTTCAATCTGCTCTCTTTCCCGTTTCTGCTTCTCAATTTCATTTAACTCAGCTTCCTTAGCATCAACTATGTTTTCTAGTTCACCCATGTTATTTATGCATTGAGTTCTGAAGGTTGAATAGCTTACCCTAAATTTTTTATAAAACGCATCGATAAACACTGTCTGGTTCATTATCCAAGGGTTAAATATTCTCTGAAACTGAGTTTGGATGACTTTAAGAGATTCTTTGCAGTTATGCGTATGAAGTTCTTCTTCATTAAGAAGCTTTTCAAGTTGATTCAGGTTTTGGATGAGTTCTTCTTTGAAATAATGAAATCGGTCTCTGACGTAGTATTCAAATGCCTCATCGAACCTTATTTCTAAGCCATAAATATTGATGACCTTCTCTACATATGACTTGAACACTGTAAACTTTTTCTTAAAATCTCTCTCCTTCATTTGCATTTCTGTTTCCATTAGGTTCTGATGTGTGATAAAGTTGATCTTGGATCGTTCCAACGAAGTAGGAGTTGTGTTTAGTGTAAGTTGATGCAAGTTTTTATGGTGAAAAATTTGATCTAAAACCTTAAAACCTCAATAACTTCTTCTCGGAGCGTTTTTAGGCCTCGAAACTTTGCCTAAATCGATAAATCATTTAGCGTGTCGTTCTCCTCTGTCTCACGGTCGTTTTGATAGCTGATTCGTCGAAAACGGAGTTACGGTTCAAAAGTTATGGCCGTTTGAAGTTTGGTTGTCAAAAGTCAAAAAACTTACGCGTGAACCTTTAATCTTATGCGTAAACAGTAATCTTACGCGTAAACTCTGAGTCTTACGCGTGACTTGGAATCTTATGCGTAAGGTTAAGATTATGCGTAAAGTGTAAGGTTAAGCGTAAACACTAAGTTTATGCGTAAACTTGAACTTTACGCGTAAGCTGTAACTTATGCGTAAGAAATGTTTATGCGTAAGGTTAAAAACCAAACAAATCTCTCAAACTTGTCCAAGCTTGAAAGATATCCCGTGTCGAAGTATTCCACAAACTTATCCAAGTCAGGGACGTACTGAGTCACCGATGTACGAAGAGAAGACCTTTGAAGAAACTTTTGCGTAGATTTCTGAAACTTACTCGTAGAAAGTTACTCGTAGAAACTTACTCGCAGAAACTTACTCGCAGAAACTTACTCGCAGAAACTTACTCGCAGAAACTTACTCACAGAAACTTACTCGTAGAAACTTACTCGCAGAAACTTACTCGCAGAAACTTACTCGTAAGATATTGGAGTTACTCGTAGGAAATGGACTTACTCGTAGGTTTTATGCGTAGACGACCAAAGTTACTCGTAAGAACAGGGTTTTGACCTATGTTACTCGTAAGAAAAGGGTTTTGACCAAAAGTTACTCGTAAGAAGGACAAAAAGTACTATTGACAGCTATAGAACTTGTACTATTCCAAAATCTTACTCGTAAGGTTACCAAACAGCTCCAAAATACGATTTTTTCAACCAAAAACACTTTTTTCACTTGTTTCTAATGATCAAATCTTTCCCAAAACACTTAGAATCACTAAAGCTTCAATAAAAACAACAACTTTAACACTAAAACACTTAAAGATCAAGACATTTTAAAGAAAAAGTGCGCTTTTACAAGAAAAAATGCAACTTTTTAAGAAAAATCTTGAAAAATACGATTACCACACACTCCTAAATCATTGTTAGGCGATTGATACCACTTGTAAGACCTTATATCTATCAACTTTATCACAAATATAAGCACTAGAAGAAGATGAAGAAGAGATGAAAGATGGTGACTTGATGTTATGTATATGTTGTGTATATGAGAGAATAAGAGATGAAATAAGAGAGCTTTTATTAATAAACACACACACTTACACACACAAGCACACCTTACAAATGAGCCTTGGTGTGCCTTTTATACTTCCATCACATGAGATGGATGGGCTTACAATGGGCTTGGGCTTGGACTTGGTTTACATTTTCTAATAAGGCTTACATGATATACTTAATAAGTACCAAGTCCATAGCCCAATATACTTAACTATTACGATACTTGTCGACTCAATAATGATCGTCACTTTTAATGCTAACAATATTAAACTATTTAGTTCCAATTTGAGGTTTATTTTGCATTTTCTTACTTTAGCAGCGTTCGTTTTATCTTCTCATCTTCATGTTTTTTTCTTTTTATCAAACGCCTCTTGTTACATTTATTATCTTAAGAAGTAACAAACAATAGTCAAATACCTCTTAACCACATAATCATCGTTTGTCATGAAAAAACATATGATCAGAATATATTACTCGCTGAAAATTTTAATTACAGAATACTCACTGAATCAACACGCGAGTACCCTGTTAGTATACTATAAATGCTGATTCAGGTCCTATCATAGTTATCAAAATCGCGCCTAAGGCGCGCCTAGGCCCAAGGCTCTAGCCTTTGGGCTTTTTTCAGATCGAGGCTCACGACATGCATGAGCGGGCGCCTTGAGGGCTTTTTGCGCCTTTGTGCCTTGGGGCTTTTAGCGCCTAGGAGATGTAACATTTTTTTTTTAAAGTTAAGATAAGATACATGGGCCTTTTAAGTCATAGGATGAGTATTTGTATGATTTGTAAATTTGAATTAATTTTATGTTTATTTTATTGATTGGAATTTTCTTTAAGAAGTTATTTTGTTTCATTAAGTATTTTCTTTATGATATATTATCATTAAATATGGCATTGTGCCTTGAATGTTAATATGTTGCTTGCTTGATATTTTGGGTTAAATTGTGAGCTTTGTTAGATGAAAGCTACAAGTGTAGGACACAATCATATTTAGTTTGATATGGATTTTAATCTCTATATAGGTTATCGAGCCAGAGAGTTGATCCTTTTTAGAAGTGACTACTGATCCATTTTAATATTTATAATGGCAATATGTGTCATGCATTAAGGGTGTGTTTGTTTCATTTAGATGTTTTAGGTCTGAATCTGAGTACCACATTGTAGGATCAAAATATTTTGTTGATTATGTGGATTGGGAGGTCTTGGATTGTGGAAGTATATGATAAACATGATTAACAAGTTAGAGAGAGAGAGAGTTGAGAGAGTGGGAGGTTTCTAGTGAGAGAAACACCTAATGAGGTGTATGTATTATGAGAAACAACCAACCCTTCCCTTGTGTGGGAAGGGGTATATATACAATTACAGTATACGCCCTCCTGCGGGCTGTGGATCAGGTGTACAGTGGGTAAAGACCCGTCCGTCCTCCACGGTGTTACTTAAACTACTACTAACTAACTAATATCTAAACTAACTACGAGCTAACTTAATGCTTTTAAAATAATCAGGTGACCGAGACTTTTACAGGAATATTTGTATTCCTAACAATCTCCCCTTAAGCGAGGTCACCTTTGAAATTAAGCTCTTTGGTCTTTAAGCATTCTTTCGTCTCTGTAGCTCGTAGGATCTGATTCTTTACTTTTCTACACACTTTGTACTTCAAGCAAGCGAACTTGTGATTTGAATTCCTTTGTGATGTGTGATCTTTGAGCTTCTTTGAGATCATCAACCAAAGTAAATCTCCAAGCTCATCCAAAGTTGTATTGCCTTCATGTGATGTAGTGACTTAACGACCATCATGCTCACACCCTTCTGGATCAGGAGACTTTACTTTAGAGTTGTGGATCAGGAGACTTTTTCATCAGAGTTGCGGAAACGTTGTTGGCAGTCTCTCAACATTAGTTGTAGCAAGTCTCTCATCTTCATTGATAGTGTGGAGGATGTATGAGCACGAGGTATGGATTGACCCGATTCTGTTGGAAATAGGAGCTATCAACACCATCTTTATATGTGTCCCTGAAATAAAACAGTTAGCACTAAAGATAGAGAATGAATATGGCTTTATCATTCGTTCTACGAGGACAGACTACCCTCCGGTTTTATGAAAACCGACCTGTGATCAGGTAGAGTCTCTTTTTAAAGAAGACTCTCCTTGACAAGAATTTCCAGCTTGTAGTAATGAATTTTCCAAAGAATCCACTTCAGAATCTTCATACTTAGCATGTTCTCATACCGGAACGTCTCAAAGCAGACAGCACGATAGAGTGAATCGGTGAATAAATATTCACGGATTGATGAGAAATAGATTTATAGAAATCACTCGCGTGTCCAATAATAAACAATTTTGAGACACGACGAGAGTTTTATACATTGAATCACATTTCCATCACAAATACTTTTGTTTGAAAGATATTACACAATCAATGTGCTCGAAAAATTAGTAAGTGAGCACATTGAAAGGTTTTAGCAAAAGTATCCGTCAATCCATTTCCTGGAACAAGTTTGATTCAATTATGAATCGCACCATTGTTGCTTTCCAGTTGTCACTTGATCATTGATCCAAGGTGGATCTCACATGTCACCTACCAAGAGCTTGAGTGATGTTCGCTCTAGAAGGATTTCCATCCTCATTGTGAATATTTACATATCACTGAATGTTCTGGCAATACCACAAGGATAATGCGTAGGACTCTAAATATTTTATCTTATTTTCCACATTGTGTGAAACAATAAGCATGTTTGGAATGTGTCCTATCGAGATTTATGGATGATCTCATGGCTCTAGACTCAATAGTGCGTTTTGATCCGCTCCTGGAGACTGGGGAGGCGTCTCCTGTTTAGGTATCAACATAGCTCGCAATGAGCGGTTGATACATTGCACAGGGTTCTCCGTGAGAATGAAACAAGCTCTTTTAAGAGAACTTGAGTGGTTGGGAAGTTTAGTGCAGTGCGTCACTGGGTCCATGACGTCTTGTCTTCAATACCGGTGTTACCTTAGTAGCCGCCAGTAGATTATGAATTGAACCCGGTTTCTGCCCTAAGGTTGGTTATTTGGAGGGCTATTTCTTTTCACCCTTTCTCATTTCATTTCTTTTTCATTCTTCAACCCCTTCAGTGCTTACCGAGACTTCACCACTAGAACCTTGTTGGGTTTGTTCCAGTCCTAGCTCTGTCTCAGTCCGCACTCTTCCCTTTCTCACTTTTCTCCTTTTTTCAATCATTCCTAAGGACTTCTAATCTATCTATGGATTGTCCCTGGGAAGATCCTTCCGGTTTTGGTGGATCATGGGAACTTATACCTAACCTTAACCGTCCTTATAACTCCATGCATAAAGATAAATGGTCGGTCTTAGGTATTACTTCCACAAACGCCTTTTACTCTCCCTCAATATGTGCATCGATATTCGAAAGTGTTTAGCACATATGCGGGAGCTTATTATTGAGTACAAAAGATCACTTTTGATTATCAGATTTCATATTTAAATCACATTCTCTCCCCCGATCAAAAATTTCAAATCTTTCGAGATTTTTTATCTCAATTGATTTAAATAAGTTAGAAAGCTTTTGGGAGAGAAATGCGGTCAATTTTAATATTTTCTGATAAAAAGGAACCTTTTCTGCTCCCCCTCAATCTGTGAGGGAGGTCGTTATGTGTCAGATTTGAAGAGTTTGAAAAAAGTTTGAAGTTTTAACGAAAAACTCTTTGAAAATTTACTCATTCTGACACATAACTATCACATATCGTATTGTAGCTTTTATTTTGTACAAAGTGTGGGGAGTTTTGTTGATACATAAAATTTTGAGAAATCACTCTCCCCCTCAATCAATGACGGATGTTAAAGCATAAATATTTTCATAAACTATTAACGTCATTGATTGAGTGAAAATTTTATCAAACTTTGGAGTTCAATTTGATTTTCATTCAAAATTTCATGGTACCACCAAGTTTTGCACAAACACTTTCCGGAAAAATCATAGAAGGGAAAGTATTTGGCGATAAAAAGAAGATTTCTCTTCTTTATCAAGAAATAATGCACTGAAGCGTACATTAGATCGAGGGTGCATGAATATAAAGTAATTCACGCTCGGATGAACGGCACCCTTTACTAGGAACAACCGTCTTTTTAGCGACGTGTTTTCCTCATTTTTGAAAACCGGGTTGCTATCTGAAGTAATAGCAAGCCATAATTTTGAAGTCCGGGTTGTAGCCTGAAATGACTACAAGCCATAAGTTTTAAGCGCGGGTTACAGCCTGAAATGACTGCAAGCCATATTAAAAGAAGATTTTGAGAAGCGACATCTTTTAGAAAAACATTATTTGGAAAAAATAGAAAACCTCTCGCTCAAGCATATGTATGTTTCCGTGTCATTATTGAATGGCATTTCTAGAAACGTACATAATATTGATTACACGAGAGACATGTCGCGAGAAGAATATTTTTGGAATTTTTATGTTTTTCTGATTTTTTATGGATTTTGTTGATTTTATAATTTTCTATTTTCTTTTTGGTTTTTAAAATATGTACAAATGATATTATGCAGTTTAAGAGGATGTTGACATGAATACCGAAAAGAGGATATCGGTCTGCACGTAGTAGAAGTTAGTAGTCAACATCTCTTAAACTTTCACCACCAAAGCGTTCGAGGCTCCTGAATTGCCGTCTGAACTTGAGCCTTCTCAATGTGAAGCTTTGATAGCTCAGCAACGTATCATCTCACGCTTGACTAGTTCTTCTCAACTTTCTTCCCTACTGATGGCTGAAGTAGTGTGTACCAAAAGTATCCAGAGACCACTTCCCCCTAAGTAGTAGAAATGATGCAATCAGTCTCATTATATGAAGCTCAGAAACCCGAAGTACACACACAATCCATTGTGTACAACTTTTGTCATCAGAAACTGTTTCTTACATCTCTTCCCCCACGTAGTTGGAATAACACACCAAAAGAACGAGTTAAAACACTGATTTTCTCTGCGGTTATGACATTTGTCTTCCCGGAATAACATCAATTAAGATGAAGTATAAAGCTCATCAAGTGTACTCGTTGTGCGTTCCGATGTATATCTCCTTCCCCCTTGCTGGTTTTGATACCTCAGAATCAGCAACACATTTTATGCACATATTCTTGAAATCTTGAGAGAAGAACAAAATTAGCTCAAATGTATCCTGTGAGAATCAACTTGCTGAAGAGCAATGTGAGCACATCTAATTAGGTATTAACATAGACTTATCACTCTCCCCTAATTGGTGCTCTCCCCTAAACTGACAACCTTTCTTGATGAATGCCTTAAATATGAAGAAGTCTTTTGATAATTAGTTACATGTCGTCTTTAGTCTTCTAACACGTAGCAGAGAAAGTAGAACAGACTGTAGACTCGACCTTCTTCAATGTTGTCCATTTGGGGAATAGGATATCAACATCTCTATCTCACTAAATGCATTCCAGTTATATTACATCTACCAAATCAGCCCACATGTACCAAATACAAGAAGCAACGATAACACCAAAGTAACAGGTTGAGGCACTGATCATCTCTATGGATATCAACTCCGGAATAACTGATTAAGCTCGATCATGTGAACCTGTTGTGCGTCCCTGATGTACACATTTCTCTCTCCCCTAATGGTTGCGATTAATCAGCCCATGATGTGCACATGACGTGATACAACCAAAGTAACAAGTTGAACCACTGATCATCTCTGCGGTTATCAATCCCGGAATAAGTGATTAAGCCCGATCATGTGAACTTGTTGAGCGTCCTTGGTGTACACATTCCTCTCCCCTGATGGTTGCGATTAATCGAAATCATCATAATGATGTGTACATGAAGCATTAACTGGAAGCCCTTTATCTATAACTGGAAGCCCTTTATCAATAATAATATTAGCCCGTGAGAAAGTGTCAATAAGCCCTCATGAGTCCTGAACTGAAGATTCCAGGAGTCATGAAATGATGACTAATTGAGTTTGCTCCCCCTCAATTAGGCCATCATATGTAAAGAGCCTCTTCGAAACTTGTGAAGTTTCAGAATCGGCTCCCCCTCAAACTAATCATCCCCTTTTTAGTGATTCAACACTTTAACTTCATGATCACGTTTGAGGGTCTTGATATTAACCATCTTCTTCTTTATCTGAATCAGTCAATCAACTGGAGTACTAAATGATAATGCCAAGTTCGAATCCCAGAAGTGACAATAGAACTCGAACAGAGTAACAAACCACGGAATATATCGGAGAGGTAGACATTAATTTCCCCGACATGAATAATTAAGCTTGATCCCTTCATGATTTATAACCCCAGCATACACATTACTCCTCCTACGAAAAAAGGAGAAAGAACACACGCCTATTCTCCCCCTCAAAAGTGGCATGCTAATGACATTTTTGCCACAGTCGAAAGGAGAAGGACATACACTAATTCTCCCCCTCAAAAATGGCATGCAATGACATTTTTGCCATAGTTGAGATTCTGTGATGGTTGAAATTTATCAGACGCAGCATAAATATGTGTGTAGCACCAAAAACTACTGCGAAGAAGATGATGATTAAAACACTCTTGAAGCAGCCCCTCTTTTGTTTCCTCATCAATGGTTTAGCAAATGAAAAGTTTCATGAAGCTTGTAATATGCCTAAACCACTTGTTGAACTATGTTAAACCTTAGAGGGAGAAAATATCTGCGTACAAGAGCCGAATGAACATTCTACAAACATCATCAACATGTAGTATCTTCATCCTTTCCCTTCTCCCCCTCAAAAATTGCATATGCCTGTTTGCAATTTTTGATTGAATAAGTGAAGCACAAAAATATAATCAAATGTATGTCGATCCACTTGATGACTGTACGAACATGGGAAAAGCATGAAGCTTGTTGATTAGAATGGTCATAAATAAGAAGATTTCTCTTCTTTCTAAGATAAGGCGCACTGAAACGTACACCTTTCTTTTATTTGAGGAATGGGGCATGAAGTGTTATCTACAGACGCCATAGTGTTGAAGAACGAGGCCTGAACTGGTGTATTCAGATGTCATAATGTTGAAGTACGAGGCCTACACTGAAGTGTACAGACGTCATCTCTCTCTTTTCTTCTCCTCTCTGCTAACTCATTACCAACCCCATTATCATTCAGTCGGCTCTTTGTCGTGACTACTGATGGAGAAAAACCCAATATGATGAACTTGAGACTGAAGTAAATTAACCCGAACTTGTGACTTAAGCTTGCACTAATGTATGACAAAGAGCGGTGTAGAGAGTTCGTGCAACATCGAATCCCTAAGTACTCTATACTCTTCAACCAACCAACCATCAAGTATAAGACGTATACCACCTCTTGAATATCCACAACTTCGTGTGACACTGAGCACTACAACGTAACTCCTTAAAATGCTAGTTATTTTGTGGTAATAGAAAAGAAGAATCCCAAAAATAACTAGATATCCAAGTCTTTGTCATTGTACAGGTTAAAAGCTCGAACAAGGATCTCGAAGAATCTTCATCCAACCACCCCGATATCTTCAGATACTAAGTACACGCACCCACGAAATTTCACTTCAACCTCAAATAAATAATAATGAATTAATGCCGTAGTCACATCTTGTGGTTTAAATACCCATATCTAGCCCTTATTGATGTTTTGAATGAACTTTGATAATGGTTTTTCACCCGATCATGGTCAAAAGCGCATATCCCCGTAACACTTTGTTATAGCCAAAATGTCATGAAGTATATCATAAAAGTCATCCAATACATGATGTACACACCTTATCCCTTCTTTGAAGTTGAAACTGTAGCACCAAGTTCAATTAAGATCCGGAAATGCACTTTATTTCTCCAGGATAATTCCATCATCGCGGGATTTTACAAATCTATGATTTAAACCGAGAAATAGGTTCTTTCGCGGGATTTTACAAAACCAAGAAGAAACCGTGAGACAATGATCGATTGAATGTGTTATGATAACTGTTGGATTTGGTGAATAACTGTTTGGGAAAAACATGCAAGAGATCAGCAACTATTCTTCTCCCATATGTAAAATACTTCACAAACCATGCTAAGTCAAGTAGTATAAACTACTTCCCCTTGGAGATTGACCTTATATCATCAAAGTACACGTTTCTCCCCCATGATGGTTTCGAACTTTCGGAAACATCATTGACGTGTATAACCATATGCACGAGAAGTTCTTTTCTTAAGCAACCATCTTGAAAAAAACATGAATGACATTGAAGGAACTTAAGAGATTTTGCTTAGACTGTGAAGTATCATTGACATTCTGTAGCGTCGCCTATCCCATGAAAATTGCTGATCACATCTCAACCTTTGAACCCTTTGGCTAACAACCCAACCTCATATTCTGTCGGCTATTTCTGTGACCATTTAGCGAGGTAAACCCAATATACCCAATTTGAAAATGAAGTAGAATTTCCCAAATTTGTTACTTAAGCTTGCACTGTTGTTGAAAGAACGGTGTAGAGAAATCTCTAAGTACTCAATACTATCCTAACAAAGTATGAGACTTTTATCACCTCTTGCGATTATCCACAACGTCTTCTGCGTGTGACACTGAGTACAATAATGTAACTCCTTTAAGTGATAGTTAACCAGGTCTTCAACCATCCACCCCGAATGCTGGTAACTAGATAAGCCAAGTCTTCAACTTAAGTCTTAATCACGAGCAAGTTATCATTGAAAGTCATGCATCCAACCAACCCCGACTTCAAGATAAAATAAGTAAGCGCCTTCGTGAAACCCACTTCAAACTCAAATAAGGGATACCAAAATAAACTTCGTGGTCATCTCATGCATTTAAACACCCACAAAACTAACCTTAAAAAAATGAGAAAGTGTTGGATTGATAAATGATTAGATGGTTGTTTGATGAACGTGATGGTTCTTGTTGTAGTTCAACTTATATAAAGATGCGAGCTAATCACAAACTTGAGCTAACCACAAACTTGAGCTAACCGCAAACTTGAACTAACCACAAACTTGAGCTAACCACAAACTTGAGCTAACCGCAAACTTGAACTAACCACAAGCTTGAGCTAACCACAAACTTGAGATAACCACAAACTTGAGCTAACCGCAAAGTTGAACTAACCACAAACTTGAGATGAGATAACTGCAAACTTGAGCTAACCGCAAACTTGAGCTAATCACAAACCTGAGCTAATCACAAACTTGAGCTAACCGCAAATTTGAACTAACCACAAACTTGAGCTAACCACAGCTAGGAGGTAACCGCAATCTGAAGGTAAACACAAACTGGAGTTAATCGCAATCTGAAGGTAAACTCAAACTGGAGGTAATCTCAATCTGAAGGTAAACTCAAACTGGAGGTAATCTCAATCTTAAGGTAAACTCAAACTGGAGGTAATCTCAATCTGAAGATAAACTCAAACTGGAGGTAATCTCAATCTGAAGGTAAACTCAAACTGGAGGTAATCTCAATCTTGAGCTAACCTCAAAACACAAAAATACAAGAAAGTCACTATCTTGCCAGTTTGTCTTTACACAAAAATACAAGAAAGTCATTATCTTGCCAGATTGTCTTTTTCCCATTATTGAGTTAATCTCAACCAAGAAACAAGCTAATCTCAACCAATAAACAAGCTAATCTCAACCAAGAAACTTGCACTAAATCACATCAAACATCAAACAAATCAACTAATTCAACCTACCCAAGTGAAAAATTAAGTACTATTAACACCTCAAAACACAACAATACCACCAAATCATCAAAAACACCACAACCAAAAATCAATTCGAGGTGTTTTCATAAAAAATATTTCGACCCAAAAAATTGAACCACTAAACCAAGCCACAAATTTGAGCACCAACAATCCTAGGATGAAACCTTGGCTCTTGATACCAATTGTAGGATCGAAATATTTTGTTGATTATGTGGATTGGGAGGTCTTGGATTGTGGAAGTATATGATAAACATGATTAACAAGTTAGAGAGAGAGAGAGTTGAGAGAGTGGGAGGTTTCTAGTGAGAGAAACACCTAATGAGGTGTGTGTATTATGAGAAATAACCAACCCTTCCCTTGTGTGGGAAGGGGTATATATACAATTACAGTATACGCCCTCCTGCGGGCTGTGGATCAGGTGTACAGTGGGTAAAGACCCGTCCGTTCTCCACGGTGTTACTTAAACTACTACTAACTAACTAATATCTAAACTAACTACGAGCTAACTTAATGCTTTTACAATAATCAGGTGACCGAGACTTTTACAGGAATATTTGTATTCCTAACACACATCTTACTAGTAAGAGATGACTAAAACGTCTAAATCTAAACGAAATAATGTTGTTTGTTTTTGTATAATTGTCCGAATGATTTTAAGTGCTCGTTTCTGCAATTTATTTAAGTAACTCGTGTAAATATGAAATAAGACTTTTTATCATAAATATAACATAGCTAATAAACCATCAAATATATTATATTAACACGAGTCTTCAATCTCTCTTATCGAGTAAGAGGCAGTAAGACAAGTCCCCCACCTCTTACTGAGTAAGATGTTATATGTCTAACTGGGTCTGACTCAAAAGAAAAAAACAAACAAGCAAAACGTCTGCCCACCTCTTACTGGTAAAAGTAAGAGGGAATAAGAGAGCTAGTAAGATTTAAAAAAAAAAAAAAAAAAAAAAGACAAACACACCCTAAGTATTTTAATGTTATTTTATATTATTTAAGCTACATAAATGGTCATATATATTATAAAAAAAATTTAGTATTTTTAGTGCGCCTCGCATTCATGAATCCCGCGCCTTGAAATGCGCCTCGACTCGAGGCTTTTTGCCCTCCTTTGCGCCTTAGTGCGCCTGAGCCTTTCAAAACAATGGGTCCTATTAGTGACATGTCCAATAATAAATATAAACATGTGTCAATTTTTTGTTGGTGTGTTAAGATACTCAATGTCTACTGGAGAGGAAACAGGTCCTTACTCTCACTTTTTATTGGTGCTAACTTCTAAGTATATTTTCTTAATCGGTAATGATTGACACACTTTAAAATTTTATTAGGACACTATCCTATTTGCAGCAGTCATGCAATTTAAGTATAACCCGCTTTAACTACTTGTACATTGAGTGTCTTAATAAATTTTTGAAATGTGTCAATCACTTCCCTTTATATTCTAATTCAAAAATATACATTTTATTAATTTTATTAGGGAGTTGATATTTACATTATTAACATTGATGTAAACATCATAAATCACATGTATATAAATGGATATGGTACATGATTATATATAATTTTTCCGTCTCAAATTTTTTGTTCAAATTTCTTTTTCTGGTTGTCCAAAATTAATTGTTCAGGTTGCGCTACGCTCAAGCTAATAAGCTTATAATCTATAAACAAGTAACCAAGTATGTTTATCAAATAAGTTTCGTACAAACACCCCTAAAATATGGGGAGTATATACGGACCCTCCCATAAAGGGGTTTCGTGAAACCCTGTGCATTACGAGTTTGTACGATGTGCATCGCAGTTTATCCATTTTGATCAAAATCTTCTATTGTCGCATGTCTTAGTAACGTAACCCCTAAAATAATATTATTGACATTTTTCTCTTTTGGCTTTAGATAAGATTCTTGCTATCAAAGGACTTGTGGTCTAGTGGGTGGGGTTTAACTTGTTAAGCGAGCCACAAGTGGAAGTAGTATCGGATGGGTGACCATCCGGGAAGTCCTCACTTGTGGTCCACTTGTGAACCATATGTTCCGGAGATATCAAGCAATGAAGAGGAGAACCTGTAAGCCATTAGCTGCGCAGGTTCGAATCCAAGCCGGCCCCGGTTTTCATCCGGCCGTTTCTCCAGCGAGTAATCTCGTGTGGAGGCGGTACGGTTTCCGGGCGAAAGCCGTTTAAATCCCCACTGCGCCAGCGTGGGCCCGGTTCAGACAACATAGTCTGGGTATGTGGTGGATGAGGGCCTGCTATTTGGCAAGTGCGACTCTAAACCATATATAGAAAAAGTCACCTTTCAAAAAAAAAAAAAAAAAAATAAGATTCTTGCTTACGTTAGGCATGACCAGCACACTCATGACACCACGCTTTTGGTTCTATCTACTTATTACCATTTGTCACGTCTACATTAAGCATCATCACGAAAACGAATATATTAATTCACCATAATCAAATCCCAAACTTATTATACTTAGCAGGGTTATCTTTTATTAGTCACCCAAGTGATACTTAACTATGTACTTTTCAATTAAACACATTGTTTTCTTTTTGTGTTTGTTCTTAAACTTTAACTTTTTGTCTTGGGGTCTCAGGCTATCGAGGTTGCATAGATAGTCAAAAATTGCACGAGACGTAGCTTAAGAAATCCAATATCACTTGCAAAGTCGTCGTTAGAACCAGCTTACAAATGAAGTTGGTATTAAGAAGTCGAGAGAAAATTTAGTACTCTGAAAAATCGATTTCAACAGTATAGCAAGCATAAACATTTGAATCTAGTTAATTATATATCACCATTTCGGAACAAAACCTGCATTTTAGACTGTCCGAGAAAAAGGTTTCCCGGTTATACTGCCAGAATAAGTTTTCCGATACAACTTGAAATCACATCCAACTATAACTCAGTAGTAACAATCTTATTATCATAGTACACTATTGAGGAAACATGAATATACATTGATGTTTAATATATTTTGTTCTTATAAATTTAACAAATAATCAAACATTTTATTAAAAACTATGTCAAACCAAACATACAAAAATTTCATGGCACAGATGAACTACCAAGGTTATTGGCCACTAAAAACAACATAACATACAAATAGTAGACTAGAAAATAGCTGCACCAAATATTAAGACCCAAAGTTTTTCTTCCTGCAACTAATTTTCTGCAGGAACACTACTATTACCACCCACAATTTTGATACAAAAAATAAATGGCTGAAAATTTCAAAACTTAAAAACAAAAAAAACGAAGAAAAATAGAAGGATCTGTCCGCTTGTCTCAGTAAACGTATGGAAGAATCCTCCAAGGGACGGTCCTGCGGTATTCTGCCCAAACTTCTTTGTATTTCTCAGCACATCGAGCTTCGTCTCTTCTCTCACGCCATATTAGTAGAATCAGAAGATATATAGGATAAAAGTATGGAACCGGTGAACTGCAATCACATGGTTTATAAGTCCGTTAAAGTGACCCTTTGGTTGTTGTTCATTTATTAAGGTCAAGCACATCACTTTCCAAACATATCGTTACTTGAAATTTGTTCTAAAAATGAGCTTTAATATTATAATGGTTATGTTATCCTGCTAAAGCGTTAAGATGGCTATCAGAAATTTTCTTCTAAGTTAAGGAAATGGTATTAACTTTGAATACGCTGTGTAATCCATTTGACCTTCAAAATTAATAAAATCAGGTAATTTTTCAAATAGACTCGAAGAAGTTAGCGAAAGTCACCTGATCCCACATGGTAAGCTGAAGGATAGTGCCAGTAATAGATCTCCAAGGTAGTTGCAGTGCCTTGCTATTCCCCTGCATTGATAAAGAAAACTTGATTATTATGAATTCATAAATTATAAGGAGTTTAGAAAAGTAACTATATAAAGTAAGTTACTGGGAAATGGGTCTAAACACGGAAAACTATCAAGAAATCTTTTGCCAGTGTGCCACTAGCTGACTAGCCAGTTGAGCACCTATGGTAATACGGGGGCAAATGAAGGTGTGAAATTCGACATAAAAATCCCATCTTTATATGGTTGAGCAAGCCCAAGTTTCTATATAGAGGTGGCAATATGGGTAGGTCGGGTCGGTGGGGTTAAAGCAGGCTCGGGTTTAGTCATGTATAATACAGGTCTGGTTGTGTTGATATACTTTTAATTGAAAACTAATGTGTTTACAGTTGCTACAAAACTATTCTTGTCAATGGCAAACTTACAGCCACCTACTCTTCACCTTTATCCTAGTTGGGACAATAACTCTCAACCTCATGGTTGATGTGTATACCTTACATGCACCAAGATACCACCGGACCAAAGGCCTGTCGGCTATGACTACAAACTATACTATTACAATAATCTTTGTATTGAAACAATTTAGGAGAATGTGCACTAAAAATAGGCTTTAGGTGACCTTCAACGTGTTTATCTCATTTCATTCCACCTCAAGCTAAACCGTTTAATTTCACCCATTTGAGATAAAACAAACCCAAATCGACTGATCAAAAGTAAAAGGTTCTGAATTGCCACCGAGAGTTTATAGAGAACATTACCAATAGCCAGAAACCAGTAATTTTCCGCCTATAACTTTTGGGGATTGACCCCAAATGAGTGCTTTGGGATTCTTCTTGAAATCATGCTTTTGCTTATTAGCTCCTCTGAAGACCAGATACCTACAAGAAGTTCAAATAAATGTTGCAACTTAAGAATATGAAGATATACGAGTATGTGGACATCTGGAAAAATGAAGTCAAAACCATCTTTCATCTTGTAACTGCATTTACCCAATCACAAAAACACAGCAATTTGCAACGATTGCAGCTGTTGTAAGCTCCACTTTGTTACTCATAAGCCACCAACCCTGATCACAAAACAAAACTAGCTGTGTCATTATCTCCACGGGTTGAAAAGTGAAATTATAAATAGAACTATATTGGACACGGTTTGACTTCATAAGTCAAATCAATTCTTAAATTGGAAAATAATAAATAATTTAACCATATATAACGTAAGCATTAACATTCAATTTTTTTAAAGATATAATTCAGCACAATTTTGTTGTTGTTGCTTTAGCTATTTTGTGATAAGTTACCTGAATACTAAACGTGAAGGGGATCCACACTAAATCTCCAAATACTAGCATGAAGCCCAATCTCTCTGCAATTATATCCCATCTGAAAACAATATGAGAAAAAGCATTAAAACAACGATAAATTAAGAGACCTTCCTACAAAAAGGTACATGTACGAAGCCTCGAGAAAAACAAGATAAATGCGTTAGATAATGAATGCCAAGCAAAAACATTCTAAGAGGAGATCAATGATCTAGATAGTCTAAAATGGGATTTGAATTACAATGACATTCAATTTTCATTGTTTATCTCATTCTAAAATCCAACTTTCAATGTTTATCCAATGCTATATTTCAAATGCTTTTAATTCCACAATTCAAATCTCAGCGAGTAACATTTGCTTAGGTTGAATGAAGTATTGAACCACAAACTACACGGCATGACCAGTGGTTGGAATTTTGCAAAATATTTTCTGTATGCTCACATTTCTTTCGCACAACGGCATTTTGGTATGATACCAATGTTGTGGCAATATATTCAACTCTTTGTGGACACTTGTTTTCAAACAAAGGGGTTCAAAAAATAAGTATGGATCATTTAGCAATATTAGTGAGTCAACCTAAAAGAATCCAATATGTAAATCATGTGATCATGTGTCCAATAACCTACAATTTCAACAGGAGGAATTAACTTACGTAGATGTCATGTATTCCTCATAAAAGAAATAATCCATAATGTATATCTGACATGGTAAACAAAACGGACAAGAATCAGCAGTGTCCATGACAAGTAATATTTCATAAGGATCACGTCATAATAAAAGATGATGACATCTAATTACCACACAAAATATCTGGTAGAGGATCATGGATTGGCTCAAGTTGGAATCTTGGATAGATTTTGCAAGCACGGAGAGATTGATGAGGAGCCATCCCATCATTCCAGCTCTCACAAAGAAAAATCTACAAAATGTAAGTGTTACAAAAATTTTATGAAGCCATAAGATCATAATAAGAAGTCACTTTCTGCAAAATTTCATTATGCTAAATAATTCACTTTAGTAATTTCGAAAGACCTCGACCATGAAATTAAGTCGAATCATTAATTTGTGTATTCTTGAACCCTCAATTTAAACAAAAACTTTAAGCAAGTTTTAGTTGAAAGCTATTGCAGATGTTGTATAGTATTATTAGGATGGAAGCCCAAGCCCATCTGCAGAGCATATGGCACCACAAAATGATGATACATATTATCATTAACGAAAAACATCTATTAAGTTTTATCTTCACGAGATGAAAAAAAAATAGCATAAATGAATTAAAAGTCCATAGTGGACGCAGTTACATACTTGAGGTCAACGCCCAAGAAGTTCGGATTTAGTTGTATCCCAAACCACCTGTTGGATTATATTGGAGGATATCAAGGATAAAGACAAGAAATAACAAACCATTCAATGCAAAAGCACATACTTGCATTAAAATGAACATGAAACTTACATCGACATGAAGTGTGCATATGTGTACATAATATACTTTAAGTATCACATATAACATAACACTTCACAATTTTTAATTTGGAAAATAACAGCAAAAGGCATTAATTCATCTAAGATCAAATAACTATATCAGCATTTCCTTGTATCTTTTGCGGACTATCTCCAAAACATTACAGAGTCAATACCTTCTTCTTATGTGGCAGTAATTTTTATCTTTGTAAGCATGCATTAAAATTATTGAAGATGCATACATACAATTTATACAAACAAATATTAATGGCAAATGCATATCCTACTTTTATAAAAAGAAAACCAAAAAAACAGCAGTTAAGTACCAATCATCAAGTATGTTTCCAGTGATGTGAGGCTTCAGAGATGCACTTCGGTCGTTAGATTTGCAACCAGCAACATAGAGTAACAAGGTCACCTGCCATTCATAAAGGCAGACGTGAAAACATGCTACTTATTTACAACTTGGTATGGGAGTTCATGCTCCCAATGAATTTGTATAGGTCAACCACCGCAAGTTAAAACTTTTAGCTGATAAAAGTTTGGAACTTACAATAACACTGAAGATAAAAGTTGTTGATAAAAGCTCAAGCCCTCGATCTGATATTGCCTGCAGAATTCATACATCGAGATAATTGTCGGTGTAGAAAAGTGACACATACCTAAAAATGTGTACATACAATATATTTTTTCTATCCACTTAAATGAAGAATATGCCTTCATCTTAATGTCCTTTGACTATGTATTTCTTCGTGATGTTCGACTAAAAGTAGACTTTGTTTAGAGAAGAAAAAAAATGTATTTGTAGCTTATGCTATGACAATGCTGAATTTTGTATTTTGATTCAGATATAGTCCAATAACACATGCTTTGACCTAGCATAAATATAAAACTTTTAAAAGTTGATTAAGTCATGCTTAGTTTTGTTATGTATAGAAACGGAATGAAGAGGTAAAGACTAAACAAAAGTTCAACAAACAATCCTCATTATGCATTGCCTAATTTTCATACATTATTTTGTTCTACAAATTCAGGTAGCACATACAGTGAGTGATACAACATCCATCCACGCTCCAATCACGAGTAGTCCAACCAGCAAAAGAAGTGAAAGCAGTCCTGAAAATGGGCATGTGACATTTGTTCATTTTTAAACCCCATATTCAAACCTATCGATCAGTATATACATTACTCTATAACACACTTTCAAATAATGTACATTAATACTTCAATTGTACGAAATACATGTTTTCTCAAAGTGTCAACTACCCATAACAGAAATCCAACATGTGATTCTACTTTGTAAATTCCAATCAGGTGAAGAGACTTTACCATTACAGCGATAATGAAGCCTAGTTCCATCAGCTAAATTTGCTCCGGGAACAAGCTTTCCAGGTAAAATAGATCCAGCAATCCCCAAGTAACCAAAGAATCCAAGCAATAAAGAAACCTAATACACAAAACCAATTAATCTTCAGCAAATCATTACATACACATACACATACATAGTTTCAAGGGGTCAAGATTGCTTAGGTGTTTAACATTTCTTTCTTTAAACTGCTAATCCGCTTAGAACATAGCCATGTACTAACCTGCTTATTTTTAAGTGCTTATTTACCAGGACATGCCGTAGGCACTTAAATAAGCAATCACAAACACCCTCTACGCTGTTTTGTTGAAATACGCAGTTTTGGAATAAGCAAACTCCAAACTGGTTATTCAAAAATCTAACTTTGAAATGCTTTATTTATTTATTTATTTTTTGAAAGGCAATTTATACCAACCGAACAAACCAAATACAAACAAAGGCGCCCACTATATTAACAAGGAGATTAAGTATAGCGGACCCAAGAATAACAAAGAAACAAAAAAAGACCAAAATTAACTTGAAGGAAAAAGAAACACAAAAATAACCCATTTGCAGTTATGCACCATCATCCCTACAACTTTGAACACCACTATCACACATTAATTTGGCCCATGAACACTACTGCCAACCCACCCCTTAACAAAGGAAAAGCTCATCTTGTGCAGACCACAGTAAACTTGTGCAATTGCTGTCCCACTGTGCCAAACAACCCTAACTTGAATAAAGTTCTAAATATTTAGTGCAGACCACACTAAACTTGTATAAATTTCAATTTGTCCCACTGTGCCAAACACCCCTAACATGTAAATTGCTGTTAAAATCTGTGCCGAACACCCCTAACCTGTATAATTGTGCTAACATGCTGCCCCATTATACCAAACACCCATACCATGAGAATAAACATTGCCATAGATCATAGAACCATACTGCACTTCAGACTTAGCACCAAACTATCATGAACTACAAATTGCAGCCATAGGATCTATACCACACTGACTTGCAGCCCTTAAACCACTGTCTACACACTATACGTATTTATTTATTTATTTTAATAATGAGCATATTAGCATTGCTTATATAAGTGCTTTATCACCTTATTCCTTACTTTCATGGTATCAACTTACTTCACTGTATTTTCAAATCAAATAAGCACTTTAAACAATCAATCCCCAACACCCATCTTAAAACAGCTAAGCAGTTTGGATAAGCAATCCTAAACACCCTCAGAACTGCTTATCTACTACATAACAAAACCCAATAAGCATTTTTAACAAGCAATCCCAAACACTCCATTAATCCATCACAATGCACTACCCCAAATCAAAACACTAATGCAGCAAATAAAACTCATTTTTTTATCAAATCAAAAACCGAAAAAAGTTTAGAAATGGGTTTTGTGCCACATGAAAAACCCATATACAGTTTCGCCATTTATATAGTACAGAAGTAAAAATTAATATAAAAGAAATCCAAACAATTACTCACGTACAGAAGTCCATGAAGGAATCAAGGAGTTGAAGAAGAACAAGAAGTCCATCTTAGATTCACTTGTGTTTTTTCAAAGTAAACTCCGTCCACGTTTATTTGTTTTTTGGTTTTAAAATTATGGATTAATCATGAATGAAAAGAAGGGTAAGTATTTCATTTCAAAATTTATACGGTTAAATAAGAGGCTAATAGCAATGATTTTTTTTCCCTTATAATGTGTTGTTAGGTAAAAGTTAATGACACGTGTAAAATTTTCGAATATGATAATCCATATATCAAAATGTGCATTTTAAAAATTTTGTTTACATTATATTTTAAAATTTATGTACACAAACGGGGCATTTTGTCTTTTCACTGCAAAGAATTACAGCTTAAAAAATAGTTTTAACTTTTACTCTTGTGTCTTATATATAAATCAACAATTTTAGATTCCTCTACTTCGGAGTTAAAACAAAATAAAAAATCATCTACTTTGCATAACTTATTTAGTTATTTATACTTGCTTTAAAGATTAATCAATGAAAAAAAGTTACTTTTTATGATTGATCTCAACATCTTTTGCAAGTGGGTTATTTACACATATAAGTAACGAACTTAGAAAAAATTTTCGTGTTATGTAACGAACTTACAAAAATATTAAGTTAAGTAACAAAACTTGGTAAAACCTGTAAAGTTATGTAATATGACCTTTGACTGCGTTTGACTGTTAGCAAAGAGGATTTTAGTCTTTTCCGGCAAGAGATCCAGATTTCGGCAAGAAACCCAGATTCCGGCAAGAAAAATATAAGAGTTAAATTGCAGATGAGCCACCACCACCACTCCATATTCCGGCAAGAAACCCAGATTCCGGCCAACACCATATTCCGGTAAGAAAACAAAGTAGCTTGCTGTAGGAAACAAATTGTAGAACTACTTGTTTCTTGTAATCTCACAATAATTTATCCAATATTTACGTTTTATTTACTGTAAGATCATAGTTTTATGTTGATATTGTGATTCGGGAGGTCGGGTTTGGTGAAAGAAGAAGAAAGCCATAGTTAGAGAGAGAGAGTAGAGAGAGAAGGAAAACTATGTGTTTTTATTGAATAAGAAGAAAGATAGAAAATAACACACAAGTCTCACCCTCCTAGTGAAGTCTAGGAGGGCTTATATAGGGCAACATACACACTACTTTACAATAATGACGGTTTCAGTACCTGTGTATTTGCCTTATATCATAACTAATGTAATCTCGTAAATGTCGTTCCATTTACGTGTTAGGATCAAAAACTTTGATCCCAACAATCTTCCCCCAATGGGGCGACATAAGGGATTACTTACAACATTTCCTACAAGTACAAATACAAATAAAGAAAGGTCTTCATCGGCTCTTCAAATGCTGAGGATGGCGACAGTTGACGCTCATTGTCTTCATCATGTACCTCGGCTTGAGAACTTTATCTTTACTTGTAGGCAAATGATGTAATATGCATGAAATGGATTAACTTCCCCCCAATTCATGCTGCATGTCTTTAGCGGCTTCTTCGTACACTTCTTTTTGGCGAAGTTTCTGAATCAGCTTCCCTCCAAACTGACAACCGTCTTCAGCAGATTCGAAACATTGATGTAGTAAACAAGTCTTCTAACTTTTGAAGTTTTGAGTACGCAGCGGAATTTGTAGATGACACAGTAAACCACACCAAGCAAATCTGACTAGTAACTTAATCACGGTTATGCTCAATGCGGAAGCACCATTCGGGGGTAACATGCAAGAAATCAGCAAGATCTTCTCACATATGCAGGCTACTTCACACTTCACAACCCGCAAGAGTTGAAACGATTACACCAAAGTCACAAAATTTAACCACTGATCATCTCTGCAGACGTCTCTCCGGTAGTAATAAAATTGTAAGCTCGATCACGTGAGTCTATTATGCGTCCCTGATGTGCACATTTCTTCCCCCTAATTGCAGAACCTCGTGGAAAATGAGTGTTTTCGCAAAGAAGGCAAGAAAAGGGTAAGAAAGCAAAGAACACCCACTCTATCTTCCCCCACGATGTCTTCGCGGAATCGGAAGCATACACACTATGTTTACGATGGAAAACGGAGGCAGCGTAACCCCATATGTCTAACTAACCGATTATGTGTGAAGTATTAAAAAATAGCCTGTGAGAATCAACTGCTGATAAACATCTCTACTCTTTGATACTCTTCTCATCTAACTCTTTACCGACCTCATTATCATTCTGTCGTCTCTTTGTAGTGACTACTGATGGAGAAAATTCAATATTATGAACTTGAGAGCGAAGTAAAATAGCCCGAACTTGTGACTTAAACTTGCACTAATGTATGACTAAGAGCGGTGTAGAGAGTTCGCACCCCATCGAATCCCTAAGTACTCTATACTCATCAACCAACCAACCATCAAGTATAAGACGTACATCACCTCTTGACTATCCACAACTTCAGGTGACACTGAGCACTACAACGTAACTCCTTAAAGTGATAGTTATTTGTGGTAACATAGAGGAAGAATCACAAAATAACTAGATATCCAAGTCTTCGTCATTGTAAAGGTTAAAAGCTCGAATAAGGATCTCGAAGAATCTTCATCCAACCAACCCCGATATCTTCAGATACTAAGTACACACGCCCGTGAAATCCCACTTCAATCTCAAATAAATAATAAAGAATTATCGCCGTAGTCACATCTTACGGTTAAATGCACAATTCTAGCCTTTTGACGGTTTATTTGAACTTGATAATGGTTTCCCGATCTTGTCAAAATTGTATCCCCGTGAAAATTAGTCATAACCAAAAATACCACTCTTTTTGCCATTTAAACTCATGTAACCTCATAATTCACCAAAAATTAGCATTGGAGCATTTAATCCCAAAAATACACAAATCATACTAATTTTCGGATCAAATTTAATTGGTCCAATAGTATATTCTGGCCCAAGTAGTAGAACAATAAAAAACCGGCCCACTCTACCAAACAAACTCCACAACCCATAAAAAAGGACCCAATATCACACGGATAAAATAAAAGGCACCCTAAAGATTAGGTCATTTGTGAACCCTACTCAAAAAAATAACGCCCCCATTCATTATCTCCTCTCGTTTTACAGATCCAACAACAAACCACAACACTCTTAACATAATTAAATCATAAAACAAACCATTAGTCAAACATAGTACCATTGTTCTTGTCACTGATATGCTCATCTTTACGGTACTTTTTCGTTTTGGCTCAGACTTAGGCGCCAAGAACTTGGCAACCAAGGTCAGGTAGGTTCATGTTTGTTCTCGATTTATGTTTCAATCCGAACAAAAGGAAGGAATGAACCATAGTTTGTTGTGTTCTTTCCTTTAGGTATTCGGTCATTAAAACGAAGGTTTGCTCCAAAAATAAAACGGATCGATGATGTGTTTACTCTTGTGGCACATGTCTAAGGACGTGTCTTTGATTTCCAAACAAGAGCGTGAACTGAGATCATTTTAACTTTTCATTTCTTGTTTCAATACGTTGTTGTGAGTTGGAATGAGACAGTGAGGATGCTTGTTGTATGAGATGGGTTTAGATAGGGATCTGTGATGATATAACACTGAAGTCAAAGAGTGTTTGGTTTGGTCAATGTTTTTCATCTTGTTGTCATTTCTTCTGGTAACATATCGAAACTTAAATTTTCAAAACTTTAATTTTTTTTCGAAACTTTTACCAACTTCAGAAGTTTGCGAAAATTTTTGAACCTAATCGAGAATGGGAATTTATCGAGAACAGGATTGTCGAGAACCTAAGTTATCGAGAACAGGATTGTCGAGAACCTAAGTTATCGAGAACATGGTCAAGTTATCGAGAACTTTAGTTATCGAGAAAAAGATTTCGACAGTTAAGGGTTTATTGTTCTCGATAACAAGTCTTTTTCTCGAAAACAAGTACATATCGAGAACTTCTTATACAAGAAGTTCCGACCAGATTCCGGCGAAGTTCCGACATGAGATTTCGACCAGCATATCAGACCAATATTCCTACCATTTTTACCACCTTTTGATTTCACAGTTTTTGGTACAAGTTAAGTCACAAAGGTGACAAAACAGAAATTGTGAGCGAAGCACAAAGCTGACAACAAGAAATAGATATAGATGAATCAGATGATGATAGAAAATGACTTTTTGACCAATAATACAAATAAGCTGTTACCACAAAAGAAGTGATGGAAAAAAAATTCCAAGATTCAAATAAAAAATGGTTAAAACAGCTTAAAAAAATGATATACGAATCCACATAGATGACAAGATAGCATCACAAATCAACAAAAAAAAAACCTTGGCTCTGATGCCACTTGTAAGATCATAGTTTTATGTTGATATTGTGATTCGGGAGGTCGGGTTTGGTGAAAGAAGAAGAAAGCCATAGTTAGAGAGAGAGAGTAGAGAGAGAATGAAAACTATGTGTTTTTATTGAATAAGAAGAAAGATAGAAAATAACACACAAGTCTCACCCTCCTAGTGAAGTCTAGGAGGGCTTATATAGGGCAACATACACACTACTTTACAATAATGACGGTTTCAGTACCTGTGTATTTGCCTTATATCATAACTAATGTAATCTCGTAAATGTCGTTCCATTTACGTGTTAGGATCAAAAACTTTGATCCCAACATTTACCTTTTTTTTTTTTTTAACATTACATTTTATTTACCTTAAATAGCCTTAAACTCATCTGCAATTTAACTCTTATATCCAATAATTTTTCCAATATTTACATTTTATTTACCTTTTTTTTTAACATTACATTTTATTTACCTTAAATAGCCTTAAACTCATCTGCAATTTAACTCTTATATCCAATATTTATCCATCCAATATTAAAAAAACAGAGATGGGCCACCACCACCACTCCATACATAGCCTTAAACTCATCTATATGTGACTGGCCTGTTTCCATTTGGTAGATCAACTAGTTCACAACTTCACATGTCTGTTTCTTTTTAATGCACCCATCCTCTGAATTTATTTGCCCAGCCAAGATGCAAGATTATCTCAAAAACATGTCCCCATTTCACAACTTGGATCTTAATAAGAAAAATAAGCAAAACCAAACACCCCCGAAAACAGATGTATATCTGATTCAGGCATCAATAACATCAACAATCTCTCTGTCTCTCTCACCCTCAATACTTGAGAAGATGAATGTATTGATGGAGATGGTGGTGTTACGCGGCGGTATTGGGCGTGTGGGTGGTGGTGGTGGAGTGTTTTAGTGCGTGTGGTGTATAGACGTGATGGAGAGATCATAGGGAACAAGGTGGTGGTGGCGGTGTAGCACGAGGATGAGCGGTCGGGACGATCTGAGCTCGTCGGCCGGATTCTTGAGAGAGAAAGGAGGGGCGTACCCATCAATCTAATCAGCAGTGGTGATGATTGTTAACCCAGTGGCTTGTTAATTTGGTTCATAACATTGAGAAAAGGGTTGTAAAAGGATAGGACATAAATTATTAGTGATACATGATGTTTGTTGTCTTTTGACATTTGATGTGTATAATTAATTGTTCCCACCTTTCATACTTACTGAAACCTATTTACTGAAACCTAGAGAAAAAGAGGGTCAAACATGGTCAAACATAATATACCTGCTACAACCGGGACACGTGGCAAAATTACCTAACTTAGTACAAAGTATAAAGTTTTGTTACCTAACATGGTATTTTTGAGAATTCGTTACCTAACATGGGAAATTTTTCAAAGTTCGTTACCTATATATGTAAATAACCCTTTGCAAGTATTGTTCTCACAATACAAAATCTATTACTGGTACATACCAATTTTTTTTTTTTTTTTTTCTCGAAAATCGTTGAAAACTAAACGAAACATATTATTCGATTAATATGGTTTAACTGTTAGAAACCACTTAGTTAGACAATTTTTTTAGAAATTGCAGATTGAATATGAGAGTACATTAATCTTTATTTCATTTCTAAGCATTTTCAAACTAGAATTACTTATAGGATGGCTAGTCTTCTTCAAAATAAATACAAAGAAAAGCAATCCCTAAGTACCCTTCAAGCAATCCCTAAGTACCCTTCTTAGAGTCAGGGCCGATCCTGAGTTTTATGCTACCCTGGGCGAGACAATCGAAAAATACCCCTATTAAATGTCATAAACACAAAACTTTCACTGTCTCAAAATAAATTGTCCATCGAAAAAAAAAAAAAAATAGATATCTTATGAAAAACATAATTATTAGCGATTTCTCTCTCTTACTTTTTGCGGAATAACAATTTTACCTTTAACCAATTAATTGTTGTTTTACTAAAAGTTTGTAATAACAATATCAATTAAGGGTTATATAGTAATCTCGACCAAATTTTTCTATCTATTTTTTGTAGTAGACAATTAATTTGGGACAAGCTAAATGAAAATATGGATAATAATATTGGGACTGAGGGAGTATTTCTTTTTAGCGATTTGGCTTGAGAACAATACGTATCAAGATACTAAAACTTTCAAATATTATTTAAAATGGTTTATTTTATATACAAAGTTATTAACGTTTAACATTGTGTTGTATTCATGTACAGTTTAATATAGTGATATAATGTATTTATGGGACTAACATTGTTAGACGTCACAAAAAAAAAATGCAAATTTTTATATTAGCTTATTTTCCAATTTGCATTAAATTAGCTAGTTATCAACCATGTAAATTCGCGTTTACATGATAAAAGAACTAAGAACTAAAATCAATAAAAGGATGAAATTAAGATAGAAATTAAGAAAACTAAAAGGTAAACTTAAAAAATGAATACAATCAAATAAGAAAAAAATAGTTTCTCATAAGCCCATATTCCTACGACAATCCTTGTTTTTTCACTCTTTTCTACTGTGTACACAACTATTTACTCACATGATCTAACCTGCCATATATAAATAAATCGTATAAACTATTTCTTCATCTTTTAGCTTAACGCCCCCTGTCTCTCTCTTACTTAGTAGTGTCTGTTATTTTTTTCCGATGATGTTCTCCGGCAAGTTGTTTTCTTCATTTATCTTTTCTTCTTCTTAAAAATTATGCCAAAAATCATTTTACATTACAACTCTATATATCTATCATATAATAAGGATTTACAACACTAAAAAGTTGATGCCCCCTGTTTATATGATGCCGTGGGCCGTCGCCCGCACCACCCATAGCCAAATCCCGGCCCTGCTTAGAGTAAGAAGACGCTACATCATTTTAACTTTTTTAGAGTACACTGCAAAATTTGTTCATGTCATTTGCCCATTTTAGCAATGTTTTAAAAACCGGGTTTTTAATTGACCCGGTCGAGTTATCGGTTCACCGGGTCACCGTTTTAACTGTTGAACCGTTGGGTCAAACCGGTTTTCCCTAACGATTTTTACAATAATTAAGTTTACCTTACATATATAAAAGCCTACAAGTTCAATAACAAATATACAATTGTTATAAAAAAAATAAAAATAAAATAAAAAGACAATCTAATAGACTAAAAGTTCTAAACTTTAAATGAGATACAAACCAAAGATTATTTCACGATATTAAATAAAAAGATACCATCAAGTTTAACTTTATAATAGTAAAGATATCTCAAATGATTGAACGAGACAAAATCAAACTAAAACCACTTATGCTTTTTACAAGTGTATTCATTCTTACTCCTAGTGCTCAAAGCTTTAGTTAAAGTAGAAGCTAACCACAGTTAATTTAAGTTGCTACTCTTAAACTCACTTTGACCAATACTCATAACCCTCTACTTATTCTCTTCAAATTGCTTATGTATCAACTTTGGTACCATCTTCTTTCTCGTCAATATCTGCATCACTGTCATTAAAAAAAGTAAGAATCGTCTGGTTCCAATGAACCAATTCAACCTTGGTTGGCTGAAACCTGACGGTTCGATCTAGTTTATAAATCCTCACAAAACCCGCTTGCAACGACCTGGTAACATCACAGGTCACCGGTTCAACCGGCCGGGTCGAACCCAGTTTTAAAACATTGCATTTTAGTCAAATCATCTATATTGCAAACTATTGATGAGAATCATTGTTGAAAGCTCATATGGATGGTTTTCAATTAACTTTATGCCTCTTATAAATGGTTTGTCAGGTCACCATTTATGTAAACACAAGTATGATAATGAAAGAAATAAGATGAGAATGAGAGATGGTTGATTATGAGAAATATGAAAAGTGAAAGAACAAGAGTTTCCTTAAGATAATCAAATAACCAACAATTAAAAGAGTTACATAAGCTAAGTATTTATAGGAGGAGGAGTAGGGCAACACTCCCTTCCTCCCTCCTTTCATTTGGACGTGGGCTTTAAGGCCCATTGGTCTTACATTCATAAGCCTTATAACATAAACTAAGTAGAATAAATAACTAAACAACCTATTACAAAAGGTAATGACCGAGACTTGACTAAAATACAAAAGTATGATCCCAACAATCTCCCCCTAAGGGTCGGTCATCACGGTTGCTTGACGTCTTCATCTTTGTCGTTGACTTGTGACATGTAAAACTCTAGACGTCTTCAAAATGGTTGAATGATAATGAATGTACTTTGCTCTTTGTCTTTGTTCTTTGGTGATGATGTAGTGATTGTGTCACGAAGTAGTCTGCCATTCGTCACTCCTGCGTCTGTGGTGGTTGTTCGCCATTCCAACATACTCATACATCTTCAGACTTATACTTTCACGTACATGAGGTTTCTTTTCATACTCTGAGATCTTTAGTCTTTATACTTCGTAGATTCTTCTTATTGGCGTAGAATCTTTCTTTGAACTTTGTGTTGCTAAGATCTTTGGGGGAGCTATCATTTGCTTCAAGATGTATGTATGAGCATGTTGGAATCTACCATCATGGAAGTGAGTTACCTGCGAGTAAACAGTTAGCAATAAAATAACCGGTACTTACAGATAAGGATATAGAGTTCATCAACAGCATATTGTGAAGACTCCCTCTAATCCTTATCCAGGCCGTTCCCATATCAGATACTCCCGAAGGAGCTTACGAGACCTACTAAGTAGCTCAATGACTGGATGAGTCGCTGGGGATCACTCCACAACTGTAGACCGTAATGGAACCACCGCAGACACTAAGCGTAACCCTTGTGGGGTTACCGAAGTGACCTGCTGTCAGGGCTGTTTGATGTTGACCCTGGCAGGATTTCCGTTCAATCATTGAGAAATACATAAGTAGTCCTCTCAAAAACGTTCTCGGCAGATTGCTAAGATCTGCGAAGGACTCGATAGTTTACAGCTGGTGTCCATTGATGTAGAACACCAGTTGTAGAAATACTAAGTGTTCCTAAGAGATCTTTGATGTATCTCAAGGCTCTAGACTCTATAAGTGCACACCTAGGTTTCCTATGCGGAGACTAGGGAGGGGTCTCCTGCTTCAATATCAACCGTCTCTAAGAGATAGGTTGATAGGTTACGCTGGTTCCCCGTGAGAATGAAACAAGTCCTTTTAAGAGAACTTGAGTGGTTAAGAAGGTTAGTGCATTGCGTCACTGGGTCCATGATGACTTTGTCTTCAATACCGGTGTTGTCTTTTGCAACAACCAGTAGCATACGTATTGAACCCGGTGTCTGCCCTAAGGTTGAACATATGGAGGGCTATTTCTTTTCACCCTTTTCTTTACTTTTCTTTTTAATTCTTCAACTCCTTCTTTCCCTTTCATTCTTTTTCTCTTTTTTTCGTATCATACCTAAGGACTTCTAATACTAACTATGAGAGATGTCCTTGGGTAGATCCCTCCGGCTCTGGCGGATCATAGGACGGATATTCCTATCTTAATCACCTTATAACTCCGACAGTAGCCAAGAAACCTTTGATTGAAAAATCTCTCAAAGTGTTTGTGATAATCAAATATTTTGGTTAACACTTTGAGAGTTTTGTGTACACTTTTGAAGGGCTCCCCCTGCACATGTGCTCATAAGTATTTAATTAAATTTGCACATGCGGGAGGAGCAAGCATTTTGAATTGATCCACTTTCCGTGAACAAGACCGATTCGAGACACGCTTACATCACTAGTTAAACTAGCTTGAAGTTATTACCCGGCCTGATCTAGTCCACAGAAAGTTTCTCGAGACGGTACATTTCTACTAAGACAAATCCTTTTCGAGACACGCTTACGTGGTTAGTTAAAGAGATACATTGTCAGCTTTTAGGTGACAACTAGCCCTAGTAACTAACTTGATGTTATTACCCGTCGAGGATAAGTCTTTTCGATATTACTAACTTTTATTGTCTCGTCAATTCCTGGGTCAATACTGAGTCTAGCTCGCACATGATACAACTTTTAAGCTTTGATTTCGTATATTTTAATCACTTTTTCATTTTCTCCCCCTCAAAAATAGCATATAAGATGTTATTTTTGATGAACTTTTGATTAAAATATGTTTTTTTTAGTCTTATGGGGAGATTCACCAAGAACTTTTGATTTTGAGCAAAGTATTTTGTTTTGACAAGTGCTCCCCCTCAACAAGTGATTAGGTCTTATTGAGGTGAAATACTTGTCCTTTTGAGCAGAATTATGAAAATTCATAAACATTTGATTAACTACTCAAAAATAAGAAGCCTTCGCTCCTTATATTTAGGATTGAGGCACTGATGCGTACCTCAGGGTCCTTTCTTTACAAGTTCGGGTTGTGCACTGTAATGCGTACACAAGCCATTATGAAGTATATAATTGACAAATCAAATCAAACTCTTACAACTTTCTACCAATCAGGTCTCTGAAATGTCAACACCAGAAACTTTAGTCTGCCTCCCACATAACTTTCCAACCTTCGAAACTGATCCCTGCACTTCAATCGGTTCTCAATCCTTAAGATGAATCTGCGAGAATCCCTGGCCTCATTGGTTTTCCACCTTTTAGATTTACCCAGAGCAATGTCATCCAATCTGCTTTTGATTCCATCTCTGACGAACTTCAAGGTTTCATCACAGAACTTATGTATTTCGTCGTAAGCCATGAAGCAGTTGCGACCGTTTATACTGCGGTAGGTGAACCCAAATGCTGGATGCCTGATCAAGGTGTATTGAGGTAGATGTTGAAGGTCGAGGATGTCGAACATGTTGGGTTTGGTGAGATTGAGCTTCTTCTGGTAACTTTCCACTCCCAATTGAAGATCTTCTACTCTTTCTCTTATGACTATCTGCCTGATGAAGATTAGGAGAGCTTGGATAAAGGCAAGCTGCATCTCTTTAGACAAGCTACAGAGCTTTCCTTGAACTTTGAGCAGGTACATGTCTTCGATGTCATTGAGAAGTAGTCGTGGAAAGTCTGACTCGGAAATATCGTACTCCTTTTCATCAAGTCTTTTCAGTGTGATTTTGCTGAGGAAGGGGTACCCAAAGTGAGTGACAGTCGAAATGAACTGAATCGAGACTATCTTCAAATCACTTGTCACATCGCCCATCGTCTGATTGAGTCTGCTGCTTTGATAGTACTGTGCCCGGTTGTCTGGCCAATGATGTATACCGTAAAGTGCGTTCCGGTCATATTCAACAACTTTATCAACAAATAATGCTGAAGCTTCTTCTTCGATGGCATTGTTGAGATATCGAGCTGCAGGGAGAAAGGCGAGTGATGTAACGTACTTCTTCTCAATCTTGCTGCCAAGTTTTAGAAATTCCAAGTCTGTGTTGAAGAAGAACTTGTACGGGATCTTCGGTTCCTTAGGCTTCCCAATCATCGGTAGTGGTTTGGACCAGTCAGTAATGTAAGGTGCGGTTTTCTTTGTGACCGGATCGACATAAGATTCAGGAGTGATCCAGTCAATATTGCTTGACATAGCTCGAGCAATATTTTCCAGATGGTACTCAAGCTCGATTGAGTTAGCAGACCGATCTTTCAGAAGATTGAACGCATCATTCTTGATTCTTCGCAGCTCTTTCTTATTCATCCTTTTCATCTTAAACTTTTGCTAAATCAATTGAGCGTATTCCACCGTTCGACCATCTTGAGGTTCATGATTGTCTTCAAGTGGTGGTTGTGAATTGATCATCTTCTCAAACCAGGAGTATTCGGCACTATCGTCTTGGTCTAGTCATTTGAGGACGGTTTTCGGTTTCTTTGGTTCTGTGCCTTTTGATGAGGTGTCCGGTTTGGGTTGATGATGCTTTCCTTTCCTTTCTTTCTTCTTCTTAGAGGATGGTTCTGGAACTTCATCGGGCTGAGGAATCTCGTCACCACCTGTGTATTCAAAGTGGTCGTGTGCTTTGGGAGCGGAACTGGATGCCTTGGGTTGTTGTGAAGATGTTGTTGTTGTTGGAGGGTTGACCGGTGCTTGTGGTTGAGATGAGGGTCCTTCGGCTTGCTTTTGTTTCTTTGCCTGAGAGTTAGGATCCCTGTCTTCATCATCTCTTGGACGTTTCAGTTTGTCCGCCTCTGTACTGTAAGTCTCTTTTGTCATTTTAGCTTTCAACGCTTCCAGGACTTTAGCTTCTTCAGGTGATAATGTGAATTTGCTTGCCAGTTTGTCCAAGAGCTGGGCTTCTAATTCGTCCAAAGATAGTCCTGGTAGTGGAACAGTAGACTTGTCAGCTCGAAGAGTAAATGTGGTCGATCGGATTACTTTCTTGACAGCTTGCTCTGCGAACTTGGTGAGTTCGTCTCTCATGGGTGCCAGCAGATCTTTCAACTCAGCAACTAAGTGTTGTTCCATGTATTGGTGTGCTTGAGCAGCCAATGTGGCTTCCAAGTTCTCTTGCACATCCTTTGCTAAGAAGGTGTCAACCTTATCTTGAAGTTCCTGGACATTAGAGTTGAGCTTTGTCAATTTAGCAACTTGGGTTACTAGTGTTGCAACCTGATCTTCCAGTCTGCTTTTCTTCTTTTCATGTACTCTTCTGAATGCTGACTTTAGCAACTTTGATGCAGCAGAGGCTTTGGTGCTTGGTTTCTTGATTGATTTGTCGTGGGTTGATTCGGATGCTGGAGGTGATGACTGTGAAGATTCAATGATGGTGGTAAGGTCTTTGTCATCTCCTCTTTGTGGTTCGGGTTGATCAACTTTCCTTGCTTTGGCTGCTTCCTCTTCCAACCTTTGTTTTTCAGCAAGTTTGTCAGCTTCGGCCTTAAGCCTTAATTCTTCAGCAAGCTTGGCTTCTTCTTCCCTTTTCAACTTTTCTTCAGCCAGCTTGGCTGCCTCTTCAGCCTTCCTGCTCTCTTCCATTCGTATTGTCTCTTCCAGTCTGGCTTGTGCAAGTTCTTCAAGTCTAGCCTCCTCAGCTTCTTGCTTTTTCCTTAATTCTTCTTCTTGAGCCCTTTCTCTGAGCTCCATTTCTTCCACAGTCATCAACCGTGGAGCATCAGTATCCATGAGATCTTCCTCTTCCTCTTCTCCCGTTGCTGGAGCATTAGTCATTTCTATGTCTGTGGGAGATACCGAAGGATTGTCGTAGGCGACTAAGTCAGTGTTGATCCCTGTGGCAGAATCAGGAATGCTGCTCGATCCGCCAGCTTCGGTAGTTTGAGAGAACACTGGAGGTGAAGGTAGATCATCATAGAATGTATCAATTTTGCAGTGGAGGAGACCCAGCTTGAGAGCTCTTTCATTTTCTTCTTCAACTGAAAGGCCTATGTCAGAATGAGCAGACTCTTGTTCAGCTGTCATCGGTTCCTTCATCTTCTCTCTCCTAATCCTTTCTTCTTCCAAAATTGTCTGTGCTTCAGTGAACGGTCTTTGATTGAGATATGATGGGTATTCGGCATTATCAGCAAACTCATCTATATTTTTCTCCCAATCTTCGAAAGTCAAGTCTTTATCATCAATGTCTTCAAGGTTGACATTCTCGATGATATTGGCAAAGGCTTCCCTGTAGACTGGACCTTCGTCTGAATCGGTTTCAGAGTTAGACGGTTTTGGAGAAGATTGTGGTGAGGGAAACCACCCAAGTTCGGGAATGGATGCAGGCTTCTTGACAGGAGTCCTTCTCTTGAGAGTACCCTTCTTCTTACGTTTAGACTGGGTAGAACTGCCGGAGCTCCCAGTCTTGGTACCTGTCTTCCCCTTAAACGGTTGAACTTCATCCAAGAAACCAACTTTTTCAGCTTCAAGAGCTTGAAGGTAGTACTTGAAGTTCGGGCAAAGCTTCACTTTGTCATTCAAGAGACAGTCGGAAATTTCTTTCCTTGCTTGCGTGTGCTGGTGTCGAGTCTCTTAATGATCTTGAGAGTATCTTCATTTCTTATCTTTGTCATCAAGTCTCTGTGGGATATCGTCATACTCACGAAGGAAGCTTTCGATGAGTAGCTTGGTGAAACGAACGAATGGAATGTTGGTTGTCTTGTGTTGAATGTGCCACACAAGGTCTTCCCAGATAATGCTGGCATAATCAACCTTCTTCACATTAGCCACTGCCCAGAAGAGTTTGAGGTGTTGGAGCTTTGGGTGTTCATGCCCAGTGTCTCTGCCAGATAAGGACTTGGCAATCAGAATGTATAGGGTTCTCCATGGTTGTGGAAGAAATCTAATGTTGACCCTAGAATGTCTTGTAACAACTTCTTCTGATTCGTCATAGCCAATATCCCGTAACCACTCTATCAGCTCTTCTTCGGTGGGTACTTGATCATATTCTTCATCTGGGCCGAGTTCTGGTAACCCAAGAACATTCCTTAGTGTGTCTATATCCACAGTAACCTGACGGTTATGAAGTATACAGGTGAAGGAAGCCTCCCCAAGATCTAGCTGAAGTGTATGCCAAAACTGATGTATGTAGAAGCAGGAGACTGAGGCAGACTTGGCGAATAACAGCTTGTTGGGGGGTGATATAGGAGAGCATCCACTGCAACAATACATGAGGACTCGTTGCAAGTGATTTTGTTGAAGTTGATTTGGAGGTTGTTCTTGCCTATTTTCCTGGTGTAATCAGCTGGAAAGGTCTCTTCCCATGAAAGTTTTGGTTCAGGTTCTGGTCCATAAGGAACGTCATTGTGTTCTGCCATCTGAATTGATCATAAACAAATACAAACATGGCAATGGTTTACTGTGTTAGCTCAGACATAAGATTACATGATTTGCATATTATACATTGATCATTGGGTGTTTGTGTGTGTGAAAACTTTTGATATATGACAAACTTGTGTTTTATCACATGGTAGAAACTTATAACAATTAAGTTACAACATGAGTTTATCATTACAAGAAGTTACACTTTGGAAATTTTACAACACTTAGAAAAAATTTCATGAATTGACAAGTTTACGCGTAAGTGAAAAAAATCTACGCGTAACATGACTTAAGCGTAAGAAGTGAATTTAGGCGTAAGAGCAAAAGCTACGCGTAAACTTATATGTTACGCGTAAGGTAAATCTTATGCGTAGGCTCAATCTTATGCGTAGGATAAAATCTTAGGCGTAGGATTTGAGCTTATGCAAAGGATTAACCTTAAGCGTAAGATATAACTTATGCGTAGGTTTTGACTTATGCGTAAGTTCAAGACTTATGCGTAAGAACAAAACTTATGCGTAAGAATTATCATTTAAGCGTAAACATTGTCTTATCCAAGACAATGTTTGTCCACGTGTCGAATCTTACGCGTAAGATTCAATCTTACGCTTAGGATGAACAACTTGTGCGTAGATACGTTTTACGTAAATCACCTTTGAAAAATTACAAGTCCTTTTGATTCCTGAAAGTGTAAAACACACAACCACTGATCAATAATCATTCCTACACACTTAAACTCACAACCTTATGCGTAAATGAGTCAAAATCTGAGTTACGCGTAGACATGCATGAACACATAATCACAAACTTAATCAATCATGTTTCTGGGTAGTGATAGACATAGGGCAAGTGTTAATAACATCCTAAGGATCATATGGTCCAAATTTTAACACTAATCGACCACAGAATCACAAGATCAAAACTGCTTGTGCAGTCGAACCCTAAATCGATGATTCATGATTAATTCAAGTAATTGAAACAATTAAACCTTAATAGCATGATCCAAGGCACATAACAACACAAACCCCATCATCAATTTCAAGTATTACACACAGAATCAGGATCCCCTATTTGACTCGTATGAACCCTAATTTCAAATCGATCGATTAAGTGTATCTGGGTACGATTGGAGTTTAGAATCTTATATAATATCATACAAGGATCAAAACCCACTAACAATTTTAACCATTAACATCAAAAATTTCTGGGTACATGATTACGCACAACCCTAGATCTAATTAAGCGATTGACACAAATTAAACCGTTGGATTAATGTGAAACTTAAAACCCTCGTTAGGAATGATGATCAAATCGTATAACAACTTACAAATTAGAAGATGGATGAACGGATTAATCAATTGATTATGGTTCGTTGATGAAGGTAGGTGAAAAACTTAAATGTGTGTGTAAGTATTAGCAGGCGCAGTAAATGACCTAGTCAAACTAAGTTTTGACCCAAGATTAATCCTAGTTTCATAGTTTGACAAGTATGGTCCCTTAACCTCATTTTACTTTCACACCTAATGCCTAAACTCACTAACTCATTTAACTTTCGTTAATAACACCAAGTTATGATAAGAACAACTTGTGGTACTCCCCCTCGACCTTAGACCGTAGTAAAAAATACTTAAAAAATTTATTATATTGGTCAAGGAGAGTAACCCGAAACACTTTTGAAGCATCATTTTGTAAGATAAAAAACGTAATATTTTTGGTAAAATGCAAGTATAAAAGTTAAAATTTTGTGAAAATTTTAAAATGCTTTTCCTCCCCCTCAACACTTGTTTTGAATAATTAAAGACATTTTAAAACAATAGTGTTGAAAAGAAAGGTATATACTTGCATTTTATTTTTATTTTTTTTTTGAAAAAATATTTACTAAGATAATTTTGATGTTTGACGATCAATTGTGTTTTAAAAACTTTTCCAGATCCTCTGGAGTCAAACATCGCATACCAATTTGGTGAACTAGACTAGCAAACCTTGATGGTGCTAAGGATTTGGTAAGTAAGTCCGCCAATTGGTACTCAGTCCCAACAAAATACAGTTCAACGGTACCCTTTTCCACATGCTCTTTGATGAAGTGATATAGGAGATCGATGTGTTTAGATTTGCAATGATGTACTGTGTTGCAGGAGATAGCAATTGCACTTTTGGAATCACAGTAGATAGGAATCTTGTTGAATAGGTAGCCATAATCCTTAAGTTGTGATCTCATCCAAATGACTTGAGCACAACAAGCAGACATGGCTACATATTCAGATTCTGTAGGCGACAGTGATGTGCAATCCTGCTTCTTTGATTGCCATGACACAAGTTTGTCTCCGAGAAATTGTAATCCACCAGATGTACTTTTGCGTGTGTCTAAACATCCTGCATGGTCAGCATCTGAAAAAGCAATTAGTTCAAAACCAGAATCCTTCGGATACCAGATTCCCAAGTTAATGGTTCCCTTTATGTATCGAAGGATTCTTTTGACCTCACTGAGGTGTTTTTCAGTTGGTTTGGACTGATAGCGAGAGCACATGTAGACAGCAAATGCTATATCAGGTCTACTAGCTGTGAGATACATGAGGGACCCAATCATACTTCGGTATTTGGTAGGGTCAACTGGAGTCCCATGTAAGTCAGCATCTAGTTTTGTGGTATAGCCCATTGGTGTATTATAAGTATCACAAGACATCATTCCATGTTTCTTTAAAATTTCAAGAGCATATTTGGACTGATTTATAAAAATTCCACGGGGTGATTGATTTACTTGTAGTCCTAGAAAGAACGAAAGTTCACCCATCATGGACATTTCAAAATTATCTTTCATTAATTTTGCAAAATCATTAGAGTAACTTCTTTGTGTTGAGGCAAAAATAATGTCATCGACATATATTTGAACAACAAGTAAGTCCTCCCCGTAGGTTTTTGTAAATAGTGTTGGATCCACCGATCCTTTAGAAAATTTATTGGCCAGCAAGAAAGTGGACAGTTTGTCATACCACGCCTGTGGGGCTTGCTTAAGTCCGTAGAGTGCCTTTTTGAGTCGGTAAACGTGATTAGGACGCTCAGGATCAACGAAGCCGTCTGGTTGGCTCACATACACTTCTTCACGGAGTTCTCCATTAAGAAATGCAGTTTTCACATCCATTTGGTAAACAACCATGTTCCTGTGTGCAGCATAGGCAAAAAAGATCCGAACAGCTTCATGTCTAGCCACTGGAGCAAAGGATTCAGCAAAATCAAGTCCTTCTAGTTGGGAGTATCCTTTCGCTACCAGACGTGATTTGTTACGTATGACAGTCCCTTCTGCATCAAGCTTATTCTTCCAGATCCATTTTAACCCGATGACAAAGACTCCGTCAGGTCTTTCAACTAATTCCCAGACTTCTAATCTTATGAATTGCTGAAATTCCTCTTGCATAGATTCAATCCAGTTGTCATAAGTCATTGCTTCTTTAATGTTCTTAGGTTCTTCGTGACAAACTGTGAGCGCATAGATACAAGTTTCTCCATCAGTGTGAAGTCGTTGTCTTGTCATGACAGGTGCATCTGGATGGCCAATAATATGAACTAGTGGATGGTCTTGAGTCCATTTGTGTGTTGAAGGGTGTAGTTGATAAGTATCTCGCATGTTAGCAGGATCCAGATTGCGTGTTGACGACTCAGCTATATCAGGAACTGTAGGAGCCGGTGCAAACGGATTAAAGAACGCATCAGGATCATGCTCTGCGGGTTGTGGAACTGATTGTGGTGTTGGATCTTCAGCTGGATGGCGGGAGTTAGAACCAGTTTGTTCTGCTGTAGATGGTGATACAATTGGAGGACCGTCTCTCTCAACACTTGTAGTTGTTTGTTGAGGTGAGTCTGGTACTGGAATGTTTTCAGGTTGAGCAGCAGAATTAGGTGAGACCTCAGTAGGACGGTATTCAATTGTGTCATCAAATAGTGGAGCAAACAAGGTTTCTAATTCTTTGCGGTTGAGTGGCAATGGTTCAGCCGAAGATTCCGGAGAGTTAAGACGGTTGAATTCGGGTCCTAAGCTGTGTTGCTCAAAAGCCATCTGTGTGAGTTCATCAAAATTAGCGTGAATAGTTTCTTGAATTTCTCTTGTTCGACGATTCCAGATTCGAAAACCTTTAGAATTTTCACAGTATCCAACGAACACTCCTATGTCAGCCTTTGCTTTAAGTTTACCTAAATCATCACGATCATTTTTCGGATAACAAAGTGCTCCAAATACATGAAAGTAATAGATGTTCGGTTTTCTTTTGTGAACAATTTGATAAGGTGTTTTGCGATGACGTTTTGTAATCATGCAACGGTTTTGAGTATAACAGGCGGTTGACACGGCTTCCGCCCATAAGTAATCTGGTAATTAAGCATTAATCAACATAGTTCTAGCAGCTTCCACTAACGTCCTGTTGCGTCTTTCAACAACTCCATTCTGTTCTGGGCTTCTAGGAATAGATGTTTGATGTTCAATTCCCACTTTCTCAAAATATGACCGAAGTGTCTGATTCTTAAATTCAGTTCCATTGTCAGTTCTGACTATTCGTACCGTATTGCGTAGCTGAACTTGAATTTTAGTGAGAAAGGTGATGATCATTGAAGGAGCCTGATCTTTACTTCATAAGAAATAAACCCAAGTCCATCTGGAATAATCATCCACAATTACAAGAATGTAGCGTTTACCGTTGATGCTTTGAACACGCATCGGTCCACACAAATCCATATGAAGCAATTGTAACACATGATTCGTACTATGCTCAGGTTTATTAGGAAAATGAGCACGGGTACTTTTTCCTTGTTCACAGGCTGGACATAAGTGGTCTTTGGTAAAACGGAATCTTGGAAATCCATCAACAAGTTTATAACGAGCAAGGTCAGTCATAGTTTTGAAATTCAAGTGCGAAAGACGTTTGTGCCATAACCAAGATTTAGTCGATTCCACTTTGGAGAGAAGACATATCGGAGATGTTGCAATCATATCTGACATTGATATTGTATAAAGATTGGAGCCACGTGAGCCAGACACTAGATCGTTTCCTTGTAAGTCACGAACAAAGCAAGTTTTCTCACGAAATGCAACTTCTAGATCCCCATCACAAAATTGACCAACAGAGAAAAGGTTGTGTCCAAGGCCTTCCACATAGTAAACACGACTGATTTCGATGTTCCCACTTACATAGTCACCATATCCCATGATTAAAGCGTAATGATCATTCCCGAATCTGACAGTACCAATGAACTTTGAGACAAAGTTGTGTAATAGTTTGAGATTGCCTGTCATATGTCGGGTGCATCCGCTATCAACAATCCAGAGAACAATCTGTACCACCTGCATCACAAGAAGAAGACACGGATGGAACAGAAGTAAGGGTGGAACCCAATGAAAGTGCGGGTTCCTGTTGGTTAGAAGCACATGTATTCAACAATTTAGGAATCCATTTAAAGTCTGGTTTGTGTTGTAACCAATGTTGCCAATTCCAACTAGTTCGAGCTTTCTTAATGGTGAATTCACTAGTGGTTGGCTGATTCCTAGATTTGTTCTCTGCACTTATGGGGGTAACTTCAACTTCATTAGAAACCGTAGAAGGCGGCTTTCCTAAGATAGACTTAGAAGCAGTAGTGGGCCTAAAAGGAATGCGTGTCCTACGTTTCTTATGACGATTAAGTAGAGAATTAGCTATACATTTTGTATGAACACCAGATGATACGCTTTTACGACAAAACACACAAGATGCATTAATATTCAAAACATTCAAAGGTTCATCATTCGTTACATTTAGATTTTGATTACAATTTGCCAGATTAGAATCTAAATCTGATGCAACATGAGTTTTATTCAAATTCCTAAGTTGATCTTCTACTTCTTGAGCTTCTAGTGATCCTCTTTTACGTTGCCAGAGCCTATTCTTCTTTTTACTTTTACGCTTGGGTCTGCTAACGCTACTAGTGGAGACTAGTCCTGTAGAAGTGGAGTTATCAACATTAGTGTTTTGAACAACATTTCCTTTAACAGTTTTGTCTAATTGATACATTCCTGGTGCTATCACTGTGGTGTCAACAAACTTTCCTTTTTCAAGTATCTTAATTTTCTCTTTCAAATCGATGATGATGTGATTCTTATCCTGAATATTTGACTCAAGTACACCATTGCAATATTTGATGTCTTCGTGGTTTTGTTGATATGCGACATTTTCAATTTTTAAATCCGCAATTTCTTTCTCGTATTTGAGACACAAACTTTTGAAAGACTCATTGTTTTTGCAAAGCTGACAAGAGTTTGAAATGTTTTGATTTTGAAGTTTCAATTCCGTTTTAAGACTTTGAGCTTGACACCATTCAAGCCTTTGTTTGAGTTGACAAATTTCTTTTGAAAACTGTTTTGTCACATCATCATTCTTTATTCTCAGCTTGTCATTCTCATGTTTAAGTGTCTCTAATTCCACGTTCAACAAGTTATTATCAACACAAAGATCATCCACAAGCATAGAAGTACCAGATTTATAGAGATCATTCATGATAACAGACAAAATATCAGCATTGAGAACTTGTTCCAAGAGTCGATCAACATCATTTTTTAAAACTTGATTTCTTTATTTTTGAGCCAAAATTTCATTTTCAGTTGAGTTGAAAACGTTTATCATATTTTTGACCTCGTTTTGAAGTTCCTGATCCCAACGTGTAGCACAGAGACGGAGGTGTTTGACAATTGGCAACATTTGTTTTTGAAAAATATCTCTCTTTTCTCGCTCGTAAGCGGACTGAAAAGTTTCAACTTTTATTTCAGAATTGCGTGCAATTGTTTCCTCCAAAATTTCGATGTCTTCCATAAAAGTTTTGTAATAATTTAAGACACGACAGTTTTTGGTAAAGGTGTAAGTTCACCGGATGATGGTAAAGGACCATTTATTTGTGCTACAGTTTGGACAGGGGCCGCATTAGAGGATGAAACATATGACTCTTCGACAAACCATGATTTCTCAGGTAATTCCTTTTGAGTAACAAAAGATTTAGAAATGTGAGGAGCTTTTGAATAATCATATGGTGTCCAATATTGAACGTAACTCATTTTAGATCGACTCTCGTCTTCAAGTTCTTCTTCTTCCTCAGTATCAAAAACAACAGCACGCACAATCATATTATCAAGTAAATGGTCCATACTGTAAATTTTTGGAATTTCTTTGAATGTCGTGTGAAGAAACATTGAATTGTAATCGCCAAGTGCAAATCCTTTATCGGGTCTCGGTTTTAAAGTAAATTTCTGAATTGTTGTGACAGAGTTCCCGTGTTTGTAAACAATGTTACGAAATTCTTTGAGTTGTTTTTCAAGATCAACAATATCACCGAGTAAGTCATCTATATACTTCCTTTTTCGTATTTTATGTTCACAAAAATCCTTTTTACAACTTGACAATTCTGTTTCTGTTTTTGAAAGTACTGTTTGAAGACGTTCAACTTGCATTTTCAATTCACACTTTTCACTTTCGAGTTTCGAAATCAACTTTCCGTTTGACTCAATTAAATCTTGCATTTTGCGTTGAAGATCTTGTTCTTTGTTGTAAGAATCTTGAAAAGCTTTTTTAAAACTTTTTGCATGTTTAATCTTGTCTTCCTGATTTGAAAGCTGAATTTTATAACACTCAATATCTCTTGCAAGTGACGCATTAGTTTCTTTTAAAACTTTATTTTTCTCGTTGCATTTTATGATTTGCAATTGTTGAGCATCCAGTTGTTTAGATAACAATATTAGGTCAGGGTCTGGATCAAATGATGGTTCATGTTGTTCTATATGATCATGTTTATCATTCTCAATAGGATCATCAAATGAAACAACTGTGTCATCATCAAATATGACAACTGTGCTTATTTGTTCATCTGTTTGAGAAGATGAAGATGATGTAGATGGAACACCTTGCGCCATATCTGATTCAGAAGCAGAGGGTGAGGCTATTTCATGTATTAGGCATGCTTTTTGGTCATGTACTTGAGACAAGCCGTCAGTGTCATACACTGGACCTGAATCATTAAACTGAAGTTCCTGCATGTTGGCCATAAGCATCACAGCTGCATTGGCTTCCAGATCTTCCATGTCATCATCATTGTAGACATTTGCCATGAAGTTGTTATCTTGTTCAGGGAAATGTCCATCTTTTTCATCTTGAAGAGCCATGAGTAATGCCTGCTTGTGAAACTTACTGCCCCAAGTTCTCGGTTTGGGACATGCTGTCGGCCTGTCGCTATATGACCTTGTTCATTACAATTATAGCACCATAATGCATTCCCTGAGTTGGAGTTCCTAGTTGCAACCGGTTCAGACCTTTGCTGAGAAGACCCTGAGTTGTTCCTGAACCCCCCATTGTTACTAAGCCTCTGACCATTCCCAAAGTTTCCTGAAGAACTTCCTGAACCAGATCGACCATAGCTACGATTCTGAATTTCCACTCTTCCATCATTGACAACAACTTGATTTCTTGTGTTAGAAGATGAACGTTGACGGTTGTTTGTTTTGTTGGAGAATTTGCTAAAAGCACGAGCAATAAGAGCAAGTCCCTGATTCAACGTGTTAAAGTCATCATCGTCATCGTCATTGGAATTTGAGTAATACACTGCATCATTGTTGTTTAATGGAACAAGTTGAGTAGAAGCATTCTGTGGAGATGAATCATAAGGGACCATTTGGTTCGTGGTAGAAGACTATGGATAATTGAAGTAGTTCTGCTCTTGAACATATGCATGATTTGACATTGGTGGTGGAGCATAGGGAGATTGAGCTACGAAAGCCAAAGAATTTGGTGTTGGTGTTGGTGTGTATCCTCCTCGTAGAGCTCGATCTTTTTCAACTTCAGGTTCATGGTGTTTCAGAAAATCATACAACAAACCATATGGAGCATCATGAAGATTTTTGGTTTGACGAACAAATGTCACATATTTATGCCAATCTGGACCAAGACTACCGACAAATTTGGAGTTCACTGCTATCCTCGGTACTGTGATTTTGTGACGTTCCAGATCATTGACCACATTTGTGAAACGATGATAGTAGGATTCAAGTGACTCTCCTGGTTCAATTGTGATGTCTGTGTATTCCATGTAGAGTTTGGATTCCATATCATCTTTGTTCAATTGAGTGCCTTCCATAAGGAGATGAACATGTTCCCACATAGCTTTGGCTGTTTTCTGAGCATCGACACTTCGATAAATCGGATTAGGTATACCTTGAAGTATATAAGCCATTGCGTACTCATCAGCTTTACGATGTAATTTCTGTTCTTCTGTGAGTGCAGATTCTGGAAGAGGTCTATCACCAGGAGGACGTGGAGGATCAGCATTTGGATCACCAATTTCAAATCTTGTTGGCCACTCAAATGGTCCTTCAAGTATCACTTGCTTCAAGAATTTCCCATGAGGTTTCTTTAGTTCAAGAAATCGTAAGAATCGACTTGACCATTGAACATAGTTCCCAGGTGTTAGCATTGGAGGTGTTTCAAGTGATCCTGCCTCATGTCGGGATTGTTGAGTTGTAATAACTTCACACATTCTGTCAAACCAGTGAGGTTGTTTGGAGGAAAACTGAGTGTTTTGTTGGGACATTTGATATGTTTGTTGTTGAGGAATGATTTGATGTTGTTGCATCATGAGATATTGTGGTTGTTGATTAAACGGTTGTTGTTGAAAGTGTGACTGTGAAGGTTGTTGATATGATTGTTGCTGATGGTATTGTTGTTGCTGATACTGCTGATGTTGTTGCTGAGGATTTGAGAAGTAGTAATGTGGTGGTTGAGACATCTTTGAACACTTGTGTAGAAATGGATCTTTGTAGAAGATTGAAATGCACGTTCCTTTGGTTAAGTTCAAAATCCCTGGGGTAAGTTGAAATCTTACGCGTCACAATAATCTTACGCGTAAACTTTAGGTTATGCGTAAAGAGTAGTTTAGGCGTAAACAATAAGTTTATGCGTAAGTTTTCTCTTTACGCGTAAGCTTTGGCTTATGCGTAAGTTTAGACTTATGCGTAAGGTTAAAACCACCAAACAAATCTTTCAAACTTATCCAAGCTTGAAAGATATCCAAAGTCGAAGTATTCCACTAACTTATCCAAGCTAGGGAAGTACCGAGTCACCGTAGAACGAAGATAGAACCTTGGATGAAGTTAGGCGTAGATATCTGAAACTTACGCGTAAGATTGACTTATGCGTAAAGCTTAGGCGTAGAGGCAACTTCTGCGTAGGATCTGTCTTCTGCGTAGGAATCACAACTTACTCGTAGAATCTTGAGCGTAGGAATCACAACTTACTCGTAGAAATTGACTAACTCGTAGAATTAAGGCGTAGAAGACCAAAGTTACTCGTAAGAACAGGGTTTTGACCTAAGTTACTCGTAAGAAAAGGGTTTTAGCCAAAAGTTACTCGTAGAAAGGACAAAAAGTACTGTTGACAGCTTTTGAATCGTACTATTCTCAAAAGTTACGCGTAAACATGTCAGAAACTTGAAAAAACTCAAATTTTTGAAGAAAAATTGCTTAGAAATAAGGTACTTTTGATCAAATAACTTCACCAATACTTAGAAAACACTAAAAATGAAAGATTTTGCTACCAAAAACTAGTTTTCCAATATCAAAGAAGCTATAAAACCTTACAAAAACCTTAAAAATCAAAACTTTATGCAAAAACTAAGCTTCAAATCACTATATCAACCTTGAAACTTGTCCAAGCTTCAAGATTTGAGTGAAAGAAACAAAGAAAAATGCAAAAAGATGAAGAACAAGCACCTAAACCCCACGTTAACAATAGAAAGTACACTTCAATCTCTATTAGGCGAATGATACCACTTGTCAGGTCACCATTTATGTAAACACAAGTATGATAATGAAAGAAATAAGATGAGAATAAGAGATGGTTGATTATGAGAAATATGAAAAGTGAAAGAACAAGAGTTTCCTTAAGATAATCAAATAACCAACAATTAAAAGAGTTACATAAGCTTAGTATTTATAGGAAGAGGAGTAGGGCAACACTCCCTTCCTCCCTCCTTTCATTTGGACGTGGGCTTTAAGGCCCATTGGTCTTACATTCATAAGCCTTATAACATAAACTAAGTAGAATAAATAACTAAGCAACCTATTACAAAAGGTAATGGCCGAGACTTGACTAAAATACAAAAGTATGATCCCAACATGGTTCATGCTGATAGTTAATCAAAGTGATGATTGTGGCCACAATAGACAAATCTCATGGACATATTTTATGACTATTCTTAAAGCATTAGGTGTAGTGGTTTGAGCTAAAACCTCAAAAGAGTGTCACGTTGTGACACCTCACTATTTCCCCAAATATGAGGTTTCTATAAGATGGTTTGTAGCTAATAGATTGTGTATGCATCATGTCTATCAATTTGACATTTAAATTTAATTTCATACACGTGTAAAATTCTCAAAGTTTATAAATTTTAACATTTATAATTCAACATGAATCCCATGCATTTTAAACTTTTTTTTATAAGAATAACTTTATTATTATTATTATTATTATTATTATTATTATTATTATTATTATTATTATTATTATTATTATTATTATTATTATTATTATTATTATTATTATTATTGATTGTAATACTAAAAACTATGTAATTATGTATGTATGTATGTGTACATGTCATAAATATCAAACTAAAGTAAGGGTTGATGAGATATGCAAATAAATACTAGAGATACGGACTTCAATCATTTAAACGTAACACTCTTTGTAATAATGTTATGAATAAATTAAATTTTATACTAAAATTGTTAGAAATTAAATATAATCATATCATATATCAAGTACATCAAAGCAAACTTACATGATGATAGAACCGACTGAAGATTATGATTATATGATGAAGCCATAGCGTTATGGTTAGTTGATTCCGGTAGTGAAGTCAATAATCCGATGGAGGGATTTCTCACAAGTTATTGGTGTTTGATTTGAGAGAATAGTCAATTGACAAAATACTAGAAAATGACCACTTCCATGGGATTTATTGTTATGACAATTATTTTCATCAAATAACTGTCAAATGTTAGTTAGGGTAGATTATGTCACTAAGGCATAGTTAAGAGTCTAAATTTATCAAGGCCACATCTAAAGGGATTTATTCTAATATTCTCTCAATTGGCCGTAAAACCATTTATTCATATATACATAAAGTTGAAAAATTATATTAGCCAATTACATGTTTATGTGAATCATCATAATTCCATAATAGCACCAAAGCAAAAAGATACAACCTAACATGTCGTGTTTGACACAGGACCCCAGTTATACTAATGGTGCTAATAGTTATACTAATGGTGCTAATCTGAAATATATGATCTCATTAAGCCAAAATGACAAAATAGTAATGTGGTACAAATAAGTTTGTCTATAATGAAACATAAGTATACACGGTTAAAAGTAAATATAGACAAACTTGACATTATAGTGAAGAATATTTCTTAAAGCGCTTGTTTGAAGTTAAACATAATCATGAAATAGTGCACTAACTACAACATTATGTAAGGTCTTGATGAAAACCCATTTTAGCAACATGGCTTTGAAATACTTTGGGTGGTAGACCTTTGGTTAGTGGATCTGCAAGCATTTCATGAGTTCTAATGTGCTCGATACATATACGTTCCTCCACTCTTTCACGTACGAATAAGTACTTTGCATCGAGGTATAAACCAGCTCCAGTTGAACTATTAATGTTCGAGATGCTCACGACCGCGCTATTATTGCAGTAAATCTTTAATAGCCTTGAGATGAAGTTCACTATTTTGAGTCCAGTGACTAAATTTCTCAACAACATTGCATGGCATATCACATTATAAACTGAAACATACTCAGCCATCATTGTTGAAGTCATCGTTAGCACTTTGTTTTTATACTCTTCCAAGAAATAGGCCCACCTGACATCATGAATATCCCAAAGTTGATCTACTAGAGTCTTTGCATTTTGCAAAGTCTGAATCCGAGTATCCAATAACTTCAAGATTGTCAGATCTAGTGTAAGTTAATTTGTACTCCTTCATTTCTTGTAGATATCGCGATACTTTCTTAGCAGCTTTCTAATGATGTAGGCCAGGATTAGATTGAAACCTGCCTAACATGCCACATATAAAAGCGATATCCGGTCAAGTACAAACTTGAGCATACGTTAAGCTTCCTACTATGGAAGCATAAGGAATTCGCTTCATTTCCTCATGTTCAACCTCAATTTTCGGACATTGATGAGACCCGAAAACATCACCCCTAATTACAGGAGCGAACGTGGGAGAGCAATGTTGCATACTGAACCTATCGAGTACACGTTCAAAATGTTTTGGGATAATCCTAATGTCCCATTGGCTCGATCTTGGTGATTTTCAATTCCAATTACATACGAATCCTCACCAAGATCTTTCATGTCAAACTTTCTAGAGAAAAAATGTTTTGACTCATGAAACAAAAATCAATGTTATTACTTGCTAATAGAATATCATCAACATAAAGCACAAGTATAATAAAGTTGCTCCCACTCATTTTGAGGTATACGCACTGATCTACCAGATTCTTGATGAAGTTGTGTTTCTTCATCACTTCATCAAATTTTAAATACTATTGACGGGATGCTTACTTAAGCCCATAAATAGATTTCTTGAGTTTACAAACTAAATGTTCTTGGCCTTTGGATTTAAAACCTTGTGGTTGGGCCATGAACACGTCTTCATGTAAATCTCCATTAAGAAATGCCGTTTTTACTTCCATTTGATGTAACTTTAAGTCAAAATGAGCTATAAGGGCCATTACGATCCTTAGGGAGTTTTTTGTCGACACTGGAAAAAAAGTTTCTTTATAATCAACGCCCTCTTTTTGAGTATACCCTTTTGTAACCAAATGAGCTTTGTATCGCTCAACATTTCCATTTGGGTCAAGTTTGTCTTGAAGACCCACTTGCATCCAACGGGTTTTGCACCCTTTGGTAATTCAGCAAGTTCCCAAACATTGTTTTTTCTCATTGAGTTCAGCTCATCTTTCATTGCTTCCCTCTAATGAGTTGACTGGTCACAAGTAGTGGCATCCTCATATGTTTTAGGTTCATTGCATTTCCCCAAGTCAAAATCAGCTTCATTCAAATAGGTATAGTAATCGTCAAAATTCGTGGGTTTTTTATGTTGTTGTGACCTGCCCAATGGCTGTTGAGTTTCTGGTGGTTCAACATTAATCACGGGGTTGGGTTCATTTTCCTCGACATTATTTGGATGATCTTGAGCAATTAAGTGATCATTCGAGGTGTCAAGTGGTGAATTAATCAGGATGGGCACATGAATTATTAGTGTCTCATCTCGAGCCTCTTGTAGTTCAATTCTTCTAAATGAACCGCTCCAACTGTTAGCATTTTAAGTTCTACGTAGCATGTCTCGAAAATTTTGGAACTGTGAGACGGTCAATAAAATCGGTAACACTTTGATCATTCTGAGTAGCCAATGAAGAAGCAACTAATGGTTTTCAAGTCTAGTTTTCGTGATTGAGGATTGTATAACTTAGCTACGGTTGGACATCCCCAAACCCGTAAATATCGTAAGTTGGGTTTCTTCCAGTCCAAATTTCATATGGTGTTTTGGGAACAAATTTTCAAGGGAACTCTGTTAAGGATGCGGACAACCATTTTCAATGTCCCAGTACAAAGAAATTCAGGAAGATTTGAATTTGCTAACATACTACGAACCATGTCCATAAGGGTGCGATTTCTCCTCTCAGCTACACCATTTTGCTGACGGGGCACGTGGCATGGTATATTAGTTAATAATCCCATAATCTTTGTAAAAATCAAAGAAAGATCCAGGAGATTGACCAACATCCGTATGTTTGCCATAACATTCACAACCTCTATCCGATCTCACCACTTTAATTTTTCAGACAAGTTGATTTTCAACTTCGGCTTTAAACGTTTTAAACATTTCAACTGATTCGGATATTTCATTAATTAAGAACATGTACGTGTAATGTGAGTAATCGTCAATGAAGTTAATGAATGATTTATGACCACCAATGCCCAAAGGAAAAAGTCCACATATGTCGATATGGATTAGTTCTAATACTTCGTGTGGCACCTTTCTTATTTCCTTTGGTCATTTTTTCCTTTATACATTCTACACGTTTATTATTATTATTATTATTATTATTATTATTATTATTATTATTATTATTATTATTATTATTATTATTATTATTATTATTATTATTATTATTATTATTATTATTATTATTATTATTATTATTATTATTATTATTATTATTATTATTATTATTATTATTATTTAAAATCAGAGAAATCAAGATGGGTAGAACTTCATCTTTCACAAGTCTAGTCATTCTGTCTCGTGAAATATGGCCTAAATGTTGGTGCCAACATTGATGAAGTTTCTTGATCTTGTTTTCTCTTATTTTGATTCACATTCTCATTAATGTTATATGATAATAAAAATTCCGGGAATTGATTATCTAAACATAACTTGAAGAGGTTTCCCTCAAGACAACCATTTCCAACAATACGGGAATTTAAACTAAATATACTTTATTGTATCCAAACGTAAATATAAAGTCATCATTAATTAGTTTAGATACAGATGTTAAGTTTCAATTCATGCTCGATACATAAAGAGTTCCATAAGGATTTAAACAAAAGCCACCCTAAAATATTAATGAAAGGGTCCCGACAGCTTCTATGTTCAAATCAACTCCATTCCCGACTTTAACCACTCGTTGGTTTCTTTCTAATCTCCGAATTGTACAGAACCCTTGTAAAGAATTAGCAATGTGTACCATGGATCCAGAGTCAATCCACCATGAATTAATAGGGACATTAATGTTAAAAGATTCATTAATCATAAAAGATTCAAATACACCTTTCTTAGCTAACCATTCCTTGAATTTTGGACAATCCTTTAGAGTATGCCATTTTATGTTAAAATTTGCATTTTGTATCGCCTTGGAATGAGCTAGTACTTGCATCCGTTTTCTAGATTTTATTTGGAGTAGAATTATCTCCACTTGAACCTTTGCCCTTCCATGAGCCCTTTCTCTTATTGGTGTTAATGGTAGCAACATGAACGACATCAAACTTTTCAACTTTGAGGCATTCTTCCTCTTGCACACACATGTAAATCAGTTCACTCATTTTCCATTTCTCCTTTAGCACATTGTAATTGATCTTGAAAGGAACAAATTGAGCAGGGAGAGATGTCATAATGAAATGAACTAAGGGGGCGTTTGATTTCGACTTAATTGACTTCATATGAAAAAAACTGAATTAATTAAGTCATATGAAAACTGTTTGTTTGTGACTTAATAGAGAAAGATGACTTAAAATATTAAGTAATAAAACTGAGGTTGTCTGCATTAAATCATAAGTTAATTAACATGTCTTAATGAAAAAATTAAACAAACAGGCCCTAAGAAACCTTCACTCATTTCCTCCATGCCTTTTAGTTTATTTGCCATATCGCTCATTATCATAATGTGCTAACTTACACCACTAACCCGGTCATACTTGGTAGTCAACATTTTGAGGAGCAAAGTCCTTGCATGGGCTTTTGAAGTCCTTTTAAATTGTTCCTCTACGAAGCTTAAGTATTCCTTTGCATTCTCAGAGTCAGGATGGCTCCTCGAATGGCAACTAATATGGAGTTCTTAATGATCATGAGAGACATACGGTTAGATCGCTCCTACTGTTAATAAGCACGTTTTTATTTGTTGTACTATGTCGTAAGTGTAATGGGAGGATTGGTACGAAGCGCATGATCGAGGTCCATTACTCCGAGAGTAAGTTTCACTTGATCTCTCCATGTTGAGAAGTTAGTACCAGTTAAGGGTTCAAACCGGACAAGTAACCCATATTGGAAGTTAAGTTAGATGCTGACATAGATTGAAAATTAAATGCATGCTCAGATAAAACTAAAGGAATTAGTGTGATATATATTTAACTTGCTAAAAGACCCGTGAAATTCACGGGTATTTTAAAGAAACGTTAACAAAATAATGAATGACATTCCATATTATAAAGTTAGAGGTTAGAAAAAATCATATTTGGATAAGCAAACCTAAAGTATAAAGTACGTAATGATGAAACATAAAGGATGAACGTGTATGAATAATTTAATAAATGACAACGAACGTAAATAGGTTTCCTTATTTTTTGAAGAGAATAATAAGTAATATGTCAGTGATACGATAAACAATTTGGTTTGCAACTATAAAGAAAACAAACATGCATGTCTTCTGCAACTGCTGAATAGTCTTGGAGTGCAAACTATGCAGTAAACATCATACACTTGAGTAATCCATGTTCAATCCGTGAAAAAAAAATTGTTGATAAGAGTTTATGTAAAGTTTAAAAAATGGTATAAAAACATGTCATTTATATAGTTGTACAGACCTGTTGAAGATTGAAAATTTACCTTGTAGTACTTCTTTGTAGACAATATTTGTATTACTTTTCAAGATATTACCATCTTCTTCACAAATGACAAACTTCAAACCTCTTTCTTTTGACTTGTAAATGACAACGTATAGTTCTCCATGTGTGAAAACTGAATGTGGCAGATACAAACCAACCTTTAAAAGTGATTGAACTTGATTGTTGCTTATTGTCATAGCAAACAAACGGACACATATCTGATGACTTTTGTAACTGTTACTATGAAACGGACCACCATAAAATAGCTTATAAACTGGTGAAATCACGAGTATCTTAAAAAGAACTTACGAACATGTTATGTGTATAGAGGAGGAGGGAAAAAATCACAAACAAAGTAATAGGTAAAAAAAAAAAAAAAAAAAAAAAAAAAGAAAAAAAAAATTATCGTGTAATGAAAATGTAAACAACTTGGCGTCATAATCATTAAAAAAAAAACTTTCATGTCTCGTGTTATCCGGTTGTTATTTACTTTTAAAACGCAAAGTAACTCAGCTAACTTGTCGTTATTTACTCTTAAAACGCGAAATGATGCAGCCGACTTGTCGATAACCTGAAGAGTTCATGTGATTGCCTTTTACACTTTTATATGTGAAATCATAAGTTAAACATTTAAGTTATTATTGATAACATCATATACATAGTAAACATTTTATTTCGATATTTGTACTACTGTTTTAACATTTGATCGTAGACCTTATAAGACTTATTTGTCGAAAACGTTTGTTGTTGATAACATCATCACAAATCACAATCAAATATGGTGGTCTTTAATTAGTTGCGACAAATTCAATACATTGAGTTTGGTATTTTTGTTTAAGTATGACTTGTAGATGGGACCCTGGTTAAAAGCAATGGCGCAGCTACATGGGGGGCCTGACCCCTCGAATTTTTTTTGCGATGTAGGGGTATATAGTTTTCGTGTAGAAAAAATTCGGTATATTCGGTTTCGACCCCCCCCCCCCCCCAAAAAAAAAAAAAAAAATCGGTATTACTCGAAAAATAGCATTAGGAAAAAAATTAGATCCCGACCCCCCACTAAAAATTTTCTAGCTTCGCCACTGGTTAAAAGCAAATTCAAGTTTGCAAATAAACAGAGTAATTATTCCAAGAGGACAATATAAAAGAAACTAAAAATATGCAACATAAGACACACTTACACACTTAAAGATATGCTTGGTATATAGTTCAGCGTAATTCAAACTTATATGGTTCAACAGTGGCCATCTTAATTTTTCAATTGTGGACGGAATATTAAGGATTGAATCTTCAAGACATGCTACCTCTTTCTCCTTTGCTTCCAAGCTTCTAAGTCAGTAAGAATTAGTCCCTTCCCCATAATTGGTTCCAAAATGTCAGCAAGAACTCCCTACACAACCTATGTTAAAAAAGAAAAACCTTTAGAATAGTTAATGTATGTAACTTTTAACTACATGTCAAAACAGACAAATCAGTTTGAGTTGACCTGCCGATAACTGTTTTATTCGTTTTCTAAATCTTACAGATAGTTACTAATTTACTATCTTGAATATGCTTGCAAAAGTTATACTCTAAAATGATAACCTTAAAAATTTAGGAAGTATACATTTGAATGCATTTTGAGAGGCCTTTGAGCCTTGACCCATTGGACCAGTTTTATAACCCTCTAATCTCTATGTGTCAAAATTACCCATTTGATATATTGGATATGCAAGTACAGAAACAATATATTGCAACAATTAATATCAGTACAAACCTAAAATCCTAAAATACAGTGCGTAGAAAGTCGAGAACATCAACACTCCCAGTAGCGGGTTATGTCTTGACTTCGGTCAAAATCTGCACCATCCCTCTTTGCTAATTTTTGCTGCCAAAATAATGATTAGAAAAAAGAACAAACATGTCATTGAACATAATTAGTTAAAAATAATAATAATAAATAAATAAATAAATAAACATACGAACATTGTTTAGCATTGTTTACATGTATTAGTAGCATAATTAGTTGAGAAAACATACAAACATATTAAGCAAACATGTCATTTACCTTAACTATTTGGATCTACATTTTGAGCCGCTGTATAAGCATACTCACATACTGCAATAAAGTATTAGGGATAACCGTTTAGAATTGTTTATAGGTTATAATTAGTAGCTAACTATAGTAAGTAAATGGGAAACAATAAACTGCATTAGGAGGGAATTCTCATATAACGACATTAATTGGGTTGTTTTGCTTATCCTTCTCCATCATCGGTTTTAGCTTGACAAACAACCTTCTAATACAGGTAATAGGTGACTGAATTAATGGAACCAAAGCTTTCTGCTCAGGATTAATTTTGATATAAGTCACCACTTTAGGCGCTTCCACATTCAGTTCAGATTTAGCATTGTCACATAGTATTTAGGAACCAAATTGCATATGACCCGTTTTCAATCATTCTCCCCATTAGGATTCTCTTACCACCTAAATGACAACTCAAAACAACACACTTTCTTGGTTAAGTTGATGAAGACTATTAAATAATCCTAGCTTATCCCACAACATCTTACTTATAACGAAGGCGCCCGGACAGAGCTTAAAGTGCAGAATCTCCTTCTACTGCAGGGATTGGACATCCTAGAATATCCAGATTTAGGCACTTGCACAGAAGTGTCAACAAAATTATATACCAAGTCATCACTCAAATCTAAAAACTATTCACGCATACGGACCACAAATCCCAAATGGAAACATGATTAGTCCATGTTTTCTTAAGTCTGAAAGTTGCGAAAGTTACACCCAATAAGGGTAAGGGCTATTTTAAAGTCCTCTAAAGTGTAAACTCGTCAACTAAAAGTTCATATAGACCATGTGAATATCAAGTAGCGATAAAAGGCAAAAAACTAAAAAAAAAAATATGAATATAAATGAAGATTTAATTTCAAGTCGATAGAAGGATAACCTGGTCAGGAGCCTTTTTTGATGTAACAGGAATATTTTCCTTTGGTGTTCATCACTGTAACCAAACTTACGCAAGACGGTCCATGTTGCCTCAAGGCAACCTTCTTCGATAAAAAGAGCATGAAGTAAAAGAAATCATGTCAAGGTAAGCCCATATGCTCATTGACCCCTTCGGGCACCTTCTCTTGCGTAACTCTCTTAACGCCCTCTATTTCAGGAGGTTGTAGAGGAACATTAAAACACTTAACCTGCCAAGAGAATGAAAAAAGTAGTTCTTTATGCCTACACATAAAAGAGCTAATGGAGTAAACTTTTATGCAATAAGTGCAATCATGAAGTAGAGTCGGTTCTTATAAACTCCAACAATGGCTTGACAACATCTTCCTAGAACATAGATACATAAAATCAGATCAAAGAATAGTTAAAATATCATACAGATTACATAACTTTGACCCACCTGATTTCTAATTAAAAATTGATGTAATTAACATTGCTTCAAATGGACATACATTCACCCAATTTTCAAGTTCCTGGTGTGGTCATCAAAACTGAAGTAACAACCAACTAAGAATAACATACCTTTAAAAGAGTTTGGAGCAGGTCCTCAATCAATGAATAACTTTTCAGTTAAAATAAACAAATGAACCCGGTGAATAACTTTTTCTATAAAAATAACATACCTTCGAATGAACCCGATAACTTACTTTTTCTTTGAAATATTGCAACAGGAAAATCACTATGTCCCTAAGTTTGTTGAATTTTATTACGCGTATAATATTGATTGCTTTACTTGGCGACTTGTTATAAGATAATCGTGTTACACACTTTGATGCCATGGTAATAAAATTAACAACCTAGTTAAATTTAAAAACAATTTGCGAATGGGGCATTTCATCAAATACTTGGCGAGTGCTGAAAATCTATATGAATTGATTGTCATATACATAGCAATTAGATGGATTGTTGAAAGTTGATCTAAATAAAAAGATTTAAGGGATTAAGATTTACATACCTTCAACTTGAATTGCAAGAGATAACCACTTTGATTGCGGAAGTTGAAAATGGAAAGAAAGAAAATGTTAGTTGTGGTTATCCTATTGTCACTTGACAGAATACTAAGTTCATACATTTAGAAGAACAAATAAGGATCTCTACAATTCTAACTCCTTCGCAAATTTCATGGTAAGTCAACAAATGTCTCTCGCACGCAAAATCAGTAAATCTTTTCATATACACCCGCATTCAATTTTAAAGGTAAGTTTTAAAGACAATAAATAAATTTGATGGCAATGTGGTTTTGCATGACTTTCATCAAACCGATGGCGTACAAAACTGTAGATAGTAGTTTTTTTACAATTAAGTTAAACACATATCCATATTACTGGAAAAAATGTTTCTTTATAATCAACGCCCTCTTTTTGAGTATACCCTTTTGTAACCAAATGAGCTTTGTATCGCTCAACATTTCCATTTGGGTCAAGTTTGTCTTGAAGACCCACTTGCATCCAACGGGTTTTGCACCCTTTGGTAATTCAGCAAGTTCCCAAACATTGTTTTTTCTCATTGAGTTCAGCTCATCTTTCATTGCTTCCCTCTAATGAGTTGACTGGTCACAAGTAGTGGCATCCTCATATGTTTTAGGTTCATTGCATTTCCCCAAGTCAAAATCAGCTTCATTCAAATAGGTATAGTAATCGTCAAAATTCGTGGGTTTTTTATGTTGTTGTGACCTGCCCAATGGCTGTTGAGTTTCTGGTGGTTCAACATTAATCACGGGGTTGGGTTCATTTTCCTCGACATTATTTGGATGATCTTGAGCAATTAAGTGATCATTCGAGGTGTCAAGTGGTGCATTAATCAAGATGGGCACATGAATTATTGGTGTCTCATCTCGAGCCTCTTGTAGTTCAATTCTTCTAAATGAACTGCTCCCACTGTTGTTAGCATTTTAAGTTCTACGTAGCATGTCTCGAAAATTTTGGAACTGTGAGACGGGCAATAAAATCGGTAATTCTTTGATCATTTTGAGTAGCCAATGAAGAAGCAACTAATGGTTTTCAAGTCTAGTTTTCGTGATTGAGGATTGTATAACTTAGCTACGGTTGGACATCCCCAAACCCGTAAATATCGTAAGTTGGGTTTCTTCCAGTCCAAATTTCATATGGTGTTTTTGGAACAAATTTTCAAGGGAACTCTGTTAAGGATGCGGACAACCATTTTCAATGCCCCAGTCCAAAGAAATTCAGGAAGATTTGAATTTGCTAACATACTACGAACCATGTCCATAAAGGTGCGATTTCCCCTCTCAGCTACACCATTTTGCTGAGGGGGCACGCGGCATGGTATATTAGTTAATAATCCCATAATCTTTGTAAAAATCAAAGAAAGATCCAGGAGATTGACCAACATCCGTATGTCTGCCATAATATTCACAACCTCTATCCGATCTCACCACTTTAATTTTTCGGACAAGTTGATTTTCAACTTCGGCTTTAAATGTTTCAAACATTTAAGCTGATTCGGATATTTCATTAATTAAGAACAGGTACGTGTAATGTGAGTAATCGTCAATGAAGTTAATGAATGATTTATGACCACCAATGCCCAAAGGAAAAAGTCCACATATGTCGATACGGATTAGTTCTAATACTTCGTGTGGCACCTTTCTTATTTCCTTTGGTCATTTTTTCCTTTATACATTCTACACGTTTATTATTATTATTATTATTATTATTATTATTATTATTATTATTATTATTGTTATTATTATTATTATTATTATTATTATTATTATTATTATTTAAAATCAGAGAAATCAATATGGGTAGAACTTCATCTTTCACAAGTCTAGGCATTCTGTCTCGTGAAATATGGCCTAAATGTTGGTGCCAACATTGACGAAGTTTCTTGATCTTGTTTTCTCTTATTTTGATTCACATTCTCATTAATCTTATATGATAATAAAAATTCCGGGAATTGATTATCTAAACATAACTTGAAGAGGTTTCCCTCAAGACAACCATTTCCAACAATACGGGAATTTAAACTAAATATACTTTATTGTATCCAAACGTAAATATAAAGTCATCATTAATTAGTTTAGATACAGATGTTAAGTTTCAAGTCATGCTCGATACATAAAGAGTTCCATAAAGATTTAAACAAAAGCCACCCTAAAATATTAATGAAAGGGTCCCGACAGCTTCTACGTTCAAATCAACTCCATTCCCGACTTTAACCACTCGTTGGTTTCTTTCTAATCTCCGAATTGTACAGAACCCTTGTAAAGAATTAGCAATGTGTACCATGGATCCAGAGTCAATCCACTATGAATTAATAGGGACATTAATGTTAAAAGATTCATTAATCATAAAAGATTCAAATACACCTTTCTTAGCTAACCATTCCTTGAATTTTGGACAATCCTTTAGATTATGCCATTTTATGTTAAAATTTGCATTTTGTATCGCCTTGGAATGAGCTAGTACTTGCATTCGTTTTCTAGATTTTATTTGGAGTAGAATTATCTCCACTTGAACCTTTGCCCTTCCATGAGCCCTTTCTCTTATTGGTGTTAATGGTAGCAACATGAACGACATCAAACTTTTCAACTTTGAGGCATTCTTCCTCTTGCACACACATGTAAATCAGTTCACTCATTTTCCATTTCTCCTTTAGCACATTGTAATTGATCTTGAAAGGAACAAATTGCGCAGGGAGAGATGTCATAATGAAATGAACTAAGGGGGTGTTTGATTTCGACTTAATTGACTTCATATGAAAAAAAAAAACTGAATTAATTAAGTCATATGAAAAGTGTTTGTTTGTGACTTAATAGAGAAAGATGACTTAAAATATTAAGTAATAAAACTGAGGTTGTCTGCATTAAGTCATCTGTTAATTAACATGTCTTAATGAAAAATTAAACAAACAGGCCCTAAGAAACCTTCACTCATTTCCTCCATGCCTTTTAGTTTATTTGCCATATCGCTCATTATCATAATGTGCTAACTTACACCACTAACCCCGTCATACTTGGTAGTCAACATTTTGAGGAGCAAAGTCCTTGCATGGGCTTTTGAAGTCCTTTTAAATTGTTCCTCTATGAAGCTTAAGTATTCCTTTGCATTCTCAGAGTCAGGATGGCTCCTCGAATGGCAACTAATATGGAGTTCTTAATGATCATGAGAGACATACGGCTAGATCGCTCCTACTGTTAATAAGCACGTTTTTTATCTATTGTACTATGTCGTAAGTGTAATGGGAGGATTGGTACGAAGCGCATGATCGAGGTCCATTACTCCGAGAGTAAGTTTCACTTGATCTCTCCATGTTGAGAAGTTAGTACCAGTTAAGGGTTCAAACCGGACAAGTAACCCATATTGGAAGTTAAGGTAGATGCTGACATAGATTGAAAATTAAATGCATGCTCAGATAAAACTAAAGGAACTAGTGTGATATATATGTAATGTAAAGTTAAGCATATCAATATAAACATAAACCTATCATGAACACCAAAATAATAGGTATAAAGATGTTGTGCTCAATTGTCAACCTCACGCTGGTGAGGTTGGTTTAGTTTACAATTGAAACCATTAATCATCTTTAACTAGAGTAAGCATGCACATATATCACATATAATCGTTGGGCAGAAACGTAACATATATGCTAATTATGTTAATACATATTTCATTGTTCAAGTTAACTTGAAACAATTTAATGATATGGTATGATTACACTTCTATATTAATCTAAAATAACCATTCGTTTCTTTGGTTATCTAAATTAATATAAGTTAACATATGATAGATTTAACAAGTTCGAAATTTGAAAGCCTTATTGATTTCTTTAACCACTAATCTGATGTGGTACATACGAATAGGCAGATCGATCATCAAACTTGAAACAGTGGAAATACATGAAGCAACAAAAAATGAATATTATGTCATAATCAATCTAGTTGGAGTTTCATGTACAAGTTGTCTATCTTTCTATAAAATTAATGTCTAGTAATTCATCATCCATTATATATTAATTAAACACTAACATCACAACCTATATAAAGCACAAGTTTAATTTCTAAATTTAGAAGGCAAAAATCAAGAAAAATCCTTCGAAACTCTACTAAAACTATATGTGGCATTAACCACTAAAATAGCAAGTTTAGCAAAAAAAAAAAAAAAAAATTAAAATAAAATTGGGGAGAAAAACTAAGGAGACAGTCCCTGTAAAAGGTTTTTATCAAGTTCAAAACTGTAAACAGTTTCTTCGTCACTCAAAAATCACAATCCATGTAAACAAGGTTTTTATCAAATTCAAACAAAATCACCCCTTATTCAAACAAGAACCCTATAATTAAATGAACCAAAACAACCGATGTGTAAGTACACACACAAAATCAAAAATCAACAAAACCCTAAAAAGTATCAAATCTGAAAAATGAAATACCCCTAAAACCATCAAAATTAACATGTAGGAACGTTTGGCTAAGCAGTTAATTATTTTGATATCCTTCACGATTTTTTTAATTCAATTTCCTGTGTTTTCTATCATGTGGAATTTGATTCAGGAGAAAATATATCTATCCATGTTTGTTTTGAAATCACAATTATTTTTTGTTTAGTTGATGACGATTAATTGCGTGACTAATAAAATATTAGCAACTCGGGATTTTATTTATACATTAGAAACTGATATTTTTTAAATTAATGCTTTTAAACATGTTATGTATGATGTGATTTTGATGTAATGTTTGAGATGGGATTGTAAGTTATGAAATGCTTAAATAAGTGTATGATTTTTTTAATGTTTTTTTGTAAAGCTCCATTATTATTTTTTGTGTGTTTCATCAGGACAGATGCATTTGGTGAACGGACACGATGTGACATAATTGACATGTGCATAATTACTACTTTACTAGTAGGCGACTGTAATAATGGTATATGTTAATATAAAAATCTAAAATAATCCTATGTATGGTGAACTATCATTCAGCCCAACAATTGAATTCTTTATAATATCGCTTTAGAAATATGTACTGCTTCCTCTAAAACGGGCTTTACATAGAAGTTGCTTAAGGCTTTGAAGTATTTATCTATCAAAAAATTAATAATTGCATATTTGCCAAAACATTGTGTTCATTTTAACTACAGTGATGAGTGAACAAATATTTTTTATGACATAAAACATAGAAAGGAAAAGGATATTACTAACGTTGTATGCTAAATTTGAAATTGTGCAGCTAAAAAGTTTCTTAGGGACAAAGGTTGAGTGGCTCTTCTATATTGTTGAAGCATTCAACTCCAGAGATCTTATTCACTATCAAGAACTATGCCACGATAATGTAGCTTCACTTAACGCTCAGCTTGCTTTGGTGGCGAATGAGAAGAAGCTTTTGGAAAAGATTAACATTCTCTTTTTGATCTTTGATGGAAATTATCTTCGGGTTTCTAACTTTTTTGCAATTTGTTGTTTTATTGTATATCAGAAGATAATAAATAATGATGTGGCTACAAGAGTTGTTTCTAATACTTTATTATACTTGCAGTCGAGCGGAAGAAGACAGGACCATTCAATTAAGTATCATTGTCGAACGGACAAAACTTACAGTTGAAGATATGGAATACGTTCACATGAAGAGTTTATTTGTAATTCTAATTGTTCTTAATTAATGAAATACGCACGCACACACATTCATATAAGTTTTGTCATAGAAAGATGACTGTCCGGTTTTGGGTCAAGTTTGTAGCCACAAAACCCTTAACAATGAACGGTTTCATAATCCATAAATATTGTATTAAGAGTGCTTGGCAGTGCTCGGTCCAAGTCAGCTCGATTACACCCCTATCTACCGGACCTAACACTAATTGGACCACATGCCTTGCATTATTACTTATTTACATGATTACTATATTACAAACCATCGAGCACTTTGAGAATCAACACATATGTGGTCTAATTATATCTTGAAGGTTGAAACATATGCAAAGATGGGAAAGAAGCATAAACCAGTAATCAAAACGTAATGAAACTAAAACACTAGGAAGTGCAATGCCAATATTATAAAATGGCAGGATTGTGTTTTAAAGATTGGTGTTTGCACCATTATCAATATACGTTTTAATGTTTTATATCTATTATACTCATGATATAATGAATGATATTGTAAGATAAAGTTAGTTTTAGTGAGCAAACTTGGAAGTTATCACCTGACATGTATGCTATTCTACTACACCTTGTCCATCTGCTAACCCATTTCTAAAAGAAAACCACATATTATTCCTATTGATATTCCTGCTAAAACTAACGCCATTACTTTTTTTTGAAACTTAATAATCATAGTTTTTGTTAATGTAGGGTGTTCCTTTCAAGTTTTTTATACAACTCCATTTAAAACCTAAAGGAAAAATGCAGTCGGCAAGAGCACTAGGACTTCAACTAAGACATATTGCTATATGCTGATACGCGCCCACCAAAGTTTGGGGATAAAGAGTTAAGGTCACGGAGAGTGGAATCAGATTAAAAAAAAGTGAGAGAAGCAATGCAGATACAAAAACAATATGAGCTTAGAAAGCTCATTGAAACGGTAAAAGCTTACCCCACTTTTGAATGTTGAGTTATTCAATGTGAGTTTTTGTGTTGGTTTATATGGGTTTTATGGGAATGTGGGTGTGTTTGTGCAGGTGACACGGTGACGGTTGTAGGTCAGTAGCAGCAGTTGCTTCATATGTCGAAGCAGACTCTAACAGGCTTGCAGCAAAGATTCGTTTACGAAGGATCTTAAGATGGAGAAGATGATTGCAAAATTAAATCAAGAAATTACATTCTTTGAGTTGAATCTGAATCACTTTTGTGAGTTTATCAAACAATAAATACATTACATTTAAGTATTTTCGAAGTAAGTGATATAAAACTACATGAGTAGCTTAAATAAGCAATCCGTAACTCTCAATAATGTATTTACATTTTGTCTTTTATTAGTTGTAGCTGGCTGTTGAATTTAAAGGCTAGAAGAGCTTGCTGTTACCCAATCCGAACAGTTCCGAGGAGTTGCTGTAGCAGCATGTTAAGCATGGTAAGAACATTCGAGCGAGGTATTTGTTCTTAATGCCAAGTTTCATTGTAACCATATATGCCAAACCTTGCTACTTATTAGACTCAAAGTCTTAAAATTAGATTTGATAGTTTTGTCAAGCAAGTGAAAATATTAGCTAAAGATATTGCTACATATATGCCTTCAATTTTGTTGTTAAGAATCTTGGGTTCATACTTGCTCCAAGTTAGGTTCTTCGCATTTTTTGGTTTCAAGTTTTGTATGAGAGCTTAAGTTTAAGTTTTGTCATTATAGCGTTAAAAAAAAAAAAAAAAAAAAAAAAAAAAAGAACTAACTGTATTAATGTTATATGAAAATTGAGTAGCTACTTTGGATATATATAATGGGTGAAAGGAGCTAGGAATTAAGTTTAAGTGATATTACACTAGGTTAACTAGCAGTTACGTTAATCTTTTTAAAGTGATAAGCTAATCTGGAGGTGGGTAATGGGTCAAAATGAGTAATATTTTCTTTAGTCTGATGCATCACTACTGGTCAAATGGGTTGCTTTGGATTAATTTCGCATCACTACTGCTAGAAATTGTTAGAAAGACCCTTTATATGCAAGTATGACCTCAATAGTTTCATATGATAGAGGAATAACTATGCTCTAAACTTTGAGGTAGCCTACTCATCGTCTTATTTGTTACTAATAAAATTGAAAACTATGTGTCTTCACAAGCCTATGTAGTTAGCTTCTAATGGCGTCTCGATTTCAATCGTTAATAATGTTCCTAACTATTTAATTTTCCTCTCCTCAGTGTTGGTTACAATTAGATGAACCAAACACATCAGCAAGTTGTTTATTTTTTTTTATTTATTTATTTATTTATTTTTTTTTTCTACTAACAAAAAATTTGGGAGGCTTAAATAAGTTTTTGCTATGCTTTATTTTGGATTTACTTATTTCGTAAAAAATAAGTTGCTACGTAGAATAAGTAGATTAAAAGATACTGAGGCGGCTCATTTGCGTGTATTTCAAGGTTTTAGGTTAGATGTAGAGGTCTAAGGGAGTGTTTGTCTTAGCTTTTTTATGGGGCTTATCAAATGATATAGTCAAAATAAGCCCGTTGCAAGCTTGCAATATTTGGATAAGCTTAAGCTTATGAGCTTATGTAATAACTTTTTTTTTTTTTTTTTTTTTTTTTTTTTTTTTTTTTTTTTTTTTTTTTGACTTATTGGCTTATATAAGTTTATAAGATAAAAAGCCTATTTTTCCATTTTTTTTATTGTAAGGTAATCAAAACACTTTGCGCTTAGTTTATGAGCTTTTTTGTTATAAACCACAAGCTACTTATTGAACATAAGCTTATTTCAAATAAGAATTTTGAAATGACATCTTCCTTACCTACTTGCTTACTTGCTAAAAATGCTTATTATGATCCAACGTAAGCATATTAGGAAGAAAAAAAAATAAGCAACCACATTTACACTTTTTAACAAACTTTTAAGCGGCAAGTGTGATGAATTAAACATGCCACTTGATCACCCTTTACTTTAGCACATTTTATGCTATTTGATTATTTATCAATTTTCTCATGATTGCAGAGCAAACTGTGAAAGTGTGAAGGTCTTCAAAGAGTTTATGTATTCCATATCCGGACAAAAAACGTCTAAAAGATTGTTTATAAATGTGCCTCGGGTGGACGACCCGCCCCACGTGTAATTTTGATGGATTTTGAAGCTGGAATAATGTGAATGGTGGGATACTTATGCTTGACAAGTGACAACTTTGTTTTTGGACAAACTGGTCCACGAAATACTAGGCTAAAGGGCGTTATACGGAAGATGCGAACCTGATTGATCCACCGGTTGATGTTATTAGAATTCATTAAGTTGTTGTTTAAGTGAACATAATCTTTTTGTAACACAATCTAATGTGTCAAGGAGGATCCGTGATACAATCAAATGCAAATCTTGGTGTTTCATGAACAAGGTTCTTTGAAGTTACGATATATTATATAGTATGGTATGCTATAGTATGATATAAAACCGAGCATAAGGCGCATCAGTTGCTGAGAATGCAAGTGTGAAAGTTGTGATAGAGATGACAACTAAACCGATGAAACACCTAATGTTGTCTACAAAGAAGTGTTGCATCGTCTGTAAACATATTACTTTTTTATTTTATCTGTATTTAGACGTTTTTTTATTTAGTCGTATTTTAGTATACATATTTTTTGGCCTCTTATGTATTTTTTTATTATTATTTTTTAAAATTGAATTAATATTCGTATGGTATTTTGATGTTTTATTTTATTAATATACTATTAATTGAAATAGGGGTGAGCATCGGGTCGGTCTCGACCCGAAACCGATTGATCCCGAAACCGAATGTCGTGAAAACCAAAACCGAATCCCGAACCGAAAACCAAAACCGAATCCTGAATCCGGAACTGAATCCCGAAACCAGTCGGTTTTGTTTTTATTTTTTCGGTTTTTGGCCCGTCCCGACCCGAAACTGATTGTCTTGAGTTTCAAATGTCTGAAAAACCAAAACCGAGTCCCGAACCGAGTGTCGTCGGTTCGGTTTCGGGATACTCGTTTTCAGTCGGTTTTTTTTTGGGATTTCGGGATTCGGTTGGGATTGCTCACCCCTAAATTGAAATAAACTGATAGAGCTAGCCCGCCCATCGGGTGGGTCTTGAAGCTAGTATATATATGAAATAAAATGATAGAGCTAGCCCGCCTATCAGACGGGTCTTCAAGCTATGTTAATAATCCGATGGAGGGATTTCTCACAAGTTATTGGTCGATTCTAGCTATGTTAATAATATGATGACACCATAACATTAGTGTTAGTTGATTCTAGTAGCGATGTTTATAATCCGATGAAGAGATTTCTTACAAATTATTGGTGTTTGATTTGAGAAAATAGTCAATTGACAAAATAATGAAAAAAATGACCACTTTTATAGGATTTATTGTTATGACAATTATTTTCATCAAATAATTGTCAAATGTTATTTATGGTAGATTATGTTACTAAAGCATACTTAAAAGTCTAAATAGTCAAGGCTACATCTAAACTCTAAAGAGATTTATTTTAACAAAAAGTTCGTGTACTCACGAGATTTTAACATCATGGATAAAAAAAGTTATTTACTAAATGTCTAAATTCGGGTGCGACTTATGTCAGAAGCAACGTGCACGCACGAGGGACTAATAGTTAAGAGAAAACTAAATTTTGAAACTTAAAAACTAAATAATGTTATTTTACCAAAATAAATTTATTTATAAAAACAACAATACAATCTTTTAATTATCCTATTTAAATAATTAATTACTGCTATTTAACCACAAACTTATTCTACTCACACTTACTCTACAAGTAATTACGAACATATATCCCTATCCACGAATAATTAATTGTTATATAACATGTCGATAGTCTTTAATATTTAACGAACCTATGTGTCACATATTTAATTACCTAGACCACCATTTACGATTATATTGCACCAATCACAGCTTCCAAACAATACACTCATATTTTCCTCCGTCCATTTTATACTACACTCCAAATTCACATCCATTTTATCATCAGAAATTTCACACACTTCTTAAAAAAACACTTTTCACACCTTACACCTAAAAAAATATGGCAACCACAACTACTTCATTCACCATCGCCCGCCTCTCGACCACAACGAACCGCCTCCGTGCCACCTCCATATACTCCTCCAACACCACCCTTCACCACCGTACCCGACTCACCAACAAGCACACCCTCAAATCCACCACCTTTCCAAAAATAAGTGCTATAATATCCGTGGGTGACAAGCTACCCGACGCCACTTTATCTTATTTCGACTCAGACAACGAGCTCCAAACGACCACAATATCCGACCTAACAAAGTCCAAGAAAACAATCTTATTCGCTGTCCCTGGTGCTTTTACTCCAACATGTTCTCAAAAACATCTTCCAGGATTCGTGGAGAAATCTAGTGAGCTTAAAGCAAAAGGTGTTAATACTATAGCATGCATTTCTGTTAATGATGCTTTTGTCATGAAGGCATGGAAAGTTGAGAGGAATATAGGTGATGAGGTTTTGATGTTGAGTGATGGAAATGGGGATTTTACGAAGGCCATTGGTTGTGAACTGGATTTGAGCGATAATGTGGTTGGATTAGGTGTTAGGTCGAGAAGATATGCTATGCTTGTTGAAGATGGTGTTGTTAAGGTTTTGAACCTTGAGGAAGGAGGTGCTTTTACTTCTAGTAGTGCTGAGGATATGCTTGCTGCTCTTTGAATTGTTTTGTGAGTGTTTGTTTCTTATCTTTTTGCCCTGTAATAATGTTCGGATTGTAGTAATCTTGCATAAAGATTAGAGATTTCTGAATCAGTGACTTGTACTTCAATTGGATCGACTTGGTGCATAACATGTTTTTTTTTTATGTAATCCTAGTTTGATGAGTTTCTTTGGAACTGTGTAAACTGTGAAGTATTCCGTATATTAATTGTGAAATTTTAGGGCACTATGTTAGAGAATAATTTACACTAATATCATATAATACAACAACGTGATTGAGGCCTACATTTGCAGTGACCTTAAACAAAATTTCACCCTAACTAGTGCATCTGTTTAGAGGATACAACAATCAATTCAAGTATAAAACTTGAATCTAGCGAATCTGACATATTTTCATGACGGAAATTAATGAGGTTTTTACGCCTTCTTCCAGAGACCAATAAGCCCTTTATATAGAGGATTTTATGTTATGGCCCCTTTAAAACGGCTTGCAAACACCCACTAAAAAATGCCTGTGAGTTTATCGGAATTAAAAAGGACTTTATGGTATACCCATTTTGAAATAGCAAGCCACAAGCGAGTTTGAAAAGCTTACCCAAACACCCCCTTAGACTACAATGTTACAACGAATTATGTCATTTTGTGCATAAATCTACATTGTTATGGTTATTTAAACCATAACAAAATATGGTATTGATACGCCTGTAGATAACTATCTTTTATTTAGTCGTATTCGAGTCATATGAGTCATTATATAGGAAAGTATCTTTGTTTTGGGAGGTTATCTTGTATTCGACTTGTGATACAAGTTAGGGTTTATTCAGTATAAATACCGAATCATTCATTAATGAAAAGCATAGTTGTCAAATAAATAATTCTTTTCTTTTCTTTAATATTCTTAAGGAGCTAGCACCCGCTAAAAGTGGTGCCTGATCCCGATACAACCGCAAGGGTCATATCAATTGGTTCTTTTATTAAGAGTCCTCGTTGAGAGGGCTACCAAATTATGGTTCCAATTTAAAAAAAAATTATTGTACATCGTCACTATTCACAAGTACTGTTCACGAAGTTACTGTTCATTGTACTGTTCACGCGTTACTATTCATGGTATCGGGCAACAGCAATCGGGACGCACTAGCTAAGCTCTTGCAAATGGGTACCATGGCCGAATATCAGAGTGAGTTTGAGGTACTTATAAATCGAGTAACAGGGATCTCTGTAAACTTACTTAAATCGTTTTATATCTCTGGACTTAAACCGGCTCTACAATGTGCACTCTTAAGGTCAAACCCCACAACTTTAGGCGAAGCTTTTTCATTAGCTAGTGCAACGGAAGTACGCTTCACGGACCTACAACTTTGGGAATTGTTGAGGTTGAATCCTACAACTTTAGGAGAAGCCTTACCCTTTGCCCGCATAACAAAAGCACGTTTTAAGGATCACCGGTCGTCCTTCTTTCAACAACAAAGCGAGTAGTAGCAACAGCTGATCGCAAAACCAGAAACCTACAACCGTCGTTAAACTACCTTTGTTGAAAACGCCACCTAAAACTACTGTTGAACCAACTCCACTAGAAACCACTAAGAGAAAGAAAAGAGATGAGGTGCCTCTCGTGTGGATGAAATCAAAGTTTTATGTTGTCATTCAAGTTGGGTAGAATAAAGTTGTATATGGCGAGCTAAATTTAGACACCAATCATGGAAATTATGGACAACCTTCGCAACACTTTTTGATGCACTTTATGCCGTTTTATTATAATCCAAAAGAGGGTGAACTACAAGTGAAGGTGTGGGATCCTGGAACTACATGAGGCGAGATTTTAAGCAACACCTTGAGGACAAGGTGATTTCTGAAAGAGTAGGGAATGCTATCTTTTATTTAATCGTATTCGAGTCATGTGAGTCATTATCTAGGAAAGTATCTTTGTTTTGGGAGTTTATCTTGTATTCGACTTGTGATACAAGTTAGGGTTTATTCGGTATAAATACCGAATCATTCATTAATGAAAAACATAGTTTTCAGATAAATAATTCTATTCTCTTCTTTAATATTCTTAAGGAGCTAGCACCCGCTAAAAGTGGTGCCCTGTCCCGATACTACCGCAAGGGTCATATCAATTAGTTTGAAGGGGGTGCTCGTATCACGCTTAAGGAGCTCGCATCACGCTTGAAGGGGTGCTACTATCGATACAACCTTAACGGGTCGTATCAATTGGTGCTTTCATTGAGAGTCCTCGTTGAGAGGGCTACCAAGTTAGGGTTCCAATTAAAAAAAAGTTGTTGTTCATCGTCATTATTCACGAGTATTGTTTACGAGTTACTATTCATCGGTACTGTTCATAAAAAAAATTTATGTTCTTCGAGTTAATGTTCATGGCGTCGGACAACATCGATCGGGACACACTATCTAAGCTCTTGAAAATGGGTACGGTGGCAGAATATAAGTGTGAGTTTGAGATAATGAAAACTTACATAAATCGATGTATATCTCTAGACATAAACCAGCTTTACAATGTACATTCTTAAGGTTAAACCCTACAACTTTAGACGGAGATTTTTCATTAGCTCGCTTAATGGAAGCACATTTCGCGGACCAATGGCCGGCTACTACCAGCGTTTGCACCCAAAATTGCAACTGAAGTTGCACCAGAAGCTGTACCAAAAGCTACTACTGCCATTGCCATAGTTACAAAGATTGAAGAGACTCTTAAGTTTTACATTCCAGAATCAGAAGAAAAAGAGATTCGAATGAAGCCGAAAAAGGGGAATAAGCAACCGACATTGGGATTGACTGAATTCATAGGTAGAACAGGAATTAAAGTGGTGCCATTGTTACCAATTGAGCTTGAGAACAAGTTGGAAGAGAAAACACAAATGTTTAGGAAACGTCTCAAAATTTGGGATCTTGGAATTAAGAGTGTTTTTTACGACAACACCTTGAGGGCAAGGTGGTTTTGAAGGAGTGGAGAATGATACGCCTACAAGGATAACTATCATGTGTTTTATCTTTTGTTAGGATAAGTGTTTGAGTCATTTTAGGATAAGTGTTCGTGTCTATAATGGATTATCCCATCGTGTCTATTTAAGAAATTGGAATCAATGAAATTGTCAAGCTTTGTTAAATAAAAATATATCTTGTTTTCTTATTCTCTTCTTAAGGAGCTCGCATCACGCTTGAAGGGGTGCTACTATCGATACAACCTTAAGGGGTCATATCAGGTACAACAAAATATGTATAGACCAAGATAGAAAATTATGGTACCACAAAATATGTCATTTAAACTCTTAGACTTTGGGCCTTATTTGCCTTTTTCTTGATATATAGTTTGTCTATAAAGGTCATGTTGTTATAAGTTTACCGGTCACTTAATTATTACCGTATATGCATGTATCCAATGTACATTTTTTTCCCTAAACCGCGGTATTTTAAACTAGCGACAAGCTAGGCACAAAGACTTACATACGTTTGGATAAAGCGTTATAAGGACTAAAAAGGCTCTCTATCCAATTAATAGAGACCTTACGAAGTCTAGTAGAGATCCAAGTGTAAGTGAATTGCTTGATATCATTAGAGCAAGACTTTAGTTTGGTCTTTTAACCTAAAAGGATGACTCATTTCTAAAGCGTCATAGGATCCAAAAGGTGGATTGCATGACGACATTGAATATGCTGGTGAGTGTGGTAGAAAAGGTTAAGCAACTTAAGAATGACAACATTGTAATTGAGGTTATTTGGTTGCTTATTACGAATGTTCCACCAATTTAGGACATCGCTCCATATACCGAGATTGCAACATTGCATTTCACTATAATATATATCTCTTTTTAATTGGCAATCAAGATATAAAATAACTAGCAAGGAGCTAGAAAAGATATTACAAAGATGAGAAGGTGTTTTTGAGGGTTAGAGAACCACTTAATCCAATTACAAAAATCATTTTTATGCCTATTAGGGATCTAAGTGTATGTCATGAGTTTAACATCATTAAGAATAAGAAATCCTTTTTATGCCTATTTGAGATTCAAGTGTATGTCATGAGTTTAAAATCATTAAGAATGAGGTCTTTCTTAGGTTTCTTCAACATGAATATAAACTTATTTCTAAAGTGCCAAAGAATCCACACCGTATATTGAACCATCACGTCAAAAATGGATTGTAGGTTTGAGGAAAGGTTTGCTTGATCCGCAAGCGTAGAGATATGTAAAATGGTCGTGACATGATGATGATTTTGATTCCACCATTTAAATACATTGAACCATGTCTCGATTGCAATCGTACATCGAATAAATATGTGATTCCATTTCAATGCCAATGTCACAAATCAGGCATCTAACCGAGTCAAGATCGACACCATGTTAATAAAGGTTTTCTGTCATTGGTAGCCTTTCATTCAAGAGTCTCCAAGAATTGATGTTTACCTTGATTAGGGCAAGTTTATTCTCTTGAGATGCTAGTAGTGAATTCTCAAATGTCTTGTGAGTTTGAAATTTTCAGGTTACATGTGAGATTGATAAGCTCTTCAAATTCTATAAATTCAGCAAGCGACCTTAATGGCCTAGACCAAGCCCAATGAAATGAAGGCCTATAGGGTAAAATTGGTTGAGAGGTTGTATATTAGGCTGGAGAGTAAAGGCCGTAGTATCATTAATCTCAGCATAACGTACATGACAGGGCAGTAATCGAGTCAAATCGAGCTCGAACTTGAGCTTGACAGGGCTTAAGATTGGCTCAATAGCTCGACGAGCTTTAATAATCCATGTTTGAGCTTGTCTCGAGTAATATTCGAATTAGGATGGAGCTCGGCTATAAAAGTTTGAATTCATACATAAACATCCTATTCGATAGCCAAACTCATCAATAAAGTCAAGAAAATACGCTATGAACTCAAGAGCAAAGAACTTATACAAAACATTTTGAAGTATTATGTTTTAAAAAGTTCTTTACAATAAATATTTAATTATTATACCAATATTTATTAGTGATAAACGATTTTGTGTATCTCATTCTTTAAGAGTAGTGTACAATATATATCAATACAATGAGTGTTCTAGAATTGGGCTTGACCAATTACACACATATATCGGGCTAGCACATACATATCGACTAACACTCCCCCGCAGTTTGAGCGAGAGGACACCGAATGCTCAAGCTAGTACGAAACTCTTCAAATAGAGTTGAAGGAAAGATTTTAGTGAAAATGTCTACATACTAGTAACGAGATGGAACATGAAGAATTTGAACCTCTCAAACTTGACCAGCATCAACCAAATCTCGAAAAAAGTAAATATCAATCTCTATGTGCTTTGTACGTTGATGCTGAGAAAACCTAAATTCATAATGAATAAGAGTATCATCGTGTGTATTCTTTTTGTTTACATGTTCACCATTGTTGCCTCCCAAGAAGAGCAATGTACCGGTTTTGGTGGTCAGACTCACGTTTATGATTTTGCTCCAAATCCTTGCAAAAACAATGCTTGTGCTTAATGGTGCTTAGATCAAACAGCCCACAAAGGAAAGTAACAAATTCATGGTGTAAAGGCACTCTTTGTTCTTGTTGTATTGAAAATTAAGTTATTATGTTATGTTATGTTATGTTGCATTATTATGAAAAAAAGAATAAGAAAAAAAAGGATTAGGGTTTTGGAGGCTTTGATACCATATTAGTGATAAACGATTTTGTGTATCTCATTCATTAAGAGTAGTGTACAATATATATCAATACAAGGAATGTTCTATAATTGGGCTTGAGCCCATTACATATACATATCGGGCTAACACAAATATATATAGACTAACAATATTTAGTCTATATATATTTTTGTTAGCCCGATCAACCTTTAGGTTTTGGGTAGTTTATACAAATGTGTGTGTGTGTGTGTGTATATATATATATATATATATATATATATATATATATATATATATATATATATATATATATATATATATATATATATGGAGGCTCGAAAAGTTCAATAAAAGCTCGAGGTATTAAGGTTGACTGTTTCTAACCCTTCCTAACCACCCCCAAATGTACATACATAGTCACCTACCGAGGTTTAAACCCTTGACCTCTTGTGAAGAAACCAATGACCTTACCACTTGGTGTTTTGATGATGGTTACTGACAGAACAAATGTGGGTGTTTCTTGCCAACATTATCGGCCCATAACGCAAGTCTTACAATATAATACTCAACATTGTGGTTGGTGATCTATGGATGAAGTTGTGGCCACAAAGTTGTGAACAAGTGTTTTTTCTTCTTAATTTGAATGTGCATTTTAACAGGTCCAGTTGTGCAAAAAAGGTTCATTATTGTTCTTAGTGTTACAAACTTACAACACATAGTACCTAGTGTGTTTGAACATGCAAAGCTTTATCCCACATTGCTATCACAATGAAACTATTATGTTTTTATAAGGCCATTGAACATATGACAAACAAATGAATGAAGCCTTTAATAGTGTGCTTAATTGTTGGTTTATGCTTAATTGGGCTTGATAATAGAGATTATTAAATAGAGTTATGTCAACATACTACATTATGAAGAGTTGCACGTGTAAAATGATGTTTGTGCTTGTTTTGTAACAACTAAGAAGTAATTTAGCTATATGCAAACGGCAAACCATCTATCTTGCCTAAAATTCTAGTTTGATGTTGAAGCATTTTTCCGTTGGGTTGGTTTTAATGGCCCTCACATGCCGTTTGTCCTTGTCCCGAGCTTTGAAGTATGCTACAAACATAAAAGAACCCGTTAGAAGGGGTCCTGAGGCCAAAGGCCCGGGAGCCACCCTCCGACGATCAAGTCAGTACCTTGTATGCAGAGGATTTATTATAACGTGTTGTGGTGTATTGTGTGTGTAAGATGAGATAAATTAAATGAGATGGGGGAGTAGTATATATAGAGAGAAAGGGGGTAGGTACCAAATTGGTAACCTCGATACTTGTTCTGTCTCGGGAAGGAACACGCCGAGCTACACCTAGTCTAGGTGTTAGGTGTCAGGTCACGTGGGAGCCACAATCCCGTAATATCTGGTTAGGCGGCATAGGCCAGTTTTTGCATCGGATTGCTGGGGTAAAAAGGGTGTACATGCATAAACAAGGTGTGTATACCTTTACGGTCCTTCAGCACATGCACTTTGGACAAGAGTAGCACCCGCCTTCCGGCAATGACCTTCGGGCTTATGGAGACTCTTCGGTCTCGCACGTCTCGTCCGGACACATACGCCAACATGTCCCCCCAGTATGGCATTATCGGTTGAAGACCGATGGTGCAATACTTAAAGAATACCTTTATGGCTTTTCGGCCTGTGCTCTTCAACAAAAGTGTATCGTCTGCCTTCCGGCGTGTCTCCTTCGAACACATACGCCAACATGTCCCCCCAGTATTGTATTATCGGTTGAAGACCGATGGTGCAATACTTAAAGAATAGCTATATGGCCTTTCGGCCTGTGCCATTCGGACATGCCTTCCATCGGGTGACCATTTTAGAGTGGTTTACCAAGTGGCCCATAAGGCGGTGCTTCATAAGGTGAGTTGGGTATATCATACCACACACGCCATCACTGCCCCGGTATAGTATTGTTGACCTATGGTCAATGATGCTATACTTAAACATTGTTGGATCCCAAAGCGAGACATGTTTTTTCCATCATCCCTTTGTTTCCTGCACGAATAAAACATAGCTTTTCTACCATAATCATTGTTTTTGTGAAGTGTCGTCATATATCATTTATTTTTTAATCACAAACGTATACCAAACACTTGTTTTTTTATAACCGTTATTACTCACATAGCTCTGGAGGTACAAGCTTATATGTTTGATTTAAGTTTTGATCAGAAACGTACACCAAACACTTTTTTTTAACCTTTGCTATTTACACAGCTTCAGCAGTATAAGCTTATATGTTTGAGACGCTTACTTTTTAGATTAGTTTATGTTAGACTTTTTTCGTAATAGGAGCATCAAGGCCTTCCTCATCACGGAGCTTATTAGAGAGGGTGCTCACCTTAATAATGTGTAGAGCCAAACCGTTCCGTGAATAGTACATGGGCCTTCCAAGGAGATGGGTACTTGGACATACTTCCGTTCGGTGAATAGCACCTGGGCCTTCCGAGGGGATGGGCACTCGGGCATACTGCCGTTCGGTGTATAGCACCTGGGTCTTCCGAAGTGATTAGCACTCGGGCATTTTACCTTTTCAGTGAATAGCATTAAGGTCTTGTGGGGTGACTTTGCACCCGGGCATTTTACCCTTCGCTGGTGAATAGCACCTAGAGGCCTTCTGAAGTGAATAACACTTCCTTTGAACATTGACTACATAAATCCCCGGCGGTGGCCAGCCAACCGGGGGAGTCACACGAGTATTATGTTCAGTCTTGTAATTGTTATACATGTGGAACCTCATACCGTTATCCCTGGTTCCCTGCACAGTAAAACATGAAAGTTCCATGGGTGTTAAATATCAAACATGTGATGTTTATCGCCCTCGTTGACCACGCTATGAAAGTTCCATGTGTGTTAAATATCAAACCTGTGAGTTATAGAAAATTGTACGTCGTTCTTGGTATCGTTGTCTGTATAATAAAAAAATGTGTGTAATTTCAGGGTTTTAATTGTCAGTTCCTATATCATGGATGTGAGCAGCCGGCAGGTATACCATGGGCCATTTTCTTTATACATATTATACATTCAATACTAAAAATTGTGTATTAATAAACAAAAGATAACAAAACCTAATGCGCAAACAAAACTTGTAACTGTCATCAGACCAAAATTTTGTCACAAAACAAATAGAAATAGACACAGAGAGGAATCATAAAATCGAATGTGAACCGACTAAAACACAAGAAAGTGACATTTATTAGCAAGCTTCAATGTAAACATTTACATTGACATAAAAACTTAATCTCCAAGCGACATCTAGAAAGATACTAACTGATCACTTGAGAGGAATGAACCTGGAAGAATGAGTAGCACCAATGCCGGGCCTTCCATGCTTAACAGGCTTGTATGATATCGAGAATTCAGCAAGGTAATGTCCAATCATCTCGGGCTTGATTTCAATCTGATTGAAAGTCTTTCCATTGTAAACACCAACAACGCTTCCGATCATTTCAGGGACGATGATCATGTTCCTTAGGTGAGTTTTTACAAGCTCTGGTTTCTCACCTGGCTCTGCCTCTAGTTTCTGTCATTGTACAAGGTAGACCAAAACTTGAGTGACTTGACTTACAGGATACGAGTAACTAAGTTATATGATCCTAGTGTAAAGGTAAAATAAGAAAATGAGTAAAACTTAAGGAACCAAAATTTCGTTTATACCAACATAACAGAATCACTAACTTAAGTACTTTTGATGCTATGCTCATGCTTGTTGCTACACATAGTGTTGTAGTAGCTTAGGATTTTGCCAAGTAATATTACTTATATAGCAAGGTTTAGTTTTGTAGGAGCGACTGTTTATATAGCTTGAGCCGTGCAGGTAGTAGCCACATGTTCAACATGTATTTTCTCAATTTACAAAAAATATCCTGTTGAAAATAGGCCAAAAGATATTCTATTTGAAACACAGACAAAAAGTTGGTTCCACAATGATCTTTGTATTCAGTTATTCACATAAATAAACACCAAAAAATTCACTATCAAACGATCATTTGTCTATGGAGTAACATAGATGGTAATCGTTTTTGTATACTTGTAACAAACTAATATTTCTATAAGGATTATGCAAACAAAACTGAATGAGACTAGATCACTGGTTTCCACCGGGATGTCATATATAAACATAACAAGGACATTATAAATGGTCATATGTAAATTATTGTCAAATTGTAGAAACAGAGAAAAAGACAATCAGTCTTATAAACAAAATCATGTGACACCAAAGAATTTCTCTTTGATTAAGCAAATAAACAATAGCATGAATGGTATTAATTATTAAGCTTCTAAGATACAAATTCACACTTTTCAGTCAGCTTGCGTGTGAAGGACATATAAGAATTCTTATAAAAAGTTATGCTTAGTGATTATCAATCTAAGATGTCTTAAGCAAGAATAGTGCACTTAAAGTCTCTCTTTCTATATGGCAGGACAAACAAATAGGAAGAGATGGTTCTTTCAACACAAGAAGTCTAACTATAAAAAATTATCTTATAGTCGTAAAGACAAATCGAATATTTCTCAATTAAAATTCAGATAAAATAACATGAACTATAGTAACTTATTACACAAGGAATCCAAAATCCGATCTATATACATACACCGGCAACAATTTTCTTCCTATAGCGCACAAGGTTAACCGACTCCTATATAGTTTGCGTTTTTTTTACTATGTACGCTATATGCAATATGTCGCTAATCTTGTAAATCAAAACCATTATAATTTGCAAACTACCACAATGAAAATAGTATAGATAACTACAGGAGTTATTATAATGTACTAACAGAAGATATGTATAATAGCATAATAGTAATAAATTAAGCACAAAACAAGGAGCACGAAACAAGAAGAACATACAGCCTTACGCATCTTCTTAACTAACGCCATTGGTTTTGAATTTAATCCACGGTGAAGCCTATAAACAATTTCACAGAAAAAAATTAAGTAAAACAGACACCAATCCATCATAAAACATCATAAAATTAAGTTAAAAAAAATAAAAAATAATCCATCATAAAACTAGTAAAACTTAAAGAATTGATAATACCTTCTACGAGAACGAGCAGGAAAAAGGTTAACAAGGTCATTAGTTGGCAAATCAAGAAGAGCTTCTAAATCAACTCCTCTATAACTAAATTTCTTAAACGTTCTTTTTTTCTGCTGTTCGCCGGAAGTTGCATTAACTTCCATGTTTGATCAAAAAATGAAATTAGGTTTTATGAAAGTTTGCATGAGTATTTATACGTTCGTGCTAAGGCCCACGTAATGCTAGCTTTATTGGGCTTGTTTATTAGATCAGTGTCTTTGTTAAATAAAAAGTTGACATTGAGATTATATTAATGGGCCTCAATAACGATACGTATATTAATGGGCCTCAATAACGATATGTGTGGTCCATTGGAGTAAGAGCAACCATACTCGATCGAGGCTAGTACTTTTAATTAAAAAGATAGTCGGTGACATGTTGGAGTGAGAGTAGTTAGATTTGGGTCGGTTTTTTGCTAAAACAGAAATCGATAGTTCGGTTTTCATAAAATCCAAATTTGAAACTGATCATTTTTTATTAATTCGGTTTTTAATTACAGTTTTGGTATGGTTAATTCGGTTATTAACCGTTTATATTTGGGGTTGGCCAATTCTTAATTATCAACAAATTTCTTTTTATCTATTCATATTGTTTATTCTTTTAATTTGTTGTTAATCTAATCCTAACAGTGTTACCCTAATTTCTACACACACATTTTGATGGAACATGCATAGTATATGACTATTATCGAATACAAATACATGTACACATAGATACACACATAAACGTCAAGACAAAACTATTCTAAACCCTCACAACCCAATAAAAGAGTTTTTAATTTAGTTTATGTTGTTATTCATATATACTTTTAACATTGATACATCAGATACTACACTACAGTACATTACTATTAAAAAGAGAACACTCCAACCCGTTTTGATGATCAAAGCTCATCTGAGAGCAACTTCTTTGCCCACCGAGTCTAGAAATATATATGATCATGATGATGTGCAGACACATGGTGTAAGAATGTCCAGTTGACAGACTAACCTGGTGTAAGAAAGTCCGGTTGAGAGAACTAAGTTGCCTGCTAAGTTTAACGATTTCATTGTTGGATCTAATGTTAGATATAGTATTGAGAAAGCCAATTGGTTGCAAATGGATTTTTAAAATTAAGTACAAAGCCTCAAGGGAAATTGAAAGGTATAAAGCAAGATTGGTTGACAAAAGTTTTAATCAAAGGGAAGGTTTTGATTATGAAGAAACATTTAGTTGAATTGTGAAAATGATTACTGTAAGATGCTTGATTAGTATAGATGTGAATAAGAACTGGCCTTTATATCAGTTAAATGTTAATAATGCTTTTTTGTAGACTTAATTGTGGATGTTTATATGAGTTTGCCATAAGGATATGAGAATGTTGATAAGTCTAAAGTGTGCAAGTTGAATAAATGTTTGTATTGCTTAAAGCAAGCCCCAAGACAATGGAAGGCCAAGCTTACCAATGCCTTGGATGAGCATGACTTTGAACAAAGTAATTTTGACTATTCTTTATAAGTGAAGCATAAAGGTTCTGTATTTGTTGTTTTGCTTATGTATGTGGATGACATTGTCATCACTAGAAATGATGAAACTGAAATCAGTGAGTTTAAAAAGTTTTTAAGTTCAAATTATTTAATAAAAGATTTGGGTGTTTTAAAGTATTTTTTTTTGGAACTAAAATGTTAGAAAATGAAAAAGGCGTGTGTATATCTCAAAGAAGATATTGTCTTGAGTTATTACATGAATATGGTTTATTGCCTGCCAAGCCTGTTGATAATCATTTTCTCAGAGAATATAGTCTTAAACTTTGTTGAGTCTAAAAAAGACAAACTCTTGTTTAACTTTACAAGCTATCAAAAGCTTGTAGGGAAATTGATATAATTAACTAATACTAGACCTAATATTAGCTATGTTGTTCACTTCTTAAGCTAGCACATGCATAGCCCATTACAATCTCATTTTAAAGCTGTTTTAAGAGTTTTGAAATATTTGAAAGGGTCTCCTGGATTTGGAATTCAGTTCAACAAAACATCTGATTTAAAACTTAGGTCTTATGGTGATGCAGATTATGCCAAGTGTCCTAAAACTAGAAAATCTGTTATAGGTTTTTGTGTTTTTTTGGGTCACTCTTTAATTTCTTGGAAAAGTAAAAAACAAGCAACCTTACCTAAAAGTTCAGCTGAAGTTGAATACATAAGTATGGATTCAGTTACTTGTGAGGTTATATGGTTTGGGTAACTTGTTTCATCCTTGATTTGAAGTGTTTGTACCCACTTGAGTTGTTTTGTAATAATAGTGCAACAATTCAAATGTTGCAAATCTTGTGTTTCATGAGAAAACAAAGCACTTTGAACTGGATGTACATTTGGTAAGAGAAAAGGCAACTCCAGGGGTGATTAAAATTGTAAAGGTTCATACTGATATGCTGGTTGCTGACATTTTCACAAAGTGTCTTGGCTTTGTTCAACACAATTTGTTTTTGCAGAAAACTAGGTTTGCAGGGTATGTTTATAGTAAAGGTTAGAAGTAAGGATCAAGCTAAGTTGCAGGTTCAAGTGCAGGATGAACAAAGTGTTACCTCATAAGCTTGAGGGGGGATGTTAAAGTGTAGTCAACTTCTGGTCAACAAAAGTACCAGGGGAACTTCTGTCACTTTGGTAAACCTATTAACAAAAGGTTATGAAATTGTACTGCAAATGAGAAGTTTGAAAGTAAAGGGGCCAAAGTGCAACTCCTTCCTATATAAGCAGAGCTTATGTGCTAGGTTTCTATTATCTCTTGTGTCGTTTTCATATTTTCCCTCTAAACTTTATACTGTTCCCTTTCCATTTGTGATATCAGTTTTTCTTCTTGATTGTATTGTCTAACACAAGATCAATCTCTTTATTTGATCTTGTGAGTCTGAGTGTTGAGAGATTTGTAGTGAGGTTTTGATAGCATCCAGATTTGGGGACTATCTTCTCTTTTGTATGTTAAACGCACTCATTTGAGGACATTTGAAGTTTAATAGTAATAAAATCACCAAGGGGTGGTTGGTTGGGTGATATACTGTTGTTTCGATACCATTTTTACAAAACAAAACCACAAAGACTTGTAGATAAAATTTTGATAAATTGGGTAATTCTTTGTTATACATCTTGATCTTGACGTGAAGTTGCTACAACAAATTGAATGTTGTGACCTCTTTGTCAAATGTATCCAAACGAGTAATGTGGCTGCCATGCATTGCGGCAGAGCCAGAGTAAGTCTAACATTCATTCCGAACAATTTATGGTATAAACTAATAAGATCGTTACAATATTTTTATCTAACGGATTTGTTGAAGTATGCTATTTATTGTTTTTGTTTTATTTCAATGCTATCATCAATACTTTAAAGCATCAACCATGCAGTAGAGCCGTAAGATTCATTGTATTTATTGCATAGAACTAACAAAAAACTTACTTAAATAAACCAAATATAATAGTTATAGCTAACAATTTATTTGGTCATCCCATTATTACATACATCTGGTGTAAACAATTTAATTCGTATATTTATTGTAAATTATTGATAACATATAAAAATAAGGTTAGCGAACAATGTTGATATATAACACATTGCCTCAATTGATACCAATAACTTAAGAAGCTAAATAAATCGATTAAGTTTAATAGCTTAAATTCCTCAAATCTTCAGTATTTTACAATATATATATAAAACATAACTCCTTGACTATTTCATAAAAGGATATGAACAAATGAAGATACAAATAAAGCTCATATTCTCATCCATCTTAAATTTATTGTATGCTTCATGTAACCAAGTTTCCAAATACCAAGATTTATCCGTATCTTTTACCCCTTGAATTAACATTTGCACGGACTTCCTCTTCCTCTTCCTCTTCAGGCCCATCTTGAATATGGGATACATCTGTACAAACTTCTTCCTCTTCTTGAGGCCCTTCTCAAAACCCCTTGTTCTTTCGTTACTGATGGAACCGTGAAACTTGGCTACCATATTGACTGTCAAGATGAACACGTCGATATATAAACGTGGCTTCCCATTCTCAAGTCCCAACTCCATGTTTTTCGTCTAGTTGCTTCAACCTTGCTTCTTTAGATGGATCAAATTTGACAGCTAGGGCCATTCATCCGACGCTTGTAAAATTCGGACTAGGGTTTTTCTCCCAAATTGTACTATAAAGTTCCACACTTATGAACGAAAAATTCCAAAACTATATATAGAGATATAAAGGTAACGGCGTCAGGTTATAGGTCCTGACACCATCATCTCGCTGTCATTAGGGTTTCGTGATGCCCAATCCAGCTGCTTGACGTCGTCACTCATGATTTCCTCTGGGACCGTCTCTTGTAACATTAATACCAGACGTCCTACTTCCATTTACACGTGACGCCGTCCGTGTAATTCCACCAAAAGTTTTCTGGAGCGTCACTTTCAATATTTCCACCTCTTGAATCTTCAAGTGACGGCGTCACCTTGTAAAGCGTAACGTCGTCAGGTGTATTTTCCAGTTTAGTATCTTGATTTTGTCATTTTCTTTACTTTTGACTCCAAAAACGTCTAAAATGCTCTATTTTCTAGAATTCTCGTCCCAAGTACCTAAAATGAGAAAAGAAGCGATTTGAGGTAATATTTGACCATATATTTATGATTTAGGACTTAAATGACCCCGTAAAAACGTATCAAATAAATCCTTATCACTCCCAGATGGAGTTTCATTAATCAATGACAACTGTTTCTTCATCTGCTCAAAAGTAAAACCAAGATAAATGTTTTTCATTTTGTTTAACAACAATATTAGCATTATAACTTTGCTTGACTGGATTTGAAAAGTTTTGAAACTAGGAGGAAATCCAACAAGCTCAAACCATCTTTCAATGGTGTGACCAATCTTCTCACAATTTTTACAAGAGAGATTAGGATTTGGTCCCCTAGTCACAGTATTGGTATTGGTCAAATTACCTCTGGTGTTATTATTGTGATTATTAAAACCCCTTCTATTAGTGTTAAAAGATTTAGTAGTAAAAGAAGTAGCATTTATTTTAGATTCAGTAACACCAGAGGTCTCAGGAACCCCTCTGTGGGATTGCTCTCTAGAAACAGTTGCATATGCATACTTTACATCAGGGAGAGGATCCCTGGTTAGAAGTGCACTTTTAATAGGCTGATAATAGCCTCATGAGCTGTTGATGCAACAACAGCTCTTTACTACCATCACAAGTACATTTCAATTCATAAGTACATTTAGGCAGTTTAGTTAGAGCATCAAATTCTCTCCAAAGAGATTTTAATCTATGAAAATAATCAACAACTAAACTACTACCTTGTTTTACAAAATTAATCTTTTAAAGCAAATTGTACACAATAGAACTATCAACTTTATCATATGTTTCTTGCAATTCTTTCTAAACAGATGCAACATTATTAGAATAAACAAGACCAATGTAAACATCTTATGACCCAGAATTCATTAACTAGGTCAAAACATTACATCTGTCCCACTGAGCAGTCAAAACATCCCTAGTAGCATATGTCTCTCTTAAATAAGTACCATCAATAAAACTGAACTTATTCCTAGCTTGTAAAGCAAGTTTCATAGCACTAAACTAGATTTTATAATTCCCGGTACCCAAAAGTTTGAATTAAAGTAGTACTACTGTTGTCATTAGTTTGAACATTTAATGAATTATCACCATCTAAATTGTTAATTAAAACCTCACTATTAACACCACTACCACCAGCACCTCCAGTCATGATAACGGATAAACCAAGAAACAAAAATAACAAATATAACAGATCTCAACAAGTAACCAACAGACAACAAAACAAATAGAAAAACAAGTAACAAAATACCATGCACTCCTTCAGTCACAGTTAACCACTAATTAATCAATAACAATAAGAAATAACATAAAATAAAAGAACAACTCACGCCCAAATCTATATGTAACACCCAGTCTCACACCTGGTTGTGAAGGAGCATGTTTTCGTCCTTCTCAAGGAAGCAGTTCAATAAGTTATCTACAACGTTTGCAGTGTGAAAACCAAAGTGTTCAGCGATTTAAAGGAAAGAGAAACAATTACAAAGCTATGAATCACAGCGGAAAGAGAACCACAACCACCAATACGTTTGATTCACTTAGTCATGGGATGTTAGTGGCAAAGAATAAGCCTAATTGAATCAGTAACTGATGAGGCGAAAAGTGTACCACCTTTAAGGGGTCATTTAAGCCCGAATTTGAGATTATTTGATCAAATATTGCCCTAAATCGTTCCCTTTATCATTTTAGGTACTTTTGGATAGAAATCTGGAAAAGGAAGCATTTTGTACGTTTTTGGAGCATAAAAGTAAAGAAAACGGCAAAGTCTCAATTTCCTTGCTGGGAACAGTACCTGACGGCGTCAAGCCTTTGTACATGACGGCGTCAAGAGTTACAAAAGAGGTGGAAGTGAAAAATACACGTGACGATCCAGAGAGTTTTTAAGCTTGTGACCTGACGGCGTCACCAAAGCCGTCAGGGTCTAATTACTAGTGATGGCCCAGAGCATTTCTCCACATGACGACGTCACAAATAGATCTAGGCAATACAATTTTATCAAGGCAGCGAGTTGACGACATCACGATCTAACACATGACGCCGTCAAGTTGTAATATCTATATATAGTTTTCCAAATTTCATTCATTAGTGTGCAACTTTGAGGGAATAAACCCTAGTCCGAATTTTATCAGTTTTTCAATGGTTCCAACCCCTTGATTCTTCCATGTTCAATTGAAGATAAGTATTCATTCAAATCATTCAATATGTCTATGTGTTGCGTGATTATATCTTACGCTTGTCTTCTATTTAACATGCTAGGCTAGATCTTTATTGTGTTTGCTTAGATGTAGTGAAACCTAGATGTTAATTATGGATTGATTGTTTGTTCATAATTGTTACGGATGATTATATTCGATATTAGGCTTAAGAAAACTGGCAGACTTTCATTGATAACTTGCTTGAACGTCTTAAGAAACATGATCCGAGGTGTACTACGATTTTTGGTTGTATTTAATGAGTAGGAGAATTCTAATGATCCCATGTTAAGGGCTTCTAACGGCTCGACATAGGAGTGAAGTAGGATCCTATAGAGTTAGGGAATATTGTACACGGCCCTACGACTAGTATTAAGGAATATGACCCGTCATCCATGCAATTGTAACAAGCTAATCAACCTGTAAAAGATATCTAGGGAGTAATGAAATCTAAGTAAACACAACTTTCCTCATTATTGTTTCCACCACATTAGTTTAATTGTTTCATTTTCATTTTTGTTATTTTATTTTGATTGCATTAGTAGTTAATTGGGTTAGTTGGCTAGCAACTAATCCCGCCCACTCCTTCAAAACCCAAGATTTTACTTGCTTTCTATAAAATATAAAAAATACAAAAAGAATCATCCCTCACCTCTAGACCTAGTTTAGTAGGCTTTCTAATCCTAGCGACACTATTCCTGAGTTGAACGATCAATCCCCCGGTACTTGTCACTATACTATACTACAACGATAAGGTACACTACCTGGTGGAGGTTGTAAGCTTCCCGAGATCCCTTGAGAGGTAAAACCTGTTGCGAGGGTGCAATCCCCACGTATCAAGTTTTTGGCGCTGCAGCCCGGGGAATAGTTATTGTCTAGGTTAAGATTTCTTTTTATTAGGTCTACTTAGTAGATTCCTTTCTAGTATGGTTTTATTTTTATTTTTAGGTTTTCTTTAGTCTATCTCATTTCTTTGTTTCATTTGTTCGTAAACTATCTCGATGGATAACAATAGCATTGATCGTTTGATTCCTGTTATTCGTGTTTTTAGTCGTAGGATTTTCCAAATACCCGCCCCAATCCCTTTAGTGGAAAATGAGAACCCACCTAACCTCTCACCTAACCATCACTTTGACAATAATTCTGAGATGGAGGAGTCTGATCATGATGATGACCATAAGGCTAGTCCTTTTTACTATTCAGACTCCGATGAAGACCTAGATGATGGTGACGTAATTAATGAGGATAGGATGGAAGATGAAGTGGATCCTCTTTGGTATGTCGACCCTAGAACAAGGATTGAGAATGATAGCTCATTTAATATGCAATTTTCTTGTAAAATTGGATTTAGGAGCTTTGATGCCTACCTTAACTCATCTCTACCAATGAATATAATCTCGCGTAGTGGATACAATAAAATTATGGTAGATGAGTTAGAATACAAAGGAGATAATATTATTGCTAGGGCAATGGCATTGCATGTGTTTGTAGGAAGCTTTGTTTATCTTGTTGAGTTCATGGTTATAGAGAATCTAGGAGAATTTATCGATAGTAAGTTAACCCAAGTTGTGTTTGGGAAACCCTTCAAAAGGTTAACCAACCTTGATGAAAAACTTATGGAAGGGTTAATTACATTCTCGGATGGGGATGAAGATTTTGTTTACCAAATGCCCCGTGCACACCCTAGGTTCAAGGATTTTTCTATAGAGAAATGTAATAGGTATCCACCCCTTGAAATACTAAGTGAGAATGATAAAAGGAAAGGGCTTAAATATCCTCATGAAAAGAATAAAAGGTATTATCACGGATGTTTAGAGCTAAGTGATGACTATAAGAAAGATGAGGCGACTATTAGATGGCTCACACTAGGGTATGTGTGCATAAGCGACACACGATAGCCCATGACCTTGAGTCTAGCTACAAGACTCGTAAATAAAGAAAAGCGCTCCTTGGGAGGCAACCCATGTTTCCGTATGCATGTTTTATTTTTATTGTTGGTAGATCATGTTTCAACTAAAATTGTGAAAATGCTTTATTTTGTCGTTTAACTTCGTCTTAACTTCATATAAAGGTATTTTTCAAATGCTAAGTGTAAGGGGAAACCCCAAATTTGTTTCTAAGAACGAAAATGATCTTGATTCGCTACAATATTAAATGAACATGTGTATTAGTATTTGTTAGAGTCAAATGCTTGTATCGAGTCATAATGATGTTTTGCAGGATTTTCCAGGAAGTAGGACATACGTTTTTCAAGAACTTTTCCAGAAACTTAACATAAAGATTTCTGCAGGTTACTTCTGACGGCGTCAGGACTTAACTCCTGACGGCGTCACGTGTAAAATTCTGGAAATTTTATGAGTTTTGTTTTTCTAACGGAGTCTTAAAGTTTTTGTTAATTCTTTAGTTTTATAAACTCCAAGATATCTACAAACATTCATTCCACAAGCATTATATCTTAAATTGTTTTCTAGGATTTGTTAGTATATATAGATTGCCGTCGATTTTACGCGAGGTTGCCTTGTTTGTTTTCTCAGGTTCAACAGGTTATATATGACAAGAAAATGATTTATATTTTTGGAAGGGAAGCTTTGATTGTTCATTTTCTTGGAGGAAGATCTAACCTTGTTGACACACTATCCACACCGAACGAATCAGGGGAGTATTTGTTTTCATTCTTTTACCTATTTTACTTTTACATTCTTTAATTGAACATTAGGGATAATATTCATCCTAAGTGTAAAATGATGATACCTTATAGGATACTATTGCACTTGAGTTTGTTTGTTTGATGGTAGGTGTGTAATAAAACTAAGAGAATTACTTGTTAGTGTAATTTTAGCACCAAATTTAAATTTTTTTACAACATTTAGGAGTGAAACTTTAGCCTTAACAAGCATCTCATGGATAGGAGTTGTATGACTAGCACAAAATCGTACCATTCAGAAAAATTTTCCACCCAAATACGTGAGGTTCGCCTTTAGATTTGATAGGAAATGCATTCATTATTAGTGCTTATGAGTGTACCGGTAGCATTTAGATTCTAGAACTTGCGTTAGTGATGCATCCCGAGACCGCTAGTGAGACTACATTCGTGTAGTAGGATTTACTACATGATAAGAGGCATTAGGATCACCCTTGTGTTAAACCCGTATCATAATTACTTGACCATTTAAGTCATGTTACTTGACTAGTAAAGTCATTTAATTTTCTCACACCTTAGCGTTGTACTCATTTTTAGTACACGAAACCCATAGTACACCCCTCCGAGCCTATCTTTTCGTTTCTAACTTTAAGCATTTTACTTAAAGGAAGAATTTGTTACAACCCACCCAAATGTGCAACCAAATCGCCTTAGCCTTCCGTATATGCACTCATCTTTAGTGCATTATTGTTATTTGTTTAAACCCTTAGTTAATTATCTAATTGATTACATGGTTGCTAAGTCGAGTCATATCTTGTACATATTGTTTTGGGGCGATTGGGACTCATGGGTAAAGTACTTGTGTTATGGAGTAATGGGGAAGAACATCTTATATTATCCCCATATGTGCATTAATCTTAAAAAGTATTCCAAGTGTTTTGATTATCTTGATTCGATTCATTAGATTAGTTTATTGTAAAGTATGTAAAGATTCAAGTGTAAGGGGAATGTACATTCCCTATGATGTATTATTTTGGATGGTAGGGAAAGAGTGTATGATTAAAAAAAATCGAAAAATCAAGAAAAAAAAATAAAAAAAATAAAATAATAAAAAAGAGAAAAAAACATACGGACCACCATCCCGTTTCATTCTATGTTTATTTTATGTTTTTGTTATTTTTGATTTATTAGCTTAAGTCGAGTCGAGTTTTGGCTTAGCAACGCCATATTGTACATGTTATTAACCAAGATGATTAACTCGCCACCAGTAAATATTGCCTTTATCCAACAAAACCGTGTTTTGCATATCCCTACACCTAACGTTATAACCCTTTAAAAGACCTCTTTGATAGTTTATCCTAGGTGCTTACGCCAAGTGGTGGAGGTTTGATCCTTTCCCAAGCCTATGTTAATCTATTTGCTATGACAGGTAGTGAGAGATGTTTTCCATTTTCATATTGTGATATATACTTTATTACACCCGAGAGATGTGAGTATCTAAACACTATTTGTGAGGTGCTAGTGTATGACCTCCGTGCTTGTCTTTGGTTTTTAGTGGAACAATTATTTGTTGTAATTACTTTTATATTAGTGTTAAATGACCCCTAACTTGTATTTTGATTAGAATAAAAGAGCATTTGCTTGAGTACAAGCAAATCTCAAGTGTAAGGGTATTTGATGAGGCAAAAATGTACCGCTTTTAAGGGGTCATTTAAGCCCGAATTTGAGATTATTTGATCAAATATTGCCCTAAATCGTTCATTTTGTCATTTTAGGTACTTTTGGAGAGAAATCTGGAAAAAGGAGCATTTTGGACGTTTTTGGAGCATAAAAGTGAAGAAAACGTCAAAGTTGCAAATTTCCTTGCTGGGAACAGTACCTGACGGCGTCAAGCCTTTGTACATGACGGCGTCAAAAGTTACAAAAGAGGTGGAAGTGGAAAATACACGTGACGATCTAGAGAGTTTTTAAGCTTGTGACCTGACGGCGTCACCAAGGCCGTCAGGGTCCAATTACTAGTGACGGCCCAGAGCATTTCTCCACATGACGGCGTCACAAATAGATCTAGGCAATAAGATTTTATCAAGGCGGCGAGTTGACGGCGTCATGATCTAACACATGACGCCGTCAAGTTGTAATATCTATATATAGTTTTCCAAATTTCATTCATTAGTGTGCAACTTTGAGGGAATAAACCCTAGTCCGAATTTTATCAGTTTTTCAAGGGTTCCAACCTCTTGATTCTTCCATGTTCAATTGAAGATAAGTATTCATTCAAATCATTCAATATGTCTATGTGTTGTGTGATTATATCTTACGCTTGTCTTCTATTTAACATGCTAGGCTAGATCTTTATTGTGTTTGCTTAGATGTAGTGAAACCTAGATGTTAATTATGGGTTGATTGTTTGTTTATAATTGTTACGGATGATTGTATTCGATGTTAGGCTTAAGAAAACTGGCAGACTTCCATTGGTAACTTGCTTGAACTTCTTAAGAAACATGATCGGAGGTGTACTACGATTTTTGGTTGTATTTATTGCGTAAGAGAATTCTAATGATCCCATGTTAGGAGCTTCCAACGGCTCGACATAGGAGTGAAGTAGGATCCTGTAGAGTTAGGGAATATTGTACACGGCCCTACGACTAGTATTAAGGAATATGACCCGTCATCCATGCAATTGTAACAAGCTAATCAACCTGTAAAAGATATCTAGGGATTAATGAAATCTAAGTAAACACAACTTTCCTCATTATTGTTTCCACCACATTAGTTTAATAGTTTCATTTTCTTTTTTGTTATTTTATTTTGATTGCATTAGTAGTTAATTGGGTTAGTTGGCTATCAACTAATTCCGCCCACTCCTTCAAAACCTGAGATTTTACTTGCTTTCTATAAAATATAAAAAATACAAAAAGAATCATCCCTCACCTCTAGACCTAGTTTAGTTGGCTTTCTAATCCTAGCGACACTATTCATGAGTTGAACGATCAATCCCCAGGTACTTGTCACTATACTATACTACAACGATCAGGTACACTACCTGGTGGGGGTTGTAAGCTTCTCGAGATCCCTTGAGAGGTAAAACCTGTTGCAAGGGTGCAATCCCCATGTATCAGTAACCACCAGGAGAACAAGATCCCCAAATATCACAATTAGGGTTTCAAGAAACCCTAACAAATAAACCCACAAAACTCACCAGATCTAACCCTAAACAGACTAAATAAACCACGACCATTAAGATAACAGCTCCAGCTAAGCAATTCCACCAACAGATCAAGAAACCCTCAAACTTAATCAAAACCCTAGAAATCAAGAACCACCAGAAATCAACACCGTAGCTCTGATATCATGTAAAAATGGTAAAGAACACACAATATCACCCAACCAACCAGTCCTTGGTGAATCTTTATTACTTATGCTATAGTAGATAAGTCCCCAAAATAGGTGCTTACTAAAAGAATACACAAGACAAAGATAATCCCCACTAGGTGGATCTTATCAATCCTCACTAGAAGATACTCTCACACCCAATAAATCACAGATCAAATAAAGAGATTGATCTATGTAACAACAAGACTAAGATGATCAAAGAAAGAGACTGATCACAAGAAATACAATGAGAACCAAAATCACAAATGTGTGTAAAACGAGAGAGAAACAAAGACTGCACAAAATAAAGATATGAGATCCTAGAGTGTTATGTTGCTTATATATATAGAAGCAATTTTCACTTAGATCCTTCAACTTTGTAATACTCTTCAGACTCAACAAATCTTGTATAAAACTTTTTTATCTTTTAGACATTGGCAGTTTAAGTCCCTCTAAGTTTGTTGACGATAAGTTGACCTTTCTTCCAACATAACGTAAATAAAAAAGAATAGTGATAAATAGACCTACTAAATGGACCTACAAATAGGCCTAACACATTCATGTTTTGATAAGTGTTATACATACATTCTCTCTTATCATTACCCACCAATCAATTTTTCATTTCCATCAATTACATTTGTAGATCTATCTTTAGGTCCATTAGTTAGGCCTACAAATCATTTTTCATAAAAAAAATTGTATTATAGGTTCTGGAGCAAAATAGAATAACAACTCTAAACGCATATTTGACAAAATAAACAAAACTCCAAACATTTCTTAAAAAGAAATGACATCTTGCATTAAAGATACTAAAACTAATATTTCTGGTTATTTTTACAGGCTTGAGATTACTTTGTTTTGTAAGTCTTTTGTCGCAATTCGTGTTCAGATAGGTTCAGTCCTCGAAGCTTGTGTTAGGTGTCTAAAATGATAAGTCAACAAAAATCAACATGAAGGGTCAAAGCAGAAAAGTCAAACATAACCCATAACCATTTTTCCCGCCCATTCACTTTTACCCATTTTCATTGTATAAATCCACTTCTTGTAATCATTTGGTAGTTAGTCAATCAATTGTAATCTTCTTCTTTTGTAAACTCTCATCTATCAATAACAAAACCTTGTTCATCATAATTCGTGATTCTATTCATATTTCTTGGAATTGCCTATTATTTTGAAAGTGCTACTTCATTTCCTTTGTGATTTCTAGTAGTACATATCAATTGGTATCAGAGCAGACATCTTGGCACCAAAATTCTGTTGTGATTTCATTTACATCTACTTTACACCATCATTACATCATCCGTCATTCATATTAACCAGTTTTCGCTCCCAATCCAAATTACGACTTAAATTCACTCTTTAATCCATTTTTACAATAAAAAATACGTGTTTTTCTGTCAAGAAAAACAGTTAGTTACAGTTCTTGATTAGTTAGTTACAACTCTGTTTTGAGTTCTTGAGGTTCTTGGTAAGATGTCGGTTCAAACGAGGTACAATGAGGTAATGGTTAAAAGAGGAATGCAAAACATGGTCAAATTTGGAGCTATAGATATGAAATTTGGGATAAGGTGTAAATGGGGTACGGATATTAAGGGTTGGTTAGACGAGTGTGAACGACTCTTTCGAGTTAATAATGTGCCTGACGAACACAAGGTATCTCTTATCTCTAAACAACTTTTTGATATTCCTTTGATATGGCATGAGAAATTTGTAAGTATAATGGGTGAAAATGTGACTTGGATGATTTACAAAGATGCAATTTTGAGAAGATTTGATACTGTTCAGAAAACGCAATCTCCTTGTAATAGTACTAAGAATTCATGGTTTATTTGGTATAATGATGATGACGAAGATTTTGTGGTATTTGGGGGTTATTATCAAGTAAAAGATGAAAAAGATTATAATGCACATAAGATGTTTGCTGAAATACCAATAAAAAAGAATTTCAAACAAGAAATTGTTAAAGAATCAAGTAAAATGGAGAACGATGATAGTTGTTTAATGGATGTGAGTGATTTGGTACATGGTGGTAAGATTTTTGATGAGAAGGTTCTTGAGGAAGTTTCTGAAGAATGTGATAAAGTGCAAGAATTGGAGCCTAAAGATACGAATAAAGTTGATGATGGGTACAAATGCTTTGTGGGTTCTGATAACTTGGTTGAAAAGGCTGATAAGAATATGGAAATTGATTCACCTAATCATACTTCATTCTTTTTGGTTGAAACTATCAAAGAATCAGTTGACATGGGAAATGGTTTAGTGGATGTTGTTGCGGTTGAAAGGGTTAAAGAATTGGGTGATGGGAATAATGGATTAATAATTGAGCAGTTGTTGACATCAGGTTTCAATCAACAAGCTGGTGTTGGTGATTTGGGAAAATATAAAGTTGAGTTATTAGAGAGAGTCGAAGATGCATTATTCTTAAGGTTACGCGAGTGTTTGATTTGTTTGGAAATTACTTCAATTGGTCATGAGTATGCGCAAAAGGCAACAGAAGGTGAGTATATAGTAATAATTAAACAAGTGTTTGATCCGGGTGGAAAACGAGTTTTTTATTTAGGAGGTACTTGTGATGATATGGTTTATAGTAACAGAGTTGTTCATTGGGTAGAATGGCAAATTGTGCAGTTGGTTAAGGAGAATGCACCTTCATCTGAGTCTGTTTCAGCTTTTCATTCTTCAAGCGTTTGTTTTCAGGCTAACCTTAACCACTGTGCTACATTGGAACCACGGGTACTAAAGCTTTCAAAGGTGTTTTTGGTGCTTCTGCAACCATATATAGAAGTTTTGGAATTAAATTTCAGAAGGGCAAGAAAACTAGTTACTGATTTTTCTAGAAATGATGACATTATGCCACTGTTGTCTATTTTTGCTATAACTTCTGATGGCCTGCTTGTTGATAGTGGCACGAGGTTCATTTTTGTGGTCAAAGGCATAGTGGACTAGTTAACGAGCCTAGTCATTTTGCATCTTGGAAGGAATGCTTATGATAAACAAGTAATGGAGACAAGGGTGGGTGTTCATATGGGAGATTACATTGTACAGCTTGAGGTGAAGTTTGAGGATGGTGAAGGTATGGTTAGTAAGTCGAGTTCTAGTGTTGCAAGGCCGTTTACTTGGGCACTAAACGTTGCTAAGTTTGTTATTACAAAGGAGCCTGTTACAGAAGTATTTGTGAAGTTAAAGAAAGCCGATGGATATAAATCAATTGAGAATGGCTTAAATCTCAATGAAACCTTAGAAATAATAGTGGGTTTTGATTATCTTGCGACTTTTTTGGTGGGTACTACTAAGTTGAACGTACTGATGATGTTGATCGGATCATATGGGTGCCATACTCAGTTGATGTTCTTCTCATGTGGCATGGTTCTAGGAATATATAAAGGGCGTAAAAGCTTTAAGTTCAACATAAATCTAAACTCCAATACTGAACCTGCACAGAACCTGAAGTTCAACCCTGCACGTGCGCCTAAAGTTCAGCTGATGGTTAGGGTTTGATTTGAATGCTTAGATGCTTGAGGACAAGCATCATTTCAAGCGGGATGGATTATTATGTGTCTAAAATGATAAGTCAACAAAAATCAACATGAAGGGTCAAAGCAGAAAAGTCAAACATAACCCACAACCGTTTTTCCCACCCATTCACTTTTACCCATTTTCATTGTATAAATCCACTTCTTGTAATCATTTGGTAGTTAGTCAATCAATTGTAATATTCTTCTTTTGTAAACCATCATCTATCAATAACAAAACCTTGTTCATCATAATTCGTGATTTTGTTCATATTTCTTGGAATTGCCTATTATTTTGTCATTTCCTTTGTGATTTCTAGTAGTACATATCAGCTTCCTTCCATGGCAGATCCAATATGTTGGGTTTGTAATGGGGTTGTTTCTAGCGCGTTTGTTTGGTTATGTTTGGTTTGTAGTTTTGTTTTTAGTTTGCGACTATGAGTCAAAAACTTTGTAGTTTTTTTTGTTTTATATTCTATTGTTTTTTTGAAAAAAAAAATACTATTAAGAGATGATCGAAGCACCATATTAAGATAATTGTAATCATCAATAAAATAAAACTATGTTAAAAACTTAAAACTGTTACTCGGCCCACTAAAAAATCCTATTAAGAGATGATCAAAGCTCAATCATCAACCGCATTCCAAAACTATATTCCAAAAATTCAGCCCAACGTTTATTGTACCAGAATTTATAAACGAAAGTGCAACACAAAATTTGTTTTGTACTATGTTAAAAACTTAAAATTGTTACTTGGCACACTAAAAAAATCCTATTTCCATTACAACCCTTTTACACCCGGCCCACAACCATTAATAAATTAAACCTAATCACCACTAATCCTAATTTCACTACCTTTGCAAAAATGCAGCCATACCCCTCATTTTTCTCTCAAGTCAACAAAATCCTTTTCTTCTCTTTGACAACTCGAACACCAACGCTATGTTCTCGAGTTTTTTTTTTAAAGTAATGGAAGAGGATGGGAAGGGAAATCAAAAAAAGGGGCGTTCTTGAGTTTTTTTAAGATGAAATGGTAGGGGACAGGAAGGTGGGAGGGAGGGAAGGGATGGGCTTTTGTGTGTATTTGTAATGGGAGGTGATTTGCACACTCCCACAAATGATTGGTACACTCAAAATGTGAGTGTGTTGACATTTATACCCTTACAGGATATGAATAAGTCCAAACAATGTGAGGGTATAAATGTCAACACACTCAAAATTTGAGTGTGCCAATCACTTTTGGGAGTGTGCAAATCACTTCCCATTTGTAATCCCCCCATATTTGGGATGATCAGGTACAATTAAGAATATAGGCTTTGGTTAATTTACAATTATATCCTTGTTTCTTCATGTATCTATAAAATATGACCTGGTTGTTAGAGTTTGACAATCAAAGTACACATATTGCGGAAGCTAGGATCAAGTAATAACACGTATAAAGATTAACTAAAACATAAATAGAAAACATACCCGATGCACTTCAAATAAACCTTGATTCTTGTACAATTAGATCAATGATAAACCCCTTACCGTTTTGTTTATCGATCTCTTGATAATTACTAAAGTAAGTAATTACCTCGTTCTTGTACACACAAACTACCAACGAATAAAGGTTTGATGCAAGTAAACAAAACACTTAATTTGCTTATGAAAATTTCGATCCTAAAACCCTTATGGGAGTGAGGATCGATCGACCAAGAGAAGAAACAAGGAGAAGAAAACTTTAGGGTTTTGTGTGTGTGCACAAGAGATGTGAAACCCTAATCCTTGGCCTTGTATATATACTAGGTGATTCCTTGGAGCACAAGCAAGGGTGGATCGACCCATGGTGTGGGCTTCGACCGGCCTAGGCACCCTTGGGGTGTTTCTAGATCCTTCTTGACTCCCAAGTTACACTCTAGTCCTCGTTCTCTTATCCCTTAATAATAATTAATACTTACGTTTAATATTAATGATTATTTAGTCCCTTAAGTGTTTATAAATATATATATACGATACATTTAACATATATATATTTATTTACATTATTCTTGTTTGTAAAGTGTGCAATCCCGAGGTCTCGGGTTCGATACTAGACATTTACTAATTAATATTTATACGTAACTTTTAACAGCTCCCACTCGTATATCTATTAATAGTAAAATGACAATGGTTAGCGTCTTGCAACACTCCAATGCCCCTAGTTCGACCTGAGCTAGGTTTCCTGGAAAACCTTTAATGATTCATCATTATTATTATCCTTTCGCCTCTAATACTACATTAATAAAGATGTGAGGTTCTTTATTAAATTCTGTTTCTCGTCTCTTTATGATTGAACAAAATTACCAAAACATCTGAACGTATTCCAGATAGACTTTGGGCGTGGCCACGCAAACATTTTGTCAACCCTACGAGGGGCCCAGCAGTATTAAACTTCTGAACAAATCAGAAGGAGCGAATTCTCTCTTGACTACAAGAATAACCCATGAACTTTGCAACATTCTGAAAACAACCCTTATGACTTCCAATTACGGTAAGCGGTAGATTGCTCCACAAAATGCACTACATCCATGACACTTATCTGGTATCTCAAGTCTGAGGATAACTATTAAATATGATTCTCACAATAAATTTAAATCATATTGTTGGGATAAGTCCAATACTCAATTCATTGAATATCATGTGAAATTGGTATGACTACGCATCAATATACTTTCAAGTATATCCTAAACCAATACTCAAAATTGTCTTAGTTTAATGATATTCCCATATCATTAATCGACAACGGACTATTTAGAATAATAAATTATTCACGGATCTTAAACATGCAAATATAGGATATATTATTAATAAGACAATGAATAAATAAACATAACCAATATTTTATTTTAGTAAATATTAATAATTGTACATTACATCCTTTATCCAAATACTAATCACAAATGGGCATGAAACTATCAGCTAATTTAAGTCCTATTCCTTCAGCATGCTTGTAAAGCTTGGTGCCAGGTAAAGGCTTTGTAAATTGATCAGCTAAGTTTTCATCTGTGTGAACTTTGAGCATTTCGATTTCACCTATCTCAACTTGTTCTCTGACATAGTGGTGCTTAATCGGGAAATGTCTGGTGCCTCTCATGATTCCAGGTTCATTGGCAAATGTAATTGCGGCTGAGTTGTCACAATACATTTTTATAGGTCGCTGAATCGAAGGCATAACCCCAAGCCCTGAAACAAACTTCCTAATCCAAACAGCTTCCATTGCAGCTTCTGAAGCAGCTATATACTCACTTTCTGTAGCAGACATCGCCAGTACACTCTGCTTTTTTGCTCCTCCAATCAACAGCTCCTCCATTAATGACAAAGACATAACCCGTCTGAGACTTCGTATCATCTTTATCACCTTTCCAAGAAGCATCGCAGTAACCTGTTACATCAAGCTCTGCAGATGGAGTACCCCCATATACTAAGAACATCTCTTTAGTAGCCCTAAGGTACTTAAGAATATTCTTAACAGCAGTCCAGTGTTTTTCACCTGGGTTCTGCTGATATCGACTGGTTAAATTCTGAGCAAACGCAACATCAGGCCTTGTGCTTTTTACCGCATACATTATAGATCCCACAGCCGAAGCATAAGGGACTCTCTTCATGCGTTGCACCTCTTCGGGTGTTGAAGCACAAACTTTGTTGCTCAAGCCATGTTGCTCTTGCATCGGCAAATATCCTTTCTTGGAATTTTGCATACTGAATCTCTTCAATATTTTATCAATGTAAGCACTTTGGCTTAATCCAATTAATCGCTGAGATCTATCTCTATATATCTTGATTCCCAGAATAAATGCAGCTTCCCCTAGATCTTTCATAGAAAAACAACTTCCAAGATATTCCTTAACCTTTTGTAAACTTGGAATGTCATTCCCCATGATCAATATGTCATCGACATATAATATAAGGAAAATTACATTACTCCCACTAGCTTTGTGATATACACATGGCTCATCAAGATTTTGAGTGAATCCATACTTCTTAATTTCACTATCAAATCTTTTATTCCATTGTCGTGATGCTTGCTTTAATCCATAAATGGATCTCTTAAGCTTGCATACACGATCTGGGAATTCTGGATTTACAAACCCCTCAGGCTGCGCCATATAGATGTCTTCATCTAGGCGACCATTTAAGAAGGCGGTTTTGACATCCATTTGCCAAATCTCATAGTCATAGTAAGCGGCTATGGCTATAAGAATCCTAATTGCCCTTATGTCAGCTACAGGAGAAAAGGTCTCCTCATAGTCAACACCTAAAGTTTGAGTATAGCCTTTAGCTACCAAACGGGCCTTATAGGTGTGTACAATGCCATCCATATCAGTCTTCTTCTTGTAGAGCCATTTACTCCCAACTAGCTTGGCACCCGGAGGTAGGTCTACTTCTTCCCAGACTTCATTATCTTTCATGGATTGCATTTCCCCATTCATAGCTCCCTGCCATTTTTCCTTTTCTGGACTATTCATAGCAGCTTTATAACTTGTAGGTTCATCAAGATCCCCTATCAAGTTGTCATCACACTCCATGTTTAAACATAGACGTGTAGGAGCCTTCACAGATCTTGAAGATCTGCGAACGGGAATCACTTCAACTTCTGGTGGAGGACCTAAACTTTCAGGTTCTTCAGGAAGTTGGCTAGTGTTTTCAGAAGGTGTCACATCTTCATGATCGTCTTCCAGATCATATACTCTCCCACTGAATTCTTGAGATATGAGCTCCTTTTCTAAGAAGTCTCCATACCTTGCAACAAAAACCTTGTTTTCAGCTGGGTAATAAAAGTAGTAACCCATAGTTTCCTTAGGGTAACCTACGAAGATGCACTTTACAGATCTTTGTTGGAGTTTGTCTGCTGAGTCACGTTTAACATACGCCTCACAACCCCAGACCTTTAGATAAGACAAGTTAGGAACTTTCCCAGTCCATACTTCATATGGAGTCTTATCAACCTTCTTTGTTGGAACCATATTTAAAATGCGAACTGCAGATTCCAAGGCATAATCCCAAAACGAGTAAGGAAGAGTTGTTAGATTAAACATAGATCGTATCATATCTTGCAATGTACGATTCCTTCTTTCAGATACACCATTTTGTTGTGGAGTATATGGAGAAGTAAGGTGCTGGACAATTCCCTCCTTTGCTAAGTAATCTATAAACTCTTGACTCAGGTATTCACCACCTCTATCGGATCGAAGAGCTTTAATCTTCTTTCCTAGTTGCAACTCTACTTCTGCTTTAAACACTTTGAATGTCTCAAACACCTCATGTTTATGTTTAAGTAAATAAACATAACCATAACGGCTGTAGTCATCCGTAAATGTTAAGAAGTAGCTAGCACCTCTCCTTGACACATGTCTAAGTGGTCCACACACATCTGTGTGAATAAGACCAAGTAGATCATTCGCCCTTTCAATCCTATTTTTAAAGGGTTTCTTAGTCATTTTCCCAGCAATGCAAGATTCGCATTTATCAAATGATTCATCATTGATCTTTTCTAAAAGCCCATCATGTTGCAGCTTTTTCATGCGATCTTTGCCAATGTGAGCAAGTCGACAATGCCAAAGATAAGATGAATCCAGACCTTTCTTGATTCTCTTATTGTTGATGCTATACATTGAATTATTTTTAACAAAAGCTTTATCATTATCATTCATATCAATTTCAAAGACACCATTCACAGCAATAGCATTAAAATAAAAAACACCATTTAAAGAAACCGAAATTCCATTGCTAGAAATAGTATGCTCAAAACCAAGGTTCAACAAACATGAAAATGAAATTACACCTCTAACAATTGACGGTGCATAATGACAATTATTTAAAGATAGTACTAAGCCCGAAGGCAACACTAAATCATAAACTCCTATAGCTTCAACTCCTGCATGCGCTCCGTTACCAACGTGCAAGAATTGTTGTCCATAGGCCAGCTTTCTCTCAACTCTAAACCCCTGCAAGGTATTGCAAATATGAATGCCACATCCCGTATCATATACCCATGAATTCAATTTAGGAGTAAGAGTGAATAATTCAATCATAAAGAACGCACCTGATGAACTGGGGTTACCAGCTTCATTCCCCTGCTTCTTGAGTCGCAAGTCATGAATATAGAGAGGACAATTGCGCTTCCAATGGCCCTTTTCATGACAATGGTGACATGCCTGATCCTTCTTGTTTGGTGGATTCACCTTTTTCTGCTTAGGCTGATGTTGCTTCATCTTGGGTTCAGGTTGATAGGCCATGACCTGCTTGCCTTTGTTAACCTTCCCTTTGCCTTTGTTCACATGCGATTTCTTCTGGATTCTCCCACCATGAATTGCCAACACTTGCGGGGTAGGATTCTTGACCTTGGCTGGTAGACTTTTCTCATACTCAATAAGCAATGCGAGTAATTCAGATACTGTCTTCCCCGAGCAGTGCATATTGAAGTTCTGCACAAAACCAGCAAAGTCCTTGTTAAGGGACCTGTTGATCAAGTGCACTTGCACATTGTCAGGGTAACCAAATCCAATTCTGTGAAGCTGATCAAAAGATTCCTTCATCTCAGTCACATAATCTTCAACTGGTTTACCATCACCATGCTTGCAGTTATGTAGCTTGTCCAATTCATCATACAATTCAACTGCTGGTGGTTTCTCATAAGATTGCCTAAGAACATCAAGCATATCTTTTGGGAAAAAGTACTCAAACTTCTTTTGCAATTGAGCACTCATGCTAGTGAGCATTAAACAAGCAACCTCATTAAACTTAGCATGTTCCACCCTCCATGCCGCCTTGACTGCTTCTGGTTCAGAAGCAGCAGGCTCAGCTGGGCATTCTTCGGTCAAATAGTCCATTTTACCGGTCGACCTCAAGACAATTCTAAGTGAGCGGTACCAATCATTGAAATTCTTTCCAGTCAGTTTCTCTCTCTCAAGATGACTCTTGAAAGCAGAAATCACAGATGGGGTATCGGGTTGAGCCATATCTACAGATAAAAGTTCAAACATTAGTATTTTCGATAATAAATATCTTCAAGAAAATAAAATACCCATTAGTTATATTCATATAACCACCAAAATTTTCTTGAAAACCTAGGATCTAACTTTACATAGTTCCACCACATCAGTTGATCTGCTAGTGGTGAAAGTACAAAAGATAGTAATCTGTCGAACAATAATTGGCAAACAAGATTTCCAATTCCTAGATCATTATGGGAATTACATCAAATTGATTCATCAATTTGCCTTGTAAGCATGTTTCATCCCATCTCATGCCTTAAGTTCTAGGTCTCACGCACAACTTAATTAAGTCGTCTACCTTAGAAACTGTAAAATTACAATTATGGTCTCACGCGTTAAAAGAATTTTACCTTGTTATAGTAATTTAGCCTAGGTCTCACGTTTACTAAATTAAAATTCCAAGTGTTTCTTATAGGTAGATGGCATGTAACTTAAATTATAAAGGGTATTTATTTTTGATATGTCAATCAAAATATGTACAAAGATGCATGCACTCATCTTTATAACATAAGTTTTCATAAAAACTTTTTATATCCAATTTGTGAAATTAATACACAAAGTTTTACTTGAGGTTTATGCCAAAACCCTAAGATGACTTTCTACAACATATGATTTTAAAAGTAATTCGTTTAAGACATATTCAAGATTGTGATAACCAAGGCAGACTCTAAGGCTCTTTTCTAAGCCTTCAAATCACGGTTATGAATATCATCTTAAAAGACTTAATTTTAAAAACATATTTGCACAAAACATCATTCAAGCAAAAGTTTATGGATTCAATCTCAAAATAGTAATAAAGTTTGAATTTTGCTAGTCTCGACTGGGAGCTGATTACCGTGCGAATCGGACCACGATTGTCAATAAGACCTTGCAAGATTCTTACTTTATCACTTTAGGGTTTCAAAATTATTAGTCCATATTATTTTCTTTTATGAAAATCACCCTTTTTATTGCTTACATCAAGTCAAACAATTAAGAAAACAATAAAACAAGTAATTTAAAGAAAATAAACAACTAATAATAAAACCTGAAACAATTAGCCACATGCAAACCATATTAAAAGATCCTAATAAAATCAATTCTAGGTATAATTATGCATGTAATCACCTAAGGCCTTCCCTTCTTAATGGAAGTGGAGCCACATACATTGACGAATCAATTGCGTAGGCCAAAGATAATATACACACCACATAGCATATAAATTGATTTTAATATATATGGAGTCTTCCCCAATTTTAGATCTATTTAAAACATGTGACATAAATAAACAAACAAGATCCATGACTAACATGCATGTTTCGTCACGGATTAACCTAACAATTAGCACATAGGTCACAAGTATGTCCACAAAAACCGGTTTAGACCTAGGGTTTCTATATGATTATTATATAATCAAGAAAACCACAAACCCTAATTAGGGTTTTATAGTGGAAATCGACCCCCCCCTTAAAATTAGGGTTAGGGTTACAAAAATTTTTAAAAAAAATTTAAAGAAAACCCTAGAAAAACATGTATCTAAAACAATTAAAGATCCGATTTTTATTACGTTTTAGTAATCAATTACATGTTATCCATGGCTCGTGATGCCACTGTTAGAGTTTGACAATCAAAGTACACATATTGCGGAAGCTAGGATCAAGTAATAACACGTATAAAGATTAACTAAAACATAAATAGAAAACATACCCGATGCACTTCAAATAAACCTTGATTCTTGTACAATTAGATCAATGATAAACCCCTTACCGTTTTGTTTATCGATCTCTTGATAATTACTAAAGTAAGTAATTACCTCGTTCTTGTACACACAAACTACCAACGAATAAAGGTTTGATGCAAGTAAACAAAACACTTAATTTGCTTATGAAAATTTCGATCCTAAAACCCTTATGGGAGTGAGGATCGATCGACCAAGAGAAGAAACAAGGAGAAGAAAACTTTAGGGTTTTGTGTGTGTGCACAAGAGATGTGAAACCCTAATCCTTGGCCTTGTATATATACTAGGTGATTCCTTGGAGCACAAGCAAGGGTGGATCGACCCATGGTGTGGGCTTCGACCGGCCTAGGCACCCTTGGGGTGTTTCTAGATCCTTCTTGACTCCCAAGTTACACTCTAGTCCTCGTTCTCTTATCCCTTAATAATAATTAATACTTACGTTTAATATTAATGATTATTTAGTCCCTTAAGTGTTTATAAATATATATATACGATACATTTAACATATATATATTTATTTACATTATTCTTGTTTGTAAAGTGTGCAATCCCGAGGTCTCGGGTTCGATACTAGACATTTACTAATTAATATTTATACGTAACTTTTAACACTGGTTACATACGCAATTGTTATATTTAAGATTTATAATGATGATAATGTTTTTATTCATATTTAAGCTTACTGTACAATTGAGCGTTTTTTATACATAATTAATTAGGACAAATAATGATGCATGTTCTTGTCTTTAGTCCATTGTAACCAGCTCTGCCATATTTATTTACATGTTAGTGTTTGATTGAATTCGATAGGGATATCGATTGTTTACATATGTTAATTTTGTTTGACCATCCGCAACAAAAATTGAACCATCTGATTCTATGTTGCGAATTGCCTTGTTACATGCACAACTTTGCGTGCTTTTAATACCTGATTATTACATTATCGATTTCTTCTTGTATTTTGATTTTGTTTTCATCTTTGATTGCCAACAGAACAGTTGGTCATGATCAACTTTATCTTCATGTTTTGAGGGTATCTTGGTAATTTGGGTACATTCCTTTCCTTTCCTTTCCTTTCCTTACAACTTAAAAATAAAACTCAAGAACATAAATAAAAATAACCACTTTCTTCACATTTTCATTCCTTACTTTCCCCTTCCTATCTCATCCCCTTCCATTCTTTAAAATTTAGACTTGAGAACAGAGGTAAAGGAAACCTTTAATTGTTTTCTTTCTTAACAAAATGAGCAATAAGAACATATCCTCTTTCTCGTCTTTGTTATTCGAATGAAAAAGTTGGCTTCAAGATCTTTTAAGTAAGGTCTCGGGCAGGTATTATCTTGTTGATATTTTGTTTCTTGTTTACCGAAAGAAAGAAAAGTGATAACAGATTTGTTGTTGTTTTATCTTTATAATTTTCGGATATTTAAAAGAAGGGTCACTTCTTATATAGATCAATGATGTTTGTAAAGATCTTTAAAGATCTGTTGTTGAAACAAAAAGCAACCTGAGATCTTCTTTTTACTTTCTTGTTCGAAACTGTGGTTGATGTAGATGGGATTTTTCTTGGTCGTTGTTTCGCGGCGGAGAACATTTGCTACCGCCGGAAAACATTTGCTACTGCCGGAAAATAAATTAGTTGAGGAGATGGGTTTTAGATAGTTGTGGTATGATGTTGTTTGTTTTGGTTAATAGTATAATTAGATTGTATATTGTAGTTAAGTAATTGTATATTTTGGTGAAGGGGGTAAATTAAATTGTGTATTAATTGACCACTTTAATAGTATTAATGTTGCAAGTCTGAAAATTATACCATGCTTATTTTGTTGTACACTATGCTTATTTAGTTGTAAGTCTGAAAATTGTGTTCATTAAAGTATTGTAAATTATGCTTAATTTCTTGTAAGTCTGAAAATTTTGAAGTGAGAGTCCTCCTCTAGTATAGATAATTATTAAATGGAGTTAAAAGTGAAATGTTATCAAAAGCATCGTGATTAATTCTAGCATCCAAATAACTTATATTACACTTCTTAACAATGTAGTTCTTGTAATAAAATTTTAAAATTCATGTTATCAAATTGCAACACAACAACTTATTAGCTTATAGCGTAAGTCTCTAAATATATGTGACCATTGGCTACCCTTTTTATTATTTGAAGAGCTCATGCGATTATTATCGGAACTCAAACGCACCATGGCATGTATAGAAGAAGTATTTGCATATGCATTATTGCAATCCTCGCAGTGATTGTACATGTTATGTCGATTCCACACCAATTTGATCTTTTAGTTAATGAGAGAGTAGGAAACCGGTGACTATCATATTGCACTAACCATCTTAGGTAGCATGGTTTACAAGATCGGGTTGTTCCATCATAGACCTCAATTCTCCTGTGCTAAAACTTGATTTTTCTAGTAAAATCATATGCATCAACATCTTACAACACATAGCACAAGATGATGAAAATAAATATCTACGTAAAAGAAATTCTAGAAAGAAGTAAAAACAAGAACATCATAAACAATTTAGAAAATCTAATGTTTTTTATGGTTGTCGTCTTCTAAAGGTCCATGGTTGAACGATTTCATAGAAGCAATTGATCACATACATACGATGTAGCAACAATTTGTATAATAGCAAGTACATATCTTATAAATTATGTGCTCAATTGAGATTACAATAACTCATGTTTATAGAATTATAGGTTAACATAATTTTGATGAACAAGATAACTAATTATGTTAAGAAACTACATAAATATAATAAAGATAAATATAGGGCGTGTTTGACAAGAGCTTTTTAGGAGCTGTTAGCTTTTTGTTACAAAAATAATCTCTTCTAAAATAAGTAGCTCTGTTTGGATACATCAACTTCAAGCTTTTATTGTAAACAAATAGCTCATAAATGAAAAGCTGATTCATGAAGCTTTTTAAAAATATTGGAGCCATTAAAACTTTAAATTACTGATATACCCTCTAAACATTTTTTTTACAATTATAAATATGTCTTTTTATGTCATTTTAAATCTTATAATTACATTTAACAGCTAACTTACCAAAAATTTTTATAGAAAAAAAGATACAGTTTGTAGCTCATGTTAACAGCTTTGCAGTTTACAGCTTACAGCTTACAGTATGTAGCTTACAACTAGTTTTGCCAAACATACCCATAAACCCCATACATGTTTTATTGTCTAGCTAATACTCTCTCGTAGTTTGAACGGGAGGCTTCCTGACGGACAAACTAGCACGAATGTTAAAGCCGTTTTTCTTATTTTCTTCCTTATTGTTGGTTTGCACGGAATAGATTTGTATTCAGCGACAAAGTTGTATACTGCTTGACAGTTTCCTCTTTTTTGTGACGTTTGCTATTTTTTAATGTCATGTCATGTTTTGCCTTTAGGAGTGAGTGATAATTTGGTGGTCAACTTTTGTCGTTGACAAGAACAATATCCGATGACAAAGAAGATATTATTGACGCGAAAGAAAAATTTGATCAGTTAATTGGTGGCTACTCAACATACTGTGGGTGTATTATGATGGCTAAAGTTTTACGTGATAGCCTTTATGCGTGGGATATGAATGTAAAAAAAGACTATTTAGGTAATACCAATAAATAGAAAATACTATGTTTTTTTTATTAGACTTAGGTTTAATCCCCTTGCCTACTTTCATTAATCAACCGAACATATATAGTACATAGAGTCGTGTTTTACAATATACCCTAAATGGGCTTAAGCTAATAATGATAAACATAATAAATGGGCTCAATACATATCGGTTAATACACCCCCGCAGTTTGAGCGGGAGGCCTTCGAACGTTCAAACTGGAGCGAAAATCAAGAAACAAAGCAGCAGGCAGTCCCTTAGTAAATATGTCAGCATACTGGAACCTAGACGGAACATGAAGCACACGAACCTGTCCCGAAGCAACATAATCACGCACAAAATGAATGTCGATCTCTATGTGTTTCGTACGCTGATGTTGAACAGGGTTCGTTGATAAGTATACAGCACTAACATTATCGCAATAAACAAGAGTAGCTGTAGTCAAAGGGTGATGAAGCTCACGCAGCAAATTGCGAATCCAAGCCGTTTCAGCCACCACATTAGCAACACCACGATACTCGGCCTCAGCACTGGACCGAGATAACGTCACCTGTCGTTTAGCAGACCAAGATAACAAATTGTCACCAAGAAAAACACAATAACCAGAAGTAGACCGACGAGTGACCGGACAACCTGCCCAATCCGCATCCGTGTAAGCAATAAGCTGAGCAGTAGAAGAAACATGCAGCTGAAGACCATGATCAATAGTACCCCGAATATAGCGTAAGATACGCTTCAAAGCATGAAAATGTGTATCTCGAGGATCATGCATATACAAACAGATCTGCTGAACAGCATATGAAATATCTGGACGCGTAAAGGTAAGATACTGAAGGGCACCAGCTAAGCTCCGATATAAGGTGGGATCATCAAAAGGTGTGCCATCAGGTCCAAGCTTGGACTCTGTATCAACAGGAGTGCGGCACGGATTACATTTCTGCATATGAGCTCTCTTAAGAATTTCCTCAGCAAATTTAGATTGCGATAAAAACATACCAGACGCAGTGCGGGTTGCAGAAACACCAAGAAAATAATTAAGAGAGCCAAGATCTGTCATAGCAAACTCACCATGAAGAGCAGTGATAACACGCTGTAAAAATGCAGAAGAAGAAGCTGTCAAGATAATATCATCCACATACAGTAACAAGTAGGCCATGTCAGATCCATGATGAAACACAAAAAGTGACGCATCAGTTTTGCTATGCTGAAAACCAATGCGAGTGACAAAACCTGCAAATCGCTGAAACCAAGCTCTAGGGGCTTGCTTAAGCCCATACAATGACCGCTGCAAATGACAAACATAATCCGGGTGAGCAGGATCTACAAACCCAGGTGGCTGATGCATATAGACTGTCTCTGATAAATGACCGTGAAGAAAAGCATTCTTCACATCAAGTTGATGAATAGGCCAATCACGAGATACTGCGAGACTGAGTATAGTGCGAATAGTAGCTGGTTTAACCACGAGACTAAAAGTTTCATCACAATCAATCCCCTGCTGCTGACTACGACCATTAGCAACAAGTCGCGCCTTATACCTGCTTAAAGAACCATCTGCATGAAACTTATGCCTGAAAAGCCACATAGAACGAACAATATTCACGTTAGCAGGACGGGGCACAAGCACCCAGGTTCCGTTAGTAATTAAAGCATTATATTCATCTAACATAGCTTGTTTCCACTGAGGATTACGAAGAGCATGAACATGAGAACGTGGAAGTGGAGACATAGTAGTTACATGACAATTCATACGCTCGAGAGGTTTAGAAATTCCAGCTTTAGCACGTGTGACCATGGGATGAGTGTTAATAGCAGTTTGGGTATGTGTAGTAGCTTGCGATGTAGGGGTAATGGGTTCAGTTTGCATATGTGGGTGTTGTGGGGTGTTAGGCTCAGGTGGTTGCGGGGTAGTGGGCTGAGGCGAGTGTGGGGTATTGGGCTCAGGTGTGTGTTGGATTGGATCATTCACAGGAGGTTGTGGCGGGGTAATGGGCTCAGGTGTGGTAACAGGTTTTATTGGCAATGGGATATCATCCAAAAAATCATACACGGGTGGTATGTAATTTTGGAGTGATGCAAAAGGAAAAATCTCCTCATCAAAACGAACATGTCGCGAGATAATAACTTTGTTTGATGAGAGATCAAGACATCTATAGCCACGGTGGTTGGCGGGGTAACCAAGAAACACACACGGGGTGGATCGAGGTTCAAGCTTGTGGTTGACTGTGATATAGGGGTAGCAAAGGCAACCGAAGACACGTAGAATGTCATAATCGGGTGTTTGATTATAAAGTTTGGTAAAAGGAATCTCATTTTGAATGGCTTTTGATGGAAGAATATTGAGTATATAGGATGCCATATTGAGAGCCTCCACCCAAAAAGAGGGAGGCATGTGTGCTTGAAAAAGTAAAGTGCGGATGAGATTATTAATGGTACGTAACATGCGTTCGGATTTGCCATTTTGTTGTGAGGTGTGTGGGCAAGAAAAGCGAAATTGAATACCATGAGTGCGAAAGAACTCATGAAAACGGGCATTGTCATATTCACCCCCATGATCACATTGTAAAGCTTTTATATCTACACCAAATTGTTTATTAACATAAGCATGAAAAGCAAGAAAATTATCATACAAGTCAGATTTTTTAAGCAACGGGTAAACCCAAACAAAATGCGAGAAATGATCTAAGAAGATAGCATAATATTTAATACCACTTTCACTCGGAATAGGGGAAGTCCACAAATCCGAGTGAACAATGTCAAAAATAGCAGCAACCTTTGAATCCGAAGTATGAAAAGGAAGTTTAATTTGTTTGCCTAATTGACACGCATGACACAAAGTGGACGACTTTGACTTATTACAAGAAATGAAATTACTAGACTCTAAATGACGAAGCACATCTTCACCGGGATGCCCGAGGCGCCTGTGCCACGTAGAATGACTAAACGAAAGCAAAGCAAATGGAGGATGCGTGGATGACGGTTGTGTAACCGGGTAGAGATCGCCCGTGCTATCACAACGGAGGAGAAGTCTGCCCGTCTGGTAATCCTTCACAGAAAAACCATAAGCATCAAACTCAACAGAAACGTCATTATCACGCGTAAATTTACGAACAGCAATTAAATTTTTAATAATGTGCGGTGTGACAAGTATGTGGTTAAAATGTAAAGGTTTAGTAGAAGTATACAATGAGCTATGACCAGTATGTGTAACCGGTATAGAAGCACCGTTTCCAACATACACGGATGGATAAATGCAAGAATTACTAACAGAAGTGAGGATACCTGCGTTGTCCGCCAAGTGAGAAGAAGCACCCGTGTCCATATTCCATGCTGGATCCGGATGAGTCATGGTCTGAAAGGCTTGAGGAAGCATAGTGGGTTGCGTCGAAAAAGCACCGGGAATCGAATAGCAAAAATTGCTTGGCACAAAATGAGTACCTCCTGTTTGTGGAAACTGAGTACCAAAAACACCAGGCTGCATGGTGGACTGGATCGGTTGCTGGGCTGTAATGAACTGGGCCTGTGGTGCCTGTTGTTGAGTGGATGCTAAGTGGGCTTGTGGAGCCTGCTGTACAAAAGTGGCATTGGGCTGTTGGGCTGTTGGAGTTGCTTGGGCTAATTGCAATGGATGGGGTGTGACCTGCTGTGGGGTGTTAATGTTGTGATAAAATCCCATATTGGGCTGGACAGAACCAAAGCCCGTATGATAAAACATAAAGGGATTAAAACACTGCATTCCAGTCATACCAATTTGTGATTGTGGTGCGTAAGGTACAGTGGTATTGTTTTCAACTTTTGCTTGTTGTTGTGAGCCACGATAGGGATTGTTAGAAGGCTGTGACCCACGAGTGGTAGTGGACCCTGGTGACTGAATATTGGAGCTTGTAATAGTGGGATTTGAACGTGGTCTAGAGTCATTCGACCCATGAACAAATTTACATCGCGAGCCGTAAGTACACGAGCCACGTTGAAAATTTCTGCAAAGTGCAATACTGGAAGTATTCATAGTACCAGGTTTGTTAGTGGCAACTAGCACTGTAGGCGAAGATGAGGTGATGTGAGCAGATGAGAGTGCATGAGAAAGTTGTGCCATATCACTTTCTTCCAATAAAATCATAGACCTTACTTGGTCGAATGTTGGGAGAGGCTCCTTATGTCGAATTATTCGAACCAATTCAGGGAACTTAGCACGGAGACCATTAATAGCATATGTGACAAGGCTTGAGTCACTGACCGTAGAGCCAAGATTGGCAAGACGATCGGCCTTCGACTTGACTTCTTGAAAATAATCTGTAACAGACAACGAACCAATCACCATGTTACGTATCTCGTTGTCTAGTTGGATGATGCGAGCAGCTTTGTTATCGTGAAAAAGAGCCTTAAGTCGATCCCAAACCTCATGAGCCGAGGTGGTGTCATCGATAACCATGTCAACCAACTTAGGAGAAATTGTGGAATACATCCACATGACCACGAGGGAGTCATTGGTCGCATGATACGGATCCGTTTGTGAGGTGCTAGTAGTGGCTGGTTTGTCAAGATGATGAATGACATCATAGGTCCTACAAAAGCGTTTAAACAGGTTACTCCAGGAATTATAGTTGAGTTTATCTAGATCAAGGGGTGAGGGGATACACGCCTTGATGCTAGCGATTGAATAGACTTTATCAATCGGTTGTTTTGGGGTTATATTGTCTCCTGTCATGCTGCTATGACAAGGAAGAAGCAATCAGCAGTAGCAAAGCAAACAAAAAAAGAAAGAAAGTTGGAATGCAATCTGTAATAGCAGAGCTATGGCATGCGTAAAAAATATATATATATATATTAGGGTTTAGGTGGAGGATCTTGAGGCTTTGATACCATATTAGACTTAGGTTTAATCCCCTTGCCTGCTTTCATTAATCAACCGAACATATATAGTACATAGAGTCGTGTTTTACAATATACCCTAAATGGGCTTAAGCTAATAATGATAAACATAATAAATGGGCTCAATACATATCGGTTAATATTTTTGTCCTTTACGTTAATGTGTAATCAGTGGTACATTGCATTTTTCTCACTTCAAAATTAACTTTTTTGAAAAGTTGAGAAACTTTGACATAGAGAATCTTTGCGTTTCTCTACAAAGACAACATTCAGAATAACTTACAAACTTTGTTTGATTCGTGTCTTAGAAGTTACAAATAAGCATTAATTTTTATTTGTTTAATAAAAACATATAATGTAGGTTTGTTTGTTCGTCATGTAGGATAAATTTGAATAAAGAGAGGCAAAGAGATCTGTGGCTAAACAAAGACAATGATTGTTCTTAGCTAAATTAATAATACTTCATCCAATGAAATCAATGTTGCTTGACTAGAGAACACTACAAAATTTGCCCTAATGCGGAGAAGATTTTTCCTTTTGAAGTTAAAAGTTTTAAAGATATTTATATTTAATTTAAATTATTTTTAAATCATTTATATTTAATATAAATTATTTTTTAATTAAATTTATATTTATTTTTGGCGAAGTAATTAAACGTCATGTTGCTTACTTAATTAAACCTTAAAACCATTAATTAAATTTATAACTTTGGTCAACATTTTGGTTAACCTTTTTGGCGAGGACATGTCCTCGCCAAAGGCTTGTCAGGAACTTTAGAGGGAAACAATTAATCAAAATGAAAAATTGGAGGAAAAATGAAATTAGGTCGACCTTTTGGTCAAAACATGTCATCGCCAAAGGTTTTAGTAAGAATTTTCCCCATTCAATTCCTAGTCAAAGTCTAAAATGCATTTTTTTTTGTCATTTAGTGAGTTTTGACGAGGACATGAGTGTCCTCACCAAAATCTCCGTTGCCCATTCTAGTTTTTGTTGTAGTGTAAGTTATGTTTTGTTTAATATCTTAAAACAAAATTTTGTAAAGCGCAGCATAAACTAATAGTTTTCGTTTACTCAAACAATACTTATTGGTAAAAAAGGATGATCAAAGTTACTAATTTCGTTAACTTTTAAAAAGTTTAAACACTAAAGAGAATGTGACAAGTGTTTTTTATTTATACAAAAACAGAAAAGAAAAAGAAATTGTACAAAAACCTGAAGAATTTACACAACGTATAGGATACAAAATAAACAAAAATTACTCAAGAAGATTAGAAAAGTTCTTTTGATGGAAAAATGTGTAAGCTTTTGTTTTCATCACATTTTCAATCTTCATCATTTGTATTATTAGATAAAAAGCGTCGAAAATTATATAAGAAAAATTAAGAACAAAGGTTAAGTTGAGAAACAAATAACCACTCATAATTAAAAAAACAGCCGAAGAGGAGTATATATAGTGGCGTACCTTTTTTTTTTTTTTTTTTTTTTTTTTTTTTTTTTTAATAGCAAAATAGGAGTATATATATGATGAAAAAATCAGCTACCTAGTAAGTCACTAGGAAGCCAAGAGTACAAAGGTTAATTACAAAGAGTGTTACAAGGGTTATCGAACCAATCGATCCAACTTGGGTGAGCCATTCTAAGCCTACAAGAGATCCAATTAAATGAAGAGAGCTTAATTTTGTTGAGGATCAACTCCTTAGAAGGGCGCTTCTGGTAAAAAGACATCTCGTTCCTAAATCTCCTGTTGGAATTATATAACATGACATATCATAAATATAAACAATAAAAATTAAAGACACATGCGGAAGCGTCATACAAGATCATATAACATGTAATTAATTAATCAATAATAAATAGTAAACACACATTTGTGATTCTAGCCCAAACAAGAATCAATTAAAGCAAATCTTCAACTTATGAAACCTAATAAGGGTTTATGTGTATTATAAGAATAACCCCTTACATTTTTGTTATTCAATCCAAGATATACAACCAATAGTGTGGTTATATCACGTTCTTGTACACACGTACTATTAGCGATTCGATGTGAATGCTAGTTCTTGATCACAATAGATTTACCAAACACTTTGTAATGTTCTAGGTTACTCGCAAATCCCTTTTCTTGGGGCTTCACTCGTTGACCTATGAACAAGAGAGGAAAAGAAGAAGTTTGGCCTTCTATTAAAATCAAGTGTACCAAGGGATGAATACATAGGGATGTATTTATACCCTTATGGTTGAGATCAAGTTTACAATTGTTTCCGATGTGGGATTCCATTGTTTTGGCCATAAACAAGCTCAAGAGAGGATTTCTAGAACCTTCTCTTGTCTTGTTTTATTTTCTTCGTATCCCGTTGACATTTACCGATCGTTAGTAAATTCCATTAATTACCTAACGTTCTTTAGTCGTTTATTATGAATTAAATAATTAAATATAACATTTTATATTAATTATTTAAACATCGAGTCTCATACGTAAAGTGTGCAATCCCGTGATCTCGAGTTCGATCCTAACATACGACTACTAAAATAATGTTCATAAACTAACAGCCTCATATAGTTGATAAATAACACGCCATGCATTTGTTTATGTGATCAATATGATTGTGTCATAGATCTTAGCATAACAAGTAGATGTAGAACAACAATGTCTAGTAAGAAAACGTACAAGACTCTCCTTAAAAGTATGGCTGTCTGCATTTAGAAAGTAATTATCTTTAGCTACCAAGATGTCAAAGCTTGTAACTCTCACTGAATTAAAGATCATCACAATAATTCCTTACTCAGTAATAAGTACATAATACTCCCACTGAATTTGACAACATTGTAAATGTTTCATATCCAGTGAAAGAAAATAGTGTGCATTTATCTTTCCTACACCTTTGAATGTCCATACATAACAATTACGTATGCACTAAAGAGTGTATCCTACTATGTAAATGATGGACTATCCATCAAATGCGATTAACTTGAAAAATTGGGCATGCAATTTCTTCCTTAACAGGTCTATCATCCTACAATGTATGTAGCACCTTTTAAATAGTCAAACAACTAGATGAATAAGCTAGTTTGTCTTTTACCATTTAGCGCTAATTAGTCTAGCTTCTAACTCATAAAATGTCATACATAATTTTCTGTTAACCAAATATCATATTTGTTATTAAGAATTTAATCACCGAATGAGGGTGATGAAATCTTTATGAAAAAATGTGCAATTTTCTTAACTATTAAAATTTGCTATGAGTTATATTAGAATTTAAACATATCTAATATTCCTATTATTCTTTTCATTCATGAAAAGAAATAGGATTGTGACTCACTCTTATTTTATAGAAAGTAGACTTCTTTTGCCTTTTAAGTAAATTATTCTTAATCAAACATTTATTTGAAAACAGAACGAGATCAATTTACCAAAGCCCAAAGTGCATTTAGGGTTTGAATGTTGCATTAATACATTAAAACGAATTACAAAATTCAGTTTCAGTATTTTCGATAATTAGGTCTTTAAGAAAATAGAATACCCATTGGTAAATATTCATATAAACCATAGTATTTTCTTAAAGCTAGGATCCTAATTGTCATAGTACCATTACATCAGTTGATCTGCTAGTAATGATAGTATTCAACAAGGTAATTGTCGAACAATAATTGCCAATATCATATTGCAATTCTTAGATCATTATGGGATTTACATTCACAAAACCTTTGGCAATGTAAGCATGTTTTATCCCCATCTAATGCCTTGAGTCCAAGTTCTCACTTCCTACTCAATTTAAGTCGTCTAACTTAAAAACTGCAAACCCATAATTCCATTACATCATTTGATCTGCTAGCAATGAAATTATGAAATTTACCTCTCCATTGCAAACTAGGCAAGCTCTCACATGACGTAAACTACAACTTCAAGTGTTCTTAATTAGATGGCATTCAACTTAATTTATAAGGGTATTAATTTTGATGTGCGTAATCAAAATAATGTATGAAGAAGCATGCATACAACTTCATAATATTGGTTTTTACAAAACAATTTTATTTACCAATTCACTAAGAGTAAAATAACAAAGTTTTGATTGAGGTATCAGGTTCACCAATTAAAGAATTACCAACAATTATCGTCCACTATATCGAACTTTTGCATAAGCCCTAAAGCTTAGTGTTTCGAATAATCATTATGGAATTGTGGTCAATTCACCTTTAAGATGACAATGTACATGTAATGGTTGTTCAGTAAGTCTAATTTACACACAAACGAGCGAAAAGACAGAATGTTATCTCTTTGAGGCCACAATTTAATGCGAAACCAACCTTTTACCCATCTTATAGTGTGCAAACTTTGGTCCGCCTAGTTAACCATTACGTACAAAAACATCAATCAATAAACCTTTGAGATTTTGACTCTTAAATCCAAAACATATTTCGCCATTTATTTAGTCCATATTATTTTTCTATTAAAAAATTACCCTTTTTCGTTTATAAACATGTCTCACATAAATAATAAACAAAAAACAAGTAATACATAATAAAAAATAACACAACTAAATATACTTATATACATAACATAACAATTAAATATGTATAAAACATGTAGCCACATGCAAATTTAATTCAATAATCATGTTAATAATCAAATCTAGGTGTATAATGTATTTATTCAATTAGGGCTTTCTTCTTCAAAGGAAAAAAGAGCCACATACATCGACGAATCGATTGCGTAAGCCAAAATTAAATACACACCACATAACACGTAATTGATTACTTAATATATTGGAGTTTTCCCAAATTCGACATCTATTAATAAATTTACAAGTTTCGATATAACTTAACAATTTAATTCATATATCCAATTTAAACAATTTAAATTCCAATACAATAAAAATCCATGCAAACATGCACTTTTCATGGATTATGCTTAACAATTAACATATTTCACTAAGATCGTTTACTAAAACGCATAAACAATTACATGACAATCCTAGGGTTTCTAATCATATTAAAAATCAAAACCAAAACCCTAAAAAAATAAATTGGGGAAATTGACCCAAATAAAAAAATTAGGGTTTGGCTAATCAAAACCCTAGAATCGACTAAACATGTAACTAAACAAAAGATTCAATTTTTATGCGTTGCGATAATTAATTACACATTATAACGGCTCATGATGTCACTGTTGGAATTATATAACATGACATATCATAAATATAAATCATAAACATCAAAGACACATGCGGAAGCATTATAACAAGATCATATAACATGTAATTAATTAATCAATAATAAATAGTAAACGCACCTTTGTGATTCTAGCCCGAACAAGAATCAATTAAAGCAAATCTTCAACTTATGATCCCTAATAAGGGTTTATGTGGATTATAAGAATAACCCCTTACCTTTTTGTTATTCAATCCAAGATATAACCAATAGTGTGGTTATATCACGTTCTTGTACACACGTACTACTAGCGATTCGATGTGAATGCTAGTTCTTGATCACAATAGATTTACCAAACACTTTGTAATGTTCTAGGTTACTCGCAAATCCCTTTTCTTGGGGCTTCACTCGTTGACCTATGAACAAGAGAGGAAAAGAAGAAGTTTGGCCTTCTATTGAAATCAAGTGTACCAAGGGATGAATACATAGGGATGTATTTATACCCTTATGATTGAGATCAAGTTTACAATGGTTTCCGATGTGGGATTCCATTGTTTTGGCCATAAACAAGCTCAAGAGAGGATTTCTAGAACCTTCTCTTGTCTTGTTTTATTTTCTTCGTATCCCGTTGACATTTACCGACTGTTAGTAAATTCCATTAATTACCTAACGTTCTTTAGTCGTTTATTGTGAATTAAATAATTAAATATAACATTTTATATTAATTATTTAAGCATCGAGTCTCATACGTAAAGTGTGCAATCCCGTGATCTCGAGTTTGATCCTAACATACGACTACTAAAATAATAGCCATAAACTAACATCTCCAAATACACCAAAGACGTCAAAGGGGACTATAAAATTAGCTGTTAAGGGGACGTTATCAGCTAAGTTAATAGCATCAGTTAGAGAGGAGATTGAGATGTTATGAATACTCAACCATGACCGAACCTTGGACCATATATCTTTAGCAATGCCACACGAAGTAAATATTAAATAGGTGTTCTTCCGTCTCGATATAATCATCACAAATGGGGCAAAGAATAGAGTTCAAGCCAATACCTCAACGGTCAAGGTTGGAGCGTGTTGGAAGTCTTCTATGGAGGATTCGCTAGGACGAGATGTTGATTTTGATCAGGAGGATTTTATTCCATCTTAGGGTTGCGGGTCAAGGGGGTGGATGAGATTGGTTATATGTGCCCGCATACACTTAACTGTGAAGTTCCTGTCATCAATAATTGTACATTCCAAGATATCCGAGACATTATAGATGTGAAGATCGGATAAAAGGGAGACTCAATCTTGATATTCTTGATGTTCTGATGTTGTATGTAGAGGTCTAGACCACTCCCAAGCGAATGACCTGCCCTTGGGCATTGGAAGAGTCGGATTGGCAGAAAGCTCAATGGCAGATGGACTTGTTGCTCGAGGGCCCTAGGTAAAGACACGAAGTGAATCAGGGGAATCAATATTAGCAGAGGCAGAAACATTGAAAGGTGCCCTTTCACATACTAAACACTCACTGTTTTTATCTAAACGATAGAGCCTTGGGAAAACATTGCAATGGGTGGACCACCTATCCACAATTCAAGCCAAAACTTAGTGTTAAGACCATTGCCAATCTTCCGTTTGAACAAAGAAGGGAGAGATATCCCACACGATAAAAGATCATCCTTCAACTTCATTATTTGATACCAAGGTCCTAATTTGTAAGATGAAATAGAACCTGTTGCCAGGTCTTCATGGGGACCATGGATAGAGACAATGACTTTTCTCCATAACGCATTTTCTTCTTGTAAAAAAATGCCACCACCATTTTGCTAACATCGCTTGATTAAGTACTTTAAGGCTCCCAATGTTGAGACAACCTTGAGCAAGAGGAGCAATAACTTCATCCCAAGCAATCCAAGCTATCTTACTACCCCAAAAGAAATTCCTACGGATACTTTCAAGCTTGTTTATGATAGTTGTAAGGGCCTTGTAAGTAGAAAAGTAGTAGGTACCTAAGCTACCGAGGACGGACTTGATGAGGGTTAGGCGACCCCCACAAGAAAGAGTTTTTCATTTCCACTCAAAGAGCCGTTTATTGAAGCGCTCAATCAAAGGAGACCAATTAGAACATCTTGACATATTAGCACCAATAGGTAAGCCTAAGTAAGTACAAGGGAGTTGAGATGGTTGACACCCAATTGAGTTAGCCATCGAATTGAGCTCATGAGTGTGTACTCCAATTCCAAAGAGCTTACTTTTGTTGAAGTTAACCTTAAGCCCAGATGCAAGATGGAAACATGTAAGAATTCTAGACATGTTTTTTGCATTGAGGAACGACCATTGCACAATAAAGAGTGCATCATCCGTAAATTGTATATGAGAAATGGGGACTTTATCTTTCCTAACTTCGACACCAATGAAGATATTCTTGTTTCTAGCTTCTAAAAAAGCAACATTTAAAGCTTCAACCGCTAAGATAAACAAGAAAGGGGAGAGAGAGAGTCACCTTGCCTAAGCCCTATTTCAATATTAAATTCCTTTGTTGGAGACCCGTTGATGAGGACCGAGGCATAGGCCGAGTTAAGACAAGCTTGAATCCAAGATCTCCATTTTACACCAAAGCCCATTTGAGACATAATAGTGTCCAAGAAAGACCAATTTAAAGTGTCAAACGCCTTTTCGAAGTCTACTTTGAAAAGAAGAAGCTTTTTCTTGTGTTTCTTAGTCCAAGAAATAATTTCTTTAATCAAAAGCGGTCCATCGGTAATTTGGCGACCTTTTAGAAAATCCATTTGCACTTCACCAATAATTGAAGGGATCACAATTGCAAGGTGATTTGTAAAAATTTTAGCAATGATTTTATATTGGCACCCAATTAGGCTAATTGGTCTAAAATCACCAATGGTAAGAGGGTCTTCAACTTTCGGGATAAGGGTGATGAATGAAGAGTTGCAACCTCGCGGTATGTGAGATGAAAAATGGAAATCGTTGACATAGTTAATAATGTCGCAGCTAAGAATTTCCCAATATTTCTTGATGAGCTAATATTGATACCTAATATCTTAAAGAATAGGAGATTTTATATGAACATGAGAAGTAATTTTAGTTTTGTTGTGAAGAAAAGTTTATTTTTATACTAAATAGAGGTCCCACAATCGATTTTTTTCCACTCGTATAAATCTCAACATTACCTTTCATGTTTAAATTGAACATGAAAGGATATCAATCCTATCCTAATCACACCCATTGTAAGATCATATACTTTTATACTTTAATATAAAATCTGATACCTTATTGAATGATAGAAAACTCTTAACTTTATTAATCATTAACTATTTATAGAGTACACATGACAAATAATACTAAAACTCTAATGGACTCGAAGCTCATAATTGGGTTTGGGCCTACTAATTTATTGTCTAACAAAGATAAACCCTTTTCACAACTAGGTACAACAAGGAAAGATTAAAAAACGGTCATGAGATCACCCGTAATACATCTAAGGGGTATTTATTTTTCTCTTATTCCTTATTAAAGGATATAAATGTGGGCCTAAGATACTTATTCCTCTTAATTGGGAGCCACACAAATGTCTTACTCTTCAAATTAAATGGCTAATTAAGACACTCAAAGTATAACTACTTAATTAAGTGGCTAATACTTATTCTTCTCGTCATTCTTATTTCAGTTTTACTTCTCAGTTGATCATAACTTTCCATATATAATCTAAATAAGAAAAATATCATCTATTCTTTTACCCTAGTTCTAATATCTAGGTCCCACTCGTGATTAACTACTTTTCGAGTTGATCATATCATTACCTTTTAAATCTTGTATTGCGAAATTTATTGAGCAATAGTTTTTGTGAACGTTATCAAGCCGGAGCTGAGTTATATGAGCTCGAGATCGAGTAGCTCATTAAATATCAAACCCGTTGACACCCTTGTTAGTAATGTCAACGGTATTATTTTTCCTACTGCTAGACAAACATATATATCTCAAAATGAATGTTGATTGTATACATAGTTAGACTGCGCATAACGTAAAACCCGCCTCACTCGACATTCAGTTCCAAATCAGTTTCACGTCATTCCCAATGTATTAACTAGAAGTGAGGGGGGGGGGGGGGGGGGATTAGACAATAAAATATATACATGGTTTATATTTCTCTTTATTATGTTTATTTAGTTTCTTAATTAATAGGATTAGTTATCTTGTTAATTAAGATTATGTTAGCTACAAATGTAATTTATTGTAATCTCAATTGGTTGCACAATCAATAAAATATATCTTTGCTATTTTACAGGTTAGATCCACCACTAAAAAAATTGCTATCTTCCGCTCATTACCTAAGTGCCAATGATCCAAAGGGATACGGTTTTCTAACGCTTGTCACGTGTCGCTGGTTAATGCCAAGTTGGCGCCACACGTGAGACAACAAGGCATTACATGTAGTCTTACGAAAATAAACTAATTAAATAAGAAATGTGACGCTTGATTTCTGCCTTGTTGGATTCAACTTAATTATTGTAAGTGACAAAAACAGTTACTTTCGTTGTAACACATGTGATACCATATAGCATGTCTCATTTAACAATCTAGAAACAAAAATGGTAAAACCTAAGAACAGTTGTATGTGGAGACATATCTCCATCCCTAATTTTCACATATATTTGTAAACGACGATGATTCTATCCATGCTTGTCTCACCACCTTTTGTTCACATAGTTTCGCACGACATGTATACAAAACGACCCTTCGGTTTCAACGATTTTCACCCTAACAAATTATCAAATAGCGTGGTTCTATAACTCACCCAACTCATTTCTTTCAACGATGCTTCCATCCGCTCTCGGTTTTATTGGTGAGTTTTTTTTTTTAATTTTTTATTTTTAAATGCAGCAATAAGCAATTAATGCCCTCTACTAAATTTGAGGGTGATATATAAAAACCATTTTTGATAAGCAGTTTTTGTATAGTTGCTTATATAAAATGCTTACATGTTTGGGATTACTTAAACTACTTATTTGCTTAATAAAGTAGCTGGAAATAAGATACCAAACTGGTTATTCAAAATTGCTTATATCACTTTAATACGTAATGGGCATATAGTTTTCTTTTATTTTCTGTCGGAACACTTCAAACTGCTTATCTATGTTTAATAAACGCAACGGATGGAGGTAAGAAACCTAAGCGGGTTTTTAATAAGAAATCCCAAGCACCCTCTAAATCTGTGTACTGTGCGCATTGCGTTTTGTTTATAGCAGTCCCACATACAGTAAGTTTTAACAGAACCCATGCATTTTGTCAAAGAAACTGAGTTGAAATTGAAAAGAGCTGCTTAATGAATTTGTGTGATATGAATTATTGATGTGTTTGAAGATTATTATTATTATTATTATTTATTTATTTATTTATTTTTTATTATTATTATTTTTTTAATGGTTTTGTTACTTTTTATTTGCTAGATTTGTTATTGATGACTTTGTGTACGTTGTATCTGTAACAGGTTTAGAGAGCATAGTTCATATACGTAGACTATATATATCAAGAAAGAACTGATCAACATGATGAAAGAGTCATCATGGTTAACTACTATGTTGAGGACTCCTCATAAAAACAAAGGTTTAGAGCCTGAATATCCTGTGATCGGGATCATGTCATTCGAAGCCGTTAGAATGATGTGTAAAGTAGCCAATTTGTGGCATTCTCTAAGTGATAGACAGATGTCACTACTAAAAGAAGAACTCAGAGATTCACTTGGCATCCGTATGCTTATTTCAGACGATTATTCTTATCTCATTGATCGCGCCTTTGAAGAATTCATTGAAAATTTACAAGGTGTGGCTTTTTCAGTAGCTAGGCTCGGGAAAAAATGCGTGGACCCAGTATATCATAATCTTGATCATGTTTTTGATAATCCTTTCGAGATTGATGTCAGATGGTGTGGATGGGAATATAGATTGAAGAAAATGGAGAAAAGAGTAAAAAAGATGAAGAGATTTACAGGCGTTATGTGTCAGTTACATGAAGGACTTGAAAAATTGGCTGATCTAGAGACGAGGTTAACAAAAATGCAATCCAATGGTGTGAATAAAGGGCAGTTGCAGGAGTTTCATCAGAAGGTTATTTGGCGACGTGAGGAGGTAAGTGTTCTACGTGAAATGTCTCCATGGGTTCGATCTTATGACTATATTGTCAGACTATTACTTAGATCTCTTTTTACTATAGTCGAGAGGATGAAGGTTGTTTTTGGAATAACAACCGACACTCGATCTTCTGAAGTAAAAGATATGCCTCATGGTGCTTGTTTTGTGCGCAAAAATCCCATTTCTGCCCTTGCAAGATCGTCTGTTTATCCATCTGAAAGTTCTTTTAGGAGATCCATGTTGAATTCTGGATATTCACCAAGCAGAAAACTTAGAACTTGTCACCCTGCACCTGTTCTTTGTGGGAGTTACCCATCGATCAAACCACAAAGAGGAAATGGCCCACTTGTTACAGGTTCTTTCAATTTCAACTGTATATTTCAAAATGACCTTTACGACCCCATCAAGAAAACTAATTCTGCCTTCAATTCAAAGCTAAGATTGGTACATATTCAAGAACCGACACTTGGTGATGCTGCTTTAGCTCTACGCTATGCAAATATTATCATACATATCGAGGCATTAGCTATGTCTCCCCGCTTTATGAGTTCTGATGCAAGAGGAGACTTATATGATTTGTTAACGACAAATATTAAACACTCATTAAGAGAAAAATTGTTTATCACAAAAAAAGAAGCTTCATTAGCCAATGCTCAAGATTTTCAAAGGATTCTAGATTGGTTATCACCGCTTGCTCATAATATGCTAAAATGGTATTCTGAAAGAAACTTTGAGAAGCAACCCGTGGGTTCAGGAGGAAATGTTCTTTTGGTCCAGACGCTGTACTATGCAAATCAAGCAACAAGTGAAATTGCGATCACTGAACTTCTTGTGGGACTTCATTATATCTCTAAGTGTAGTCAAGAACCATAGACATATCTTTCATAAAGTATGTTTAAGGTTTAGATAGATTAGATATTGCTTTCTGACCATGGTCTGATATATGTATATCATGGTAAGATGGTGTATACATGCTTGCTTAGTTGCTGTTTACTTTTTGCTGCCCTTCGATTTCAATAGCTATGGTTTCGTTTTCATGATGTTAAATTTTTGATGGGATAAGTCACAACCAAAAGCGCGAGTAACGTCACATGTATTTGTCCCTGTTATAAGTTTATATTTTCTTTTACAAATAATGTTCATACTATATATGGTGTTAAACTGTTAATGATTTCCTTGAAAACATAATGAGATACATTCTGAATGGAGTTTAAAAATGCAAAATCTGTATTGAAAAGTGTCAAGAAAATGCAAGATATCAAAATCTGTCAATGTTGGACTACACATATAGTTACCATATTGTAAATCAAATTACATGGACTGCGTATGTAATTTACTCTATTTAGCACCGACCTTAATTACCATATCTATACTACTATATAATGTATTTGGGACTATTCTATAATTAGAAAGGCTTAAAAATTCAGACTTTTACTTACTAATTATGGAAACAACCACCCCTAACAATCACCCCCAACAATTTATAACCACTTCAACAACCACCCCAACAATTTATAACCACCTCAACAACCACCCCCAACAATTTATAACCACCTCAACAACCACCCAACAACCACTTTCTACCACCCCACCTCCCTCCTCTTCACCCCAACAATTCGCCCCGCATCGCGCGGGCACCTTTCTAGTATACAAAGATGAAAGCGACGGCTTCACATTATCAAACTCATTCAACACAATTATGAAGACTCTCACTCTCGTAAACCATAACCAGATAACCCCCATCATCGCAAGTAAAATTTCGAAACCAAGAAAACCACGCATCATCCTGAAAGTGAAACAACTCTCGCAAATCCCTGCGGCAAGAAGAGTCACGCTGCGAATAAAACGGTCACAACCTGCCCTTACAACGTCAGTAAAATCTTGTCAAGACTCGTCAACCCTTCTACTACAAAACAAAACACTGATCTTGCTAGACGACGACGATACCCTAAATCATTCTGTATGTTATCCCACATTCGCAACACCACCTTTTGTAAGCTACGATTTCCAATGCGAGCATGAAATCCAAAACCATCTCCTGCTACCTCCAAACTGCGACTCAGCTGGTTACTTTTCGACCCTACTACCACCAAACTCCTTAAATCAAAAGACAGTGGTCCTAGACATGGATGAAACTCTCATCCATTCCACACTCTTTCGCGATACATCAATGGCGATAAAGCCTCCTGAAAACTATGATTTCCTAGTCAAGTTTGGACGAGAAGTTGCTTACGTTACAAAACGTCCGTTTGTTGATGAATTTCTACAGTATTTAAACCAAAAGAATTTCGAGGTTGTGATTTTTACAGCTGGTTCAGAAGAGTATGCTTCGCCCGTGTTGGATAGGTTGGACCCAAATGGATTTATTGTTCACAGATTGTATAGAAATTCACGAAAATTGGTCGATGGGAAGCATGTTAAGGATTTATCTAATTTAGGACGGAATTTGAAGAATGTTGTGATAGTGGACGATAGAAAGAGATCGTACATGTTGCAGCCAGAAAATGGTATTCCCATCAAGCGGTTTACTGATGATCTTCAAGATGTTGAGTTGAAGAAACTGATGGATAGCTTTTTCAAGAGTTGTGATCAATACGAAGATATAAGGGATGCTGTGAAGCATTATCGGGGCTTGAACTTAAAGCTAAGATTTAAATACTCTCATGTTTAGTGTTTTAGTCTACAAATGTATATATGATCCTTACTTTTATGTTTATAACATTCTTTTTTTTTTTTTTTTTCTTTTTTTCTTTCTCTGCAATATGTTGAATGTTGGTGCAATCTGGTCATTACTCGTATCTCTGCAATATGTTGGTGCAATCTGGTCATTACTCGTATCTCATTACTCGTATCTCTGCAATATGTTGGTGCAATCTGGTCATTACTCGTATCTCTGCAATATGTTGAATGTTCATGCACTTAATATTTTTGACGTGCTTAGAGTATGATATTCATTACTTCGTTATTGACCATGTATGACTGATTGTATCAAAACATGCTACAAGTTTACAGGGTACGGTTTAATTGTCATTGGGGTTTTTGCAGTGACGAGGAATTCACAAATTGCACCCTAATGACACAATAAAAAATAAATCCTAGTTTATGATCGCAAATCAGAATTTTTTATTCCGATTAATAGAAACTTCTAAGCAAAACAAAAAGTAATTAGATAATCTCCTTCAGAATTAATTATGAACACTGATATGGCTTCAAGGCAGGCCCCGGGTTATGGGCTATTGATGGTTCCTAACTTGTATGAAGCCTAAAATGGCAAAATGGTTATTTGGGCCTTTGCTCATTTAAGTTGCTAACTATGAATGCTCTATGTTTAATTTGTTTATGAGGAATAGAATGGCTATAATTTAACAGATACGTGTTCATCAATTGCTTCTTCTTCCTCTCAATCTCTAATTACTTTTTCAAGTGTTGCAGCGTAGTGTGTAAGAGGATAAGTAAGAAAATTTAATAGAAGGCTATCACAATACTCGTTTACCACTAATTTTTTTTAGTAAAAACTTTCTTGGTGAATGATGATACTTGACAGGCATATATAGGACTTTCTTATATATTATTTGATGAGCAAAGATCATTTGAGAACCAAACTTCTTTTACATACCAAAGGACTAATCTCCACCCTCCATCTTTATTTGATCTAATGGATGAGATTAATCTCAACAATTTAAAAAACTCACTTTCATCTTTTTTTCTTCAAATATTAATATCTTTAAAACCGTTAATCGTTAAGCGAAAAAAATTATACCGTTACGACGGGCATTTAATTATCTTTCTATAGATAGGCACTTTGACATATTTTCGACAAAATTTTTTTTTCGTTTTATTCACGTTTTTTTTCGTGCCCGAAAAAATCATATATGATATTACATATCATATACATATCATATATGATATGATATGTAATATCATATATGATATGTAATATCATATATGATTTTTTTTCAGCCACGAAAAAAAACGTGAAAAAAACGATTTTTTTTTTCTTTTTTCGAAAGTATATCAAAGTGACCGTCTATGGAAAGATAATTAAATGCCCGTCGCGATGGTGTAATTATTTTCGCTTAACGATTAACGGTTTGAAAGATATTTAAATTATAAAAAATGAGTGAAATATTAAAGTGTTTTTAATCTCAACCATTGATTTCCTTTTTAAATGGATGGTGGGGATGAGTCCTTGGTATGTGAGGAATATTTGGTTTGTAGAATAACTCGACTCTTATTTTAATTTATCGGCATGTTTATACTTTAAACAGTTTCTCCAGTTACCTTGCTCATCAACAAAAACTGAAGTGTTGGATTAAGATGATACAGAGTAATATAATGGGGGCAGTTCGGTTAATCATTTTACGCTAGTGGTGATGATTTTTATAATCTTCTCATGATCAGACATAACAAAATTAAATGAAAATACAAACGTATGATTATTATTAAGGGATTAAATTTAAAATTTTAAGACGACAGCTTCATTTATGCATGTCTCACTCCAATCAGAATACGTTTAATGTGGTCACTGCGACTTGTTCAAACACAGTATACGTACGGCAACTTCAATACTACTACTCCGTATTATCTTTCAGAATTTTTATAAATTAAAAATAATATGTATACATGATTTAGACTTGAATATATAATTATATATTCTGGGAGTATAACAACATAATAAATTTACATATAGCTAATATCAGTTCACTTTTTTTGCTATCACTTTCAAAGGTTCCAATTTCCTTACAACGATCCCCATTTTATCTTTCATGTCCAATGTCTCGGCATTCACATGGCTTTCAAGCTCCCAATCGAACTCATGTAGCAACGAGCCCAACACAAGGTGCAACACACGTTGCGCTAATGGCAGCCCAACACACATCCTTCGGCCTGCACCAAACGGTATAAGTTCAAAGTGTTGACCTTTGTAGTCGACTTTTGAACCCAAGAACCTCTCGGGCTCAAATGAATTAGGATTCTCCCAACACTCGGGGTCTCTCCCTATTGCCCACGCATTGACAAACAATTGGGTCCCTTTAGGTATATGGTATCCCATGAAGTTGGTATCTTGGCCAGCCTTTCGTGGTACCAAGAAAGGGATCGGAGCGTGTAGCCGAAGTGTTTCTTTTACGATGGCTTGTAGATATGGAAGGTTCTCAATGGAACTCTCTTCAAGTTTCTGGTCCGATCCAATGACTGAGGCAATCTCGTCTTTGGCCCGAGTCATTTTCACATGACATCGTAGTAGCTCGCTCAAGGCCCACTCAATGGTGCTACTCGTTGTCTCTGAACCAGCTAGAAATATCTCCTATAAGACCAATAAAAAGATGTTAAAAAACACAAATTTTCATTGACCAACATAAATGTAAATCTACTAATCAAGATTTCACCAACCATTCAACAAAAACTAAATAACACTAACCAGAATAAATATGGTGATATCCCTGTGAGACATCCTTTCGGGTTCATCTTTACCAGTCCCTTCATGATGATCCAGTAAAACATCCAAAAAATCCTTTCTCCTCTCGCCGAGATGTGCCACCTCCCTCCTACGATCTTCCACTCGCTCTTCTACCCACCCTGTTGCAATCTCTAACGCTTTTTCCATATCTGTATCCATTTTCTTCCTCAACCCTTGCAAATCAAACCTTTTTAACCAAGGATACAAATCCGATATATTAGGATGACCACCCCACTCCATCAACCCCAACATTGCTGTAAAAAACTCTGAAGCAAGTTTAGAATCCGGATTTGCCAAATCACGAGAAAGCATGAGGTTCCCTAGCATGTTAAATGATGCTAGGAACACAAACTTCGCGATGTGTATCCCACTCCCGACTTTAACCACAGTAGCTTCTTTTTCGATCCAACTTAACATGTTGTCAACACACTTTCTCCTAACATAAGTCGACTCACTAATCCTTTTAGCCACAAACATTTCAACTGTACAAATCTTCCTCAGTACTCGCCAGTAAATACCGTATGGAGCTAGTGCTAAGGAAGATTTGTCATACTCATGAGACTTACTAGTCTCGGTTATTGTACGATCCACAAAAGTTAAATCATGGTTCTTAAATAATTCAGTGGCGGCCTTTACATTCAAGATCGCCACTGTGTTAACAGAACCAAGTTTTAACCTAACAATAGGACCATACTCGGCTGCTAGCCCGGCCACGGTCCTATGTGGCATGGTACCAAGATTAAAAAGGTTGCCGAAAACCGGCCACCCAGGCGGAGCTGGTGGTTGTTTTTTACCACTGGCTGCTGTCTTTTTCCGATGGAAGAGAATAAGGAAACAAAGTGTGATTAGAGCAACTAGACCAAGTGTCCAATTAAACTCCATTGTCGTTATTTTTTATTCAAGGATCGGATGTTAAATGTAGTTATGTATTTATAGGATGATAGTAAAGTCTAACCATGTGCCGGCTGGTATCAAATTTATTATGGATTGAAATTTGAAAAGGTGAAAATAATACATTTAAATTTAACATGCTTTAAACTCTTCATGTTTATATAATTCATTTATAATCTTGTGATGGTTGTGTAAGTCTAAAATTTTATTATAAGCTAATTTCTTTTATCATACATGTTTTATATACATAAAGAATAATCAAACATTTTTGTAAAAGAATTCAGAAATCAAAGCATTATAATATTTGGCTCATATTGATCATATTTTGATAATATATCGAATGGTGAACTTTTTAAAGGATTAAGACTTAGTTTCATTTAGTAAACGTTAAATTAAGCTAATTATAGTACATTTTTTGTGTCATTAATAAATATTTAAGGACAAAATCTAAAACTTCATAAACAACTTACTAAAGTACCCCTAGTTTAGGGAGGTGTAAGAGTAAAGTCTCAAATACATCTTTATGATCAACCTATTTTAATACGATACATTCATGTAAGATAAATTCGCACATTTACATCCCTTCGTTAATAAAAATCAGCCACCATACATCCCTGAGGACGAACGGTACAATTATTTCTTCGTTATCTTCTAACGTGGATCTAACGTGAGGGAAAATATTTCATCGTCAGTCCTCGAGGATGTATAATATCTAACATTTATTATTATTATTATTATTATTATTATTGTTATTATTATTATTATTATTATTATTATTATTATTATTATTATTATTAAACGCGTAAACGCGTCAAGTATGAGGCTAAATGTGCGGATATTGGATATGGGTTCCTCCCATTCTCTTTCTCTTCTTTTGGGAAACTTGAGAAGGATGCAGCGACCTTACTGAAACGAATCTGAAAGTTCTCGATATTCCAAGACATTGGAGCACGTGTTGCAGCTTATATAGGATTAGCTTCGCTAGTAGTAATAATAATAATAATAATAATAATAATAATAATAAACGTTAGACATTATACCTCTCTGAGGACTAATGATACAAATATTTTTCCTCAAGTTAAAAGATAATGGAGAAATGATTGCACCATTTGTCCTCAGAGATGTATAATAGCTAAGTTTTATTTCCATTACTCTTTTTTTTTCAACGGTTTATTTTCATTACTCTAATAGAAGTTTTGTATATCTTTCATTCTTTAGGTGCTTTTGATAACTTATGTTTCCATTCTTTTACCAAATTAAATAAAAGGTTTAGTTTCTAAGATCTCATATCATTGTGTGTTTCCTTTAAAGAATTGCTAGAAGAGTACCTACGCAATATGTAGAAGGAGCTTATAGGAGGCTTCAGCAATACTAACCCTAATACATGGAAAATACACTTTTAAAGGCATAAACCTGTTGTGACTAAACTAAAAGGCAAAGCAGATATACATGTTATGTGTATAACTTAGACTTTGTCGTCTCTTACTATATATATGTGTTAAGTGTAAAATAAATCTTTTATATAATAAAACAGGAAATTTTGTATTTCAAAAAAAATTATTTCTGTGGAAAACTAGAAGGGGGTTGAATAGTTTTACGTCCTTTTTAAATTTATTACCAAAATATTTTGTAGCTTATTAAAAACTTTCGATTCGATCTCAAGTGAATTCAAGTGACAACCAATATAAGCAATTTTAATCTAATAATGAAAGTATTGAAATGTAATGAAGAAAAGATAGAGTTAGAAAGATCAAACCACAACAAGCGAATTTATAGTGGTTCGGCTACAAGGACACCTTCTTTGCCCTACTCCACTCCCCGAGTACCACACTCGAGAGTTTTCTTCACTATGTCAACAAACTCCTTATGGTGGAGAAACCTTACACACCTTGGCTTACACGAGTTAACGACACTAAGCTAAATGTCGAGTTCTAATCGTAGCTAGAACCAATCTCACAACTTCTTCACAACTTCACACCTTCTTCACACCTTCACAACTTCTTCAAGACTTCACACCTTCTTCACACCTTGTCAACTTCACACCTTCTTCTAAGCACAACTAGATCACAACTACTAAACTACTTTACAACACACCTAGTTTCTACAAACAACAAATTCACACAACACTTTTACAAAGATCTAACACTACTAAAATATGAAACTAGCTAATCACAACACTACTACAATTAGATGGATGTAGAGGAGTGTTCTTCTTCTTGCACTTGAATGGATGAAGCTTTGGATCACTTGGAAATAAAGACTTATGAATTATATGATCAAAGGATTTTAGATCTAGAAATGGAGGTTGGATCAGAAAGTTTATAGTGCAAAAAGGTGAGAAAAATATGTGAAATGATCCAATATTTATAGGGCCAGAAAATACTGTTCTGGAGCGTGCCGGTCCCCTTAATTAGGGGGCGGTCCCCTTAATGATTAAGGGGGCCGCCTAGTAAAATTAAGTGGGCCGCCCTCCTGAACGTTGGAAAAGTTTTTCTGGATAAAATTTGCCCTTTTTGGTTGGAAATTTGAAATCATATCTTTGTAGTTTAATATAACAATACCAAAAATGATTTACAAATATATATAAAATGTTAATATCATTTTATAAAAAGTTATGTCTTAAGACAAAGTTTCCTTTAATCATGTAATGCATAAGATGCTTAGTTTATGCATACCTTAAGTGATATTAGATGTAGAGGTAAATATTTGTTACCAAATACTTGTTTACGTCTTAATCTTGACTTAATTTGATTTGAGTTTTGTGATTATCAAAACATAGGTTTATTGAGAGATATTAATAATATTTTTAAACATTATTTATATCAACAATTTCCTTATTAGGTAATATTTTAATTATCATTTTATAATTTATAAATTCGTTTTATTGATATACTACACAATAGAAGATAAATACAAAAAATATAGATAAAATGCAACTAATAATATGATTAAACTTTTAAAATGATTATTTTTAATAATAAAAAACTATAATTAAAAATTATATATCAAACAAACAAAGATTGAATTATTTGGTTTTTAATAAATAAAAATGAGCTTTGATACATGGACCTAAAAAGAGACCTAATGCATAAATGATTTGTAAAATGCATAAATTGTACAATTCATTTATACATTAGGTCTCTTTTTATGTCCATGTATTAGGTCCACTTATGATTTCGGAATAAAAATATATCATTCAAAATTTAAAAAAAAAAAATAATAACCGCGTGTGTGCGAACATTATAACTAGTTATGAACTAATACGAATTTTGACAAATAATTTGTTCATCAAATAGTTGAAGACATACTAGTCTAATAAAACTGATTAATATGATGAATTAAATGAGGTCTTTAGTTGGTTGGAATGAAATTTTGGAATTAGAATCTACAATACGTTTACTCGTAAAAAAGATTAATTAACTAAAAGAGAGCCATTCGAATTATAATTAAAATTGCTTTGGAATCTTTTATGAACACATCACACCACGGTATAATTTTTCAGGATTCTAGGAAAATAGTCTTTTTGTCTTGCACTGCATTATTATTGTATTCGATTTTAATCGCAACATATGCTTAAGATAACTACAGCATATGTTAGGATAACTACGTTACGGTTACAGCAAACCGAATAAATTTTTTTTATTTTATTTCCTTCTTTATAAATACAACAATGTTTGTTTATCTTCCAAATATAGTATGTGATGTTATGTTTCACCGAATTTAAGGCGAGGATAATTTTATATATTTATTTATTTTATTTTATTTTAGAAAAAAAATAAAAAAATAAAAAAATAATAAATAAAATAAATGGTATTCAACTTGTTTATTTTTGTTGTTCTATATATATATTTATTTTGCTATTAAAACATAAAACTTTCTAATTTTGTCATTTGTATGTATTTTGTGTATGTACAATGCCCATTTTATTCTTCGATGTTAACAAGTGTAGTTAAAAACGTAAAAGTATAATAGTTACAAAATACACAGAAAAGTTAATATTTGAAAAGTTTACGTTTTAATATAAAAAACAGCTACACAAAACAACAAAAATGAATAAATATATATTTTTTATTATTATTATCCCTTCAAGGCCAAACGATTTTTAAGAATTGCAACCAACATAGACAACATTCTAAAGTGCAAAAAACAAATAAACGATATACGGTACCACGTCTATATTTAGAAATTTGGTCCATACTTCTAAACCAATATTTTACTACATACGTATTACTAGTTATAATGCCCGCGCACGCGCGCGTTTTTTAAAATTTTTTGAATCATATATTTTTATTTATTAAAAAACAAATAATTTAATCTTTGTTTTGTCTGATTTATGATGTTTAATTATAATTTTTTATTATTAAAAGATAATTATTTAAAAATTTTAATACTATTATTAATTGTATCTTATATATATTTTTTGTATTTATCTTCTACTTGTGTTAATTGTATTTTATTTATATTTTTTGTATTTATCTCCTACTTGTGTTATGGATAAATATAAAATGTTACATATGAAAATAATTTTTTTTTTAAATACAATTATTACTAAATAAAGTATGAATTGATTTTTTTGAAATAGAAAATTCCCGATAGGGGTTTTGTTTTATTATATAAAAGATTCATTATTCGATCTTGTAATGTTTTAAGATTCACATTTTATTATTTAGGACCATACTAGTATTATTTAGGACCATACTCGTATAACTTATTAGCAAGTTGATCATGCGTTATGGGGGTATCTTTTATACTACAGAACAATAAATATAAAACTAAATAAATCAAAACTTCAAAAGTAAATATCAAGCTTCTAAAATCTTGTAAAGTTTTATCAAGCTACTTTCGAAAGCAAAATACAACTTGCATTAGAGAAATAATTAGAACATTCATTTGGTTAAGAGTAGAAACAAGTAGGGTTGGATCAGTTGGAAAACCCTTTGCCTCTTAACCTAGATGTTAAGGGTTCGATCCTCACTCCCTACAAAAGGCCGGAGGTCCTTTTCAACCTTAGATAGATCCGGAAGCTTACTTTACTTTTTATTTGGTTAGAGTAGGAAGATGACATGCAAGAGCTGAGTAAATTATTAATTTCTTGTTAATTTCTGAAATTGATTTGTGTAAACGTCTCCCATAATAATACACAACACCGACCAAATCATTAATGTCTAAAGAGGTTGCTGGCGAAGCTTATACGACGTCCTCATTACTTTATTTACTACTATATTTTATTTGCAAAATACAGTAAAATTACTAGTATGCGAATTACTTCTTAACTTCAAACTTATTAGTTGGTTACATGATTCAGCATACGTGTATTTAATTACAGATTAGTAAATTACGATATCTCGAGCTAACAGTACATCTTAAAGGTGATGCTTCAATTCGTTCAGTTCTAGCCTTCTAGGGTGCGTTTGGTTTATATTTTACGTTAGATTTAAATTTGAATTTGATAATGGATTTAAATTCGATGTAGGTTAAAAAGAGAGAAAATACACTTATTTAGTAGATTTAATAATACGGTATAGTATATAAATATATTAAAAAAAATAAAACCAAGATTGTTGATACAAAAGTTGGGCTTACCTTGTTTAGACTCTTTCTCTCGTACCAATTAGAACTTTAGTGCTTGTGAAACCTGCGCACTAAGAAAGCAAACAACACCGTTAGGCTTATCGTGGGATTGTCTCCCACGATTAGACTCCGGCGTGAGAGTAAGTAATCGGTTTAGGGTTTAGTTGAAGAGTTAGGGATTGTGTAAATCGTACCTTTCAATGAGAATATGTAATTCTATATATAGGACGCAGAAACCGTGTAGGTATCTTGCTCCTTACTCTTCGCACTCGTGGTGCTTATCCGGGGTAAGGATATCTATCCCGTAAATAGAAGATCCTTATCCCTTAATTATGCGTATTGGTTGGGCTTTGGGCTTCGTGAGCCCCAGCCGTTGGTATTAATGGCCCAAGCCATTTGTCATGATAGCCTACTCGTGGTGGGTTTGAGCTTAGTAATGTCTATAATTTGGGCTCGTGGCCCAACTATAGGCTACACGTCATCATGTCCCCCCAGTCTAGTGTGCGCGGCTCGTAGCCGCGGATATAGGATACCATCTCGAAGTTCGAACTTCGAGATGGTATCCTGAGCCATGGTTGTAGGAATGAACGCCGATATAGGATACCATCTCGAAGTTCGAACCTCTGCGCTGTGCGCCGTATCCGTCGAGCGTCCTTTTGTTCCTGGGGGAGCATTCCCTTACTGATAAAATCCATGATGGGTGTCATCCATGTGAGATTTTCTTCCTCTATCACTGTGGATACTTCCATCTCAGAGATGGATTTGTTCTTCAAGGTTTCCACCAATACCTGTTTTGACAGGTGTGCAAAGCTTGTGGATGCGATTTTACTTAGCGCATCTGCTTTTTTGTTTTCTCCTCGTGGGATTTGTTTGATGGAAAACTTGTCAAAATTCTTGATCAAGGATTTGGCTTTATCGAGGTATTGGATCATGTGTTCTTCTTGGGCTACATACTCGCCTAACACGTGGTTAGCTACTAATCGTGAATCCACATTAGCTTTTAGATTACGTATACCCATTTGATTTGCTATGCGTAGTCCAGCCAGTAATGCTTCATATTCTGCCTCATTGTTTGTCGCTATGAATTCAAAGCGTAGTGCGTAAGTGTGCTCTGTTCCATCTGGGCTGGTAAGGATAAGGCCCGCGCCTGATCCTTCTGCGCACGAGGATCCATCTGTAAATAGAACACATGGTTCTTGTAATGGTACTTCAACCTTTGGTGATGGAGTATCCGCATCTGGCTTCTCGATGATAAAATCAGCCAAGATCTGTCCTTTGATCGCGGTGCGCAGCTTATAAGAGATATTATGTTCGCTCAATAACACACTCCACTTTTGAAGCCGCCCCTGATGCATCAGGTTTGGAGATAACCTGCTTGATGGGTTGGTCCGTGATTACAGCTATCGGATGCGCTTGGAAGTACCTGCGCAGCCTTTTAGCTGCAAATACTAGAGCTAGGACCAGCTTCTCCATAGCAGTGTAGTTAGTCTCTGTCTTCTTGAGGGCTTTGCTTACAAAGTATATAGGTGTTTGAACAGAGTTTCTGTCTGTCAGTAGTACCGCGCTGACTGCTCCATGGGTCGCTGAGAGATACATGATCAATTATTCCCCTTGTCGGGGTGCGACAAGTTTTGGTAGCTCTGCTAGGTTTTGTTTCAGCTGCTAGAAAGCTTCTTCCGCTTCTGGAGTCCATAAAAAATCTCCCTTCTTTGTGCACTTTGTGAGTGTTTTAAAGAGAGGAAGTGATTTGTCCGCTGATTTAGACAAGAATCGGTTCAGTCCGGCTAATTTGCCGTTTAGTGACTGGACTTCTTTTAGTGTGCGCGGTGAAGGTAGTTCGATGACCGCTCTTGTTTTGTCTGGACAAGGTTTAATACCATCGGGTTCTATTAGGTATCCAAGAAACATGCCTTCTGTTGCTCCAAAAGTGCACTTCTTAGGATTCAACTTCATGTTTATTCTTCCCAATGTTTTAAACGTCTCCTCTATGTCACGCACCAATTCCTCTTCGGTGTGGCTTTTTATGACTAGGTCATCGACATAGACCTCCAAATTGCGGCCTACTTGCTTCTCAAATGCGTTGTCCACTAACCGTTGGTATGTGGCGCCTGCATTTTTTAAACCAAAGGGCATTTTTGTGTAGCAATACACCCCTTGACTCGTGTGGAAAGCTGTTTTTTCTTCATCCTCCTTGGCCATTTGAATTTGGTGGTATCCTTTGTACGCGTCTAGGAAGCATTTGAAGGGATACCCGCACAGGGATTCTACTTTCCAGTCGATTTCTGGTAGTGGGTAGCAGTCTTGTGGACATGCTTTGTTGAGATCGGTGAAGTCCACACACATTCTCCAGCTACCATCGCTTTTCTTTACCATCACTGGGTTGGAAAGCCAATCGTGGTAATAAACCTCTCGCATGATCCCTGCGTCCACGAGCTTGTGTACTTCTTCTAGGATAGCTTTTGCGCGTTCTGGAGCTTGGCCACGTTTTTCTGTCGTATTGGAGGATATCCTTGTCGGATTTCGAGCTTATTTTCAGTGATGGCTCTTGGCACTCCGGTCATGTGTTTGGGTTCCCATGCAAAGATGTTTAGGTTCTTTTGCAATAATGCGCACACAGCTGCTTTGCCCTTGTCGGACAGTGATCCCCCAATTGATATCTCTTGGTCAGGATAATCTGGGTGAATTGCAACTTTCAGGTTTGTCACCTTGGTCGTGTGTTGTTCTGGAGCGCGCGGAACTTCATCTGCCACTATGTTGCATTCTCTTGGAGATGCGGTAGTGTTGTAGAGGGTGACAATTCCTCCTTCCACTGGGAACTTGAGCATCCCATGTGCTGTGGATGGGACTGCGCGCATAGCTGATATCCCTGGTCTCCCAATGATGCCATTGTATGATGAGGGAGACCTGATCACCATGAAGTTCATCCAAGCTGTTGTAGAATGGTATTCATTACCGATGACCACAAGTATGCGTAATTGCCCCAAGGGCCAAATTTTTTCACCTGTGAATCCAGTCAGCGACGTCGTGGCCGGAATTAACTGGTTTTGTATATCAGGTTTTAGCCTTCTGAAGCAGTGTTCATACATGATGTCCGCCGATGCCCCTCCATCGACATACATGCGGTGGATCTCGTGACCTCCTGCTTGTATCTCGATGGTGAGTGGTTCTATTATTGCGTTGTCCGCAGTGAGAGTGGGGAAAGAGATATGGTTTCCCTTGGAAAATCTTTGGCTGACTTTTTGTTTCGTATTTCGCTGCCATGATTGTATCATGTATATCGTATCGGCCTTATTTTTTGGTATCTCCTTTTTGGTCCCACTCCTTTGTCTATCTTTTCCCTCTTTGATGTTTTTAACGAGGTGTTCCATCTTTCCTTCTGTTACTAATTTGTCAATTAGCTGACGTAGTTGGACGCACTCGTTAGTAGTGTGACCCTTCTGTCCATGGTATTCGCAGTATCCTCCTCCGATGCGCTTTTCCTATGGGGTTATCATGGGTGGAGGTTTTGGAAAATTTGCTCCCTTTGTCGCGAATATTTCCTTAGGGGTTTTTGTGAGTGAGACGTACTTGTCGTTATCCCTTCCACTACTTTGGTTGCGGTAATTCCTGTTGCGGCTGCCACTTTGGTCATTGGATTGTCTCATTGACTGTTCTTGTGCTTTAAAGGTTGAGTAACCTTTTTTGCTATCTGCCGCTGCTGCTTCCCCTTGAATGAAGGATCTGGTGCGCTTTGTTAGCTCATCAAAGCTTTGGGGTACTTTATCGTTTAGCTTCCGTATCAGTTCTGGGTTATTGATCCCGTTCATGAACCTTGAGATTTTTAGTACCTCGGGACATGCCTTGACTTGCATGCATTCATCCTTGAAGCGCTCCATGTAAGCGCTTGTGGATTCCCCTTGGCGCTGTTTTACTCTGGCTAGTTCCACAGGGTTCTTTGCGCACTTCTTTCGTTGCGTGAAATTTAGGCGGAATGCTTTCCGCAGCTCTTCAAACCCATTTATGCTTCGTCGTGGAAGCTTGCTGAACCATGTTCGCGCGTTCCCCACTAAGGTAGAGTTGAACATATGGCACCACACAGGTTGTGGCCAGTTTTCGATAGCAGCCGCTGATTCGAAAATTTTTAGGTGATCATCAGGATCACCTGTGCCATCGTATGTTTTAACATTGGTGGGCATGCGCCTTTTCTTGTCGTTTGAGAAATCGCTTATGCGTCGCGTAAACGCATAAACCTTTTGGCTACGCCAAGGGAGGGAAATATCCTCGTCTTCGTCGTACCGACGCCGGTTCTTAGTTTTCCAGTGTCCCGTCTCTCTGTCCTCGTTGTCCGATGAGCTGCTTGAGGGGGAGTTGTTTCTCCTGTGGCGCTTGCGCCGTTTGTCCTCGGAGTCCGAATTTGAAGGACTTGTACTTGGGGAGTAGTGTTTCCCCAACCTATCTTGGATTCTTCTGCTTCCTGACCTTGAGGTACTAACGCTTGGTGAGCGTTGTCGTCCAAGCCTATCTTGTATCCTGCGGCTACCAAGCCTAGCATGGACACTGGTGTGCCTCGCATTGTCTTCGTAATCCTCCGAGTATTGAGAGTTGGATGCTGTACCAAGCTTATCATGGACGTTGGTGCGCCTCTCACTGTTTCTGCGCTCATGGTGGCGCGGTGGAGATTTTTCTTGGTTAAAGTTTAGCCGATTTTGCGGGTTGCGGCTTGACCTTTTCCTTGCCTCCTCTTGCATGAGACGAGTTAAAGTCTCATAATGTTGGGACACGAAATCGTTTAATGTCACTCCAGGTGCATCCTCTTCTACTGCGAGGATGTCCGTCTCCGCATGGGGTTCCCTCTCTCTATTAGGTGCTCCCGGTGGCACAGTGTTGTCCACTATGGATGCCACCTGGTGGGGAGTGGTAAAGAGGGTGCGCTGAATGTCCTCAGCGCTTGAGACTACGGTAGTAGTTCGGGTTGTTCCCAAAGGCAATTCTACCGCGGTAGGGATTGGAGTTACGCTCGACTCACGATGACCAGGCGCACTGGTTGTTCCAGAGGTCGGCTTAGGAGTTGAATCTTGATGCTTCTTCCTATGTGAATCATCCCGTGTTTTCTCCAGCTGCGGAGTCCGCTGGCCTGAGTTCTTGTTTTTCGGCATTCTGGTCTTGAGTTCTTAGTGTAGGGTCCCACGGATGACGCCACTTGTTGATACAAAAGTTGGGCTTACCTTGTTTGGACTCTTTCTCTCGTACCAATTAGAACTTTAGTGCTTGTGAAACCTGCGCACTAAGAAAGCAAACAACACCGTTAGGCTTATCGTGAGATTGTCTCCCACGTTTAGACTCCAGCGTGAGAGTAAGTAATCGGTTTAGGGTTTAGTTGAAGAGTTAGGGATTGTGTAAATCGTACCTTTCAATGAGAATATGTAATTCTATATATAGGACGCAGAAACCGTGTAGGTATCTTGCTCCTTACTCTTCGCACTCGTGGTGCTTATCCGGGGTAAGGATATCTATCCCGTAAATAGAAGATCCTTATCCCTTAATTATGCGTATTGGTTGGGCTTTTGGCTTCGTGAGCCCCAGCCGTTGGTATTAATGGCCCAAGCCATTTGTCATGATAGCCCACTCGTGATGGGTTTGGGCTTAGTAATGTCTATAATTTGGGCTCGTGGCACAACTATAGGCTATACGTCATCAAAGATATATACGTGTTAGAGAGAGAGTGACATATAATAATAAGTGTGTATCGTAGATGTTTTAATTTTTTATTTTACTTCGTGGGATCATCTTTACTATTTGGGTGCTAAACTCACGTCTATAAAGTTCGAATGGAAGCGATTTAATGGTACCTAAGATTATGTGCGCATTTTTTTAGAAAAAGAATATAATCTTTTTGATACCTCGGACAATAATGAGTTGGTTATAATATTTCTGAGCACATGATATGGCATATTTTTCAAGACTGTGGTAAAGATCCTCTTTTGTCTTGAACTATTGTACGGATTCGTATTATGTTGTGTTATTTAAAAAGGGCTTACGTACCGAAAAACCAAAAAAATAATAATATGAAAAATAAATAAATAAATAAATAATAAATAAATAAAATCTTTTATCTAATAAAACAAAACCCCTATTGGGAATTTTCCATTTCAAAAATATCAATTCATACTTTATTTAGTAATAGGGTAAATTGCAAAAATGATCCTTGACGTTTCACGAAATAGCAAATATAGGACCGAGACAAAAAGTAGCGCAAAAAGACACCAATGTTCCACATTTTTGCAAAATCGCCACCGAGAGGCCTTTTTGGCTAACTTCCGTTAGTTTTCCTCGTAAAGTGCAGTGAAATGACTAAGACACCAATATTTTACTTTAATATATAATGAAGAACATCAAGAACAAAAACCCAAAAAATCAAATCAAAAACCCAGATCCAACAATATAAGAGTGCAATAAAAATTGAGACACTCAAATCATCAAGTGAGAACTTTTCGATATTAAAAACACTGTTGTACACCCGATCAAATATCATCAACATCTTTGCATCAGGGGGTATCACAAGAGGTTATGTGGCTGGAATGCGTGAGACTGGTCGCAGCAACTTGCTACCTGTTACTAAAGAACTCCCGCCAATGGATGTCCCAAATTTCAGATATTGGCTTTGTCAGATGTGTTTTCAGAACTCTGGAACTGCAAGCTCACTACATGAGACTCTATCGGTTCCTTTTGGTGAAGGCACGTCAGGTAATTCACGTTTTAAGTGATTTTTAGTTTAATTTTCGCATCCAAGTTTTTTGCGCTCTAATAAACTTTCTTCATCCATCAGGTCTTAAACCTGTTGATAGTAAGAACGATGATGAAAGCATTCTCTCTGCGTTAGGAGCTAATCAAAGTAAATCTTCTCAAGAAATTCCTCCAAATGTTGCAGTTTCTCAAGAAGTAACTAAAGTTTGTTCCATCGACACAAATGATGGTGCAAAAGCAAATGCTGGTTCACCTGGTATGAGAGAGACCATTGACTCGAGAGCTCGTGAGGATCCACAACAAACTAGCATGGTCAAGGAGACTGTAACTAGTCCCGAGAACTAACATTTTGAAGCAGTATTGCAGGACGACAGCCATGGTGAAGCCATGCAAGCCCTTTCGCTGCACTTACAACAATCCTAAACCTAGTAGGCCAATCCAACAACCCCCCATCTTTATGCAACGCCGACGATAAAGTTCCATTCGACATATACTTATAAACCAAAAGCTTCTCATCCTCCACTACACAATACCCCAACAGAGGAGTCAAATTAGGATGTCTAAGCTGACCCAACCGATTCATCTCCAATCGAAACTGCTTCTCATGAAGCTTACACCTATTAACGGAGTGACTTGCTGGTAATAAGTTGAGTGGTGGAATAACGAAACCTGCACAATTGATCAACACAGGCATCACACTTCTCTTAGGATTAACCAAAAACAGCAACTTGCTTTTAAAATCAACTTCAGTATCTTGACATGTAGATAACGTGTTCAACGAAATGCCTCTGAGAAAATTTAATCTGTTGGTGGGTGAATTGTGAAAACTGCAGGAAATTGTTAGTGGGTTTTTGTGGGTTTGTTGAAATAATGAGATTGAGATGAAGAAAATGGTGTTTTACCTTAGTTGTTGAAGATGCTTCAGAAGTGAACGAATCGCCATGGTTGTTTGCTGTGAAGCAAGAAGGAGTAAAATCCGGGTCGGGTTAATTGTGATAGTTTTGTTTTGATCAATGTGTTGTTTTTTACTAGTCCCTGAAGTTCAATTTTTTATTCGCCTTTAAGGGCTTTAATGAATGGTGAACCGATTTAGGAATTATGTGAAGGTTTTCTTGTTATGATACCCCCTGATGCAAACGAAAACTGCTTGTGATACCCCTGATGCAAAGATGTTGATGATATTTGATCGGGTGTACAACAGTGTTTTTAATATCAAAAAGTTCTCACTTGATGATTTGAATATCTCAATTTTTATTGCACTCTTATATTGTTGGATATGGGTTTTTGATTTGATTTTTTGTTCTTGATGTTCTTCATTATATATTAAAGTAAAATATAAATTAAAAAGAAATTCAAATGGGGAAGAAGACGACGGTATATTAGTCATTTCACTGTACTTAACGAGGAAAACTAACGGAAGTTAGCCAAAAAGGTCTCTCGGTGGCGATTTTGCAAAAATGTGGCACGTTGGTGTCTTTTTTGCGCTACTTTTTGTCTCGGTCCCATTTTTGCTATTTCGTGGAACGTCAAGGACCATTTTTGCAATTTACCCTTAGTAATAATGTATTAAAAAAAATTTCTTATTAGGTAACATTTTATATTTATCCATAACAGAAGTAGAAGATAAATACAAAAAATATAGATAAGATACGTAGAAGATAAATACAAAAAATATATATAAGATACAATTAATAATAGGATTAAAAATTTTAAATAATTATCTTTAATAATAAAAAAAACTATAATTAAACATCATAAATCGAACAAAACAAAGATTAAATTATTTGTTTTTTAATAAATAAAAATATATGATTTGAAAATTTTTTAAAAAAAAACCCGCGGCGCGGGCATTATAACTAATTATATAATAAAACAAAACCAATTTTTCATTTCAAAAAAATGGATTCATACCTTATTTAGTAATAATTTTATTTAAAAAAAATAGATTATTTTCTAATTAGATAATATTTTATATTTATCCACAACACAAGTATAAGATAAATACAAAAAATATAAATAAGATACAATTAATAATAGGATTAAAATTTTTAAATAATTATCTTTAATAATAAAAAAAACTATAATTAAACATCATAAATCAAACAAAACAAAGATTAAATTATTTGTTTTTAAATAAATAAAAATATTTAATTCAAAAAATTAAAAAAAAAATAAAAAATAAAAACAAATAAAAATAAAAACTCGCGCGTGCGCGGGGATTATAACTAGTAATAATAATAATAAGTAATAAATAAAACAAAACAAAAACCTATCATATATGACCAGAACTAGGGTGGTAATTTTTTTACCGAACCTGACACAAAGATTAACATTTTTGGATCAAAGAATGTGTTTGGGTGAAAGTCGGGTCTAGCCTATTTAGTAAACGGGCCATATTCGTGTTCAATAATTGTTAAACAGGTCGACCCGTAAATTCATCAAGTAACATACCTTTAAAAATTAGAAGTATTATCTGAGTTTTATGTTGGGTTTACGTTTAAACGTCTTTAGTCATACCAAAATTCTTGGTTTGAAAATTTTCCATCCAATTTCGTTCATCACCGTGTTGTTGCATACATATTACGTTAGAACTTTTACAACTTGAATGATAAGCTATCGGCCTCTTAACCTTTGATGCATTTATATTTAAAACGGGTTATACATGTTATAAATAGGGGACATGTGTTATATATGTCCGGGTTAGGGTTAACTTTCCTGGCACAATTAATAAACGGGCCATGTTGAGATAAGGTTATATTTCTATGCCACCCCGCAAACATGAATAGGTCAACGCTAACCCGACTTGATTCCAACCCTCCCCGGCAACATTCATAGATGATTTAATTGATGATTGTTGCGTTGCCACTCCATGGCTTCTACAACATGCTTACTTTAGAACTTTTTATAGTATATTGATTTTGTGTGCTAGAGCGACCCCATGATTTAAAACCACGTCAATAGTAATTTGTTCACACTCACCATCTAACCATGGGCTTACTTCATAATTGCATTAGGTGTTTACCAAAATAACACAACCAATGCTACGCCACCACGTTAATTTAGACTTAACTCTACAACGCACTACTTTAGACCTCTACTTTTAGGTAATTTACAGCTAATATGATCGTTAAGAGATGGCTAATCATGTCAAAACTGCCGCCTATATCACTGGACAAAACACCAATTTGTGCAGAGTATCAGTTTCAACAACACTGTTGGCTTGTTGCATCTAACCACATCTGAGAGAAAGAGTAGATGAATCAGTATAAACTTCAACGTCATGGAGCACACTAACCTGATGTTGTGCAAGGCTACATCAGATTTGACCAGTCCTTCCTGTCTGATAGATGAGTGTACCAATATGTTCCCCGCATAATGCTCTTGATATATTTCCAGGCTCATGAAGATCAAATATCACAACTGAGAAAATAAGAGAGCTGGAATCAAGTTCCGACAGATCTAATATTAATGCAGCATTAATAAATGGAAGACAGCGATTAACTATGTTAAATATGCCTGTCATTAACATTGTACCGGCATCATTTCCATTGTATCGATGAGCCTATGGCATTCTTATCATCTCAACCATCGCAAGGTCAAAGCAATACCAAATCATCAACAGTTATCGTACAAGCATCTTCAGGTCAAAACATTGTTAAATCATAAACAATTCAATATATTAATGAAAAAGTACAGGCACGACAGGCAATCAACGTATGCTCAAACAGCACCAACTCATAAGAATGTAGAATATTGTGAGCTGCGATGTTCCTATCATTATTACCACGGTAAGGTAAAAAACATAGCCGAGTCGTATGTAACTCAATTGAATTAAACAAAACATAACAATTAAGACAAGCATCTTAAGGTCATAACGGCAGCATATTAATTTTACAACATTACAGGTCAATGATATTCCTTTCAAGTTTTCAGCCATCTTTAAGGCAAGACACTGCCAAATCATAACTCTTTCAATATATCGATGAATAAGAATATAAGATAAACCATAAAAGTCAAACAACTATCAAACACCAGCAAGTCATAAACAAAATAATAATAAAAATAATAATACAAGCGGCTGATATTCCTATAGCTTCAATAATCTAAGGTCAAGACAACATTAAATCATAAACAGCTCAAAATATTGACAACAAAGAAACATAATGACAGTTACGATGACAACACAAATCCACCTCTGCACCACCAATGCCGATTTGAGTGGTGTATTCCAACACGGGGGTTGCAGGAGTTGGCAATAATTAATTTTCATGATGAGCTGAAGGGTATAATTTCAAAAGGGATGCATAGTATGAAAATGTTAAACTCATGGTAACCAGTGACGGAACCAGGGGGTGTCCTGGGTGGTCCCGGGACACCCATGGATTATTGTTGCGTAGTGTTAATTTTGTTAAAAAACTTCGATTTTTCTTAAATGCACCCGGTCCCTAAAAGTTGTGTTTGCAGTATTGTTTAGTTTATGTTAAGTGCACCTGGTCGTTTTATGTCCTGATTCCGTCCTGGGTAACCACATAACCACATAGTATGAAAATGTTAAACGTCTTAATCTCTTGAAGAACATAGAAGATTCAGAACATCTTAAACCTCTTGATCTCATGCAAAAAGCTAAAATAAGATGGGCCATCGAAGGTGACGAAAACACAAAATTCTTTCATGGCATCGTGAATAACAAGTTTTCAAGATCTCGTATCAACGGTCTTTTTATTGAAGGTAACTGGATATCAGAACCCTCTACTATAATCGATCACATATTTCAGTTCATAAGAAAAAATTTGAAAACAACAATCTTCACCGTCCTTTGTTCACAAGCAATCTTTTCAAGAAACTATCTGAAACTGAAATATCCATACTTGATGCTCCTTTCTCTTTTGAAGAAATAAAAGATGTTGTTTGGGGTTGTGGTGGGAGTAAAGCACCGGGTCCGGATGGTTTTACTTTCAAGTTTATTAAAAAATATTGGGATACCATTGGCAAAGATTTTGTTGATATGTTAAAAAGATTTGAAATTGATGAGTTTATTCCTAGAGGATGCAACTCATCTTTCATTGCTCTTGTCCCTAAAATTCAAGACCCTCTTCCTGTTAGTGACTTTAGACCCATTAGCCCTATTGGTTGCCAATAGGTTATTGCTAAAGTACTTGTAAATCGACTTCTTCAAGTGGTCAACTCAGTCATTAGTGAAGTGCAATCCGCTTATATAAAAGGAAGACAAATAATAGATGGGCCTCTCATGGTAAATGAAATCATAAATTGGGCGTCTAAAAAGAATAAACGTCTCTTCCTTTTTAAAGTAGACTTTGAAAAGGCTTTCGATTCTCTTGATTGGAAATTTCTTGATCACACCATGGATCAAATGGGTTTTAGTCTCAAATGGAGGAATTGGATTGGGCCCGTTTGGTTTGTAGATGGGTTTAGGATTTGGATTTGGATTTGGATTTGGATTTGGGATTTGGATTTGTATTTGTATTTAATATATGAGAGAGAAAATATATATTTTAAAATTGTAAATAATTGTTGGGTTTTGCTAATGACAACCCTTAGGGTTGTGGTTAACAAGAGTATTTTATTACATGGTTATGAATGAATGATTATGATTGGTTGATAATTCCAAAAAACATGGGCACAATTCCGAAAAATATGGAACCACAACAAACAATTGATTGTGATTGGATGATTCAAGTTATTACAATGAATTGTAGTAACAATAAATTTGTTAACCACAGCCCTAAGGGTTGTCGTTAGCAAAACCCATAATGGTTTAATGAGTTAATATATTAATTTATTTTTAGTATTAATATTTTTAAGTTAGAGAGAGGAGAGACAAAGAGAGAAAATAGAAATAGGACCCACATATTATGAAAAGTTCAAGAAAAAACCCACCCCTTTAGTGGGGAATGGGGATTTATAGAAAGAAAAAATTTGGGACTCAATCCCAAATTTGGGGCCCACATGAGCATACCAAACAATGGATTTTACCATCATCCTCAAATCCAAATTCAAATCCCACCAACCAAACGGGCCCTAAATTCAGCATATGGTTTAGTGATTGTGAAGGCTCCCCCACGAAAGATTTCAAAATTAATAAAGGTCTTAGATAAGGTGATCCGTTATCTCCATTTCTTTTTATCATAGCGGTTGACGCACTTCATGTTTCCCTCCAAGAAGCTAAGTCTAAAAGAATTTTTGAAGGCATCAATATTGGTTCGGACAATGTTAACATCTCTCACCTACAATTTGCGGATGATGTTCTCATCATAGGTAAATGGTCACTTGAAAACGCCAAGAATCTTTGTCGAATCTTAAGATGTTTCCATTTGGCTTCCAGGTTAAAAGTTAACTTCTCTAAAAGTAAACTTTTTGGAGTGGGTGCCACCCGTGTGGAAACGAATTGGTTGGCGTCCTCCTTATATTGTCAAGCTTCAACACTCCCATGTACTATATATCTAGGACTTCCCATTGGTACAAACATGAACAAAGTGTGCAATTGGAAGCCTATCATTGATAAATTTCATAACCGACTCACCACGAAGGCTAAGACTCTATCTTATGGTGGTAGGCTCATTCTAATCAACTCGGTTCTCGGTGCTCTAGGTACTTTTTTTTTTTTTTCTCTCTTTTTAAAGCTCCAAAATCGTACTTGGAAAAACTTAGACGTATTTTCTTTTGGGGAGGCTCTTTAGAATCTAACAAATTGGCTTGGATAGCTTGGAAAAAAAGTATGTTCTCCATCAACTTCGGGTGGACTTGAAATTGGTAGTCTCCAAGCTTCAAACTTAGCTATGTTTGACTAAATGGTGGTGGCGATTTTACACGGAACCCGACTCTCTTTGGCATCATGTTATTACCTCCATATATGGCTCAAAGGGCCGTTTAGGCACTGATTTGATTTCTCCTTCACATTTCACAGACCATGGAAATCAATTATTGATTTAAGAAGTCACAACACAACAGTACCCAATCCCGCCAGGGGGAGGTGAGATGTAGACAGTCACACCCCTACCCGAAGGTAAAGGGACTGCTTCAAAAAGACCTCCGGCAAGTGCGCATGTGCAGGTGACCAACCAAAAAGGAGAAATCAAATTCAACTTATTGATTTAAGAAGTCACCTCCTCAAATTCAACTTAAATTTACATTTTGTGTTTATAAAAAAAGTTAGAGATGGAAGTTTGGGAGATGGCAGGCGACGTTAACTATGAAGGAGATTTTTCCTAGATTGTACCAACTGGAGACTTTTAAATTAGGCAAAATAAGTGATCGGTGCTCTATGGGTAGTGGTCCAGATCGATTCTCATGGGCTTGGAGGAGGCCACTTCGCTCAGGCTTAGAAAGCTCCCAACTAGCAGCTTTATTGGATCACCTTCAACATCTTTGCATCACCAATCCGGACACATGGGAATTCAAACTTGACAATTCGAGCTTTTTCTTTGTTTCGTCTCTTAGAAGATGCATTGACAAAGCCATCTTGGTTCCATTCGGCAACAAAATTAGATGGAATAACTCAATTCCTATCAAGATCAACATTCACAATTGGAGGTTACTTAATGAAAGGTTGCCTACTAGAATGATTCTGGATCTTTGCAGTATTGACTTAAACTTGACTCATGTCCAGTTTGTGATGATGCTTTAGAGACGGCTCAACATCTTTTCATTGATTGCACGGTTGCTCGAAATCTATGGGTTATGATTCAAAACTGGTGGAACCTTGCTGATTACCCGAAAGACTTGCAAAGTTTAATCTTTTGGAGTGACTCGACTTCTCTTCCTTAATGGCTGAAGTCATGTTTTGATGCAATCATTCAGTCAACAACTTGGACTATTTGGCGTTATCGGAATAGACTTTGTTTCGACATTTCCCCTCCGCGGAAAGACACTCTTGGGGATGAAATCAAAACTTTGTCTTACTCTTGGATTAGTCATAGGAAAAAGGATTTTCATCCAAATTGGAATGTTTGGATCCTTGATCCAATAAATGCTTGTAATAGTCTATTGTAACATTTCAAATTTCTAGCTTCTAGAGTATATAATTCCGCCGTTCCCAAAAAATAAATAAATAAATAAATAAATACTAGTTACACAAAAAATTACATGTGAAGAAAGAAGAAGAAAGAAAGAACACCAACCGGGAATCTCATTCTCTTCACAGAATGTGGCAGCCGTCATGTCGAATAGAGACACGCCTCTAGAAGCAAACTCCCTAAAGGAAATGTGCTCATATGTAGCACCGCTGATAGAGTCACCTTCGTACATATCAAGCAAATTAGTACCTTTGATAACCGCATCAGCATTTACTGCAGGAAAACAACATAACATTGTAAAATATATAAAACAATTTCTTGAAGTCATTATAACAAACAGAAGTGTCCATCTTGACCCACATAATTATGAATCGGTTGATTCAGGTTATGTTTTATCCATAACATGTCAAACGGGTAAGAAATATAATATCGTAAAAGGAAATGGGTCTCAAACGGGTCAAATAAGTCGAAAATCCTGTAAAGAATATTTTATTGATGAATAAAATCTCCTAAATCATAATATTAAGAAATAAATTAACTAACTATTCAGATAATTAGCTTTGAAGGCATATTTGACAAGCTAACTAGTTATAAAAGTTCCAAATTTTGGAGAAATAGTGTTTCAGACATTAGGTCAACCCAATCAGACCCAGCCCGCTTCAACCAAGAATTACCGATTTTAACCCGTTACCCAACCTGCCCAAACCACTCTCACCTATCATGAGTCATGACAGACAGAAAATATCACCGGAACATACGTTCTGAGGCTCTAAGAGCAGCAGCTGTGTCGGTAGAAAATAGCGGATTTCCTGTGCCAGAACCAGTGCCACCAAATATTACAACTCTCCCTTTTTCTAGGTGTCGGATTGCTCGTTGCCTGTTGTAGGGTTCAGAGACTTCTGGCATACAAAAGGCAGATAGAACACGTGCCTGAACACCCAGCTTCTCAAACATTGACTTGAGTAGTATGGAATTCATCACAGTTGCCACCATACTGGTAAAAAAAAAAAAATTAGTGCATATTTGGGTTCAGAAAGATATCATGAATTCTAATTTTATATATTTCACAGGAAATCTTACAAACATCATGCTTCAATAAGCCCTTTTTCCTTCATTTATTCAGACCAAACACTTTACAATACATGCGAGATATCCGTTAATAACTAAGAAAAATGTATGCTGATTTATATTATTGTGTATATGCTTGATTTGCTATATTTCAGTTATTTTCTTAATCCCAACACAAGGCAACGGGAATTACTGGCATTGAAGTACAGCCCAACGCTTGAAGCTTTGTCCAGTGCATACAAAATGTTCAGTCTATAACCACATACGAGTAGTTTGCATCTGCAATCGTGAAGTGGGACATGAGTGATATGCCTAAGAGATCCTACTGATCATTCCTGGTATTATGCAACGCAAAATCAATTACCATGCCGCAAGTTCCTATATATTTAAAAGGCATTAGTAGGAAAAAGAAACAAAAACATTACCCAATCTGATAAGAAGTACTTCTATCCAGATTAGTAGCTTCTTCCCATGTGTCCCCATAGAACATATTGCGACCACCAACTATAATTGCCACCTGAATGATGATTAAGCATTGCAGGTCAGATAAAAAAGTACACATGTTGACTGAATGGCAATCATCTGACATAAAAGAATACCTCAATGCCATTATGGCAAGCTATTGATACTTCTCTAGCAATCAGCATAGCAACCTATAGAGTTAAAGAAACCAATTATGAATTTACGATGTTAGGCATTGGCACACCTGCAGTACGACTAAAGATTTACCTACAAAGTCTTTTTTTAACAGTGCATACCAACCTTGTACAGTTAAATATACCTTGGGATCAATGTTTTCAGAATCAGTTCCAGCCAGAGCATCTCCACTAATTTTAAAAACAACTCTCCGCCATCTTGTATTCACTGGTTTTTGATCCATATTAGTTATTGGACCACTTGGGTTAGAAGTTGCCGTTGTATATCTGCAAAAACATACATCAGATATATTGAAGCTTATTGTTGGTATCACCACAGTTTAAACTTTATATGAAGCTAAAGCGTATCATTTTCTTTAGTTTTCTTAGAACCGCAGGCGGTGCAAACTAACAAGTTGATAACACCCACGAGATTCTATTCTGAGACCTCTTACAAAGGTTTCAAACCTTACCCAATATACCAAACAACCAGGTAATCACATCTTATTTCTCTAGTTACAGTAAAAAATTTCCCATACTCCCATCACAAGCTCCTACTGTTCTATATTTCAATGAGACAAATTCTTCACACATAAAAGATTGACCAATCTAATTAACGATTATTTTGGTAGCTTAAGAATAAAAGCTTATACATTTTCAAAAAGCTCCATTTGAGGAGTTTATGCTTATTAGCTAATAGCTTATTTCTCCCACAAAAAAGCCATAAGCTCGGTTATTCGAAAACCATTAAATTGCTTAATAACTGTTTTTTGAAACACAATAAGTAATTAAGCCTCTATAATAAACTTAACCAAACACCCCCTAAAAGAGGGATCATTCCATATGATATGATATGATATGATATCATACTACTATATAAAGCAACACAAGCTAATGTACCTGAGGCGTAAAAAAACGCCATAATCACCATTCACTGCCTATCCGAAAGGTTATAATCGCACTATGTGGTTTAATATAACACAAAAAATCATTTGCCAGCCACCAAGAAGAGAATAGCTCTACCATCTAAACTCTAAAGAAAACTTGAGTACCCAAATCTATTATAGCAACTTAAACAAATAAGGGTAAAAGCTAAAAATACTCTATGTACTATAGAGTCACATGTCATTATCCTTAACGAAGTAACAATATTGTCATTTCACATGACCAAACTTGTTTGGCAGGTGAAAAAGGGTAATTTGGTCATTTCATAATTATTTATCTTCTTTCTACTAATTCCGGCCAAACACGAAGATTCAATTCCGGCCACTCCCTGAGTCCCCGTTCTCCGGCCACCTTTCCCCACCTTGCAATTGAACATCGTCTTTTATAATATTCCCCTTGAATTACCCCATGTTCATGTCCACTGTATTTTTTGGATTGTTTTTTCGTCACTGTCATCAAGGAATGTACGTAAATTGCCAAAATAAGTGGTTTTACAGGAAGATACTTATGATGTCATGGAACTAGTTTGAGCCCAATAGTTGTCTCATTAAGTGTGACACTTATGGCAGGTTGGTAAAGCATAAAGACATTATGCTTATATCTAGCTTAGATGATCACACAAGGGGAGGCAAGAAAACGAACCATAGGCATAGTCTTACTTAATATACATTTGGGATTTAAACAGAAATATGACAGAGTTAGTTACTACAACCCCCAATTCAATGAAGAAGAAGAAAAAGGGTATTTCAGTCATTTAAACGGACTTTGTAGTTTAGTATATAATTTTTGTTTAAGAATGACTGGCTCAAGAGGTAGCAAGTCATCGAGTTATGCACAATGACAATGAATCTAATACATTGTTAAGTAGAATGAGAATTAAAATACCATAGAAAGCATAATCATATCTGACGGATAGTACAGACTACAGAGTGTTTTTAGCTTTTACCCAACAAAGAATCATTAGAACACCATAGTACCTTAACCTAAAATCAAAATCTCAAAAAACAACAAGAAACACATATAGCTCTTCGACCATCCACACACAGACTTCTCATTATCAACCACAGCCTTCAATGAGAATAAATTTCCCATCATCCACTCCTACTGTCCTAGTGTCCTAAATTTCAATCAGCCAAGGAAAGGGAGACCCGTTCTTCACTTTCTAACTCTGTCATGGATTGAAAGTTAACTAATATCTAATTAAAGACTGTTTAGGTAACATAGTACTAGAAGAGGGATCATTTCATACGACTTCATGGACCAATACAAGCTAAAGCTAATGTACGTCTAGACAAGAATAAATGCCAAATCTTCATTCTCTAACTATTCAAAAGGTTAATAAAACCTACAAGTTGGTTTCAGAACAAATGGAATACATTCTACTGAAAAAAGTACAACTCCGTTATGTAAGGAAAACTAATTGTAAGTTAATTGAATAATCATCAGATCGCTACATTTCAGTTCATGCAACTCAATATGTCAGCATCAATAATTAAAAACTCTTTCCATTCTTCAGTTCCTACCTCCTTCATGGATCAACAAGAATAGAATATCTAAATAACGACTGCTTAGGTAACATATTACTAGAAGAGGGGTCATTTCATGCTACTAAATAGAACAGCACAAGCTAGCATACATGCCGCTCAAATAAACGCTATAATCATCATTCTCTACCTATCCAAAAGGTTTTCATCGCACTAGTTAGTTTTAGGCTAACAAGAATAGAATAACTTAGTTATCTATAGCAAACTTGAGTTCCCAATGCTAGAAAGCCTAGATTTACAACTCAATGTGTATAAACATTAGACATCTAGCTTTTTGTAGCGTTTAGAATATAATGCTTTTGGCAATGAGCATTTGGCTGTTTTATTTTGTTTGAGCGCTCCATAACGAAACGCTAGTAAAAGAAGCGTTTAGCGTCATTTACACTTTACAGTTACACCTACAGCTAATAACAACTACCGCGTGTTTGTTTAAGCTTATTTTTGGGTTTATGAGCTCATCTGATTTCGACTTATGTCTCATAACCCCAACTTTCCTAGCTTCTTCTGAGACTTATGAGTTTATATAACTATATAAGCACATTATATCATAATAAACTTATATAAGCCTGAATCCCGAAATAAGCCAAGAAATTAAGGCTTATGAAACATAAGCCGAAATCGCATACGCTCATAAGTCATAACCCCTACCGTTAGTTTTGCCAAACATAGCCTAGATAACTAAATCACCGCAACCTCCTACAAAAAAACTCAACCAAAAACCATATACCTCTTCGCACGTCCACCGCCAAACTTCTCGTCACAACTCACACCTTTCACCGACACGAAATCATCACCAACAATACTCTCCATCTTCCTAAACCACGGCCAACGACTCTCGCCCTCACCCTCACCCTCACCATCACTCCCAACCCTAAACCTCTCAACTTTAAACCTCTTCTTCAAATTATCAACTTTATTCTTACACTGATCCACACTTTTCGCTCTTTCGCACATTTCGCTCACACTCGCCGCAACTTCCTCCCAATCCTTCACTCTAAAGTTACCAAATCTCAGTTTACATTTCTCTATATATGAATCTAGTAAAGTGCTTATTGCCACGTCACTCCATTCTTCACGGTTGAATGATGAGTTAGCTGTGATGAGTTTTGGCTTTTTGTTGTGTGTTGTGGTGGTGGTGTAGATGTAGGGTGATTCGCCGTCGTCGGTTTTGTCGTTTTCGGTGGCGCGTGGAGTGTACGCGCCGTCGAGGAGGTCGGTGTGAGGTGACGTCATCGGAGATGGTATCGTTGGGGTGGTAGAGTATTGGAACTGTGTTGTTGATTGTATTTGGTAGCAGGTGGATGGTATTATTAGTATTTAGATTGAGAATTGAACGAAAGGAACAAAAGGCGCCCATGGCCTAATGGATAAGGCGTCTGACTTCTAATCAGGCGATTGTGGGTTCGAGTCCCACTGGGCGTGCTTTATATTTTTTTTTGTCTATGTTACTTTTTTAATTATTATGTACTCCGTCCGTATCGTATTAATTTTCCACACATTACAATTTTGATATGTCTCTAAATAAGTTAACAATAAAATTTAGTGGGTAGATATGGTTTTTTAATAGTGAAAAGTGTCTTTTACGAGATTTTTTAAAACTTTAAAAGTAGACGATTGTTTATGAGACGAAAGTAGTATCTTTTAACAACATTTTGCATTCCAATTCCCATCTATGATAATTATTAGAAATTTTCACAATGACAAAATAAAATGGGTGTGTTTGATGTTAAGTTTGTGAAAGTTTGAATTAAAAGTGTTAGCTTTTACTTCATTTGACTTAAATTTGGAAAAAGCTTATAAAAGAGGCATGTTATAAAGCTTGGGCTTTTAAATGCTTTAATTTTGTATCTTTTCGATATTTTACAACTATAAGCTTCAGCTCCACTTATTATGTCAGATATATAAGCTCTTATTTGTTTCAGAACTCCTTCTCTAAATAATTTCGCCTATATTGCCATCGCTCTACGATGGTGTAAACAAAATATATCTACACTTAGGTGTATATACCTACAAAACGTGTACTTTGATAGAAGTAGCTCGTGTAAAAACAGAAACGGTTAAGTTTACAAGATAACAACAAATTTTTTCCAAAGCTTCGTGTTAGTACACGAACCATAAAAAATATCATTAAATGCAACGAACTTTCATAAAGTGTTCAAATGTGTGCACACTTTGATGTATTGTCGCGTTGAAAATAATGACACGTGTTAGTCTGGTATGACAACACATCAAAATATGCAAGTTAGTTGCATTTAATGATACTTTTTATAGTTAGTGTACTAAGACGAAAGTTTATAAAAGTTTATTGTTGTTTTGTGACCTAAATCCAAATAAGAACGTGAACTAAGTTGATCACGAAAAACCACACGATGCATTTTTAAAAGAACATAAAAGGATGGACAAAGTTGTTGCGACAACATGTAATATATTAAGTGGCAAAACATCTTTTAGGTCACAATAAGAGTAGAAAAAATCAACTTTCTTTTTAAGCATAAAAGTCGTAAATAATGATGTCGCAAGTAAGGATGGTAAAGAAAACAGCCTGAAATTGAGGGAAAACCCAAAATTCGAATTTTCAGGACAGGACGAGGTATGCTTATCGTGTTATGGTATAATATTACGTTAGTATTTACTTAATTAAAACACCCTAAGTTTTTTTCAATTATTTATTTTACTAAAAATAATCGCAATAAAAACATTATTTCCATTTATCGATTTATGTGCGTTTTGTTAATGAGAAATATAAAAACGTATTAAGTAAAACCTTATATATTTATATAAACTTTCACAAAGTTTAATTTACTTTCATTTAAACAAAATGTATTAATACCACTTTAACCAACTAGCTAGATCTTCCTTTTGGAGATTAATTTAAACTTGATCTTATATGGAAAAATGGATTAGCCATTTCTACAATAATTCAAGACCAAAGAGGAAGACATCAAATGTGTTTAATTTCCCACACTTTCATGTTTAATTTCATATTTTCTCCTACTTTCATGTTTAATTTCATATATACCCAAAGTACAATCATTGAGTGCATAATATATAATGTTTTTAAAGCATGTTGATGTAAATATGAAATTTCCAAATCAAATGGAAGATATGAAATTGCCCCTTGCATAAAAACCATCCATTAGCCATTTTAAAGCTTTGAGTGTTTAACAATTTAGGCAAGCAGTAAACTCTTTTATTTCAGCAATTTCCCATGCATTACTAGATATGAAATAGGCTATTCCAAACATAACATGAATGATCATTAAAAAAGGACTAAAAATTTGCATGTAAAGGACATACGGATCATTCAGATCCGACAGATCCTCAAAGGATCCGTGGATAAAAAAGGATATGTCCTAACGTGATGTAAACTCACTTCTTGCTATTTAAGCAAGCATTTTTGCATTTATTTTTCCTCATCCTTTGCAAACATCTTTCTAGCATCTCGTTACATTCTCATACACTTTCTTCTTTGATTGTTATCTTGTTTACATTCATTCAATTGATCCATTTCTTTAGCAAGGGAAGAACACACCAAGAAGAACAGCAAGTCTTTAATTTTTTTATTTTTTTTTCAACCTTGTTGTGCTATTATATTTAAAAGTTTATAAACACAATCATACACCAAACACAGAGAGTTACATTAATATTTTAGTCCTCAAAACACATATAAAGAAAGGATGGTTCTACCTAGATTAAGACTCGATATTTAGCTTTGTAGCGGTAAAAGTATAAACGACCTTGTACGGTTTTCTCCGACAAGAAGTAAGCTTGTTGACATAATAAAGTAACTCTCGAGTCGGTAACTCAGGGAGTAAAGTAAAGCGAGGAGGAGCTTCGTTGGCGAACCACCATAAATCTCTTATGTTTGGTTTGATCATTCTTTTACTTCTTGTCTTGCATTTCATTACTTATATTATCTTTGCTTGCTTGTTCATATTAAGTTTTGAAACTAAGGGTCCGTTTGATATACGGTAATCAGAATGGAGGGACGGTTTCATTCCGAATACAGTTGTTTGGTTAAAAACTTGAAGTCATAAATCTAAATATCATTTCTGGATATGAGGACTCATTTATAGATCTATCATTGGTGCCACACAATTTTTTATGTTTTGTGACTTTGTTTGTGTTATTGTTCATCATTTTTGACCAAGTGAAAACTTTGATGCCAAAATCTTTAATATTGAACCAAAGAACATAATTGGTATTGATACATTAAGGGCCCGTTTGGTTTGTATATGGGTTTAGGATTATGATTATGATTTGGATTTGAATTTTGGTTAGGATTGGAGTATTTATTAAGAGAGAGAAATTATATTATTATAATAATTTAAAATTTCTTTTTATGTCCTTTTATAATTTATGGATCAATTTAAAATTAAATTTTATTTTATTTAAACATCTACCTTGAAATAAATAGATAAATGTGTGGCTATGCAAGGAGAGAGAAGAGTCTTTGTCAGGTTGGTCCCACGTTTTTTTATAAAACCCACTGCTTGGGCAGAAATTTGAAGAAGGAAAATATGTGGTATTAATGCCAAATATCTATATTCAAAAATTAACCAAACATTGATTTTTAATAGAAGCATTAATATTTGGCATGAACACCTGATACCAAACTCACCCTAATTCATTCTTATTTCCATTCTACCTTATTATCAAAGCTATATTGATTGTGATTTGTGTTAATGAACTAAACACACCATAAGTTTTAAAAGGCCAAAACTATTCGAACCCTTGTAGTTTTTTTTTTTTTTTTTTTTTTTTTACAATTTATTTATTTTTATTACTATTTGTTTTCAAGGTTATAAATAGTGTGAGGCGTGCGCGTGACGGCATGTCCAAGTCTTACCTCTTAGAAGTAATGGTGAAGTCATACCATTTTATAAGGCGTGACTTAAAGTGACACAAAATGTGAAAATATTTATAGATTTATATATTATATTATATGTCAATATATATCAAGTTTATAAAAAGTGTTATTATATAAGGAATTAAGTCAAGAAACTATCATTTCATGTAATTTTCTTTATTTTTTTCAATTTTTTTTCATCAGAGTTAAATTCAAAAAAGATGTCACGCCTCGCGCCTTATCGAGTTTTTTCATACCTCATCTCACGCCACGTCTAGAACCGACGGATTGATTTATTATGTAACGTGGAGGTCACGCCACATGTTATAACGCGCTTACGCGCCTTTTAGGACCCTTTTCTTGTGAGATTGCAAAATGTGTGTAATACTCTTATATTCAAGTGCTTAAATATAGAATTTTGTGAGTTAGCAAATCCTTGGGTGCGTTTAGTTGGGGAGAAATTTTCCATTTTTCCAAGAAATTTTTCATAAGAAAATTAAAAACCCGAAAACACGTTTAGTCGCACTTTTTTTCAACAATTTTCGAAAAGAATGAAATTCTCATTTTCTAAATTTTAACTAAGAAATTGAAAAGCTCATTCTACCATTTTCACTTTTTTCTTTTTTATTTTTTTCCCAACTCCAAAAAAAACACATACACCATTCTAGCCCTAATCTCTCGTATCATCCTTCACCGCCGACTGTCGTCGCCACCGCCTGCCGTCGCCGCCATCGTCGCAATTTGAGGTAATCTTCTTATTATTTAAAAAAAATATATATATAACTCCAACTAAATGCGTTTTCAGAAAAATAATTCACTGCTCAAGGAATTTAAAGATGAAAAAATTAAGAGAATAAAACGGTCCGTAATATTTTTGAAAAATTACAAATGCTATGTTTCCTTAATTTATTAATGGATTCTAGAATTTTCAAATTATTACATGAATAGTCATATTGCAAATGACTTAAAAATAATTCAAAACGAGAAAGGGTGCGATTTTGGGGGAGTACTCCCACAATAACACTCCCTAGTCTTGAATGAGCCGGGTTTGAAGAAGAGCCCCAATGGGACACCTCAATGAGATCAAAATGTAATCCTCATTCTACTGTATGTTTTAAATAGTTTGTTACTACATTGTTTTACATTTTTAATTTCTTGTGAATCTGCTGAAATGTGTATTCAAAGTTAATTACCAAATTAGTACAATTACGAGCAACACTACTGGAAATATAAATTAGTATATACTTGGCTATTATTATACTTTATGTTAGATTGACCTAGTATTAGCTTGTCGATATTATAGCAAGATGCTTTGTAAATTGTTCTAATTTGCTGATTGGAGATTGTTTTTTGCCCTTTTTTGTAGTTAGTTTTTGCACACTGATTTCCATAGTTACTCGTACCATACATTGTTTGTTTCGGCTTATATAGCCGGCTTATGGCTTATTTAGTTTTGGGCTTATGCTTCATAAGCTCACCTTTTGTGGCTTATTTTGAAACTTTTCTGCTTATATAAGCTTATTATGTCATAATAAGCGTATACAAACATTAATATTTCAAAATAAGCCACAAAAAGTAAGCTTATGAAACATAAGCCCAAAACCAAATAAGCCATAAGCCGGCTTTATAAGCTGAAACAAACACCCCCGTAGGGAAGTAAAAGATATAATTGCCAAAGTAGACCATTGTACGAAATACATTGGTATCCTATAGATTCTTATATTTGTGTTGTATTCTATAAAGGCCTAGTTATGTCAAATTCCGTATGCCTGTAAGTCCGTAACTCTTGTATTTCTACTACCCTTGGACTCTCGCTCGGTAGCGGTGGTTAGAGCACCTGGCGAGTATTTCCACAAGGAAACAATGTTTGTCTCAGTAATATGTTGCAACAATTCTCTTCAACTATTCTGATCTGACTACACCTTAAACAAATTTGTCTGCATTGTAAGCACTAAAGCTCTAGGTGTTGGATAATAAGGTGGTGTATCATGTATTACTGGTGTGGATGGATTATGCAGTTCCGTGTTTGATTTATGTCTAAAGTTAGAAGTATTGCATCTGTTTTTAGTGGATCGTGTTATACACTTGTACCTGTACTTGAATGCTATCATGATGCAGTGTAATGGGTTTAAGTAGGTTTAGTATTGTGTGATGCGTTAATTGAAGAGCGTGTGTTAATCTTTGCAATGGCTATGGCCATGACGGGAATAGAAGATCGGAGATACTGGAATTGGGTTCCTACCGAAGAATCTAGGTTAGACTTGTTTAAAATGATTCTGTATTAACTGTTGTTATAACCTAATGTTCATGATGATAGTTAGGGATGGAAGTTCTGTTTTAGGGAGAATAAACAAAAAAATGGTATGAACTTGAAAAATCAGTTAATTCCTTTGAACTGAAGGCGTGCTTGTCACGATTGTTTTGTAGTACTTTATTGCAGCTTTTAGTTCATAGTTGTGCATATAGCTTTTGCTTGTGCTTCATTAACTAAAAAATGCTTTGACTATGGTAATAACACGGCATATTATTGATATTCATATGAACTCCACAATCAAATAGTATTAAACGGGTCAACTGTCAAACAGAAAATTCATGATGCCAAATTGTGTGTTGTGACATGCAATTTTCTTTATGCGGGCAATTGGCTTGGTCTATCGAATTCATCCTTAATATAGAAGTCTGTTGTGCAATGCTCTGAGGTTGTTTATGAGTACGTTGCTTGTATAATGCCCAATTAATGTGTTTTGTATCTTCGATTTTGTTAAAGACACCATTTGTATAAAGGGGTCATTCTGAGCATGCAACCATGGATCACACTTGACCTTCTGATAACATTCTATAAGTTTTTTATAACGTTTATGATGTTAACTAAGTAACATTACTTTGTCGAAGTCGAAAAAATTGCATATCATTCTATGGGTAGTTAGTTGTTATACAATTATTTCTTCGTCTTCCAGTTCTATTAATCATACGGCGATCGTGGATCAAGATCCACGGGGATCAATCTTTTACACCGATGTACTGTACTTTCCTGACCAGGTTATCATAAGAAAAGACAGCAAAATGTTTCCAAAGTGTTATAAAGAGGGAAGGTGTGTTACAACTAACATAACAGCCTCTTTCTTGCCTCCCTTAGAATCCAAGGCTAGGTTAATATGCCTTTTCTTTTTGTTCGCCTGCTGGCTTCTTTTAACAGATTCTTAATGGTTTTAGATTGCTCTGCACATGCTGAGTCTGTGTTCCTATTGTTGAATGTAATATCCTCTCAGTCTTTTGGCACATGGGTAGACATCTACTGTTTAATTCAAGAACTTATACCATCTTCTTCATGTATCCAGTGATATAAACAATTGATATATTAAATAAGATTTTGAAACCTAAATTATTAAAATACTCAGATCTTATTTTCAGTTAAGGCGATTTCAGAAGTTAGCATTTGCTTCGATTAGCATTCTACAGGTTCCTCCATTAAATGGGTAATTGGATTGAAATGACACCTCTGGTTTCCTCTAGTTTCAATGTTGCATCTTCTGGTCAGAAAGACTAAGAGTCTAAGATACATGAGATTTCACTGGTGTATATTTCCAGTATAGAGTCAGTGTGCAGTGCACTCATGCAATTTATTAATATCATGCATGAAATTACCTGCGTATGGTTTTTGTATCTGTTCTTTTCTTCGTATTCATTGTGGCTTTGTATGCTAAAATTTTTAGCCCCTCTTTATTTTTGTATTTTATTATAAGTATAAATAGCTATTTTAGACGTGAGTTACGTCCTAATCCTACTACAGAGGGGTGCAGGTTTAACATTGCAGCCTATCTGCAGCAAATATGGTGGTTCGAAGTAGACGGTTTGCCAATATTCCCTTTTCCATCTGATATATACAAACTATCATTCAGGATACACTTAGAAGATTCTCCAAAAGGGTAAGGCAACGTTTGCAATTTTCAACGCACCCATGGTTGGGACATAAAGCCAGTAAGATTTGAATTGCCCACTTTGGATGGTCAAGAAGCATCTAGTGAATATTTTCTAGACGCTTGTTCCTAAGACGAATCAAATGGAAATCATAAATGTGGTTGCTGGATAGAGTGTAAAGTAGGCGAGTTCATCGTAAGTGCATCTGATACTACCACTGAAGTCAGATTCTCAGTGAAGCGGATAGATTGCACACATTCTAAAGGAGGGATTATGTGGATAATGTATCTATTATTATCCTGAGTGATCTTAAAGTGGATAGAAGAAGAAGGATGTTGAAGTAAGTCGGATGAGGCTGTGTTGTTTGTTGTAGTTGGTAAATGCAATAGCGTTTGGCGGTTGTTATGGAAGATGCCATCTTGATCGTTTTTCCTTGAGATAGGTATGTGTCTACTATTATCCATATACAATACAGTACACATGTGTTCATAATCCGATTTTGCTTATTGTTAATGCATCTTTGGTGGTGTTCTTCTATAGCTAGGAAGTTTTTTTCAAAGCTAATGTGATTCAGCACACTACTTTGTTTGGGTTCTTTTTGTTGTATATACAAAGTTGGCAATAACTTTGTAGGACTTACATTTTTAGTCAATAACTTAGTTACAATATGACATACAGAATTTAGACCAGTAACAATGTAGCCTATTTGCAAAAAATTGCTTCTTCCTTTTGTTCTTTTTATAAGTTTCATGTTACTGTGACTCTAATTTCATGTTATCTGGTGTATACTTCTCTTTGTTGTTAGGAAACTTTATGAGGTTACAAGTTGAACCATTTACTTATGAATGGGTTGATTCAGGTTACTATTATATCTGACGGGTCAAACGGGTGAACTAATTTTTTTTAGCTAAAAACAGATGCTGGTCAACTGAGTCGAACTAGTCAAAAGTCGCCAAAAGTGTATGTTGAATGCATAAAACCTCCTAAATAAACCGATTTACTTATGAATGGGTTGATTCCAGTTATGTTTTATATCTGAATATTAGCTAAAAATGGGTCAAACAGGTGAGCCAAAAAATTTAGCTAAAAAAGGACGCTGGTCAACTGAGTCAAACGATTTGAAAGTTGCCAAGTGTGTGTGACAAATGCATAAAACCTCCTAAATCATTTTATTTGAAAATTAGATTATTATTGAAACAAGTAGCTATTGTTACAATATGTATTCCTGATTAGCCCAACTTGACTCGGCCCACCCCAAAAATTGTATGTTTTGACCCATTACCCAACCAGCCCGACTTGCCTGTTTTTTCACATTAACTCAGTTTTGTTCATTTGCTACTCATACTCATGTCACATATAATGCTAGCGGTAAACGAGTGATCCTGGTACACTGTTGTCCTTGACTTTTGTGAAGGTTGGGAGGGATGCCATACACAATCTGTCATTTGTATTTTGCAAAGACATTGTCAATGTGACTTGAACCCACAACATTGTAGTCACAAAGTAGCATTACCTTGAAAGACTTTTTTTAACAACTTAGTCACAAGAACTCTCTGTCTTGTACCAGTTACATAATAGAATTGTCTATGTGTACTTGAACCATTTACATAAGTTGAACCGTGGATGTGACAAGATGAAAGGATTGGGCTGGATGAGTAATGTGCCAAAACCTTTCTTGTAAAAACATGGCATATTAGAGCAAGTTAAAACGGGTCGGCCGGGGTGGTCCACATATATCTGAAAATTTTGATCAAAGGGTGTTATTTATGATTATGGTATTACTGTATTAAAAAGTACTTTAAATCCTTGAAGAGAAATGATTTTAGGGTGTCTGGAAGGCTAGTTTGGTTCAAATTCTTGTATCATCAAGTGAAAAAAATCTCGTTAGCCATGTGATGCATTCCAAATGACATCTCGTTTTGTCTGATGTTCTTATGTGATTTACAGGTTTTAGTGGTTAGGCAAGTTTACTAGTTTTAGTGTAAGATAGAAAGGTAGTGCCATGTTGCTATAAAGAAGAGAGCACTTATAGCTCTAGCCTGTGCTACTTTGGGCTCATTTCTGACCCCAATGTCACTCACAGAGTCACATCTTTGAGTAGAGGTGGCAAAATGGGCTGGGCGCGTTTGGGATGGGTAATGGGTCAAAAAGGTAAAAAAGATTACTTTGGTTTATGTAAATAGCTAGTGTGTCAAAGATGATAAAAAATCCTACTGTTTTAATAATAATATAGTCTTTGTTAATAAACAATATCTAGGAGCTTTAATGCATTAAAAATACAGTTTCGACGACTTTCAACCTATTCCTTCATTTGACCTATATAACCCGTTCCCTTTTTGGTTTAACTTATTTGATTTATCGTTAGAGATAAAACTTACTGAATCCGCTAACTGCATGTTATGGATCTTTATTAGTGGCGTTGCTAATGTAGAGTTAATATATAGAATGGGCCACCATGGGAATTCCATGATCAAATAGGTGTCAAGTTTATCTAATAATTTGATAACTCGATGAATATGGATTATGAAATATGGTTTGGTATGCTTAATTTGACAATTGAACTAGAGTCAAAATCGAGCGTCTTTGGGAATGACTGAGACGACTGCCTCTTGAAAGGAGACCATTTGGTAATTTTTTTTAGTTTTCCTTTATTGTCAATCATGCCGTTGACACCTTTAGTTTTGGAAATACATCATAAGATTAGCAATTATTTCACTCAAAAACATAGAATTTGTGTATCCTCTCTTTAGGATACCTCTGCTTTATGTACTAGGGGTAGTGCATCATATTCAGAACAAGTACATAAAAACCTCTTTATACCAAATCTTTAAGCCTTGTATCAGTTACTACCTTATAAGGTTTACAATCCTACCACCTAATTTTGGCAGCCCAAAAGTTATTTAGGCTAGCCGTTTCCTAGAGCTACATAAGTAACTACTTCCACTGCTTACGCTACTAGTCACAGTAGTCCATCTCTGCAAGACATTGATTTCTACATAACTTTCAGTGTCTACTTGTTTTTGGCCCTTTTCATTGGTTTCTCAGGAACATGTTTTTGTATTGGTATTACTATCATTTATGTCTTTCTGTATATCCTCTCTCTCACCCACAAACATTGAGGTGTGTGAGAGAGATGAAGAGGTTGTGGGGTTAGAATCTTAAATGAATGTAGACTATTATGGACGCAAAAACTGCAGTTCAACCTGAACTGTGAGGATGATAATATTAAAATTTTAGTACTTTTGCCTATATCATGGTGGTGGTGGTGTATAGAGTAATTAATAATGCACTGAGGTACTAGGCGTTGGTGGTCGGCGCAGGCTGCATCTTTATCATAATCATAATCATAATCATCATAATCTCTCAATTATAATGAAGTCTATTCCTCTATATTTATGAAGCTGCAGCTACTAGCAAATTAATAGCCTCACAAGGACAATGCATATGCTCCCAATGTGGCCTGCTGACAATTTATGATCAAAGCTACTTGTAACGGACCACTTATGTTTTTGTTTCTTGTGTTTTTGCTGTAGCAAAAAACTGATACAGGACTTTCATGGTATGCTCTTCTTTCCAACATTATTTAATGACTTTTTTATACCTTAGATTCATGTTCTGTCAATTGGTTGACCTTTTTCATTGGTGTTTTTAGTGGGTCATCCGCGGTTTTCTTGTACGCCACTTTTATGGAAATGACTGGCCATTACTTTCTTATAACGTGTTTCCGGTCCATGTGTTAACTAGTGTACAAATATCAAATATTGTCAATAAATATGGAATGGAATCCAAGGAAAAAGTTGCTACCTTTATGATTGAAGTTAATGTGATGAAACCTGGATGTCTATTTGAATTCTAGGTATTAATTTTGGTCAAGATCAGTAGCAGGTTGTGTACTAGGGTGCATTACTAGATTCAGCTAGCTATTAATTGCAAAATTGATGACCAACTCACACATTTATGAAATGCAAGTACAATAAAACTATGCACTTCCCTTATTGGCATCCTAATGACTTTTGTCTTATCAGAAGTTTGCAGATACTTGTAGAGTGTCAAATGATACCATAAAGTGCAAAACAAAAAAAAAAACTGTACCTTGTGAAATGAACATAGACATTGATTTATAGCCGTTTCTTCTCTCGCAAAGAGGTCAATGCTAAAAGTAGGTCATCAAGAGACACGCGATATTGGCGCGGCTCAATCAAACCATATAGTTGGGATTTGTTAACCAACTGATTGGTGAGGTTGAACCGAATCAATATCTCGTATCCAACACTATATTAGAAGAACCTGTAAAACGTAATTCCGGTATTTGCTTGTAGATGCATCTCTGAAAATTGATAAGTCTGTATGGATTTAAAAGTCAGGCTGAAATTTACAAGTTATATTAAACAAGCTATAACAATTTTATAGGATGTTTATTGATTTTAGTGTTATGTGTATATATAGGTTTCATGTGGCACTTGAGGCTATCCAAATGGTAACAAGAAAAACCACAAGAAGCTGTTTTCTTATTGTCCAAAAAAACCTTTTGATGTTTTCAATACTTGCCGGCCTTTGCATTTAGAATATGGCAAAATGTCAATATTTATGGTCGTTAAAAGTGATGTGATAATATGATGACATCTCGAAGAAAAATGAAAATATGATACCATCAAGGCTTATCTAATATTTTATATTCGAAACACTTAATTAAGAATTAGCTAACGGAGAAAGTACATTTTTTCTATTTTCTCTAGGGATGAGCACGGTGCCGGTCCCGTATTGATCCTGTACCGAATTAGTAGTACTGATTTTTTTCTGAGCATAAATTAGTGGTACCATACCGAACGGGATTCAGATACCGGTATCGGTACCGGGAAATCGGGTTTTCCCTATTTTTTTTTCAGGAATTTTCCGATTTGGTACCGGCCCCGTACCTAATTAATGGTCCCGAATTTTTTTCACCTTATTTCGTAGTCTCGGTACCGTACCGTATATCGAGAATCGGTACGGTTTCAGTTTGCTCATCCTAATTTCCCCTTCATTTAGTTTCGCATTAGCATAAACTTTTTTTTTTTTTTTTTTTTTTTTTTTTTTTTTTTTCATTCAAACCTTGACAATACATTTTTCTATGTTCGTCTATCTTTTCCCTGCTTTCTTATTATAACACGCGCGCAACTTTGGGGAGACACGGGATTGGTTTTTTGGAGAACGGACGCCACGAGAGTGGTGCTCCTTGCGGGTTTCTCCAACATGAAGCCCCTTGCCTCCTTCCCGCAATCACTTCTATCACTCTCACTATATCTATATATTACTTATAAAGAGTGAATGCCCATTATTGAATCTTGGATTTTGAAAAAATTAAATTAATGTAGTTTGCCTAAATTATATCTAAGTATCCCTTAATACATCTTAAGCTTGATCAATTATAAACTTGATAACTTTTTAAAAACACACACTATATTAATTTTAAAACACACACGATGTGTATTTCAAAAAACACATGCTTGGTATCAAAAGTCGAACAAGAATCACGATTTTGCAAATATAATTATTTACGGATATACATCGTCACTTTACGCGAGCAGTATGTTTATTATTATCATTCTAATCCATTGAATGTTTAATTTGACACATCTATATAACAAATGAAAATTAATTCGTGTACCTAAAACTTGTAGTTAAAAAAGTGCTAAACAAGAGATTGAGACAAGGATGAAAAGCAAAACCATTATTCAAATAACTTGTTACCAAGGGCATCCACTATGGTGAGTTTATGAAAAGGTCTAAGAAACATAAAAAGGTTTATGTTTGTTTCTACCATAGTGGACACTCATTTCATGTCTATGTGGCATGAAGAGGTCCTAATTCTTGAACCTCTTTATAAATTCAATACATTTAATGCATTTGTTAAAAAAGACATTTTATGAACTTGCAAAGGTTTATACTATAGTGAATGCATGTTTATAAAATCATAAGGTCTAAAATTTATTGATGTGTTAATGTATAAACCTTTGTAAAAGGTTTATCATAGTGTATGCTCTAAATATAACAATATATTTACTCTATATCATTGACTTGTCTTTTTTATATTTTTCTGAAAGGCACATTTTTTCTATCAATACATTGATAAAGGGCGTCTTTGAGAGTGTGTAAAGTGAGCGATCGCTTAGGGCCTCAAAAATTATCTCGTTAATAATTATATGCATGTGTATGCATGAAGAAAAAAATTTTAGATGAGAAAATATTTTATATAGTAATATGCTAGAACGTTTAGATAACTAATTGTATTATATCTTATAAATGGTGACAATTTATACATAACATTAATTCTCAAAAGGCCTCATTATGTGATTTCGTACATGACTTTAAAAAATATCATCAATTCATGGGACGGCCCTAATAATAATGAACAATAAGTCTTGATAATTCCTGTAGACATAGGACTAATTCTGAGTTTTAATATATCACCGGTAGTAATATAAGGTTTTGCTAACAACAACTTATCTAATCTCGTCAGCATACTAAAATAGGGTTTTGCTAACAACAGCTTTTAGGGTTGTTATTAACAACTACTTTTCGAAATTTTTGGTAAGACAATACACAATGTCCAAACAAAACCATTCAAAATTACTAACCATCTCCTAAAATTTCTCACACACAAATTCAATTCACTCTTCTTATTTGCATTTTAACGAAAAATATGAAGCATGTTTCTCACCATGTCTTAATATTAGCGAATTTTATGAATAGTTTATTGTTTTCAACAACCCTAAAAGTTGTCGTTAGCATTTCCTATGAAAATATAATATAGACATTCACATCCTTACTCATAAGTGACTGCTTCCAGAAAAATTTCGTATACAAGATTGCAAATATACAAAATAAACTACTTTTACTACAAATATAGATATATAATTCAGAATTTGACAACTAAAAGTATAAAAAAAATTACTTTTATCTACATGCTTTGTCTTTAAACTGTAAACCATGGACAAATTTGCCACACAAACAAGAAAAGGTGAACATCATAATTGTGTTTGAAAACCTGCTATCGACTAGTACTATGCTACTTGTTTGCATATTACTCTTACGCCAAATTTTGTTGGCAGCCTCTTTGTATAGAATATTATTATTTAGACATTATAGTTTATGGGCTTAGCTCATTTTTAGTTGTTTCTAAAATAATCTTAAGGTGATTATATATTGTATTTTGATAATTAATGAAATACAAGCAAATCATTATTTCAACATGATATCAAAGCCCGATTGCCGATTTGGATTCATTAAGGTTTCATTAAACGTTACCACGATTTCTCCTCTACATAAGTTGTATAATGAAGTGTTTCATAATTCTAATTGGCAACTTGCTATTCGTGTTGAATATAATGCACATTTGGACACTTGTGTTGCGACCCACGAATGCCAACATTGTTCGTTCGATGTGGTTATTTCGACACAAGTATTTGGCAGATGGTACTTTTTGTTGCTACAAGGCTCGGCTTGTGGCGAATGGCAACACACACGTTTCTTGACTGCCTCTTCTACGGTTTTATTACAACGGATTATTACTTCTTTACATCAGAAGTTTTTAATGACTGGCCTTGGATCTCTTAATTATTTTCTTGGCATTTTTATGACATGTAGCACGTCTGGATGTTTCTGTCTCAGCGTAAGTATGCAGCTGAGATTCTTGAGCGGACTAATATGGTTGTTGTAATCCGTGTCGGACACCTGTTGATACCAAATCTAAGTTAGGGGCAGATGGGGATCCGATTTCCGATCCGACTTTATATCGTAGCCTTGCGGAGGTTCTTTAGTACCTTACTTTTACTCGTCCTGATATATCTTATGTTGTGCAGCAGGTTTGTTTATATATGCATGATCCGAGAGAGCCTCATTTTTCTGCTTTCAAGAGGATTTTGCGATATGTTCGGGGTCATTTAGATTATGGATTACAGTTATAATCCTCATCGACCATATCTTTAGTTGCATACTCAGATGCGGACTAGGCGGGTTGCCCTACAACTCGTCATTCGACATCGGGATATTGTGTTTTTCTTGGAAATAATTTACTTTCATGGTCTTCCAAGCGGTAGGTTACTCTCTCCCGATCTAGTGCCGAGACTCAGTATTGGGGTGTTGCTAATAGTGTTGCTAAGACTTATTGGTTACGGAATTTGTTACGAGAGCTTCATACACCTTTGTTCTCGGCTACATTAGTCTATTGTGATAATTTTAATGCGGTTTACATGTCCTCAACCCTGTTCAACATCAACGTACGAAACATATTGAGATTGATATTCACTTTGTCCGTGATTTGGTTGCTACTGGTCAGGTTCAGGTTCTTCATGTGCCTTCATGTTATCAGTTTGCGGATATCTTCCCTAAGGGCTTACCAACTGCATTGTTTGATGACTTCCGTTCCAGTTTGAGTGTTCGTCCTTCTCCCGCTCCAACTGCGGAGGGCTATTAGACTATGTTGGGTCAATTGAGTGCCCAATGGTCTCTAACTAAGATTTTAATAGAAATTAGTCTAAGTAAAAGAAGACTCTCTGATAATAAAATCAGAGAGCATTTCAAGAAGACTTGTTGTCAATAAAGTCAGTGAGTAGCTCAAGTAGAGTTTAAGTCTTAGACATCATCAAGGTTAGTTGAAGACATACTCCCTAGCTTATGCGGGGCAGCCAGTATGTAAAAGTAACTTTAGTTGAAGTACAAAGGTTCATCAAGGGTGGCAATACCCTGATGAACCTCTCAACTCTCTTATTAGGCCAACATAGCGTAGCTTTTATTCCTTGAAGTTTAGGCGGGTCTTTTCACTAACAAGTTTAAGCGGGACAAAGTGTATTTTAGTGAAAAGTCAAACATACACTAGTTGGTGATAAAGTAGTGAACAGTTGGCATTCACAAAAGTAATGAAGGAGCCTTTCCCAATATAGATGCATTAAATGTACGATTTACATTATTGTACGTCGTCCATTATTTTTGTGACACGCATCCACCTAACCCCACTAGCAACTACCTCGTACTAGTATAAATAGGAATGTTGGTCGGAGTAAAGTGCTTATCGCCTTAGTTTATATTGTTATACTTAGTGAAGCACTTCACTCCCTCGTACTAGTATAAATAGGAATGTTGGTCGGACTCATACAATACGTGTACAACTTCTTCTTCAAATACAATCTATTTGCTAAGGACTTAGTCATATACAGATTAGTCAACTTCGTCCAAATCCCGCAACAGTTGTTTCCTTGGTAACTTCCCGTAAAACCCGGTCTCCCAAGCATAAAATGGAGGTACTGCATGCCTTCTTCATCAAAGTAGCCTTTTCACTAGCTTCCATATCTGCGGGCTATATCTCTAATGCAACATACATCCCTATTGTACCATTAAAGCACACATATTTATTTGCCATAACCCAAAGTCATTCATCCCATCAAATTTCTCGATGTCAAACCTAGTTTTAGAACTAGCCATTCTTCTTTAACCTTGCTAAAAAACTTGTCAATTTGTTTTTTAACCAACTTTACCGACAAGTCTCACAAGCCGTGTGTAATATACTTGATGTTGCTAAAAATCCTTCTTGCAAACCGAATTAATTTTAGAATAATCCTAAACCCTCGATTTCGAATAAGAAAACCCGATCGTTAACTTAAAACCCAAGTGAGCCACGATCAAAACATGAACCACAAGAAAACCCGCAACAACAAATAACCTTCAAGTTTTATCATTTCGTAAAATAATCTAAACCGTATTTCAAAGTCATTTTATAAATTCAAAAATGATTAAAACAAGTTAGAAACCTTATAAAAGCAAAATAACCTTGTCAACTTTGTAGTATTCACTAGTGGCATTAAAAAAATGAAAAACCCATACCCACCTTTTTCTTTAATTCTAATAACTTGCAACTTCAAGAAAAGAATGAAACCACAACCGAAACCGATCTTTTCTTCTTCGACGCTTAATCTAGCTACAATATTCTTAGACCACAAAGAACCTTGCCCTTGATACCACTTGTTAGATAAACCTCAACAAAAAAAACCCGAAAATCAAAACGCAGAATCTAGAACCTTGAGAAAAATCGACAGTTGCAACACCAAAACCTTTGATGATTGAATAAGAAGAACAAGAAACTACACATAAGCAAGGATCTTGATAATATGCACACGTAAAGTACCCTCAAGTGTATGTAAATTTATTCCTAATATCTTACAATACAACTAACAAATATTAAAGTTAGCCCGATTTTATTCATCTCAATTCATTCTTGCTAAAAGGTAATAACATAAGAGCATATGTTCATGTTGAAACGAGTTAAGGTTATGCATTTGATCCTAACTCATTTTAATTATTCTTTTCATTTGATCCTAACTTTATTTTGTCATTCTAAATGTTATCCATAAAAAACAAAGACATATAATTACTTGGAAATATCTCAAAAGAAATTGTCATAGATCTCATTGTTTAAATAATAAAATAAAACAAAGATGCCTTGGATGGTTAAGCTATTCGGTATTTAGTCATTTAATATTACTAAAGGGGTGTTTCTTTTTTCCATATGAACCACTTAATGTGGGCCCAATATTTAAATCCCACTTAATGGAGAGACCCACCAAAGTTTTGTCCTCCCCTTTAAAAGGCTAATTAAAGGGGTGTTTATTTTTTTGCTTAATGTCCTAAATGGTAACAAAACTGAATGGAGACAAAAAAGTTAGGTGTTTTTTTAACTTATTGTAAACACAAATCCTAGATGTGGAAGGGAGTGAAAAAGAAGGTATTCCCCATCCAGAATATATTATTACCCAATTCATTACAATAATACCTTCTCATTCTTTTCGTTTTCTTTAAACCTTCACCAACCTCATCTCTATTCTTTACCTGAATCTTCTATTCATGTTGCCGGACACACCATTGCCGCGAACAATCTCTCTCTCCAAAACACATACCTTAAAATCAAACGTTGACCGAGTCCAGTGGCTGTTCCAACAAGAAAATGAATCACTTAGTCACCACAATTAAATTATCACAATCCAACAATACTATTCATGTTGCCGGACACACCATCTCTGCCATTCGAAAAACCCATCATCTTTTTCAACCTAATTTCATTTACCAACGTCTTATTCCAAATCTTTATCAAATACCCAACAACAATAGTAATAAAGTTTGTAGCTTTAGGGGTTTTAATTGTAATCACCTACCTGGATCAGTTTATAGATCAGTTATGTACTTTTCATTTTTTTTCATTTTATACAGGAACATGATTGTAAGATTTGTAATTTTTAGATGTTTGTCAATGAGATGGGTTATGATGTTTTAGTTTTTACTTTCGTGGTTATCTTCTTTTTCACTGATTTTATTTGGTCAATTTTCGTACCAAATGGAAGGGTAAATATGTCAACTTTTTTGTTAAAGATTTTAATACTGGATGGAAAAGAAACCACATTTGTTAATAAGATCCTTACTCCAAATAATTATATTTATCTACACAGGATATATATCCAAACAGGAAAAAAGAAAGAAAGAAAAAGAAACAGCCCCTAAGTGGTTCATATAGAACCACTTTGTTAATACAAATATCGCCTAAAAACGTTATTTATATTTTACGATCTTTGCTAAGTTTTGTTAATGACAAAGTATGAACTTTAGCTAGGATTAAATCATCACTTTAAGTGTTTAAGTCTTGTTTAAACTAAGGTTTACATTTTCTTTTAAACAAAATATTGTTTTTATTTCTTAAATTAGAAAGTGTCTTGTCACATCACATTTATTTCTTAAAATAGTAATGTCACATCACATTTAGGGAAAACTTTGTCAATATACATTTATGGTAAGAAAGAGTGTTTGACTAACCATATGTTTGCTTGCAAGACTTGTGTTTGACTAGGTGTAATGAGATGTGACCTTGTTTGGTTTGGAAGATTTATTGCAAAACCAACTGCAGCCTTGACGGAACCCTGGGGGTACACGGGCGGAACCCATCTGAGGGTTCCGCCTGATCCGCCAGACCTGCAGAATGGTTTGCTATAAATACCAAACCATTTGTTAGTTTTGAGACACCCCTTTAGGACATATTTTCACATACTCTCTCAACTAACTCAGTAACATTTGACTTGTATGATTCTCTTATGTAGCAAGGGACTTCACAAGATCATTCAAGAAGTTACAAGCTTCAACTCTAAAGTTACAAGTCTTGTTAGCTTTGTCATGTATAAACTTTGGTAGTTTATACTTCATTTGTGTCATGTATGTAGAAGTGGTTGGTTAGTATTTTAGGCCTCAAAATACGTAGTGTGTCGGGAGTTGTTGTACCCTTGTAAAAGAACTAACGGGAGTGGTTGTACCCTTGGTAAAGAACTCGACATCTAGCTTAGTGTCGGTAAAAGTGTAAGCGACGTTGTAAAGGTTTTCTCCGCCGGTGAAAGGAGCTTGTTGATTAGTGCTTATAACTCTCGAGTTGGAAACTCGGGGCGTGGATGTAGGGCAAGGAAAAAGAGTCCTTGTAGCCAAACCACGATAAACAATCGTATTATGGTTTGATCGTTTCTTTCTTTATCTTTGCTTATTACATATTGTCTTTTAGTTAGAATCGCTAGTCACATATAAAGCTTTTCAAATAATTAAACAAGTAAAGTTGTGTTTATATCTTCAAACAAATGTAAAGCTTTTCAAAGAACTAAACAAGCAAAGTTAGGATCATCACAAGTAAAGCTTTTCAAAGTATGAAACAAGTAAAGTTAGAATTGTTATTCACATGAAAAGCTTTTCAAAGAATCAAACATATAACGTTGTGTTTATATCTTTAGGCAAATGTAAAGTTTTTAAAAGGATATTCAAGCTAAAAAGGATTTAAAAAGTGGTAAACTATTCAACCCCCCTTCTAGTTTTCCATAATTGGCATCAGGAGCTACGTTACTCAAGATCTTTAAAATAGAATGTATTTTAAAACTTGGATCGATCCATGGATTTTGAAAATCTCAAAGAAGGGCAACATATTCAAAACCCACCGCTATTTGAAAAAGAAAGTTTACTTGAATGGAAAAGTAATTTTGAAAACTATGTGAAATCAATTGATCAAGATCTTTGGCATATTATTTCTTTTGGTGATTTCAAATCAAAGAAAACAAGTTTTTGAAAACCAAGATAACTATCTTAAACTTGATAAAAATACTAAAGCTAAAACAATGATTTATAAAGCTTTAGTACCTAATATGAAAGAATGTATTTTTGTCAAACGGCTAGTGATATTTTGAAAAATATGTTAAACTTTCATCAAGAAATATGTCAAGTCAAAGATGATCAATTTGATCTCACATATGAATTAGAAGTCTTAGAAATATTAATAGATAGACATTTAGTTGAGATAAATACATGTACTACTAGTTTAAATGTTTTAAATGAAGGTGTAAGTGAAGATGATTACTCATGTCGAGCTCATAGTGGACTTGCTTACGGTTCATGGAATAACACGGATGAAGATGAAGCCAACCATCCGGTTTGTGATTCTCAACTAGATAAAACATCAAGCAAGGTACATTTTAAAACCAAACACTTTTGATTTGACAAATTTATCCTAGAATTTTCTAAACTAGAAAATGAGTCTAAACGTTTATGCAACATGGACCTAAAAACTATCTTCAAGAACGAGTCTTCAAAATCTTTTAAGAATATCTTTGAAAAGGAAATCTTGTTAGAAGATAAAATGTCTAGAATTGAGAGTAATGTTGAAATTGATCTAGAATGTAAATTGTGTCTAGATTACAAACATAAGATTAAAAAGCAAAATGAGAAAGGAAAAATATTAGTTAAATTTGATGAAAGCTCAAAATCTCTTGAAAGATTGTTGAGGAGTCAAAGGTTGTTTAAAGATAAAACCGGATTAGGATTTTACTCAAAAGCACCATCAACTAGTAAAACAAAACAAGTAAAATTTGTCAAACCTAGAAGAGAGATTTAGAGATAATTCAATCTCTAATAGAAACTCATGATAAAAGGATTAAGATTATCATGCTCTATGCTTTTATATGATTATCTAACCTTCTTGGATACATGAGTAATTGAGTTTCAAAGCGTGTCGTCAAACCAAGATTTTACGCGTAATGTTTATCCTCTTGATAGCATCTCTATGCAATTTAAAAGGTACGCATTACTTCAACTTGACTTTGATTGTCTCTTGTTTCTAGCATTATGTGTTGGAATATGTGTTATTAGTATACTCTAATGTGTTTACCTGCTATTTGTAATAACTAAGATTAGATTCTATGCAACAAGGGATTTCGTCATTAGTACTAGTAGGAGATATAAGGTGTTTTGGTTCTTTAACCGTCAAGAAATAAACACGAGAAACTCTTGAGTGAGTCTCACTCAACTCTTGCTTACAAGTGAGCTAACTAAGAATTTCCTAAGTGTTAAAATGTCTAACACTTTTGTGATGCTTACAAAACAAACCTTTGTTAAACAACATTCTCAAACACCATACTTTGAGTCTTAAATTGTGTTTTTCTTCAATCACTCCTTTATGATAATCTCACATAAAACACACAAGGTGAAATAAATTACATTAGCATACATTAGGATGTGTGGAAGAAAATGATTTTTCAACATCTAGGATTTACACATCAAATGTGACACTTAGTCTCATGATGTTGTACCTCTTGGACTTTTTCAAAACAAATAAAGTTCATAGTGTCTTAAGTAAGAAAACCCAAAGAGTCGAGGAGTCGTTGAATATAACATTTAACGAGTGATCTCCTCCTTCTAAGATATCACCTTTGGTAGATGATGACTTAGTCGAAAGTCCAATGATGGCAAGACAAGTATGTTGTGTAAAACATTAAGAATAAAAGTAAAAAATAATCTTCTCACCTTGAGTCAAACATTGAATCAAGCAAAATTGACATAAGTTATAAAACTTGATTTATAGGTCATAGTTGTGTCTAAACAAATTCAACAAAAACAGTTTTTGAAATTTAGAGTAAAACAACTAGTGAAACATAATAGATTTTTCAAAAGTAATCAAGTGATTATAGTGTCAATATTTGAAAGACTTTTTGATAATAAAAGCAAGCCCCAAAAGCTTGGGATTTTAACTTAAAGACATTCCTAGTTACTCTTTTGTTCTCAATGGTTAAGTTATTGATGACTTATCAAGAATGAGATTAGTAAATCCGTAGGTAAAACTAAACGTAGAGAAATGTTCGGAAGACTACTTGTTCTCATAACAATTAGATCCAACATTATGTTTAGTGTTTGTCTATGTTCTCGTTTTTAGAAAAGATCCTAAAACAACTATTTCGAAAAAGCTTGTTTGGATTCATCATAAGGTACTACACAACTAGGATTATGGTATCCCAAAAGAACAGGAATAGAAACCATAGTGTATGCCAAATGGAATTATGTCGGTAATAAGTTGATAAGAAAAGCCCAAGTGGTACTTGCACTTTTATACTTACTTACCCAATGATTCTCCGAAACGCGTAAGGTTCTCAAATTAGTATCGGAAGAAGAAGCACATCAACAAGCTCCACTTGAACAAGCTAACTCACGTCGACAACGGAATTCATCTCATCAACATTGTTATCCCTTCAACAAAAGAAGCTTCGACTTCAGCGACAATTCAATCCATTATGTTCTTAATTGACATATTGTGATCCATCATCATCGTCTTGGTAAAAATGTTCATTGAGGAACGTCTTAACTAAGAAAGTCTTATACGTTAACCATTCTATCAACGTTTTCACAAAACCTCTTGAATGAGAAGCATTCATCAACCCTAGGCTTAGTCAAAGACTCATAAGACCTAAAACCTTAGTTTTGAATATTAGGATAAAACCACAAAAATCAAGACAATCCTTTTTGAATTTCTCCCTGCAGTTCCCACGGAACCCTCAGACCATACGGGCGGAACCCTCCCTTTGGTTCCGCCTGGTCCGCCAAATCTGCAGGATGTTTTATTTTGAATTTCTAAACCAAACACCCTCTTAACTTAATCATTCACTTGCTCTTTCACCATCATCTCATCACATTCACCTTGTGATATATCTCAGCCCATAAGATTCATAAAATGAGCAAAACTTCAAGCATCTTCCTCATAACCTTTCATCACTCAAACCTCAAACAACCAATGTGAAGTGAGAAACCGAGTTATCCTTTGTCTTATCAATATCGAGTCATCCACCATTTCCATGCCCTCAAAGAAACCAAGAATCAATATCATTTTCACCAATAACTCCACCTAGTCATCTTCACATGAAGATTCCACAATGTAACCAAACAAGTGTGTCATCCCCACTATAACCTAACCTATTAAGATTAAACCACCTTTCATGATACATAAACCTATGTTCACCCTTGTGTCGCTCTTTGAAACAAAGGGCAATTGTCATATCCATACTCTCATTAACATATTTGTCTATGTCGTCAAAAGTCAAGAGAATTTCATTATGAAATGCGTCTCTTCTAGCAAGTGAAGAACACAAAGAAGATATCCAAGCTTTAAGTATTGTCGAGCAATCACCATCTCATTTCACATATCCACTCTCGGTTGTCAACCATACTTTACCACCGTTCACCACATTGTTAAAACAAATGAAAAACGTCATTGAAACATCACTTGCATTATAAAACATTTTTAAGCATCAAAATGAGTCAAGTTAACCGCACCTCCACATTGTTTTCATATAGGCACACACTAGAACATACACATTACAATAGTCGTTTACTTAGACTAAAATGTGAAATTTTTATTTTCTAAGAATCAACATGCCTCCTCTAACTCACTACGACCACAAGGACACCATCAAGTACCTACCCAAACACCACAAAACCAAAGGTCTTACTCGAACTCAAATTGTTGTCTTCAAAGCCTTAGAAAAACGATATGTCCATAAGGGTAGAACCATTGATCCATCCTTCTTAGAAGGTACAAACCTCTACACGGAATTTGCCACAATCAACTTTGAGTATCTCTTAGAAATCGACGAGCCTATTTGTTCTAGATTCATTTTAGAATTCTATGCATCCGTCACCCTCTCCAAGGATGAGTATGGTCGCATGTCTATTAACTTTAGGGCTAGTAGTCATCAAATACTCCTTCACTCTCGAGGAGTTTGCTCAAATCCTAGGTGTCCCAAACCATGATACTTGCATCTACTCCGACTTGCACTCCCTCTCAACTCTTGACACACTCTTTGACCGCATCCATCCCTATGACACCCCTCTTGTGTCCAAAGATGAACTTCGTGACCACCTCTTCATTAGGACCACCAACACTAGGAGAACTAAAACCGGAAATGAGGTCATCAAGGACCCATATGGAATGGAATTCAATGAACTCAAGCCCCAATTCAAGAAATGGGAAGAACTCCTTAGAGACAATGTAATTAGCACCATAGGAAACCGGGATCACATCAATGTTTGCCTTTGCTACATGCTCTACTCCTTGTCCGTTGGGCAACCCTTCAACCTTGCCTACTACATGACCAAGAGAATGGCCGACATTCCCGTGCATGGCACAACGGCTATGCCGTATGGAATTGATTGGTTCTAAACAGTCAACCTAAATTGACCAAGGATATGGTCAACAAGATCAAACTCCCTAGAACAATGTGTCCGGGTAATATAAGGTATCACCAGGTCGTTAAGTCCCGACAAGGTGTGAATTGTAACTGAGCGTGCTTTGTGATCGGGTGATTATTCACAGAAAAGGGTTGTTATGAGAATTATTTGGAAATTATTAAACAAAATAGCTTAGGAAAGCTATGTGATTAATTTCGGGAATTAAGATTTAGAAGAATTGATCTAAAACCTAAAAACGTACGTTTTAATAAAAAACGTACACTGAAAAACGTGAAAGAAAGTGCAACTGATGAACAGAAAAGGCTATGAGTGTGAAATTTTTATTTTTACAATCCTAATAAATAAAGAAAATTTTAAGAAAAAGAAAAATTATTTTTACACTATTTAATTATTTATTATTAATTAATTACTAATTATCTATTTATTAACTAATTATATTAATTTAAATTATTACAAATTACTAAAAAGACTTAGATAATTAAGAAATTTTTTATAAATCTACTTAACCATCACAGGAATCCTAAAAATTATAAAAAGTTGATTTTATGTATTTTTAAACTAATTTACTAATTATTATTCTAATTATTTATTAATTACCAATTAATCTAATTATATTAAAAAATAGAAAATGAACAGTAAAAATTCTAGAAAAATTTATAAAAATGTTTTAACTTATATAAAAGCTAGAAAAATTATAAAAACTAGGTGTTACTTAATAAAATCTAATTATGCTATTTAATTATTTAATATTAATTAATAATTAATTAAACTAAAATTAATTCTAAAAGTCACTAAAAGACAAAAGAAAAATCTGGAAAAATTTATAAAATTACTTTAATATAAAAGAGATTTAATAAAAATATAAAAATGCTAAAGTGCTTATAAATAAGCTAAAAAGAAAATTAAAAAGATAATTTCTATTAAATAGAAGCTATCACTATAATTAAAATTGGTTTTTTTGTGTTTTTTCTTTTTCCAAACTATTAATACACTAAAAACTAAAAACGTTTACAAATACACTTTCACCAGAACTCAGAAAATAAGCATTTGAGTGCTTATTAGCTTAAGCAGTTGACTTTCTTTGACCAAAGGAGAGATTAAGCTCAAATGAGCTTGTGTGGGGTCCACAATGGTGGAAACTGGTTCAACTGAGTTATTTGGACAAGTTTAAGCAAGATTCAATCAATTAAGCTGGCTGAATAAGCCAAAAGACTTGAATAAGCACTTGCTTATTTTGATTCTGAGACAGAAAATGGGACAACCTTTGGGGGCAATTCCAAGTGGGGTCCACAGGGTCTAAGGTCAATATTTTGGTCAAACCTTGAAGCCTGCCAGGAGGGGGGTTGAATGAACCCAAAATGGGTCAGTAGGACCCACTGAGGTGGCCACAATGAGCCACCAAAGTAGTGGTGGTGACTGGGTGGTCTGTGCACAGGGCAGGGCCTTGCCCTGCAGGTAACTTTGAGGGGTAAAAAGGTCCGTAAGAAAAATTCACAAAAATCAAACAAGTATGGAAATCAATAGTTCTACTGGTAGACTATACCCCCAACAAGTTTCAAAGCCTAAAACCCAATACAAAAATCTAGAAAATTCATGCCATTTTTGGTTTTTCTGAAAAGATACACTTTTGACTTTTTAGAAAATTTGAGATTTTGACTTTTATGACTTTTGATTGCTGATTTTGTGACTCGTTTAGATTAAATAAGCCACAATAAGCTCAAAATAAGCAAGGACTTGTATATTTGAATTGAAATGAGGCTATTGCCTATCTAACTGTCACCTCAGATGGTGTTTAGGCCAAATCACATGAGATTTTGACTTTGGGAGTTATTACTTCCAAAAACTTGAATGATTAAGGGTGCTTAGGTACTGAGTGAGCTAAATGAACAAGTTACAATTACTCAAACCAAGTATAGCACCAAACACAGATACATCCAAACACTACTTAAACTCACAGTCCACAATGAAACTTTAATTACAAGTATCTAAATCATAATCTAATGATTACTACTACACTAATAAGCAATAAACATGCAATAAAGACACAGAAGAACAACAATAAACACTCTTATAATACAAAGAACAAAAATCAAAATGTTGATCTTACATAAGCTATCCAAGCTTAGCAACCAGTGAACAAGAACCTAAAACCAATACCTAATGACTTCCACAAGTCTCTAACCCACAGCCATCCCTGATTTACTGTGCTCTAGCCCTTCTTCAACTCTGCAACATTACTTTTTTATTTTATTTTTATTTTATTTATTTATTTATTTGTGACTATTTTATGAAACTGAGTTTAGGAGGTTTGCACAAGCTTGTAAAGCTTCTAAAACAAACACATGGAGCTTATACAATTTATAGATAGCTTATGAATCACCAAGGAACCTTACACTAGCAGTTGAAATATTTAAATAAATATTGAAATTGAAAACAGGGTGTAACTTTGAATTAAACTTTCATAAACTTAAAAGCTGAGTACATAGGATAATTTTTAAAACTACTACAACTAAATTACAACTAATACATGCCCCTGAGGCTTCTACTTCCAACTACTTATAATACGAAACTAAAAATAATCCACACTCTCTTCCACATGGCTTCCTGTTGTAATTTGAGAGTCCCAATGGCTCTTTTGTTGACCAACGACCATATCCTCACCATCAATTTGTATTATAATCCATCCTGGCCCTTGATTGTAATTTTGGCGCAAAAAGTTGTTTTCAACAAGCTGAGTGGAACTGGTAAGCATTTAATGAAGAGAGGGGGGTTGGTTTGGTTGGTGAAGGGGTATTAATTATGGGTGGCTTGGTTGGTGAAAAGGTGGAGGGGGGGGGAGACAGGTTACAGGTTTTGGGGGGAAGTGGGGAAGGAGATGGGGTTTGACCGGCCATTTGACCCGCGTTGACCGTTTGACCGGGGTTCATATTAAAGGGGTGTGGGCCGGTTTGTGGTGATGGGCCAAAAAGAAGGGTGGGCTTGGGTTTGGTTTGGTATTAATAATAAGAAAGGGTCCGTTTGGTTTTGGTTTTCGTTTTATCACAAGGACCAACTTTGCACTTTTCTGAAACTTTGAGGGCTGATGTTGTCATATTCCCAAAGTACTCACAAGGACTAATGATGCCAAGCTTACTATTCCAAGGACCAAAATTAACTTTTTCCATTCTTTAAAATTCCCAAGGACCTTTTCTGTCAAACTTTGAATTTGAGGGACCAAACATGTAATTTTGGAAAACTTATGACCCAAGTATAATATTTTGTGATGTTTGACTTTCAAAAGCTTGGGTTGACTTTTCCTTTCAAAACAAATGCACAGGGACTATTTTTTACAAGTTTTGAAACTCAGGGGATTGAAACTGCCAATATTGCAAACTTTGTACGTTTTTCATTTGTTTTTGCTCATTTTGCATTTAAAACACATAAAACACAATCCCTGGGATAATTTAAGTATTTTGATAACTTTTTGATTGTTTTTGTATGTTTTGGCAGTTTAAACACGACAAAAATGATGAGTGTTTGAGCACTCATCAGGAATGCTCTTGACCCGTCTCTTTAGGTTCATCTCACCCATTCCACCAACTCCAAACGGTCTTCGTCTTTACTACTCTCTCATTCCACACACCTTTGTCCCACTTAGTGATAAGAGAGTGTACAAAGCCCAAGGAAAACGTCCACATCCTCCTACCTCCTCATCATCTTCCTCAATGAGTGAAGATGACTCTTTGCCCAACTATAGGCTCCCACCTCTCGAATACCTATCCCAACTTCCGGATATTCCTAATGAGTCGGCGGAGTTCAAGCAAACAAAGGAGATGTTTAAGAATCTTGGAAGATTCCTTGGAAAGCTCAAGAACAAGTTTGACCATCAATGAGTGCGGGTGTGTAGGAGTGTTTGGCACCAGGTACTATTTAAACAAATTTGGTCGTTTAAACAATGTTTGTGATGTACATGTGTGTTGGTACAATGTTTGATACTATTTGGAACATGTATTATCTAACAATGATGCAGGTAGACAACTTTTGGCAAGTTGTCAAATTTTCATGGTTATGAAATTTTCACTAAGTATAGTGAAGTTCTCGACCTCAAGGTCAAAGTCCTATGATATATGTGTTTACGTGTCTATTTTTTGCATTGCCTAACCAGAAATGCATTATCTTTTTGATTTTAGGAGTTTTCGAAAATTTTGAAAATCGTCTCGCGGGTCAAAATCGCGGGCTGCCAAATTTTTCAGCCCTGGCGGATCTGGCGGTACCCAAAATTGGGTTCCGCCAGTGTATTTTCTGGCCAACCCAGAATTGGCCCAACGGACCAGACGGAACCCAAAACAGGGTTCCGCCTGTGCATCGTGAGGGTTCCATCAGTCGCCTGCAGAAATTTTTTTGATTTTTCTTTAGTTCAAAACTTGTAAAGTGTCAAACCATTATCCTAAGTGAGAAACATCTTCCATTAACTCCAATAACCATATTAGAACAACTCTCACTTACTAAAACAATTAGGAAGCCACTTCCCTCCAAAAATTCAAATTCAAACATAACTAACTCAAGGTCAAAGTCCTATGAAACATTTGAAAAACCCGATTATCGATCGCTATTGAAGATACGCAACGAAATTTTTCTAGGCAATCATTAAATGCTATTTCGTTGTATTAATATTTTATCTCCTCTAGAAACCATTATAGTTGTATTGCATTTGTATAATTCTCGACCAGTTTGTATTATTTTATTAGTGTCAACAAAAATAAAAACTTACATATAAACAGATTTGTTGTTGATCAATATTTGAATAGAAACTGATGCGTGGGAATTGCACCAGGCTTTACCTCTCGAGGGATCTCGAGAAGCTTACAACCCCCACCAGGCAGTGTACCTGATCGTTGTAGTATAGTATAGTGACAAGTACCGGGGGATTGATCGTTCAACTTGGGAATAGTGTCGTTAGGATTAGAAAACCTAAAGACTAGATCTAGAGATGAGGGATGATTCTTTTTGTATTTTTATGTTTTTATAAAAGCAAATAAAATCTCGGGTTTTTGGAAGATGGGCGGAATTAATTGCTAGTCAACTAACCCAAAAACTAAGATGCAATCAAAATAAAATACTTAAAATGAAATTAAACTAAATTATACTAGTGGTGTGAGCAATATATGGGAGAATTGTGTTTACTTAGGTTTCACTACTCCCTAGATATCTTTTACAGGTTAATTACTTGTTACAGTTGCGTAGATGACGGATTGTATTCCTTAATACCATTCATGGGGTGGCGTACTTACTTCCCCAATCCTATAAGCTCCTACTTCACTCCTATGTCGAGCCGGCTAAGAAGCTCCTAACATGGGATCACTAGAATTCGCTCATGCATTAAATACAATCGTAAAAACCTAGTACACATCGGTTCATATTTCTTAAGACGTTCAAGAAAGTTACACAATGGAGATCTGCCAGTTTTCATAAGCCGAACATTGAAATCATTCATCCATTACATCTATAAACAAGCAATCAACCTATAATCAACATCTAGGTTTCATTACATCTAAGCAAACACATGAAAGATCTAGCCTAGCATGTTGAAATCAAGACAAGCATAAGATATATTCAAACAACACATAGACATATTGAATGAATTGGAAGAGGACTTATCTTAATTGAACATGAAAGGTTTCAAGGGGTGAAAACCCTTGAAAATACTGTTACAAACGACCTAGGGTTTATTAGGTTCGACCCTAGTATTCTCCACACAAGTTCCTCCTCTTAATGAATGAAAAATAGAAAAGTATATATAGATTTTGTGAGGTGACGGCGTCAAGAGTAAATGTCTGACGCCGTCATCTCGCCGCCAATAAACTCCTCGGACCGCCTAGATCTAGGTTTGATGCCGTCACGTGTAGTCCATCTTCAGGCCGTCACCAATTTAACTCTTGACGCCTTCAGGTTTTCACTGGGTCTTCATGGATTTTACTCCTGACGCCGTCACAATTTCCTTCTTGACACCGTCAGGTACTGTTCTCAGCATGAAAAATTAAGTCTCTGCCGTTTTCTTCACTTTTATGCTCCAAAAACGTCCAAAATGCTTCCTTTTCCAGAATTCACTCCCAAAGTACCTAAAATCACAAAAGGAACGATTTAGAGCAATATTTGATCAAATAAATTCAATTACGGGCTTAAATGACCCCCTAAAAACGGTTCATTTTTCGCCTCATCATATACCCTTACACTTGAGATTTGCTTGTTCTCAAGCAAATGCGCTTTTATTCTAATCAAAATACAAGTTAGGGGTCATTTAACACTAATATAAAAGTAATTACAACAAATAATCGTTCCACTAAAGACCAAAGACAAGCACGGAGGTCATACAATAGCACCTCATAAATAGTGTTTAGATACTCACATCTCTCGGGTGTAATAAAGTAATATCACAATATGGAAATGGAAAACATCTCTCACTACCTGTCATAGCAAAATAGATTACCATAGGCTTGGGAAAGGATCAAACCTCCACCACATGGCGTAAGCACCTAGGATAAACTATCAAAGAGGTCTTTTAAAGGGTTATAACGTTAGGTGTAGGGATATGGAATACACGGTTTTGTTGGATATAGGCAGTCTTTACTGGTGGCGAGTTAATCATCTTGGTTAATTACATGTACAATATGGCGTTGGTAAGCCAAGACTAAACTCAACTTAATCTAATAAATGAAAAATAACAAAAACATAAAACAAACATAGTTAGAAACGGGATGGTAGTCCGTATGTTTTTTTCTCTTTTCTTTTTTTCTATATTTTTTTTTTCTTTTTTTCGATTTTTTTTTTTTTTTTTTTTTTTTTTTTTTTTTTTTTTTTTTTTTTTTGCATACACTCTTACCCTACCATTCAAAATAATACATCATAGGGAATGAAAATTCTCCTTACACTTGAATTTTTAGATACTTTACAATAAACTAATCTAATGACTCGAATCAAGATAATCAAAACACTTGGAGTACTTTTAAGATTAACACACATATGGGGGTAATAATATTATGTTCTTCCCCATTATTCCATATCAATAGTACTTTACCCATGAGTCCCAATCGTCCCAAAACAATATGTACAACGATATGACTCGACTTAGCAACCATGTAATCCATTAGATAATTAACTGAGGGTTTAAACATGTAACAATAATGCACTAAAGATGAGTGCATACACGGAAGGCTAAGGCGATTTGGTTGTACATTTAAGTGGGGTGTAACAAATTCTTCCTTTAAGTAAGATGCTTAAAGTTAGAAACGAAAAGATAGGCTCGGAGGGGTGTACTAGGGGTTTCGTGTACTAAAAATGAGTACAACGCTAAGGGTGTGGGAAAAATTAGTTGACTTTACTAGCCAAGTAATATGACTTAAATGGTCAAGTAATTATGATACGGGTTTAACACAAGGGTGATCCTAATGCCTCTTATCATGTAGTAAATCCTACTACACGAATGTAGACTCACTAGTGGTCTCGGGATGCATCACTAACGCAAATTCTAGAATCTAAATGCTACCGGTACACTCATAAGCACTAATAGTAAATGCTTTTCCTATCAAATATAAAGGCGAACCTCACATATTTGGGTGGAAAATTTTTCTGAATGGTACGGTTTTGTGCTAGTCATACGACTCCTGTCCATTAGACGCTTGCAATGGCTAAAGTTTCACTCCTAAATGTTGTAAAAAATTTTAAATTTGGCGCTAAAATTACACTAACAAGTATTTCTCATAGTTTTATTACACATCCACCATCAAAAAAACAAACTCAAGCGAAAGTGTATCTATAAGGTATCATCATTTTACCCTCCCCTTACACTTAGGATGAACATTGTCCCCAATGTTCAAGTAAAAAATGTAAAAGTGAAATAAGTAAAAAGGATGAAATCAAATACTCCCCTGATTCGCTCGGTATGGATAATAAGGTGGCCAGGTTAGATCTTCCTCAAAGAAAATGAACAATCAAAGCTTCCCTTCCAGAATATAAATCATCTTCTTGTCATACATAACCTGTAAAACCTGAGAAAATAGACAAGGCAACCTCGCGTAAAATCGGCGGCAATCTATATATGCTAACAAATCCTAGAAAACAAAATAAGATATAATGCTTGTGGAATGATGTTTGCAGATTTCCTGGAGATTATAAAACTAAAGATTTAACAAAAACTTTAAAATTCCGTTAGAAAAACAAAAGTGGTAAAATTTTCAGAATTTTACACGTGACGCCGTCAGGAGTTAACTCCTGACGCCGTCAGAAGTGACCTGCAGAAATTCTTATGTTAAGTTTTCAGAAAATTTCTGGAAAAACTTTGTCCTACTTCCTGGAAAATCTTGCAAAACATCATTATAACTCGATACAAGCATTTGACTCTAACAAATACGAATATACATGTTCACTTAATATTGTGGAGATTCATGATCTAGTTTGTTTCTTAAAAACATATTTGGGGTTTCCCCTTACACTTATCTTTTGCGAAATACCTTTGGATGAAGTTAAGACTAAGTCAAACAACAAAATAAAGTATTTTCACCATTTTAGTTTTGAAACATGATCTACCAACAATAAAAATAAAGCATGCATACGGAAGCAAATAACAATCAAACAAAATAAAAATCACACACAACATGGGTTGCCTCCCAAGAAGCGCTTTTCTTTATTTACGAGTCTTGTAGCTAGACTCAAGGTTATGGGTTACTACGTGACCTCATCGTTGGTTTCACTCTCTAGGTCATCTCCTATACCATTTTTGTACTCTGGACCTAGTTGCAAGCATTCTTTGTAGAAACCAAGCATCCTATTCATCACATACTCTACTCCTCTACGTCTATCCTCATCATTCCTATAGTAAGCTGCTTGTTTGTGTTCCTTTTTTATGTTTGACAGGAGGCGGTACTGCTCAATCTTATAGGGCATTTGGTAGGCAATCTCATCATTCTCTTCCTTGAACCTAACTATCCCTAAAGTCGGATCATAACTCATCTTAGTGGTCTCAATGAATGGTTTTCCGAAAACTACTTGACTTAGGCAAGCATCTATCACCGGACGAGTATCCTCTACTATCACAAAATCGATCTCATAAGTGAAATTTCCGACAATCACATGCAATCCCTTCACTCTTCATACGAAATTACTTATCAAATTCTTATTGGGCATCATCCTATAACCAAGTTGTTTCTTCATTACCCAATTATAATAAGTCCTAGTCATGATGTTTATAGGAGATCTAGGATCGATATAAGCTTTCCATATATGCATATGCCCAATGTTGCATGGTATGTTGATGTTAGAGAGGTCTCCCATTTTGATAAGAGGTGAACCAAGGATATATGGTGTCTCGGGGCCATCGAATAAATCCTTATGATATTCCCGTTCTTCCTTGGTGGGCAACTTATCAAAGTACTCTTCTACAGTCTCTACTTCCTCTAACTCTTCTCCCTTATTAACCTCAACTTCCCTAATTTCATCCCTAGTCTCGGTTTCTACTCTAACTTTATCTTTGTCACTTTCTTCTATATCCTTATCTATTGGCTTAATGGTGACAACATTGATAAAGTGGACATGTTTGGATGACGAGGGGTCCTTAGTTTGGGTTCCGCTATTGGCGTCCCTAGTGTCCTTCCTAGGTGTAGTTAACGCTTGGTTGTTGAGGGCTTTTAACAAGTTGTCAATCTTATTGGTCATCTCCGTTTGTTGTTGGTTGAATTCGGTTTCAAACCTAGCTATGCGAGCTACCTGAGATGCCATAAACTTGGACATCAATCCTTCAAGATTATTGGTACTACTATAGTTGTTAGAAGGATTGTTGTTGAAAGTACGGTTGGAAGGTGGTCCGTTTGGTTGGTAACGATTAGGCGGATTGGAAGAATTGGTTTGGTTTTGTTTCCACCTAAGGTTTGGGTGATTTTTCCAAGAAGGGTTGTAGGAATCACCATACGGGTTTGGCTCGGGTTTGAAAGTGTACCACTTATCTCCCGCTTCGTCGGTACGCGAGGATGCGTAATCCGCAAAAGCTGTTCCGGGGAGTTCCACACAATCACGAGTGTCATGGGAACTACTACATAATGCGCATGAAGAAGTGATTTTGTTCACTTGGCTTGAAGGCTTAGGAGCTTTGTAAGATCTCATGAGAAACTTGACTTGGTCTTCAAGTTCCATGATCCTACGGTCGGGAGTGCTAGAATTGTTCGAAGGCAAAGATATTACCTTGACCGTTTTGTTCAAATCACGGGGATCATTCCAACATTCGTTGTCATAAAGAGCAAGATCTTCTATGAGTTCCCATGATTCTTCCGAACTTAGATCACGTAGCTTGCCACCGGCCGATTGGTCAATGGTTCGCCTTGTGGAGAGATCGATATGGTCATAGAAGATTTGGACTTGGAGCCAAAGATCTATGCCATGATGAGGGACTTTTTGGAGTAAGTCCTTGAAACGAGTCCATGCTTCATATAGAGTTTCACCTTGACGTTGTTGGAACATTAAGATATCATTTCTAAGCTTGGTAGTTCTCCCCGGTGGGAAAAATTGAGCAAGGAAACGAGTGGTGAGATCATCCCATGAGGTGATGGATCCCGCGGGTAAACGTTCAAGCCATTGGCTATCTTGATCACGTAGAGAGAATTGGAATAGGCGTAGTCGGGTTGACTCTCTAGTTGTAGCATCAAGGTCTATAGAATCTACGATTTTAAGGAAGTCCTTGAGATGTTGATTTGGATCTTCGGAACGAAGTCCATGGAATGCACATCCGCTTTGCACCAACCGGATGGTGTCGGATCGCAAGGGAGACACATTGGCTCCTTGGGTGAGCTCAATGGTGTTTCGATAGCCTTGGTGGATAGGTCGGGAGTACTCTCCTAGGGTTCGAGGCCTAAGAGGTTGGTTAGCTAGTGGTGGGTTTTGTGGGTGGTCTTGTTGTGGTGGGTTGATGGGTTCAAAGATGTTACCATCTTCCATGATGTCTGATGGTAAAGAGTTACGAACAAAAACACGAAGAAATAAGATAGACTAAAGAAAACCTAAAAATAAAAATAAAATCTTACTAGGAAGGAATCTAGCAAGCAGACCTAATAAAAAGAAATCCTAACCTAGACAATAACTATTCCACGGCAACGGCGCCAAAAATTTGATGCGTGGGAATTGCACCAGGCTTTACCTCTCGAGGGATCTCGAGAAGCTTACAACCCCCACCAGGCAGTGTACCTGATCGTTGTAGTATAGTATAGTGACAAGTACCGGGGGATTGATCGTTCAACTTGGGAATAGTGTCGCTAGGATTAGAAAACCTAAAGACTAGGTCTAGAGATGAGGGATGATTCTTTTTGTATTTTTATGTTTTTATAAAAGCAAATAAAATCTCGGGTTTTTGGAAGATGGGCGGAATTAGTTGCTAGTCAACTAACCCAAAAACTAAGATGCAATCAAAATAAAATACTAAAAATGAAATTAAACTAAATTATACTAGTGGTGTGAGCAATATATGGGAGAATTGTGTTTACTTAGGTTTCACTACTCCCTAGATATCTTTTACAGGTTAATTACTTGTTACAGTTGCGTGGATGACGGATTGTATTCCTTAATACCATTCATGGGGTGGCGTACTTACTTCCCCAATCCTATAAGCTCCTACTTCACTCCTATGTCGAGCCGGCTAAGAAGCTCCTAACATGGGATCACTAGAATTCGCTCATGCATTAAATACAATCGTAAAAACCTAGTACACATCGGTTCATGTTTCTTAAGACGTTCAAGCAAGTTACACAATGGAGATCTGCCAGTTTTCTTAATCCTAACATTGAAATCATTCATCCATTACAACTATAAACAAGCAATCAACCTATAATCAACATCTAGGTTTCATTACATCTAAGCAAACACATGAAAGATCTAGCCTAGCATGTTGAAATCAAGACAAGCATAAGATATATTCAAACAACACATAGACATATTGAATGAATTGGAAGATGACTTATCTTAATTGAACATGAAAGGTTTCAAGGGGTGAAAACCCTTGAAAATACTGTTACAAACGACCTAGGGTTTATTAGGTTCGACCCTAGTATTCTCCACACAAGTTCCTCCTCTTAATGAATGAAAAATAGAAAAGTATATATAGATTTTGTGAGGTGACGGCGTCAAGAGTAAATGTCTGACGCCGTCATATCGCCGCCAATAAACTCCTCGGACTACCTAGATCTAGGTTTGACGCCGTCACGTGTAGTCCATCTTCAGGCCGTCACCAATTTAACTCTTGACGCCCTTCTCTTGACGCCTTTAGGTTTTCACTGGGTCGTCATGGATTTTACTCCTGACGCCGTCACAATTTCCTTCTTGACGCCGTCAGGTACTGTTCTCAGCATGGAAAATTAAGTCTCTGCCGTTTTCTTCACTTTTATGCTCCAAAAATGTTCAAAATGCTTCCTTTTCCAGAATTCACTCCCAAAGTACCTAAAATCACAAAAGGAACGATTTAGGGCAATATTTGAACAAATAAATTCAATTCCGGGCTTAAATGACCCCCTAAAAACGGTTCATTTTTTGCCTCATCAGAAACTCTCACTTTTTGCAGATCTATATTGTTGCAGATTATAATTATTTAGTAAAGGTATTAGTGAAGCTAGTCAAAGATTTTGGTCAATGAAGAGTCTACACCTCAATTATCGTGTACCAAGAAGTTTTACGTGACGACTAATGTGTATTGTTAGTTATCTCATAATTGATGTAATATTTTATTTTCAGTTTCATATAATGTTTATGTTCTTTGATAAATGTTAAGAATTATTGTTTGAGTTGACTTATCGCATGTTACAACCTTTTGCAATTACATTATGATATTTTCACATTTTATGTTTAAACGTTACACGAAACACTTACTACAATATCGCAACTGTAGTTGTTTGCCGCTAGAAAATCTCATTGCTATGCATAGGTACTCGTCTAGTATATTTAAATATGTGTATAATTTTTTGTCAAAACATGTGTTACAACATTTATCGGTTGCAGCTAGAAATTTTTTAATGGGGTTGGATATTGGTACCCTCAAAAGTGTTTAGGGTACCCTTTAGAAAAAGATTATTATATCTTTTTTTTTTTTTAATTTTGTCTTTTTGTTGTTTTATCTTTTCATCATTTTTTGTATTTATGTCTTTTAACACTTTCGGCCGTATTATGAAAATTCCCCTTAGTTTTGGTTATTAACACCCTTCCTAATTTATAATACAAATAGTTAAGACATAAAAAATTGTCTATTAAAAATATAAAAACTGTAAAAACTTTATAAAATATGAATTCATTATTACATTAACGAAAATGTTACATTTGTCTTCGATTATGAATATATTCAATATACGTGAGTTTTTGGCTTAAATATAAGTCTTCCTATGCAGATGCGATCTCAATTTTGTACCTCCCTCATTGTGGGTGATTTTGTCAGGATTGGACAACTTTCACGCAGCGTCAGATTAAAGTATTGATTGTCATTAACACGTGCAATCACAATGGGACCATTCGGTTCTGGCTCATCTGGACCAGACCAAAGCGGAAAGCACGTAGCATTTCCTACCATGGATATAAATATAACTGGCCGGTTATTGAATGAAGCAATAACCAACCATGTGTCTAGCATAGACATCCATTTTTCCATGGTTCAAATTGAGTTCCTGAAAAATCCACGATGTCCCAAATGTATTTAAAGTCTTCACTAAACCATATATTCATGTAGTTTAGCTCGTAATGTATTAACTCTTGCAAAAAATGTTGTCGAATTCCGGGGCACATATTTTCCTAGAGTCCAAGACCGATGATAACTAACCAAAAATCCACAATTTCCATCACCTTTGACATTGTTTATACTTGTGATGTATGGATGGAAAACCTTTAGAATATGATCGATCAAAATAACTGATGTGTTGTATCAAAGCTTTAAATATATAATATTCTGAATCCTTTAGACAGTCACCAACACTTACAAGCAGTGTCCTCGATTAGTGTAATATAGTGAGTCGGCAAGACCGGGTCATTCATAGGGAGCGAAGAGATCCTAAATGTCTAACAGTTGTTGGCACTTATGCTTTAAATCCGTCGATTTTGTTTTTAGTGCTAATTAATCTAACGAACAAAAAATAAAATAAATAAAATAAAATAACAGATAGATTGGTTCTGGTAAAAAAAGATCAAGAGATAAAGGCATGCTTGCCTTGCTAATCCACTAATTCTTTAATGATCTAGTTCTAATGTAATGTTCATCTAGTGTGCTTTGGTGAATCAATTATGTAGGAAATCACTTGGTTATCAATTTTCCTCCTACCTTCTTCGCACGATTTGGGCACGTCTACCAGGTCCTGCCAAACTAGTATTCCAAGCATTAAGTTCATTCAGCTAATCTATGTAACCTATGTTTTTTGTGTGGGTTGCCAATCCATTTAGTTTTCTTGACAATGGGTGAAAAGCCTTGGTTATCGCCCAGTTGCCAATGTCTCTACTAAATCCTACACTATTGTCTACGACTTTTAACCTCGTAAGCGCCCTTGGTTATCGGTGTATCACGCTCACCACTAATATATGCACCAATAGTATATTAATGATTCATATAGAGGTCTATGAGCTTACAGAAACTTTGTCACGTCATATTATATATATTTAAATAGTGGCAACAAATTTCAACAGGTAGTCATGGTCTACGCAAAGGAATAAGTCTATAACAGCACATAAATCATCCAAACCCACATGTAGAATAAACTAACGAACATTAATCATTAAATAAAATAGGTTCATAACAAGGCAATCACAAAAGGCTTAGCCTTCCATGACAAATGATAAACGAAGATTATTCAGAGTAGATAGGATAATCAAAATTATAATGAAAAATTGATAATCTAATGTTTAAGTTGTGTAAAACCTTCACTCTTGGTATCTTCTCTTCTCTTCTCTTGTGGCTTCCCCAAGTAAATAAGGGTTTCTCTTAATCTTCAGGACTTTGTGGAACTTTGAAACTCCATAACTCTTCATAGAGGCGTATAATGGTTGTGTACTTATAGGCTTCAATGGGATTGGGCCCCTCCATGTATACGGTCTATGCACCTAGATAGTGATACGTCATATGCCTCTTAATATAGCATATTCAAAATTTCTAGAATCACTCCATATGGTGTATCAGTGGATAGTAGATACGGTGTATGGCCTTCTATACTTGGAAAATAAATTCATGACGAGAGCTCTCACATCGTATGCATTAGGATGGCATACGGCGTATGAGTCTTCAACTTGGAATTTTGACGAGACGGCGCACACTGTATGACTAAGGATGTCATACGTCGTACGCAACTTGCTGAAAAGTGTTCTCCATCATACTTTGGTAATTTAGCTCGATTTTTAGTGTTTTCCGTGAGAATTCTCCTTTTGCTCTAGTACTAAAACACAAATTTAGAGTACTTAAGTACTATATTCAATAAAAACAAGGCAAAAAGGGGGCAATTATCATGAGAATTTGATAGCTCAAATATGTATAATTAAGAGCTATCAATAACGCTTTGAGGCGTCTACTCACGTAGGAACCGTGTCTCATAGGTTCTTGGTTCAAGTCCAGGACTTTTGTAGGTTCTTGGTTAAAGTTGCAGGTTCTTGGTTCAAGTCTTCATTTTTTTTTCATATCCAGTATTAAAACGATTTTACCGAATATTCATTTGACGTTTTAACTATGCATGTATATACCACGATTTGTTAAATTTAGAAAAACAAATCTTTTTGTAATAGAAAGTGTCTAAACTCGGGTTACATGTACCAAGCCATTTTTTAGATAGGTTCCACTAAATTCATGATATTACCCTTTTTATTACGTGTTCTCACTGTAACGGGCCCAATGCTTAAGTACACCCTTTCTCATGACTTTAGTAAGATGCCCGGTTTTATTAAATCTCTAATGAATATTGGTTGTCAGTTGAAATATTATTTATCTATCAGAGCATCCATACTTAGACTTAAATGAAACACAATTCGACACAGCCAAGTCATAATCTATTGTTGATCCAGAGGGCCACTTCGAGAATCAACTTAGCTCCATCATAAGGGTTAAAACATGAGACAAGGCAAGAAGGCTGATTCGGAATCTGTGTCATCTCAACATGCCCGTGATTCTTCATGCTCTACATGGATCTTCGTTCCACCATGTTCCCAGTGGATCTCCTCTCTCCTTGTACATTATAGGTTCTTCTACCTCGTCTGGACTTCCTCGTGTCATGTCCGTCTTGGTTTACATTTAATTTAAAAGCTACTATACTTTACAAAATTAAAATACAAGAGGGAATACCAATGGCATGCATGCCTCCCTTAAACTCAAAACAGTAAAATATAAACATGTGCAATAACTATATCACAACCACGTAGTTTATATATAGTCTATGTCTCAGGCTCGTGTCATGCATGATTTTAAATAATGCAGTAAAGTATGATTTAAATAAAGCATAGGTGAAAATACTTTTGATTTGCTAGGACCTACTATACATGCACATGCACCACATGCGTGGCCCATCCTGATAGTATAAATCACGAGTTTCACCCGCATTGTTGCATACTAATGCAACTTGTCATTTACCGAGAATGACGGTTCTTACCATATTGCTTCTCATTGTCAGATAAGGAAATTTTTACTTTTAAAATTTATAAACCCTAATTGTGGTTTCCTAAAACTTAAACTTTTAAAAGCTTGCGACTTAGGTAACAAGAAACTTTAAGTCACCACATTTATATTTGGACAATTTTATTATGCAATTTTTAGTAAAAGTTTTATTTCCTAAATTACTTAGTTATGTTTTAAATATTTTAAAACCCTAGTTTTCATGTTAAGGAATCCTAGATTCGAATTTAGGTAAAAGTGAACTATTATCAATTTATGAAACTTAATTGCTTGATCACCAAGATTCCTGCCTAGTCAAATTTTATGATCTCATCTAGCTAGGATCATCAAAATCGATCCATCTAGGGTTTAGGTAAACCTTGATAAGACTTTCTTGTTTCCTAAGCTATCTCGTTTACCATATGAGTAAATTTGGTAACTATGGTTTCTAAATTTTTTTAACATATTTTTAGCAACGTTTGCTCCTTACCTAAAATATCTAAAATCTTAAATCATACTTGGAAAACAAAACTACTTGTATACAAGAAAAATAATCTAGGTAAACCTAATTTTCGCCATTTTCATGACAACACAAATTAGGGTTTTCACGTTTGATCCCGGATACCCTTGTATCCTCATAAAGTCGATAACTTTTGGGTTTAGAAAACCCTAATGAATCAAACCTATGTGATCTAAAAACATAAACCCTAATTTGATCATCAAAGTGATTAAACTATAGTTGTCAACAAAAGCAAAAACCCTAAAACAATAAAAAGCAAAAATCAACCAAAAAACATAATCAAAAATCAAAGATTCTATTTTTATGACAATAAAAGTAATTACTAAGAATCCTAACTAGGTTATGTATGATTAAGATGGCTCTAATAGCACTATAGCATATTAGTGGTTAACCACGTGGCCTATAAAATATGCACATCTGAATATAAACACATAAAAGCCATGCATACCAAACCCCTAATAACAGGTCTTCTAATATGTGATATAACCTACTAAAACGTATAAATGGGTATTTAGAATTACATACTTGTGTTCCTGCAGTTACGTAAGCTCTACAACCTTTTTAATCAGTATGAAATTGCCTTCTTCTTTCCTTGATGATTCAATCGATTATGTTAGGGTTTTTTAGGGAAGAATCACCACTTAGATTGCCTTAGGTATCCACCGGTATTGAATATGTAGAACTAGATCTACGAACCTATGAAAGTTAGGAGAGTATGATAATGGGTAAATATCCACTAAGGAATAGGCGATCTTGGGATCGGCTAGAACTCGATTCTTGGAATTAACTTAAAGGGTTTTTGAACCATTTATGGTTCGGTTGACCGATCAAGAGGAAGGAGATGAGAGGGGAAGGATTTTAGGGTTTAGATGATTGATTATGAATCATTTATAATATCTTTTTGTATTTATATGCTTCCAAGGGATAATCCTAATACACTTAAAAAACCTTTTAATTAACCACAAGTATATAAGTTTGAAAACTTGTCAAACTTAATCCCCTTAGGGGATTCGGCCGATCCACATAACCCTAAGGGTTTGTGGTTTTTCCTTTTATACTTTAAATATATTTATCCCTAATAATTATATACTTCGATTAATTACCGTTTTACCCTTCTATGAGAATATTACCAGTTGTTAGAGACGTTGTTCTTTGCACACTAATCCTTTCATGTATATCCTAAACTAAAGGTTGTACCAAAAAAAAAAAAAAAAAAAAAAAAAAAAAAAAAAAAAAAAAAAAAAAAAAACTATGAAATGGTATATACATCAATAGTTGGATCAAAAGCTTAAAAAGTATATTTGTAAAGCATGAGTAATCAGGCAAACAGTTTCAACATCAATCTTACTCAAGGTACACATTTAATCTCCAATATCATAATCATTTGAGAAATATCTTACTTTTAAGCATTTTAAAGCTAAACAACCGAAAATCAAAAAATATAAATGAAAATATATCAATTGGTAGGTTATAAAGTAAAGTGGTGGTTAGGGTTCAAAGCTGGATGGAGGGTGACGGTGTTAATTTACGATGGTTACGATTTAGTGGGGTGTCGACGATGGTGGTTGCGAGTCCAGAGATGGTTAGAATTTGGTAAAGCTGAGGTGATGCGTGGATAAATTGTTTTGGCCGTAAAGGTTTGGGTTGTAAATGAACATACTATCAATTTGAGATTAGATGAATTCAAACCGTAACTGTTGCACAAACACAAGGACAAAAACAATCAAATTAGAATGATGAAAATGTTATTAATATAAGGATGAAAAGGACTAAACTTGCAAAATTATCAATTCACAATGATTGTTTTACAATTTGCTTTTACACATAAGCAATAAAAAAAATGTCAAATAAGCAAAAATAAACGGTTTAGCTTGTAGCAGGTGATCACATTTTCAACATTTATAAGTACCAACAAGTTTTAATACTAACAATAGAACATTTCCGACCTTGTTTCTAACATGTGTAAAAGTTGGAAAGTTCGTTTATAATTTATAGACTTAGCCCTTTTATATTTAAACATTTGTCAAATGTTAACTATTCATCAAATAATAAACATCAAACAGAAATGGCAAAAATGGTCCATGTGGTTTACTTACGATTACAAACATAATCTCTTAAAATTTCTAAAAAGGTCCCTACCGTTTACTATCGATTACATAAATAGTCCCTATATTAAATCTAGAGACTGTTTGTGTAACAAAAAGTTACATAAACGTCCTTTTGATTTATGTGTGTTGTAAGAAAAGTACCTAAATTTGCAAAAAGGCGTCTCTACCGTTATTTGCAATTACAAAAATAGTCTCTAATGTAGGGACTGTTTGTGTAACGAACACTTGCGATTACAGACACAATCCTAAGTTTAAATCCAGGGACTGTTTGTGCGACGAAAAATTGCATAAATAGTCTTTATAGTTACCTACTGACTTCCGAAACGATCTCTGAGTTTATTTAGGGAATGTTTGTGTAACAAAAAAATTTTCAAGTAAAAAACCGCATCTCGCAGCGGAACGTGGTTAGAAAAAGTCCTCGTTAATTGAATGATTTAGGCAGGTTAATTGATGTGTTAGTACGTGTAGTGAGTTTCTTTTTTGTTTAAGTGATTTTATTTTTTGGCATTCTACATAATCACTGCAAGTTTTCTAATAATATTGATAGTTTAGTTGACACGTATAATATAATTACGTTTTTTTTACTTGGGACATATTATAGGGACCCTCCTATGATGTAACATAAGGGGGAGGGGGTGGTCAAAGATTCTGTTTTTCCCTTTTTTGTTTTCAGTATAATACAGTTTTTTGTCAGTTTCTGTTCCGTATTTATGACAGTTTTAAGCGTTTGACTTATTAAACTTTATATTTTATATTCCGTACTTTCAGATTTAAAGTTTTTGATATAAACAAGATTATATAAAAAAAAATAATAAAAGAGAGGGTCCCATTTGTAAAAAAAATGGGTCCTAATAACCGGCCCTTTTTTACTTCGATGTGTAGATTTCTAATGATTGCCAATTGGAGTACGTTCAATTAAAGTAAAAGAAGAAAACAAAATAAAAGAAACATATGATAGTGATAAGACAGATGCGTAAAATTGTAACAAATTATATATATATATATATATATATATATATATATATATATATATATATATATATATATATTTTAAAATATATCATTACAATATACGTGCACATATGAGTTTTTGTATAATTCTTTAATTATACTAATATAGTACAATAAGCATTATCATTTTGTATTTATGTATTTTTTATAAAATATATGACTTTATTTAACTAACATGGTGTTGAGATTGTTATTGGATTTAACTTATTTTAATGGCGAATTTAATAACACGTAATGACCTTGAAAAAAATATACTTTTCTAGATGTCCTTATTTAGACTATAAAGAGGATTTGCATATTTCACTGTTATATGTACTATCTCGTGTATGTATTTTCATCTTATAGTAACCCCTTAGGCCATGCTTTCATTTTGAAATTTATATTCATGTTAATAATAATTTTAGCCGTTATTTAATTTATGTATCCACGGGTTAAACTTATACAAAGGAATAATATGAATTGTTATTGAATGTCATTAATAAAAAAATTACTTTTGCGGAACTCTTTAGTCCTTACTTAATCTCATATAAAGGAATAACATGAGTCGTTCGTATACTTACAATTTAATGTATTCATTTATATATTACAGTAACTCGTACAATCATTTTGATATTTATAATGTACACATACACTAATTTAATATATAATGATAATAATATTTATTAATAACAACGAATATGTTTCTTTTAAATATAAAGTCTAAAAGGGTATTTATAAAATTTATAAAGTTGTCAAAAACATAGAAACTGATAACTCTACTTAAATCTTTATAATTTTTAAAATTTAACAAGTGAAATTTTATTAACTACCCCATCTTTTTTAAGTATATATTTTTTTATAAAATAACGCATGTGTTTTAATACATATTTATTTTGCTGAATGAAATTTATATGAGTTTGATCAAAAGCAATTTTTGAATTTTATTGACCAATAAGAAAATGCTTGATTTTAAAATAAAGGTCTCTCATTGATCATAAAAAATTCGTTTTCTCATTTTTTATTTTCTCTTATATATACTCGTAAGAGATATCAGTATTTGCATTGCTTAATTGGTGACAGTAGAATATTCGTATGTACGATTTACAATTGTTTGAACTGAATACAAGGAATACGACCCTTGCGCTTTTTAGCTTTTATAGTTTGTTTGATTTATGTTAGATACTCGTTCTCATATGCATGAAATTAATTACGGAAACTATACACTCGTTCATTCATAGCAAGCTAGTGATCAAACTTCATTGTTACGCGAGTATGCGTATGCCAAATGCCCATCAAATGTTATTCGACATCCATGCCTATTACACACCAGTTGTGATCCTAGATACAATGATGCGACACAAGTAGTGTCGAAGTGAAGTAACTAAACATGCTTATTTGGATTGATTGATCTAAAAACATGCATGCACCACCAAAGATAAACCGGATCCTCGATATGGCATAATGACTCGACTACACCTCTAAACTCATACTACAAGATGCAACTCCCACAATCCCTCAAGGGCGCATCATGTCATGAGGGAACGATACACGGGCATCTTCAAAATTGGCTAATGGTCCCATATGACCTTTTAGTCGACACATATGAACTATGGAAGAAATAAATACAATTATCAAACAAATGAATGATATATGAATAATGTATGAAAGAGATGAATCTCGACAATTGTTTCTACACGATACTACTATATCTAGTTTTGAGTCTGGAAAGATTTACTACGTGGTCCTTGAAGTGCTTGAGTTAATTGTCTAGCTTGCAAGTAATAAATATTTCTCTCAAGAAGTAAAAACCATAAAGGCTACCTTGTCCTTCCATATTATTGGTTCAGCATTTAACTATGGGTTAAAAAGCCTGTTAACCGAAAGTTGTATAAAAAATTAAAAATGATCATACATGAACATCCGGAAATAACGAATGTTACTTGAGAAACATAATTTTGGATAATATTAATAAATAATTTCTCTCTTTTTTGGTTTTGTACGAGTAAAACCCAACATCAATATATAGTCTACTGCACGTTTGTCTCACTTGCTAGCTTTACCGGTTCAAAAGTACTAACCGTACGACCACAACGTTTTTTTTGTTTGGTTATTAAGTGTTAACAAGTTCCTAGATTAGGGTTAAGATAATCAATAAAGGTATCGGATATTCACTTGAAATCGTGGTATCACTTTCCAACAGAAACTATTCGACCCTATGCCTGAGTTACACGAATATCTCTATGGGATAAGACCAAGTGATGTTCTTGTTTTAGGCACAAACCAAGAACCAGATGCGTATTCAAGTGTTTAGGGTTTTGTGATTTCGTATATCCATGCAGATGTGTTATGACCTCTATTTATAATAGAGAATAATCAAACCCTAACCCATGGAATTATGGATAATTAACGGCCATTAATTATATCATAATGTTTTCCATAATAGTAGGAATCAGTGGTTAAAAACGAGCAGCAGAATAAACTAATGCCGTCAGCAAAATCATTCTAGCAGTAGATTCTACTAGCAGAATATATCATCAGCAGAATCAAATCAGCAGAAACAGATTCTACTAGCAGAAACAGATTCTACTAGTATAACCACTATTGAGTCAGGGGATTCAGTGACCAAATGGGTGTACACTCCGTACCTCAAAACCCATTACCAGGTGTGAATTAATCCCTTCAGTGCACTAAATTTTCTAACAATCCTCCCCAAATTTAGTTCACTTCCTTTGCATGAAAAATTAAACACAAAACAAAACAAGTGCATAAATGAAAATATCCTGAGGATTGAATTTCCACATTAGTACATATACTTTCAAATATTCGAGAATCAGGGTGTTCTAAGAATTGAACCCTTCAACCCATTTGAATACCTGATGATAAATACACACAAGTTTTCAAACACAAAAATACTCCTGACACTATACAAGCCATGTGTCCATATCCAATTCATAAATGTTGTAAAAGCTAATAGTCCAAAGCTTCCTGAAGCGGCAAAACTTCAACATTCACATAGGTGGTTCATCTTTAATTCATGCTCCTGCTTAGCACTTTTTCAAAGAACATTAACCATTAAGAAGTTATGACTTCATCCTCCTTTCCAGCAGGTAACAAGCACAACCTTGGGATGTTTGTGATACATGTGCTTCAGTCCACTAAATGATCAGCTTTCCACATTGAACTCAGCTTCCAAGTTTCCTTAGAAGGGAGTTGGGTATCCTTGCATTCAGTGACTAAGTTGGACTTAAACCCATCCCTTTAGCAGACTTCAAAACCAAGTCTCTAGCCAAACCCTTCGTCAAGTGATCAGCTAAGTTTTGTTGAGATTTAACAAACTCTATAGATATCACCCCATTCATGATAAGCTCACGAATCATGCTATGCCTAACACCTAAGTGTCTAGACTTCCCATTGTACATCTAGCTATAAGCCTTTGCCAATGTAGCAGCACTATCACAACGGATAGAAATAGGTGCTATAGGTTTAGGCCACAATGGAATCTCAAAAAGCAAGTTTTTCAACCATTCAGCTTCTTTGCCAGCAGCAGCTAAAGCCACAAATTCAGATTCCATGGTTGAACTGGTAATGCAAGTTTGTTTCTTGGATGCCCAAGAAATTGCACCTCCACCAAGTAGGAATACCCAGCCACTAGTAGACGAATTGTCTTCAATGTTACTGATCCAACTTGCATCAGTATATCCTTCTAATACTGAAGGATAACCAGTATATGAGAGACTATAATCCATAGTTCTCTTCAAATACTTAAAGACCCTCTGAATTGCTTGCCAATGATGAGCACTAGGATTACTAGTATACCTGCTCAGTTTACCCACAGCAAAAGTAATGTCAGGTCTTGTACAAGTCATGGCATACATCAAGCAGCCAATCACCCTAGAATACTCAAGTTGAGATACAACTTTGCCAGTATTAGGCATTAGCTTCTCACTTGTATCCATGAGAGTACTCACTGGAGTACAATCAAAGTAATTAAATTTCCTTAACACCTTCTCAATGTAATGAGACTGAGAGATAGAAATTTTGTTACTTTCATGTTTAATCCTTATACCAAGGATAACATCAGCCTCCCCCATATCCTTCATGGAGAACTTTGATGACAAAAATACCTTTGTTAGATCAACTTGATTTTGGTCAGTGCCAAAGATCAACATGTCATCAACATATAGACAAATGATGACTCCTTTACCAGATTCATCAAATTTGCTATATACACATTTGTCATCCTGATTAAGTAAATAACCACTAGACAAAACCACTTCATCAAACTTTTGATGCCATTGCTTAGGTGCATGTTTTAGTCCACAAAGAGACTTAATCAGTTTACACACCTTGTTTTCATTACCAGGCATGATGAAGCCCTGAGGTTGGTTCATGTAAACCTCCTCATCTAAATCACCATTCAAGAAAGCTGTCTTCACATCCATCTGATGAATAATCAGATTGTGAATTGATGCCAAAGCAATCAGCAATCTTATGGTACTGACACGTGCCACTGGAGCATAAGTATCAAAGTAGTCTATTCCTGACTTTTGTTTAAAGCCTTGAATAACTAATCTTGCCTTGAACTTTTCAACAGTTCCATCTACCTTCATTTTCTTTTTGAAAATCCATTTGCTACCTAGAGGTTTGCAACCAGGTGGCAGATCAGTCAACACATAAGTGTTATTGCCCATGATAGAGTCCATCTCATCATTAATTGCTTCTTTCCAGAAAGCAACATCTTGGGACTTCATTGCTTCTTCAAATGTTTTGGGATCATCCTCCACAATGAAGCAATAGGAGTATTGGTCAGAGACTTCACTCCTTGTACCTTCAATTAAGTATAATTGAAACTCATGTCCAAATGATTTTGGAGTCCTCACCCTATTGCTCCTTCTGAGCTCAGGTTCAGGTTGTTGTTCCACAACCTCAGCAGGAACCTCATCAGATACTTCTGAAACACCATTGTCATTGGTTCCATTTGGAATCCTTTGACTTGGTCTAGGGATAGATGAGAATCTGTTCTCATCAAAGAGTGCATCCCTTGATTCAATTATTGAGTTAATTGAAACAGACTCATTAGGTTCTATAACATAAAACCTATATGCCTTGGAATGCTCAGCATATCCAACAAAGATGCATTCAATGCCTCTTTCTCCCAAAGTTTTCTGCTTTGGATCAGGGAGTCTTACAACAGCCCTACAACCCCATATCCTAAGATAATTAAGGTTAGGTTTCTTTTTAGTCCAAAGTTCATAAGGGGTAACTTTGTTCCTTTTGTTGGGAACCCTATTTAATAAATAGCAAGCTGTTAACATAGCTTCACCCCAGAACCCTTGACTCAGTCCTGAATAGAACAACATGGAATTAACCATCTCCTTCAGCACCCTGTTTTTCCTTTCAGAAATACCATTTTGCTGAGGAGTATACGGAGCAGTTGTTTCATGGATTATACCAACAGACTGAAAATACAGAGTATCCATGTACTCACCTCCCCTATCAGTCCTTAATCTTTTGATCAGGGAACTTTGTTGCAATTCAACTTCAGTTTTAAATACTTTAAATTTATCTAATGCTTCATCTTTAGAATGTAATAAATAAACATGACAAAACCTAGAAGCATCATCAATAAAAGTCACAAAGTATTTCTTATTCCCCAAAGAGGGAGTAGCATGTAAATCACAAAGGTCACAGTGAATTAACTCCAAAACTTTAGTTTCACGTTTTACTCCTTGAAAAGGTTTCTTAGTTATCTTGTTCAACATACAAGTTTTACACTTTTTAGTGTTCATATCAAAAGCTGGTATTAACCCATCCTTGGACATATCTTGCGTTCTTTTAAAATGTACATGGCCAAGTCTTGCATGCCATAGGTTTGAATCATAAAGTTTATATGTAGATATAAAAGCAGAATCAATATTATCATGAACAATATTAAGTCTGAACATTTGATTACACAAATAACCAAAACCAATAAACACACCATTTTTAGACAAAACAAACTTATCAGATTCAATAACTTGTTTATAACCACAATTATTCAAAACACTACTAGAAACCAAATTCTTTCTAATATCAGGAACATGTAAAACATTAAACAAAGAAACAATCTTTCCAGAACTAAACTTTAAATCAACACATCATTTTTCATGCACCAGGGCAATTGACTCGTTTCCCATATGAAGAATAGAACCATCAATCATTGACTCATAAGTCTTGAACCAGCTTCTATCTTTACACACATGAATTGTTGCACCAGAGTCAACCCACCAAGCTACATCATCATCCTGCATAAAATAAATTTTAGATATATATGTAACATAATAAATCTCAAAAGACTTATTAAATATATTCTGACCTTTCAGAGAATTGGTGTTACCATTCCCTCCACTTGTGCCTGATCCATTGGATTTGTTTCCAACTTTACCACCTTTGCAATCTTTCCTGAAGTGTCCAGGTTTCCCACACTTCCAATAAGTCACCTTAGGTTTCTTGTTAAGATCAGATTTGGTGTTATCTTGATGCTTGCGCTTGCCCTTGTTGTCATTGTACATGGTGGAGTTGTTATGCTCCACCATATTGACAACTGATGGACCAGTAGCAGTGCTACTCTTTGGCTTATCAATGTCTTGAGCTTTGAGTGAATCCTCAATGCGCAAGTGACTGCCCAACTCAACAAGAGTTAACTCCTCCTTCTTATGCTTAAGCATATGCTTGAAATCTTTCCAAGAGGGAGGCAGTTTATCGATGATACACGAGACTGAAATAGCCTCATCCATGTTCATCTTGTGTTGTGTGAATCGACCAAGTATACTAAGAAGTTCATTGTATTGGTCAATGACAGGTCTAGAATAAACCATTTTGTAATTGTTAAAATTACTTACAAGGAACTTCTTACTTGATGCATCCTCAGCCATATATTTGGCTTCCAAGGAATCCCATAGTTCTTGAGAAGTTTCAACATTCTGATAAATATCAAAAAGAGAATCAGACATACCATTGAGAATTAAACCTCTGCAAACATAATCATCATTCTCCCATTTGCTTCTTGCCCTCATCTGATCCATAGTAGCATCATCTCCATAATCTTCAGGAATCTCAGTTGTCAGAACATAAACCACATTCATACTTGACAACAAGAAGTGCATCTTCTTTTGCCATCTTCTGAAATCAACACCTTCAAACTTTTCCAACTTGGAAAAGTTAGCAGCCATTTGTCTCATAGCAGCAGCCATTGATTATCACTAATAGTTTCTATTGATTGTTGGTTATTAAGTGTTAACAAGTTCCCAGATTAGGGTTAAGATAATCAATAAAGGTACCGGATATCACTTGAAATCATGGTATCACTTTCCAATAGAAACTATTCGACCCTATGCCTGGGTTACACGAATATCTCTATGGGATAAGACCAAGTGATGTTCTTGTTTTAGGCACAAACCAAGAACCAGATGCGTATTCAAGTGTTTAGGGTTTTGTGATTTCGTATATCCATGCAGATGTGTTATGACCTCTATTTATAATAGAGAATACTCAAACCCTAACTTATGGATAATTAACGGCCCATTAATTATATCATAATATTTTCCATAATAGTAGGAATCAGTGGTTAAAAATGAGCAGCAGAATAAACTGATGCCGTCAGCAGAATCATTCTAGCAGTAGATTCTACTAGCAGAATATATCATCAGCAGAATCCTTCATCAGCAGAATCAAATCAGCAGAAAAATATTCTACTAGCAGAAATAGATTCTACTAGTATAAACACTATTGAGTCAGGGGATTCAGTGACCAAATGGGTGTACACTCCGTATCTCCAAACCCATTACCAGGTGTGAATTAATCCCTTCAGTGCACTAAATTTTCTAACATTTTTTACAACGAAGACAGATATAAGTTTAAATATTATCACCAAACAATAATATAAAACACAAGAAAAAATTGAACTTTATCGAAAAAAAAAGTTAGGCAAAGTTGAATTCAGTGATTGTAATATCTTCTTTGTAGAGAGTTAGGAGACCTAACATGATTTCAAAGAAAAGTTACGCAAAGTTCAATTCAGTGATTGTAAGACCGAATGTAATGGGACAACAAAACCACCCCAGACACAATTACATCGGCATTCTCTCTCCTCAGACACCAACCAGACAACACCTAGATCAAACACACATAGTAAAAGGATCACACTAACAACGAAAAAATACCCCACAAAATTAACTAAATACAAATACACACAAACCTTTCCTTTTATTTGGTCTACTGACAGACCAAATAAATTTGGTGTGTGTGATGGGCGGGGGGGGGGGGGGGGGGGGGGGTGGACACGTCCGATTAGACCATATGTAATAAGGGGGACAACGTGTGATTGGGGTGGACAACAAAGTTGTCTGAGGGGCGGGGACTCATTACTCCCGGTCTAATATCTACTTTATAGAGTTAGAGACCTAAAACATGATTTACATAAAGATACTAAGTCCTAGTGTTCTACATTAAAAAGAAAATAGGTAAACTAATTATAGCATTTAGTTTAATGCAAATTTAAGTAAATGTTGATCAAATATCTTGTTTCAAAAGAAAGAAACTAATGTATTCACAATGAAACTAAGGTGAAAGCATATTTTTTTTCGAGAGAGAAAGAGGATAGAAACTTGTTTCCTTATTATGTGAGAAGTGAGATACAAGTGAGACAACCACCTCCTAGTGAGGTGGTGGAGTACTTATACTTCTTATTACATAAAGGTCTCATGACTTAAGTTTATATATAAACGTGCCTCGTGACTATATGTTAGTCACTAGATGTTAAGCTAACGAGTACAAATGTAACATCAACCTACATCTAAACATTAAATTATTACAATAATGATTACATATAAGACCTTAGAAAATGATCTTCACTTCAAAAGCTAACAATCTCCCCCAAGGGATGATCACTTTGGTCTTATAACTATCTTTACTTGTTTGGATGTTGTCTTGGATACTTGCGAGTTCTAATGTAGCTTTCATGTGTTTCTTGAATTCTTGAAGTTCCAGGCTCCCATATATTAACTAATCATCTACTCAACTCTTCTTACAATTGTATGTTCTTCATTACCTATCATGATTTGCCTTTGATCATTAGGGTCTTTTAATTTCATTAAGGTCTTTTAAGTCTTCAAATCTGTCTACTCAACTCTTTTTATCTTGTAGACCTTTTCCTTAATCCCTAATCAATACTTTTTAAGCTAACAATTGCTCTTTTAAGTAAACAATCTTCCCATAGGCAAAACAGTCTACCAGATTAACAATCTCCACATACCAAACAATGGCATGTTGACACTTCTTCAGTTTTTCAACCGTCAGTTTCTCCACTCAGGTAGATCATTATATGTACAAATTATCATGATTGTTAATATCTTTTACAATTATTTCTTCTTTCCATGATTTAGCCCTAAATACCTTTTCATCATATGCGTTTCTGCCCTATTCTTTAACACTTCTTCCCAATACCGTTCTTCATCATTTGCCGAGTGAAACTCCTAACTCTTATAAACTCTTCTTCCCCAGGTGTGTGTGGGGGTGAGAGAGAGAGAGAGAGAGACTTGTTTTGTGATTATTTAAGAAGTGAGATACATGTGAGACACCCACCTCCTAGTGAGGTGGTGAAGTATTTATACTCCTTATTACATAAAGGTCTCATGACTTAATTCTAAACATAAACGTGCCTCGTGACTACACGTTAGTCACGAGACGTTACCTAACGTGTACAAATGTCACATAAACCTACATCTAAACATTAAACTATTACAATAAGATTACATATAAGACCTTAGAAAATGATCTTCTCTTCAAAAGCTAACAATTGGTTTTTGGGACATGATTTCTAAATCCTAACTGTTTTTGTATAAAAAAATATTGTGTAGAAATGGTTGTATAAATGTGAGAAGGAGGAAAAACAAGTAAATATTTTTAGGGTTGTATTGTATTAGGATTATTATTTCAAACTTATCTATATTATATATAAAGAAAAAACACATATGATTAAAACTTAAAAATTTAAAAATAGGTAATGTTGTTAGACTAAAGTACTCATATTTATAAAAGGAAAGACAATCTATTAAATAATTAAATAGTAAATTACAATTTAAACCACTAACTTTTTCTACTTTCTCACTTACTCCACAGTAATATATACATAAAAAAGATTGCACACACAAATTGACACTACTATACATTGTTGCTACTATGCACGGGTATTCGTGAAGTTTTAAGAAATGTTTAAATTGTTGAAATTTTAATAAAGATAGTGATTTATCTTTTATATAATGCTAGGCGTGTAATCGTTGATAGCAACAAGATTATATAGCGTAGAATAGTCATAGTTGAGATATAGTAGTTAAGTGCTTCGTGTAACGTTTGCATTTGACGTTGACAAGTTTTCATCATAATCTGAAATGACAACAACATCATACCAGTTCCACTTTAACAAACTGGGATTGAAATAAGAATCAAAATTGAGAACGAGATTATGATTAATTTTAGAAACAATATTAATTTTATAAACAAAAACCATTTTTAAGACCACTATTTCAAAAACTATTTTTACAAACATTTTATTTTGGAAAAGTAAAAGAAGATTGAAATTTTCATTTTTAATCGGTATTTTTAGTAAACATTACTACTAATGTTGAAATTTTAAAGATAGTGATTTATCTTTTTTTTTTTTGTTGAGACTAGTATGATATGATAAGGAAACTAATTATAGCATTCAGGTTTATGCAAATTTTGAGTAAATGTTGATCAAGTGTTGACCAAATATCCTGTTTCAAAAGAAGGAAACTAACAAATACCTATAATTCTAGCTCTATGTAAAATAAATTTTGGGAATTGTGAATGATAATTCATTTAAAGAAATTCCTAAATATTCATAATCAATATAGAGACGTCTTTTGTAGACCGGCTTCGTACGCGATCCAACCTTGACTATTGGGGTATTGGTCTAATTAACTCTACTCGTTGCCCAGTATGTGATTCATCAATGGGAGTCTCAAAATTTGTTCATGGATTTCATCATGCATTGCTTCAAATACTTGGAATTCGATCTTAAAGTGGTGAGGTATCACTGATTATCCTCGTATTTTTCACATGAAAACGGTAATTAATCTGCGTTTTCTTGGATTAGCAATCTAAAACCGCCTGTACAAACTCTATGTTATCTTTTTCTAGCTATATCCTTTAGTTATTAATAAAAAAAATTGCCATAAAAAATGGAAATAAAATGATAATAAAATAGAATGAAACATGCATGTATGTGCTCCATTCCTTCTCTTTAACCTTACAATATATATAATATTTTTCCCGAACGAGATTAAAATAATTATTGCACAATAGCATAGCACAAAGAAAAAGCTTTTTACCTTTTTAGGTGTTATTGATTTACTACTATTTATATTATATTTATTTGCTGAAATTCGAGATTGCTTGTAAGTTGTAACAGACAGTACGTACACTCATTGAATAAAGAAGTTTCTGCATGCACTGCCTGCTATCTTTTATAGAAGCTCACACATTTCAGGGATACGTACATAATTTTTCTTTTGGCAAAAATGATACTAGTATTATCTTAAAATGAAATGAAACCACCTTAAACAAAATTGAAGAGAGGCAAGAGTACAAAGACCAAAGATTAAACTAATCCATGACAACAACAATAATGATTGAATAAATCAAATCACCCCGTGAAGAAAAACCTTTACTGAGCCACGGAAGCCGATTAGCCTTAAGATATTAAAACCGCCATATTGAATCAAAAGTAACTAACTTGACAATTCCACGTTCAAGAATGATGACTCAACAAGTTGATACAATAATGTTGACGCAAATTTGAGATCTTTTATTTTTATTATTTTATTTATTATTATTATTATTATTATAAATTTGTAGTTACCCAAATCTTTGATGAAGTCTTCATACAACAACAATGCTCAATCCCGCCCGCCGAAGCAAGGTATGAGAGAACGATGTAGACAGTCATGTCTTAACCTGAAAGTAAAAGTACTGATTCACCTCGAGTTTCATTTTGGTTTGGTAATGCAGAACCTGAAATAGATATTCCCAAACTTTTGGCTTAGTTAACGTAGCAAGATTTGCAAGATGGAACCAGCTTTCGATTTTCTGATTCAGATTTTGTAGAGCGCTTGGGTATCACAGATTTCTTTACGTACATATACATATATAACAACAAACTAAATACGGCTATTCACTTTTTAGATATATTCACACATTTAAAGTGTAGATGCATGAAAAAACGTGTCACGTAACAAGTTGATTGATTCTAAACTTTAAACAAGGTACTTAGAAGTATGAACAGATTATGATAAAAACTACTCGTAACACTTTTTAGTTATAACTAGAACTCTAGAAGCACGAACAAATTAACCAATAAAATTTCGCATTTTCTCTTAACGGCATGCAAACACATACACACTTACTTCTATGTCTCAAGTGAGACCTTTGACCTCTTGATAAAGGGAGAAACAACTTTTTTTTTTTTTTTTTTTTTTTTTTTTTTTTTTTTTTTTGGTAAAAGGTCAACGACCCGGTAAATATATTACTCCAAAAAACAGTTAAGTACAACGGATATGAGTGATTCTCATATCTCAGCCCGTTACATAGGCGAAAGGCTTACATAACAAGATACTTCCTATTTTCTAGACAAGAAAATAAACCATTTAAAGACTCGGACAAAAATATAACCTACTTCCTACGACCTTGGAGATTAAAGCCATAAATGGCGTTAAGAGCATCCAATTCCCTTGGAAGATCATAGATTTGCTTCGAGTAATCATCATAGTCATCCAACTCATCTTCACGCTCATGTCCTCCACCAAATAGATTTGCTGATTCGTCGAACGTGTTAAGAACCTCCTCCTCATCACTATCAGTAACCACAATATCACCCACCTTAGAGAATGGGTTAGCCCTCTTATTGGCAGATGCAGACGGAATAGGAACACCTTTATCATCCAAAAGGGAAGCTTTCCCATCGATAAGTAGCTTTTCAAGCTTACTAATTTTCTCAACTATAGGAGTAGAACCACCTTCCATAGTTCCCATTAAATCACTCACAAGGGGTTCTTGTGATGTAGTACCAGTCTTAACCGACACATCCTCATTAACTTCCATTGTACAGCCAGTATCCACATCCATGTTGGTGTCATCAGTAGGAATACCAAACGTATCCGTATCATCCATATTAAGAGCATCAAATTGGTTCGATGTAGAGATCGTTGTACCACTAGAACTAGCCACATCAGGAGTCTTCTTCTTATTGCCACCAACATTCTTGGGTTCAGGGGGAGTCTGTTTGGGTTTATACTGAAACTGCTTACCCACAACAGGTTTAGTAAACCCTCCTTTACCCGGAATTGTAGAACCACCTTGTTTTCCTTTCTTCCTGTTATTAACAGTCTTGAAACTATCATTAACAAGCTTAGCAGACTGAACAGGAGGTATAACAACCTTAGGGCAGTCAGTCAGAGTATGACCAAATATCTTACACTTATCACAACAAGGTGGTTGCCACTCGTATTCAACCCTTATCTTCTCAATAGTCGAACCCGAACCATCAAGTAACGGTATCTCAACAGTGAGGCTGTCCCGCAGCACCTCATCCGACTTCACTTCTATCATGCATCTAGCAAAACTACTGCGGCCCCACGATTCCTTGCACATATTGCTTGTAAACGCATCTAACCTTTTGGGCGTACCAATCAGTGTGGCTAGAAGACTGAGGCCATCATCAGAAAACATTGCAAGGGGGACATCATGGAATTTAACCCAAACAGGAATGTTAGTCAAATCCTCTTTAAGTAGGTTAGTGTTCAAATTCCATGGTTTAAGAATAATAGGAACATTTCTGATCAACCACGGACCGTTTTCAAGCACATCATCAACACCTTTCTTCGAATTGAACTTAAAGAAGAAGAACCCCTTTGCATTCATCATTACCTTTTGCACACCAAACTTAGCCCATGCACTGCGGACATAGTAATCAACAACAGGAAAAGCAAGGCGTTGACCAAGGAAATAACCATAGAGAGTATTCTCAAACCTCGTGTTTACCTCTTCCACTACTTTCAATGGAACTGAAAGGTCAACATCATCCTTCTTTTTGCTACATTCCAACCTCCGAAAATTAGACACGTGTTTCAGAGGTTCATTAGAAGTAGCACCCGCATAAGAAACCGACTTCACTCCAGTACCACCCGAATTGTTCAACTTAGAAGATGAAGCCATATTAGCAATATCAGAATCAATTTTATTCATTGCTTCATCAAACTTCTTATTCGCATTAGCAATTAATTGCTCCACATTAGGCATACCACTTGAAGAGGAAGCCTTATTAGCCACAGAATCAGTACTTGGAACCGGCTCCAAGTCGTCTCCATGTGGTATATCATTCGTAGGTGGAATCGGCTCCACTGTCTGAGTACCATGCATAGAACAATCAGGAACATCATCAACATTCAATCTAACACTACTAGGGTTCATCGTTGAGGGTGAACTCAACTCACCAATACTAATAGTGGTCGATGGAATATTACCAAGTGAAACCCTAGTACCCATGTTTACCTTGGAAACCGACTCACCAAGATTCATGGCAACCGGGTTAACATCTGACTCACTCGTTTGCTGCTCAACCCCAGTACGAACACTCGCAGCAGAGTAGGAGGCGCTCGTATGATTAAGAAATCCCTTGTTCATCTCTCACAAAATCCACTAACAATAATACCAAAGAAAAAACCGCAAGATGCACGACCAAAAAGAAAAGAAAACCCTAACAAAAAGTTAGGGTTTTAATCGATGAAGAGTAATACAACTAACCAACATCCATAGTGATCGAACCAGAAGATAGGCGATCAATCCGATCAGAAGAGAAGACGATTAAAATAAACCCTAAGGATCGAATATAAAAAAAACGATGAAGGGTTATTTAGGGATTAGAAAGTCGCCAGAGAGAGATGATCGGTTTTAGGGATAAGGGAGAAACAACTTATATTACACCTTGATAACAAAATTTTAAATTTCACACTTCTAAAGGCTAAAGGCTATTTTGATAACAAAAGTTCAATCACACTTCTAAATCATAGAGTTTACTAAATATTGCACATGTTTTACGTCTACACATTCAAATGAGCCGTGAAGAGCTCGAGTATTTTTGTGCGTATATAGATAGAGAGAAAGATCGATTAGGGTTCATGATATGGCATAAAGAATTAAGGACAAATTAATATATGATGACGAAAAGAGAACACTCTCTTCATCTGTGTGTGTTGTCAATTAAACACACAAACACATGTTCCCTGACTATATCGATATAGATCTATGCATGTATCTTTTAAAGTAGGCATTTAGTGGGTGCCTTAAGTTGTGTCAGTTTACGGTACTCTTTGCATGTTACCATCTTCAGAAGCCACCCATACGCTATAAACAAAATACTTAGCACTACGTCGTTGACCCTTTTAGAGATGAACAAATTAGCTGCCAAATGTCCAAAAAGGCATCGGTAAAAATTTTGGTGATGACATGTTGTCGCCAAAAAATCGTCACCCTACACACATCGTTATGACGCATGTCAAATATGACGAGTATCGATGTTCATAAGCAAGTGTTAGCACATCCGAGAATATTCAAGTGATGACCGTGATATGTGAACCAACCAAGTGTCTTCATATTCAATCGAGTGGAATCATCGCATTTCATTAAATGGTATTGATAGTGCATATACGGAAGAACGTCTTTCGAATTACACAAGTCCAAATACGAAAGTATCGTTGTTACATAATGTACTATCGTCTTCGTAATTAACTACCTTTACAACTTAAACACGTGTTTAATACAACTATAATTTATTAAATTATTAATTTTGTATATTTTCTAATTTAATTTTAACAATTTTATTTAAATTTAAAATGAGATGGGGCTTTTAGTAATGACAGGCGTCGTCGTTAAGGCTATATACATATTAAAGAAATATTATATTACAATTTTTTTAATTTTTTAATGACATAAATAAATTATTTAATTTAATAATAATTATTATTTAATAAATATAATATTTAGTGACTACACTTGTTGTCGCTAAAAGTTTTGGCGACTAGTTTGGTTATGGGAGGAAATAACGAAAAAGAAAATCAAAAAATAAATTGTTTAATCGCAAATATTTATTATTTAATTTATATATAATTTTAGTGATGACATGTGTCGCCGCTAAAATTGTAGGCCCACGGTCAAACCTATGTAAAAAATACTCCTTGAAAGTCATAGTCAAAGGTTGAAAGTTTTGTCATTGTTGTGACTTTTAGCGACGACGTCTTTAAAAGTAGTTATTGTTGTAGTGTATAGATTAAAGATTTGTCTTTTATGCTAATTAACTCATGGTTAATTAGAACACATGATATTACAATGTTATTTTTGTGTCATTAGATGACATTGAATGTCATCTCATGCTAGTGTCATAGTCAGCGTTATCGACAACATCATTTAGATGACACTACTTTTCGATGTGTGTTTGGGTAATGTGTGTGTGTTTAGTGTGTTTTGATGAGCATCGTTTTTAGGTTTATATATACGAATAAATATGGGTTGGTGTTAATCTCAGTGTCGTGCTGATTTAGGGCATCTCCAATGCATTGGCCTCAAAATAGTATAATACACTCTACATCACCATCTTATTAGTTTATTAGAAACACATTTACATTGCATTAGACTCATGCATAGTTAAATGAGAGTAGAAAATGTGGGAAATGAAACAGAAAAGTACAACAAAGGGCCCACTTATGCGTATATACACGGTATGTTAAGAGAAGAACACCTATTAGACTTTGAAGTCCTACAATGGTGTTAAATTGTGAGGTGTCACGTAATCATTTTTATTGCACAATGCCACATAAGTGCATTGTGGATGGCCTTAGATCGAAGTGGATGTCATTATTTTGCGAAATCACCATACCTAGAGCTCATAGTAGTAGACGGTTAGATTCAATAGTGTAGAAACGTTGATATCAATTAAAGTCTAATATTAATGTTTATTATATTTGTCTACTTTATAAATAATTGCATAATGATATACCAGAAAGCTTGTGTGTCAATTGTATCTCATGTTTTATTAGAAGCTCTTTATCTAAAAAGTTGTAGATTTTAGTCATGTTTAAAACTGAGAGATATGTTCATGATATATATATTTTTTAGGCAAAGGGGTACCCCTGGTAAATTGTATTACTCCAAAAACAAAACATCTGAGTACATATGATATGGGTGAATCCCACATCTAAACCCGTTACAAAGACGGGAAACAAACCCACCAATTGTTCTTCAAATCAAAACTAACATAAGAAAGACAAACCAATCATATGAACAACTACCATAAGGAAAAGAAATAAAGATAATGTTTAAACTGACCACAAAGATTAATATCTATCGCATCACAAAACGCCCGCTGTTAAGGAGTTAAACCGTGAATGTCATAAGTGTCATATAGATCATAATCTTCATCCTCGTGTAAACTAGTATCATATGCACCTCCACCAGCCATGAAGTGACAAGTCTCATCATAAACATTTTCGACTTCATCATTATCCAAGTCTTCCCCTTGAATTTCCATGGTAGAACTAGGTCCACAGATTGATGTCATATTAGTCTCATTTTGCATAGGAAGCCATTTCCATCATCACCTAATAGCACAAGCTTCCCATCAAGCATTTAACTTTAAATATTATTAATCATATCAACTAGAGATGTAGTACTTGGACTATCAAATGAATCACTAGGAGCACTGGCATGTTTATCCTTGTTCCCATTGCCTTCAATTTCGCTCTCTTCATGTAAACTAGAAGATTTGAGACCTTCTCTTTCCTCCTCATCTACCATAGGGCCCAAAACATTAAATTGGTTTGATTTAGAAGGAACCGTAGTACCATTTTTATCATTAGTTTCCTTGGTGCCTTAGGTTTATAAACAAACTATGACTTTGAACCCATTTGGACCCCACGAACAACTTGCCTTGGCGTTTTCATGTTTGTAATAACATCCAAATTTTCTTAGGACACTCATTAAAAACATGACCAAATACCTTGCAACTTAAGCAACGAGGAGGTGTCCACTCGTACTCATTACGAATAGTGTGCATAGTATACCCCTCACCTACGAATTTTGTACCGACACTACGATCGAGTGTTTTAACTCCATATCAGCTCTCAAATCAATCATGGCATGTGCATAACTAGACCTACCTCACGACTCCATGCATATAATGGCCGTGCAAGAATCAAGCATCAACGGGGTGCCAAGTTTGGTTGCAATAGCACTCAAACCATCTTCCGTGAATGCATTAATAGGAATATCATGAAGCTTAACCCAAACCGGAATATTACATGCATCCTCTGTTGGGTCCCCGCGGTTCGTGCAAACCATGAATGATATGAACAACAGTTTTAGCAAGTGAGGAAAACTGATGAACATCAACATCTTTGAGGTTGGGTTTGCTTGAGAACGACACAGACATGATAATAACACCATTATTATTTTTCACCTATTATAAATCTTTATTGATGAATAAATTCACAAGATTTACAAAGAGTAGCCTACGTAAAACTATGCCGATTTTTTGAAAAAAAAAAAAAAAAAAAAAAAAAAAAAGAACTCTTCAAGATCAAACAATAAAAGTCTGCTAGCTGCTTTTGTTGTTTCTAGGAGAGGAGGATTCTAATCATAATACTTTGTATTATTTTCTTTGTAGGAATCTCTACTTAACTTTCTTTACGGCCTTGGTTTATATAGGAAGGGAAACAGTGGTTGCATGTGGGTTGCATAGTAAATTGTCTACTTGCTATAGATAGGCACGCGCCTAGTAAGCTAGTCTGAATCTTACTTTCGGCTCTTCCCAATTTGACAACTTATAGTTTCAATGCCTCTTTCCCCTATATCAATAAGTATTTGAGCTTATCTTCTTATGTAAGTTTCCCGCCTTCTTAATCTGAGGTTTAGGTTGTAATCAGAATTAAGTCTTCAAAGTCACAAAGACATTTGTCAGATCTCAGTGACTCTGGTGTTGTCCTTAGCTCCTTGTACCTTCACTCGCTGACACCACATCAGGTTGTGAGGTTGCTTTCTTCAGTTGGTCTTCGACTTCTATGAAGCTATTGAGATGTTTTGAGATTTATACAACACTCAATGATTTCTTTATTAGTGAGTCATATTCTGAATAATAATCAGAAAGACATATTCTCTGATAATCTTAGGGAGTATATCACTTCTGATAAGTATTAGGTTCACTTTAATAGTTATGAAGTGACATACTCTCTGATCGCTATCAAAGACTTGATGCTCACTGACATTCAGAAGGTGAATTAGGCTATTTTATGCTTAATTACTCTCCAAGATCAAACAACAAAAGTCTGCTAGCTGCTTTTGTTGTTTATATGAGAGAAGGATTCTAACCATAATACTTTGTATTATGTTCTTTGTAGGAATCTCTACTTAACTTTGTTTATGACCTTGGTTTATATTGGAAGGAAACAGTGGTTGCATGTGGGTTGCATAGTAAGTTGTCTACTTGCTATAGATAGATACGTGCCTAGTAAGCTAGTCTGAATCTTACTTTCGGCTCTTCCCGATTTGACAACTTATAGTTCTGATGCATGTTTCACGTATATCAATAAGTACTTGAGCTTATCTTCTTGTGTAAGTTTCCCGCCTTCCCATTCTGAGGTTTAGGTTGTAATCAGAATTAAGTTTTCAGAGTCATTGAGACATTTGTCAGATCTCAGTGGCTTTGGTGTTGTCTTTAGCTCCTTGTAACTTCATTCCCTGACACCACATTAGGTTGTGAGGTTGCTTTCTTCAGTTGGTCTTCGACTTCTCTGAAGCCATTCAGGCGTTTTGAGCTTTATACAATACTCACTTATTACTTTATCAGTGAGTCATCTTCTAAATAATAATCAGAGAGATGTTCTCTGATAACTCTCAGGGAGTATATCACTTCTGATGACTATCAGGTTCACTTTGATAATTATGAAGTGACATACTCTTTGATTGTTATCAAAGGCTTGATGCTCACTGACCTTCAGAAGGTGAATTAAGCTATTTTATGTCTAAATACTTTTCCGAGACAATTGGGTTGATTTATCAGACCCAACATCCTCCATCATAATATTCACATTCAGTGACAATTTTTTCAGGATTAATGGCACGTTGCGAATTTGCCGTTGTCCATTTTCAAGCATTGCGTCCATCTCGTCTTTAGAATTATACTTAAAGAAAAACACGCCTTTAGAGTTCATGATTGATTTAACTAGACCAAATTTACTCCAAGTATTCTTTAAATAGTTCTCGACAAACGGGTATGCCACACGTTTGCCCAAAAAGAAACCATAAACCGTATTACTAAACATTTCATAAACAACATGAACCGATTCCAACGAGACTGCTACATCCGCCCTGTTACCAGCCGTCGCTAGCAATGGGCGAAAAAGTTTGATCCTTTCCTACTCGTTTCACCCATTAGCATACGAGCCAAAATCCTTATTATTTTCAGTGATACGGGCCCTTTAGAAGTACCATTCACGTTTTGTTTTCCCACATCAGCCCCTACAAGATTCGAATTTGGGATTTCACTAGCACTCATACCACTATCCGTAGTAACATGTTCATGTGAATCACACTCACATCACTACGCATCAGATCAGTACACGCAACAGTACTTAACTTAGGAAAAACCAAACTATCATCGAGCTTAGCGGGTTGAGCGTTTCTAGCCTTAACACCATCTTCATCATCCAATAGGGTACATGTTTATATTTGCATGTTGTGACAGTATTATACAACTAAATTTTTTTACATGTATTTATGCGGGCACATACACATGTCTATATTTGCATATTGTGTGAGTATATATAATTAAATTCTGCCACATGATCACCAAATAATCTCCAAATTAAGAACAAGTTTTGTAAACAACAAATTAAATAAGAGAAATACAATAGCTAGCTAGATCTAACTAACGTTTAAAAAGAGAGAGAGAGATGAAGTGAGTCAGAAGAGGCGTGAAAAAGGTAAGGCACATTGTCAGTATGTGTATGATCTAACCTTCTCTACTCTCCAGGACCAGATTGTGACATGGCTTTTAACATATTCTTCTAACACCAGTACTCACGGTTTACTTGTCCCACCCTTCATCAACTCAAACATACCTTTCCTATATATAAATATCACACCTTTCTTGCACCCAAAAACACACACAGACACAAACATTAGGACACTTTTCTTGCTAGGGTAATATTTTTCAAAAAGCTTGTCAACCAACAATACTAACAACAACAAGAAACAAAGAAAGAAGGTGATCATAAAATGGATTGGAATGGTGGAAATCCTAGACCATTTATTCCTCGACCGACTGCACAAAGCTCCTTCGCATTTCTTTACAACTATAACAATGATCACTATGTTTACCCGCCTGGTAAGTCATTTCTCGCTTCATTTTCTTTTCTTTTTTTCAGTTTGAATGTCAAGTAAGTATCTCACAATATATACAACACAAATTAAGTTGAACACACAACCATTTATTTACAGAGTATTCTCACTCAATATGGTGCAATATAGGTACCGCTGGGCTACAAGCCCTTTGGTTTTCTACTTCATTTCCTACAATTCGTTGTTTAGATAGATAATTTTTGTTAGGTGTGTTTCAAGAAATAAAACACTGAGTACATCTTTCCATGTGTTACATATAGTCGTACATAAACCCTAAGAGTTCAAATTTGACTCATTTAAAGCTTGGGTTTAAAGTATGTACTTATACTTCTTATTATACTAATTTGTTTTAGTCTATTATTTGAATTATACAATATCATGACATTGTGTTAGATAATGAAAACATACATGTACGTATGTATGGTTTCAGAATTACTTCTTGAGCTCATCAAGTCTATCTAAAGTAATGTAATATTTGCATGTATATATTCTTTTTTATATGTCTTGGATTGTCATGAAAATGAAGAACAATAACAAAAAGAAAAGAAAAAAAAAGGGATTTACTAACAACCATCTTATAGATTTTGTTTAACTATCCTTTAATTAATAATGTTTTCAAAATAAAACTCGTCATTTTTATAAATAGATAATTTCACCACATATAATTAAGGTAAGTGAGTTTAATATTCAGCCATTCAAAAAAAAAAAAAAAGTGAGTTTTAATAAGGTATGTTAGTGAGTTCATATTCAGAAACACTTTTTAGTTAAGGTAAGCTTAAACAAGACTCATGTTGATTTTAGTAGATCCCTATACTATTTCATGAAATTTAGATGCAACTCTGAATGCTATTACAAGATAAATGTCATTTTCTGGAAATTTATTTTATATCTACTATATCATAAACATTTATGATTAATTTCTTATTTTGAAGACATCTTAAATAAGATCTAACTATATTTGGTAAACATTAAAATATTTGGTTATTTAAATATACCTACAATTTTACAAATACTACTACGTATAACATTTTTTTAATTTTGTAAGTAAAAATATCGTAAAATTTAGTGTTCAATGTTCGCCGATAAAATCTTATGTGTGTATTAGAAAATGATCGAAATTATATGATGGTACTGAACTATATAAAGTATCACGCGTAAAATATTACTTATGAAGAACTCAAGAGCTTAGTATTGTTCATGTGGGCAAAAGTTTCTCGTATGTGTAAGATTTCTCACGTTATATGTATGAATCATTTATATTATTATGAGCTTATGTAAAAGTAAAACTATAAATGTGAATAACATGCAAGATTTGCAAAAATAATTATAATAAATAAATAATCAAGTGTACTATAAGTAACATCACAGATGTGTCTTTTTGGCATTACAGTACAATAAGACCGACCCCATGGTAGTTCCAAACATTCAATTGCAAATAAGTTGTTGTCGCATACTTTCACATATATACGTACATAAATATATGAAGTGTCGTTCTCATCGTTAAAAATATGAAAAATGCAAACAGGAGTTGGGGATATGAAGCATCAAATGATGCAAGCACCATTAGCAATGATGGAAATGAGCCAAAATGAGTACGAAAACAACAATCAAGATAAGAAGAAAAGGTTAACAAGTGAGCAATTAGAGGCATTGGAAAACACTTTCCAGGAGGAGAAGAAACTGGACCCTGATACAAAGATGAAGCTAGCACATGAGCTTGGTCTGCAGCCTAGACAAATTGCGGTCTGGTTCCAAAACCGACGTGCAAGATGGAAAGCTAAGCAACTCGAGTGCTTGTATGATACCCTTAAACAAGAGTTTGATGTTGTATCTAGGGAGAAACAAAAGCTTCAAGAAGAGGTACATACTCTTTAAACTACATTTTTTTATAAATTTATTTTGATGTCTATATCTTAAATGTGCTATGTTGATCCCTTAAAGGTGTTAGCATTGAGAACTATACTAAAGGAACAAGTGGGCAAGAGACAAGGGGCAGGCTCGAGCACAGGGTACACTTACATGTCGGGTGAGGAGACTGTTGAGAGCACATCAGTTGCCACTATCCGAACCAATAGCAACCACCATCACCAGCTCACACTCGGTCAACATCAGGCTGGCCCTGCCACGACTAACGCCATGGTCCCCATGGACAATAACTACTCGCTAAACTATGATCCATCCTCGTCAATGGCTACTCCATCTTACTCTAATTGGGCAGTTCTCCCATCTTATCCTTAAAATTAGTATAACTAGTAGCTATTTGTTTATGTAATTTCCAATAATACTTTTTTTAGTGAGTGTTAGTTAAAACAAATGATTTAGGTCAGAGTTATCGTCGATGTTTCATAATTTAGAGTTTCTTTAGTCTAACTCGTTTGATTGATTATTAGTTCTTTCGTGTTTTTGTTTAAAATGTAATACCTACCGGCATGTGTGTTTGGCGTAGAGCTTGTGAAAGCTTACGAGAACTTGAGCTTTCAAGATCAAACTAGTTTATAGCAGCTTTTAATAATCATAGGCTCTTAAAACAAAAGCTGCATGGGAGGAGCTTCCAAAAGAAGCTTGACCTTTCGGTGCAACTGATTAAGTACCCGTATCTTTAATTTGTGTATTTATTTTACATTCAGCTAATTTGCTAAACATAGAATATAAAAATAAAAATTCCTAATTTGCTAAACACTAAACGAGTACCCGTGCATACTAACGGGATTTTATAGCGATAGATAGTTTATTGATAAAAAAAAGTTTATAAGTTATAAACGAAAAATAATAAACGTTTAAAGATTTGAGAATTAAACATAATGTTCTGAAACCCGGTTCGACCTGGGTGGTTCAACCGGTTGAACCGTTCTGGTTGAAAAATGGGTCGATTTAAACCGGGTCAACTTGCTAGGTTGGGTCGAAAACGAGTCAAATTAAACCAGGTCAACCCGCCGAGTTTGGAGCGTCCCGGGTCAACCTGATTTGTGATTTGTATTAATTGTTTTAATTGGTTGTATTTAATTTGGTAGATATGTTTTTAATTGATTGTACAATGTGAATAAATTATTGTACTTTTAAGTAATGAGGGTGTTTTAATAAGAGTATTAATTGATTTGTAGTTTCCATTATTATGGAGAAAGCTGTATTACTCGTTTCCATCAATAGCAGGTTGAAAACTCAACAATTTGATATTGACCATTTGAAAACTCAACAATTTCACATCGATCATTTCTCCATAAGTAGTAGAGATATAATATACTCCGATTTCAGCTCTCATAAGATCCCGCTCTTGTATAATACAAACTCTAGCTTTAGCTAAAAAAAGTTCATCAAAATTTGATCGACTTAAGACATTAATTGCCTAGGCCAAGCTAAGTCTAGTATAACTTGCGTTTACACCTCACAACTAAACACCAATAATTTATAGATGCAGCCCCGTCCACATTTATGATCTTTAATTCTTTATATTCTTAGAATAACTTGTTATAATATTGTTTAGGGATTAGATATACTCCTATATACTAACAATATTTATGTTAGTAAGACAGCAGCCACAGGCTAAATTATGTATACAAACGCATTGCCCAGAATTAGTATGCAATGTGAATGTGAATGTGTGATGATAATGTTGTTTTAGCAATCAATCCTAACACTTCATTTCAATTTGGATATATGCTACCCTTTTACTACTTAGGTTACTTAAGTCTCTGAAGGTGAAACTACTAGTGTTCATATGGCTGTTCAGTGTAAATCGATACAATTAAGTTAATCAGTTGGTTTTTAGTTCCTAATTAAACGAACCGTACAATGTCCCTCAAGAACTTGAACAAAGTCAAACTAACCAAATTTATAAATCTATGTTTTTTTATCTTAGTTTTCCATTTTCTGGTTTTATAAACTGAAAATGTGTACGCTATCACATAAGCAAGACGTCGACAACAGTCTTCATTTTAGGCTCACTTGTGTTGAGTCACACTGGGTGCAAATTAAACAAACCTTAAGCGGCCATGTCAACCTTCCATGTGAGGTCTGTAAGCAGTTTGGGCCGTGTGGCGGTGGGTTTAAACCCGTGGCTTAGTCAGGCCAAAAGGCCGGACACCATGACTGTTATTGTATGACTATAAAGTTAAGTCGTCACAAGGAAAACCATCGTAAGGGGTAAGGACCATGCAGTTGCAAGGACAGTTTAAGTACAGATTGGTCATGACTCGAGGATGTGAATATACAATGTTTATGTAAATTGTAGGTTAAACAAAGTGTATGCAAGATATACATAATCAAATTTACTATTTGGCCTGCTTCGACTATTTTGGTTTCTACAATAGGTTAATTAGATGGACAAGTGATGTCCAAATTACTTAAGCAACACATTAAAGTTAAACTTTGTAACCAGTTATGTAGTTCCTAGTGTTAACTCCCATTTCACGAGATATATGGTTGGTACTTCCCCATCATTGGTAACATCACCACATGTAACCGTGTTACGAGTAACATAGTTGCTTCTACTAATGCATCACAACCATGTTTTTTATTTTCTTTCTTGTTCCATGTGTATGTGCATTGTCCTTGCTCCATCTTGTGAACCTCGCCTCGTTTTATGGACACGTATGCATAAGGAGCTGAGTCATGCACAAGGCGAGGTACCACAGACGGAGGTGGTGATGATATATGCACTATGGTAACAAAGTTGAAACATATTATTTAAACATGGGCAGTGACAATATTAGTATAAGCAGCTTTGAACTACACTTTACGTTGAAAAACCCCCAAAGCTGATGATACGTCAACATGTCCTCAAACTCGACACCAGTCATCTTTTATAGCTAAGCATGTCTTATACAATGGGTATTGAAGAAAACGATTAACAAAATTTCTAGTTTGTAACAACCAAATCTAGATATCGCAGCTAAAAAAACAAAACTATCTCTGACCTTGGCAGAAATGGAAAACAAGCTAGATTCTGTACATGAATACCATGTTCCATGACATTTTTTACGTGTTTTCTAATGCTATTGACTGCTACAGAACTCAAGAAATCCCATGAACTCATGGTTGTGAATCATCCTAATGCTTTTGTCGACTCCAATAACCCCTGCATGTGAATCCAAGTTGATAATTGTACATCTCCTAAGCACAAAGAGCACCACAAAAAAGAAAGAAAATTCAGAAAGTTACCCATGGTAATAGCACTTGCAAAGATGACAGCCGAAAGAATGAAGACGATAAGTGAAGCTCTCTTTAGAAATGCAATAAGTCTTCTTATAAAGAATTGACCCCAGAAACCCGCCATTATGGATACCGCCATTAGGTATAAAGCTGCAAGTAAAATAGATTCATAAAGTGTATTCATTTAACCATTCATGAACGAAACAGACTGAAAAAGGTGAAATGGTGACAGAGATTATACCATAAGGAATTGGAAATCGCTTCAGAAGGTAAAACTCGACTACTGATAATGATGATGAGAACATCATCACAAATGTCGCTGTTGCACTTGCAACCTACACAACACATAGAAAGGGTTTTCCGACTTTTTATTAGAGAAATAATCATACAAACAGAAAGATGAAGCAATCATCCAAAGTTCATGTCTTGAGAAACAAGTTTCACATGTTACAATTATATCATTGACGAATTGAGCGATATTACTTTATGTAGTGACCACCATTAGTTTGCACCTCTTTTTAAGATAAAAGCCTGAAAAGCATCCACTTTACAACATGCATACAACATACTTTCAGGAACATGTTATCATGTGATAGAACCATATCATGCATGAGTTTAGTTACTGTCTTTGTATTATCAGCCAACAGTTGCCAAAAATGAGCAACAACCACACAAACGGGATGTCTTGAAATATACTTTTTCGTAAAATAGGTAAAAAAAAAAAGGACAGGGTCAGACGAGGTTCACTATTGACCCACAAACATTTTATCAATTTCTGAAAAAATTTACTGCATTTATAATGATTGCAATTATATAAAAACAAATTTAAGATGTATCATGGATGAGCTTCATCTAGACTTGCAAGCAAATTTTAACCCTTTGACATATGACCATCTAGCTAAAAAAATATACTTTGACCCGTTTTACATTACACAGCCAAAAAAAGTGACCCATTTTTAAGTAAATGGAAGGAAATTACCATCTCTAGACTCTTAGCAAAATTTGATCGACTGTTGATTAAACTTTATGTATCTATATCATTGATTCAAAGTTGCATACAAGATGCGGACCTGTGGCATGACACCGATCTCCAGTAAGAGTGGGCCAAGAATGAACCCGCCGCCGGACCCTAATAGGCCACCAACAGTGCCACCCAATATTCCACAAAATGCACAGAACATAAGGTGGGGCGCGGTCCAGTCAATTGCAGCTTCACAAACTGACTCAGGGTTCCCGGTGCTTTTCCTCTTCTTGCTTTCCTTGTACAGCTTAACACATTCATACCCGAATATAGCTAAAGCTACTGGGAACTGCAAGAAACATATAGAGGCTTAAAAATAATTTTTGGGAATTGTGCATGAGCGGGATAAATTGCACAAATTACCTGTATCATGGTGACTACCCAATATGATGTACTGCATACTGGTAATCCATTCTGCAGGCATAGAAGAAAACAAACAGTTGTCTTTAGCAAAGATTTTGAAAGGGCAAACATTTGACATTCAAAAGTTTGATTTCAAGTTAATGAGATTTCTGTCGAAGTTCAAAATGCATCCTAATGTATCGGTTTTGAATGGTTTAATGTAGTTATTGGTTATTATCACTAAAATCGTTATGACAGATGTCAGTTAAGATATTAAAATGAATAATTTTTTACTCTTGAAAATCAGCGATTCACTTTCAAAATGCAAATTTCTCATCATTAAGCCGTCTGATGTAGTTCAAAATAGTCTTTCAATGTTTTAACAACTTTATCTGACTATTTCACTATAATCATTATGGCTGATGTATTTGACTCTTCGTGAAAAAAACTATACTCTAGTTTTGGGATTGAGATTATGAAGAATATAATAATTGCTTGCCTTAAAGATCTGAAGAGCTAGAAAAGCGGCCCATACAACTATTAGAGGCGTTAGCATCTTCCAGCGTAAGTTGAACAGAAATATTTGCTGCAATTATCAATGAAGCAACATTACACAAATAGAATAACTAGAAAAGGTGAAAGGCAAAACATAGGGGTCAACGATTATCACCATTGGCGTTTTCTCTTCCATAGGAATCAGTGGCTCAAGTGTGTCAATTAGCACTAATAACAAACGAACCAAGTTAATAAAGCAAATTTAATTGGAAAAAAGTAACACGCTAGCACTAAAAAGTTCCATGGGATATTTATGGTACTTACATTCCCCACGGGAATTGACAAAGTCGCGTGGCCTTTCCATTTCTTTCTGCCATAATATAAGCAAAAAGCGTAATTACAAAATTCAGATGATATTTTTCTTTTATTTCAAGAATGTTAAATGAAGAAAATTATTTTCACCTTCATTATTGTCTCTTCCTTCCACATGTCGATGGCCTTAAAGAAAGACCTTATGGATGTCCCTATCAACAATAAATTATTATAAAAAAAAAAAAAAAAAAAAAAAAAAAAAAAGAACAAAATTAATAATTGCCGGTTATTTGAGGGTTCTAAAGGGTTAAAAGCACACCAACGTATAAGAATAATTAAAACTCGTACGAATGAATAAACAATTAGTTGATTACCTTCGGTTTCTTTAAAGACTACTATAATCTAAGATCAATAAAGAGCAATAATTTATCTATGGTCCATACAGAAACTTGTATATTTTTAATGGGTATTAACTGTTGTAATAAACCGATACATGAAAAGTGAAGTTTTATTGATAAATGATAATCGATGATGTTACCTGAGAAGAGAAGGATGGTGAGAATAGTGATAAGCCAATATGGAAAAACAACACTAAGAGCCACACCAAGAGTAATTCCAAGCATAAGCATAGGTTGAAAAAGTAGTGCTAAATCATAATCAAGAATTGGCACTTCTCTGCATGGATGTGGTACTCGTAAATTGTACCAAACTGATGATGCCGACGCCCCCATTATCATACCTTCAACACAATGCATGTCAATATTTAATTTTCAACTCAAATCATACTGAAACTTTCACCCTTAAGATGTCCAAGTAGAAAATTGCTTACAAATATGATTCAACACAGGGGTATTTGGGATATCTACTTACTGCGTTGTGATAAAGAGTATAAGCAGTTTTGGAGGTTATCCGAAAGGCTTATTTGATTACTGAAGAGTGAAATACACAGTTTTATATAATAAGCAGATAGGGGGTTGCTAATTCCAAACTTCCTTATCATCTTATAAGGTGTTTGGAATTGCTCATCAAAACAGATTCTGGATTTTGAAACAAAAATGAAAGCAAACAACCAGCTGTAACATATTGCAATGCAAAATAAGGTGTTTAGACGTGTTTCTGCCATAAGAAATCACATTAATCAGACTAACAGCTATTTGTGCGTTTGCCAATCTCGCTTACTCAAGAATTAAAATAGCAAATGGCAACTAATCCATATGATTAAGCACCTCCTAAACTGATTATTTAGAAACTACTTATCAGAACATCTTATTAGTGGATAAATAATTCTAATAAGCAATAACAAACACTCCCTTATACTATTCCAAAACCGATAACCAATTAAATAAATAATCCCAAGAACCTCCAAACCATCAACAATCAATAAAATAACTCACATTCCCTATATTCAACAACAAATACTTCCTCCGTCACAAAATAAGTGTTCACATTTTTATATTTGTTTATCCCAAAATAAATGTCTAACTTTCTTAAAACCGTATATCACTATCAAAGTAGACACTTATTTTACGACGAGTGAGTAATAAAACAAAATACACAAAACATACAAAAAAAAGTTAAAGAAAAACAAAAAACTTACATTTAGACAAAGCAGCAGCAGATTTAGTATCAAACCCAACAATCAAAGTAAGCATAGGAACAAAAATACCACCACCACCCACACCACCAACTGTCCCAAAAGCAGAGCCCAAGAAACCAATAACACTTGCCAACACAATCCTCCAATTAAACTCCAACTCCTGTACACAAAACAAAAAACCATCAAATACCCATTTCATAAAACCAAAAACCCATGTCAAAAAACATAATGACATTATCTTACAGGCCATATTTTATCATCTTGATTCGGAGAATATAAGGTGTTTTGTGATGCATGGTGAAAAGGGTTGTTGGTGGTTATGTAAATGGTGAATGTGGCTATGGAGATGAAGGTGAATAAGGTGATGAGAAACGGTTGTGTTGTTGTCATTGTGTGATGTCTGTGTGTTTACGTGTTTGTGTTTTTGTGTTTTTGGCGTTAATTTATGGAGGAGGTGAAGGAGAGGTGGGGGGTTGTCACGTGTGGATTCAAATTAAAATATTTAAAACTTTAAAAGTGAATAATGTTATGATATCAAAATATCTTTACTTATATTAGACAGAATACTAGTGTAGTATATATCATCAAATAATTATACTTGCGAAATCGTGATTATGATTTTACCATTGATGCAAAATTTATGAGTTCAGTTTGTAGTTATTGCGAGAAAAATGTGCATTGGTTAGAAAAAATTATAATAGTTTAAAAATTAAATAATATTTAAAATATTAATTTAGTTATAAAATATATATTTTTATTTTTAATCAAGGGTATAATAATACACCAACATTACTCAATTCTAAGAGTATTAAGTTTCAGAAATATGTATGCATGCATTATAAGTAGTAGAAAAAAGTTGACACAATTTTTTTTAACAAAGGACAACTAAACTAAATATGATACAGAAATAAACCACTCCTCCAACTAGATGCTTGAGGCAGGGCCTCACGGAAATAAAAACACTCACTAGGATACCAAAACTAAACTCTCACACTGAACCCTACATCAAACAAAAAGGACAACCACCATACAAAAATTTCTTCTCCCTGTGATATATATAGGATCCGGACAAATGAGGATCAAATTGGGGTCCTACTGCGTGAAACAAATATATATACAGGAAGCAAAAACTCGGTCATTCCTTATTCAGTAAAAAAGAATTCAAACAATGCACACTGATAGAATCTGTGATTTTGAATGGTTATTACTTATTACAGCCTGCATTTTGAGGGCTCGAATAGCCAATTTTGCCAAATCCATCTCGATATTCTTTTTTACACGTCTGACGATCCATTTATAACTCTTGATCTATTAAAAATTTAAATACTTACTTACAATTTAAACCACTAATTCTTCACTCAGTTACTACACACATATATATATGCATAAAAAGAGATTGCACTCTGTTGGCGTATGTACCCTCCGTATACATGCCGTACGGTGTACATACCCTCCGGATCCACAACAGACAGAACGTATCCAAACAGAACAGACCAACATCCGAAAGGTACAAGGCAACGCCTTCCGGATCCCTATATCCGCATGAACCAAACCCTCCGCCTACGAACCAAAGTACAAGTAAGTACAAGCAAGTACATGATAGTGGAGCATAAACTAGCAAACACTGAGGGATTAAGTACAAACCAGTCTGGCACTCCATATGAGCAGCCTATAAATAGAGGAGAAATCTTCATTTAAGTTTAACTAATTCTCTCACTCTCTAAACTTTACTTATACTTTCCCTCTCTAAGAATAGATACTTACTCTCACGCCGGAGGTTGGTCCTGGGATACACTCCCGGGGCGAGACTAACAGACGTATCTGTTTTGTAGATATCCGAAGCACATACCACCAGCAAGGACCACGTTGAATCCGAAGGACCAGGCATAGTCCGGAGGATTCATTTTGCTTGTCCAAAGTAGAAGCAAGATTTTACTTCAACAAATTGGCGCCATCCATGGGACCCGTCATTCACTCTACCAAAGCTAAGAGATGACAGGCCCTACCCCAATAACACCCGAAGGCAGTGAAAGAAACAACGATAACAACTCTCATAACAACATAGAGCTAATCCAAAATCACATAACCACACTGAAAGCTCTAATCCAGGAATATAATACCGGAGGAAATACCCCAATCAAACCCATCCAGCTTAACTTTGATGATGGAGAATCCCAAGATAACGGAGCCAAGAAAGCCAAAGAGGAACCGGTAGATGATCTGTCTAAACCTTTTAAAGCAGCATCTAAAAGTCCATTCACTCGAAGGATCATTGACTTTTCCGGACCCAAGAACGCAAAGTACACAATGCCCTCCCATTTAAAATTGTACGATGGGTCCACAGATCCAGACGACCACATTACAAGATTTGAAGGAGCAGCCAATCAAGGTGCGTGGCCCATGCCAATATGGTGCATGATGTTCCAGCAGACTCTAGACGACGACGCTAGGGGATGGTTCGATCGTCTCCCGCGAGGTAGTATTGACAGTTGGGACGTTTTAAGTGAACAGTTTGTACAGAGGTTTGCCCTGCGAAGAAAATGCGTTAGAGACCCTATGGAAATCACAAAGATCGTCCGGAAAGCTAATGAAGCCCTATCAGAATTCAAGGAACGATGGACGGACGAGGCTAGTCGCATATCAGGCGTCCCGGAGGTGATGCAAATATCCTCTTTTTTGGACGGTTGCAAATGTCCAGAGCTAGCAAAGAGATTCTCCGAAAAGATTCCCCGAACAGTAACCGAAATGATGATAAGGGTTGATGATTTCATTCACTCCGAAAAAGCGTACCGGTTGACTGAAGTACCAAAGGGAGAAAGGATGGATAACTACCGAAGAGATTACCATTATAATTCGTACAGCCGAAATGACCAAAACACACAACGACCCTCATTCAGGGGAAATCACCGAAGGGATATCCACCGAGAAGAATTCAGGCCCCGCCGAAATGACCACTTTACACCTTATGGTCCGGTCATAAATGATAACATCAATAGGGCAGACTATAGAATGGACTATCGCCATAACGATGGAAATGGGAGGGATACCAGACCAATAGACTTAAACGCACTCACCAAAGCCCCCAAAGAAATCCTAGCAACTGAGCATCAACTTAGACTTCCGGCCCCACCCCCGTTGAGAGGAAGACCGTCAAGGGAAAATATGGACAAGTATTGCGATTGCCATGGAGAGAAAAGTCACCTCACCAAAGATTTTCACAATCTGAAAGAGCAGCTTAAGAAAGCTATGGAAACGGGCAAACTAGACCACCTGATCAAGGATGTCCGGCAAAGAGATAGAGTACCTCCACGAGGTAATAATCCAACTAACCATGGACGAATCATCAACATGATCCGGTACCAGGAGAGAAGGCAAAAGCGTAAGATCATGGATCAGGAGGAAGAATGGATGAATGCCCCTATAAGCTTTCCCCCGATCCTTCCTGGAGACGCTTCCGACGAACCACTCATAGTCGAAGCAGAAATCGAAGGATACACTGTACGAAGGGTATACGTCGATCAGGGCGCTTCTGTAGAAGTAATGTACGAGCACTGGTTTTTAAACCTCGATCCCTCCATCCGGTCTCGATTAACAAAAACAAACACACCGTTGGTTGGATTCGCAAGAGAAGCTATAAATCCGTTGGGAAAAATTGAATTAGAAGTATGCTTCGGAAGTGAAGGGCTATATAGCCGAACAACCATGAAGTTTGCAATAGTCAGATCTCCCTCCCCATACAACATAATACTAGGGCGTTCTGGAATTAAGAAACTAAGAGCCATCCCCTCAACAATACATTCTATGATGAAATTCCCAACACCAAGAGGCGTCGCCACTTTAGTCACTCGGTCAATCATCATTTCGGAATGTAGGAAACTTGAAGAAAAATTCTTACTAGAAAAAGAAGCCAAAGTAGAGACTCCCCAAATAACCACAACGGAAGAGGAAGCTACAGGTACTGAAGAAGTATTGGTCCATCCGGCACATCTGGAACAATTAGTGACGATAGGAAAAAATTTCTCAAGAGAAGGACGAAGACAGTTAATAACCTTACTTAAGAACAGCCAGGATGTCTTTGCCTGGGAACCATCGGACATGATTGGTGTACCTCGATGGGTAGCCGAACACAAGCTCAACGTAAATGTCCATGACAAACCTGTTGCACAAAAGAAGAGATTCTTTTCGGAGGAAAAGAACGAAGCCATAAACAAGGATGTAGAAGAATGGTTAAAAGCTGGAATAATAAGACCCGTCCGGTATCCGACATGGATCTCTAATCCAGTGCTAGTCAAAAAACCGGACGATAGTTGGAGAATGTGTATTGACTTCAAAAACCTCAACTCATCGTGTCTCAATGACTACTATCCGTTACCTGAAATAGATTGGAAGATTGAATCAGTAATGGGATTCCGTTACAAGTGTTTCCTCGACGCTTACAAAGGATACCACCAAGTGCAAATGGCAAAAGAAGACGAAGAGAAAACGACCTTCTATATTGATCACGAAACATATTGCTATGTTAAGATGCCGTTCGAACTAAAAAATGCTGGAGCAACATATCAGAAGTTAGTAGACACCGCCTTTCGGGCGCAGATCGGTCGAAACTTAGAAGCATACATGGATGACATGGTAATCAAAAGCCAGACAGAAAAGGAGCTGCTAGCTGATATAGCTGAGACGTTCGACAACCTCCGAAGAATCAATATGAAGTTGAACCCTAAGAAATGCTCCTTCGGAGTGGAAGAAGGAAAGTTTCTCGGCTATATGGTGACTTCCGAAGGAATCAGGACAAACCCCAAGAAGACCAGAGCAATTGCCGACATGCAGTCACCAAAATCACTAAAAGAAATGCAAAGCCTAAGTGGCAAACTTGCCGCGCTAAACCGTTTTCTGTCCAAGTCCGCCGAAAGGTCTTTACCTTTCTTCGAAACCCTGAAGAACATCACCAAGGATAGGAAAGATAACTACCAATGGACAGAAGCAGCCAAAAAAGCTTTTCAAGAAATGAAGAAAATGATCTTGGAGCTCCCATGCCTAACTACACCAAAACCCAAGGAGGACATGTACCTATACCTATCGGCCACAAAAGAAGCAATAAGTGGGGTAAAACTAGTAGAAAGGGAAGGAAAACAGATTCCAGTACACTACATAAGCCGGACGTTACTCGAAGCCGAAAAGAAGTATGCTCCGGTAGAGAAATTGGCTTTAGCCTTCCTACACCTGTCCAAAAGATTGAGACGATACTTTGAAGCTCACCCCATTAAGGTCATAACGGATCAACCCATCAAACAAATACTAAACAAAGCAGAAGCCTCCTGACGGTTAGCTAAATACAAAGTAGAGCTTGGGGCTTACAACATTACTTATGTACCAAGAAATGCAATCAAAGGACAAGTACTGGCTGATTTCATCAACGAGATACCCATCGGCATGCCAATCAGGATCCAAAAGGGAGGGGCAAGGAGATATGCAATATTTCTCAAACTGAAGAATGGACCTTATACACTGACAGGGCGTCCAGCAAAAAAGGTGTCGGAGCAGGGTTGGTACTAATCAGTCCGGAAAAAGAAGAATACACTTATGCTCTCTGATTGAACTTTGATGCCACCAACAACGGAGCAGAGTATGAAACACTACTGGCCGGGCTAAGATTCGCAAGAAAGATGCATATAAAAGCACTAGACGTACGAGTAGACTCAAACCTAGTGGCAAGTCAGACTAACGGAGAATTCACAGCATATACGGAGAGCATGACAAAGTACCTTGCAAAAGCAAAAGAATACATTGCTTGCTTCGACCACTTCAAGATAAAGAATATCCTAAGAGCCCAAAACCAAAAAGCAGATGTACTGAGTAAACTAGCATCCGTAGCCTTCGACCACTTGACAAAAGAAATCCTAGTAGAAGTATTGGAAAAATCATCAACTGAAGAAGAAATAGTAAACGCAATAGTGGAAGAAGAAGAAGAAAATTGGATGTCACCCATACTCCGATGCCTAAAGGAAGGGATATGGCCTGAGGACCAGAACGAGGCCCAAGCCCTTTGAATGAAAATAAGCCACTATACGTTGATTGATGATGTGGTGTTCAAAAAATCATATCTAGGACCAATGCTACGGTGTGTGGGACCTCTCCAGGCCAATTATGTAATCCGAGAGGTACACGAAGGAGCTTGTGGAATGCATTCCGGACCACGATACGTGGTAGCTAAACTTATGAGACAAGGTTATTACTGGCCAACCATGCACCGAGACACTAGAAAAGTAATGCAGAAATGCGACTCGTGCCAAATACATGCTCCGGTTCCTAAATTACCAAAAACAATGTTAACCTCCGTCATGGCACCCTGGCCTTTCTTCCAATGGGCAATAGATGTGTTAGGACCTTTACCCGAAGCTCAAGAGAAAGTTAAATATGTAATCGTGACAATAGATTATTTTACAAAATGGATGGAAGCAAAACCACTAGCCAAAACAACTGGCAAAGAAGTGAAGAAATTTGTATGGGACAACATTGTCTGTAGGTTCAGACTGCCTAAGATAATCGTCACGGATAATGGAAGTAACTTCGTTGGGGACCCATTCAAAAGCTGGTGTGAAAGGTTGAATATCACTCAAATCAATACAGCCGTGGCTCACCCTCAAGCCAACAGATTGGTGGAAAGGGCCAATAAAAGCTTGATGAAAGGGTTCAAGTCGCGGCTAGGAAGAGAAAGAGCCGGATGGGTCGATGAATTACCAAATGTACTATGGGCATTCCGTACCACCCTGAAAACCAGCAACGGAGAAACACCTTTTAGTCTGACCTACGGAAGTGAAGCAGTTATCCCAACGGAAATTGGCATGCCTACCTTCCGGACCATGACGGAAAATGCCGAAAACAATGATGATGAAATCAACCTGAACCTTAACTTATTAGAGGAACGACGGGAAATGGCAGCAATAAGAGAGGCCAAATACAAAAAGAAGGTGGAACAATATTACAACCAAAGAGTTAGACGCGAAGCATTTAAGGTAGGAGACGTCGTATACCGAAAGAACGAAGCTAGCAGAGTAGAAGACCAAGGAAAGCTAGGACCGAACTGGGAGGGTCCCTATCGGATCACAGAAGCTTACCAACATGGCACTTACAAACTCCAAACCATGGACGACATAGAGATACTGATTGGGGCTAAACCGTCAGATATTATTGACCAAGGTCAATAAGTCAAAAACAGTTAATTCCAATTCTCCGTGGATAGCATAGTGTTTCCCCGGGTTGTTATGTCCCAGCGAGATTGCAATGGTGCTTTGGAAAACGTTTTAGGAATGAGTTGCACTGAGGACAGTAGCCAAGATGATTGGGAAATGATTATGCTACTGACATTTGGTATTTGAACAACTTGGAATGATATTAACAATCACAGATATACAGATATAATTACAAATACACAAACGGGAAATCAGGTTACAGACATTGAAAAGTGGGATTTAAACAATTTACAACTACAGGGGGTGCAAGTGAAACTTTTTCAAACTTAAAAATAAAAAGAAAAATTAAAATGAAATGAAATTATTTATTTGATTATTTTAATATTTAAATATTAATTAATTAATTAATTAAAACTATTTAAAAAGTAATTTAAATCTAATTTAAATTAAACTAAAAATGATAAAAACTACAAATTAAACTAAAAACTTACAAAAGTATTTTCTAAACCTCTAATTGAACTTGAAGAAATTATAAAAATTAAAAAGAAATATTTTTGTCTTTTTATGGGTTTTCTATTAATTAATTACTAATTATATAAATTAATCTATTTAAACTATTTTGAATTACTAATAATACTAAAATAACTTAGAAAATTATAGAAAAATTTATAAAACTAATTAACCATCACAGGAATCCTAAAAAATTATAAAAAGTTTCTAAAAATTATATTTAAACTATTTTACTAATTATTTGCTTATTTATTAATTTAAATCTAGTTTAACTAAATTAACTGAGAAAATTAGAAAATGAATAGTAGAATTTAAGAAACTATTTTCTAAAAGTCTTAAATGATTTATAAAACCTAGAAAAAATATAAAAATCTACTGTTGTTAATTAAAATTTGAGAAAACTATATAATTACTAATATTACCTAATTATTTAATTAAAATATTTTTCATTCTAATAATTATCAAACTAAAAGAGAAAAATCTAAGAAAATTACTGAAAATACTTAAAGGTGACAGAAAATTAAGAAAATTATGAAAATGATAGATTTCTTATTAATAAGCTAAAAAGCAAAATTAAAAAGATAGAATCTATTAAATAGAAGCTATCACTAATTTTAAATTTGGTTTTTTGTTGGTTTTTCTTTTTGACAGATGAAAATAGGTTAAAAATAAGAACTTTTTACAAAGACACTTTTACAATAGCTTAGAAATAAGCTGAGTGCACCCCCTTTTACCAAACAGTGTACAAATAAGCTTATTAGGACTTATTGCAATGTTGAAAAAGCAAGGAAATGACAAATTAAGCATACACAGATGATTACACACTTAAAATAAGCTAAATGGAACAAATAAGCACAGTGAATAAGCTATATACTACAAATAAGCACTTAAGCATACACAAGGCCTGAACAGGCCAAAACCAAGGATTTTGGACCTCTGTGGGGTCCACAGAAGTCAAGGTGGGTCCAAAACAAACGTTGACTTATGAAGGTGGACTGAAGGGCTACACAATAAGCCAATAAGCTGAGCTTATAGCTTATTAATGAACACTGGGGGGCTATGGAAGTTGGGGTCACACACTGAGTAATCAGTGTTCACTCAGGGAATTGGTCAAACTTAATGGGGTTGCAACCCTATCAAATAAGCTCCAAATCACAAAATAAGCACTGGGACTGGTAAATGAGCTTATTGGCTTTCTAAGAATCCAAAGTACAGGCTTTGGGGTCCACAAGGGTGTTCACTAAGCTACTTGGAAAATTGGTGAAAATCTGTGCACAGGGCATAAGCTTGCCCTGCAGGTCAAAATAAGCTACTCCACAAGCTTATAGAAAAATCTAAAAATTAAGCTGAGTGTGGTACTTTGAAGACTAGGTGACAATCTTTAACTTCTGAAAAGATCTAAGTCTCTAACCCAACACAAAAATCACAAATAATCTTCCAAATTTTGGTTTTCTAAAACAATGGTAATTTTGACTTTTTGAAATAGAAGGCTTAAGTTGACTTAGATGAGCTTTGATCTTAACCTACTGATTGAAAATGATTAGTTAAGCTGAGGTAAAGCTAAATTAAGCTACACCACTCATAAGTGAATGATTTGGGGCATAAGCCACACTTAATCCAACACAGAGGGTTATATAGGCCAGTTTGTGTTTGATTTTGACTTTTTATGAAACAAGACCTGGTTTTTTGTGGTTACTCTGAGCTATTATGATCCTATGTGACTTGTATGAACAAAGAACACCAACAAATAAGCACTAGAACACCTAGGATCACACTGATCCAAACACTCCTTAAAATTTGTCTGTTTTGTGATTTGTGAAGCAAATGGTTTATAGAACTTATAAAACAGGTCCAATACAACTTAATATGGTGTATTAAGCTAAAATGAAAACTTAAACACAAGGATTAACAACAAATGGACAAGATTATTGATTATACTAATTTTGACTTCCAAATATGGAACTAAAGCAACTAAGATTTCTAATGAACAAGACACTGATTTTAAGCAATAATATTACTACTTAACACTAAATAAACACAGAAAAGCTAATTAAGTAACTAAATAAGCAAAGCTACAGTAATAACTCAGAAATGGATTTAAGGGCTTACAAGTTGCATTTCTGCTAACACCATGAACCAAGAACCATGAAACCAATCCTATAGGCCTTCCACAAGACCACTAACCCACAGCCATCCAAAATTTACTGTGCTCCAGCTTAATTCTTCATAAACCTGCAAGTTTGACTTTGGTTGACTGTTTTTGTGTTTTTGAGTTTCTTATATCTAAGCAGTGTTTTAATGGTTTCTAAAAGCTTATTTAAGCTTTATGGGAGCCTATATGAACCTAAGAGTCCATAGCATTATATAGAAACAAACACAAAGCTTATTAATGATTTTTGAAAAAGCAAAAATTACACAAACTAAATGATCAACTGAAACTTGGAATATATTACTTAGAAACATTAAGGTTACACTTGAATTGATGAAAACAATGCTTAAAAGCTTAAGATTTAACTAAGATAACAAACTAAAACTTAAACGATTACAATTAAACTAAAATTGATTACTACTCTATTTCCTTGCTTCCTTCTTCTATTTATAGCCCTGAGTTAGGGTTCTTGGACACTTCTGAGCAAATCCCATCACAAACTTGAGCCCTTGGATCACTGATAAGCCTCTAATCGCCTGCCACGTGTTTTGGCGCCAAAATTATATTTTGCAATTTGCTCTGATAACTTGAGGGGTGGGGGATGCATTTATTGTGGAGGTGATGGTAGGTGAAGGTAGGTTGGGCGGTGGAGAAGTGACAAGCAAGTGGGGTGGTGGGGGAAGAAAACCATGGTGGTATTAGGGGTGGTATTGAGGTGAGGAGGGAAAGAGGGTGGTGGTTTTGACTGGTTTGACCGAGGGTCAAACGTTTGACCCTGGTTATATAAAACGGGGTTTTTAGGCTTTTGAGTTGGGCTGGGAGATATAAGGGAGTGGGCTTGGTGTATGGATTGGACTGGATTGTATTTATTATATTAAGGGTCCGGTTTGGTTTGTAATATCACAAGGACCAATTTGTAATTTTCTGAATTTTGAGGGGTGTGATTTGGCATTCTTCCAAAGTATTTCATGGGGTGTATTTTGCCATATGAGAATATTATGAGGACCTGTGTTGAATTTTTCACATATGAAACCCCAAGGACTAATTCTGCCAAACTTTGAAACTTCAGGGACCTGTTTTGTAAATTCACCAATCTTTCCAACCAAGGACCAATTCTGCCGTATATGAGAAGTACAAGGACAAAATTTGTTTTTCTCAAAGTTTTAATATCCCAGGGACCATTTTTGTCAATTTTCAAAGTTCAGGGACTAAACTTGCAATTTTGTGAAACTTTGTACCAAATGACTAATTATGTAACTTTGTGATCTAAAAGGACCTTTGGTGACATTTTCAAGTTTTTAGAATAACCAGGGACTAGATTTGACAACTTTTTGAAAGATGAGGGACTGAAACTGCCAATATTACAAACTTTGTTCATTTTTCATCTGTTTTTTATTATTTTGCATCTGAAACATATAAAACACATTCCTGGGATATTTTCATTATTTTGATGCAATTTTGAGTGTTTTTAGATGTTTTGGCAGCTCAGAATAGGTAAAAATGATGAGTACTTACACACTCATCAGGTACCCCGGACCTGGCACACTATTAATTTGAAAAAGTGTTTTATGTAATCAGAGATATCCAAAAACCTCGTTGTAAGGCTCATAAGCCATTTTCTTATTCCTAATAAAAATTCCATGCGGTTATGCCTCGAAGAAAAAATTGTTTTTCATTTAATGACATAGTTGCCCGAACGACAAAACCCCAAGAGGGTAACATATAAGGCCAAGCGCCGAACGGCACAAGTTGCCCGAACGACAAAACCCCAAGATGGTAACATATAAGGCCAAGCGCCGAACGGCACAAGTTGCCCGAACGACAAAACCCCAAGTGGGTAACATATAAGGCCAAGCGCCGAATGACAAAACCCCAAGAGAGTAACATATAAGGCCAAGCGCCGAACGGCACAAGTTGCCCGAACGACAAAACCCCAAGAGGGTAACATATAAGGCCAAGCGCCGAATGGCACAAGTTGCCCGAATGACAAAACCCCAAGTGGGTAATATATAGAAGGCCAAGCGCCGAACAGCACAAGTTGCCCGAACGACAAAACCTCAAGTGGGTAATATATAAGGCCAAGTGCCGAATGGCACAAATTGCCCTTACGGTCAAGAGCCAAAATAGCTAAGGTCAAGTACTCAGCGGCCAAAAGCCGGATCACTAAGGCTAAGAGCATAACAGTCATAAGCTGAACTACTAAGAACAAGCACCCTACGATAATTGATCTACGCCCTCCGACATATAAACATATATAATTTGAATATAACAACATAAAAACAAATATGTACAAAGGGAAAAGTAAAACGATATATATATTCAGAGTCCAAAAGCTATTACATCATTTGTTCCGAAAGACCTGATCTACAAAAAGACGGAACAATAATACATCAGTTGTTCATACTATCACTAAGGTGCAACATCCACCAACGAAGGACCCAATCGAAACTAACAAAGAACCATGGATAAAAAGCTTCACAGGGAACCCGAAGTACCTATCCATAGTCAAAATTGAGGTACCCAAGCCCCAACGTACATCAACTAGAGGAAAGGAATCTTGATAAAAGCTTCATGAAGGATCCGCAATACCTATACCCATAGTCAAAATGGAGGTATGCAGATCCTCAAACAAACAACACTTCACACAAAAGCAGACGCAGCCTGATCCGAAGAGTCTTGGATGGAAGGATTCTCAATTTGAGGTCCAATCACAGGCTCAGAAACCGGACCCGAGGTAGCAGTCCCTCCGACCTCTGAAGCAGGAGCAGGCTCAGGAAATAGCGCCATCAACTCATCATATTTGTGGTAAATGGTCTTCGGATCTTCTGGATGAAGGGGTAGTCCTGGGAAAGTGCTTGATCTTACAATGTTTGATATTTCTCATCAGCCTCCATATCTATACCCTCCACCTCTCCCAACAGTTTGGCCGCCTTCTCCGGCTCATCAAAAAGACCAGCTCCATCTATCAACCCCGACTGATAGTACAGGTTGAAGGGCTCTGCTAGGGCCGTCCTAAATTCGTGACTACCCAACAAGCGGCGAATCTCCTCCGGAATGAACTCATTAACAATTCGATTCTGGTCAACCTCAGCATTACCAGCCGCAATGGAGATATCCAGCTTTTCTTGACAGAGTTCTTGGCATGCCATCTCCTCATCACTTAACTTCAATCTTGTCTCTGCCAACTGAGCCTCCAAAAGCTTAATCTTCTCTACTTGGTTACCAGAGACTTTCCTCCACTCCTCCATCTCTGTTTCCAACTGAGAGACCCTATCCTCCAAACTGGCATTCTCTGAACGCAACTTCTGTATACCCTCCGGATTAACCTTAACACACTCTGCATGCTCATCCTTGACATTCTTTAACTCCTCAGCTATTTCCCCAAACCTTTTCCAGTTGTCCGCAAAGGTTTTATCACAAACCTCATGTGTAGCGGTCAACTTTTGATAATCACCAAGATGAGACTCATAACGGAAGATGAGGTCCGCTTGAGCCGTAACATTTTTCCCCAACAACAACCAAGGCCTTTGGATGGCATCGCTATCATTGTGGGTATCCAAATACCTCTCCTCCCCCGGAGTCGCCAAATTTATCATCATATCCCTGCAGACGTTGGCATTGTTCATCCGTGTGCCTCTCTTCACCGACCAATCAGGAACGAATGTCACATCATCTTCATCATCTCCCTCAATATCAACCTCAACGTCCTCCTCCACAAAGGTCTCCTTGCCCGGACGGGAAGACGCACCTTTCGAACCTCCTGAAAATAAAAACCTTTATTAATAAGTGATGATAATAACACAACTAATCAACAAGCCGAAGTGAACAAGCAAGTACGAACAAAAAGGTCAGTCACAACAACATACCAGCCTCAGAACCTCCGGCTTGACCAACTGAAACATCCTTCGGATAAACCAAGCGGATGGGCTCTGGATTTGAGACACCCTCAGCAGCATCCAAATCAATAACATTGTCATCAGCAGATAACTTACTCCTCTTGTGAACACGGGAAGAAATATTCCCTCCGGATCTCTTGCTCGGAGGCTTCTTCAGCCCCAGTTTAGCAGCCTGCTCTTTCTTCTTGTCCTTAGCAATCAACACCTTCTCGCTTAGAACCTCAACCTTCTTCAACTCTTCGATCTTCTCCGGAACTTCGGCATTAGAGGCCAACGGCCTGGTAACATGCATTTCACAGGCTTGACCCTCCGGCAATTTATCCCCCTTTACCACATTAACATTCTTGCGAAGAGGTGGTTTCTTCAGATAACTCGACATAGTGACACCTGCGGACAAACGAAATCCACCGTCAAACAAGAAGAAAAATATATTAAGTAAAAATATAAAAACTTATACTTATAACAGAGGCTATACCCCTCCCCTGCTCGTCCCTCAAAGCCGGTCAAAAACCGGGGAATTCCCAATGATCAGATAGACCCCAGGCATACAAGAACGCTTGTGGAACTTGTAACGGCTCAATAACCGTTTCGGCTAGCTTCTCGGCATGAATAACATTATATTCACTCTCTTCTTTGGAAACGGATCTGAAACATCCGAATCTTGATGCCTCCAAGGCATAGCAAACGGAATAGCTCGTCTGTCGATCAAGAAAAACTGGTGTTTCCAACCCTTCAGGCAAGAAGGAAAATCCCCGAAGCATACTTTCCTTTCCGTATGAACGCGTTTTTTCAAAATAAAACCAACAACCCTGTTTACTAAGTTTGTAAAAAACACGAAACAAAGGAGTGGTGGGAGGAATGTGCATGCTTCGGCAATACACTTCAAAGAGGGTAACACGGTGCATACCAAGGGGAACCAACTGAGAAATATTGACTTTGAAATATCTAATAACATTTAAAAGGAAAATGGAAAAAGGAATGGTGAGACACCCTCAAAGAAATACTCTGCATACAAACCAATGGCATCGGTAGGAAGTTGATTCATCGTCATACCCTCCGGAGGGACTCGCGGATGTAAGTTCGTTGGTATTCCGAAAGTCACAACCAAGGCGTGCACTTCAGCTTCATCCATCACAGATTGTCTCTTAAGTATATCTTTCTTAACATGGGAGTTTTCCGGCATTGATACATCTTCGTAATCAAACGAAGCAGTAGATTCCGACATGGCGAATCCGAGAGGAAGAAGGGTATAGCCAAACAACAAAAATACTAAAGATATACACCACGGACGAAGACGTACCTCAAAGAAGACGAGAGAAACCGTTCGGAATACGAACCAAAAAGTGTCAGAAATCTCTGTGTGTGTAGAGAGAGAAATTACAGTTGTGAAAATGAGAAAAAAGGAACTATTTATAGACAGTAAAATTGGGCGCGAAACGACACGTCACACGCAGGGCTAACGTGTCACCATCCAAGCCGCATATCTCAAAACACGCACACGTGTTCCAATCCAAAAGGCATGGTAAAAAACGACGAAACTCCTTAAACGACACATTAATTACATTTAGCACTTTGCACACGACTTTAAAACGACAAAACCATGGCTTACCTTTCGGAAAGTCACAGAAACAAAGATTTTAAGTATCATACCATCGGTATAACCAATATTGTGATACTGGGGGGGGGGGGACATGTTGGCGTATGTACCCTCCGGATACATGCCGTACGGTGTACATACCCTCCGGATCCACATCAGACAGAACGTATGCAAACATATCCAAATAGAACAGACCAACATCCGAAAGGTACAAGGCAACGCCTTCCAGATCCCTATATCCGCATGAACCAAACCCTCCGTCTACGAACCAAAGTACAAGTAAGTACAAGCAAGTACATGATAGTGGAGGATAAACTAGCAAACATTGAGGGATTAAGTACAAACCAGCCTGGCACTCCATATGAGCAACCTATAAATAGAGGAGAAATCTTCATTTAAGGTTAACTAATTCTCTCACTCTCTAAACTTTACTTATACTTTCTCTCTCTAAGAATAGATACTTACTCTTACGCCGTAGGTTGGTCCTGGGATACATTCCCGGGGCGAGACTAACGGACGTATCTGTTTTGTAGATATCCGAAGCACATACCACCAGCAAGGACCACGTTGAATCCGAAGGACCAGGCATAGTCCGGAGGATTCATTTCGCTTGTCTAAAGTAGAAGCAAGATTTTACTTCAACATACTCATAAATGAACGCTACTATATACAGTCGTCGGCTCGTCGCTATGCACAAATCGTCTAGTATGGTAAAATATTCAAATTAGTAACTTCAAAAATAAAAAACCCTGTTTTATTTGTTTCCGTAAAAAAAAATATGGCTGTGTTTATTATCAGTAAATTCAAAAATCATTAATATGATTTGGTTAAATTATAGACGCGATTTTAGTAATTTCAAAAAACGCAAGTGGCGTTTCGAAACCACTAATACCACACTTGCAATTTGGCCAAATCGCATGAATGATTTTAGCAATTTACTCTTTAGTTATTTATGAAACAATGATAACTGATAAAACTAATTTATCCATATGTTTCATACAAGGGTGGAAATGAGTCAAGTCGAGTTCAAAGCATCAAGCATGTCAAAGCTTAAACTCGGCTCGTGGTATATTATACAAGCTCGGGCTCGACTCATTTTCACGATGCATCAATGAAAACTTACTCTCTTCGTTTCAAAATTATTGTCAGGAGATAAGAATTACAAAGTTTAATAAAAAGTGGAACCACTTTTGTTTTCAACCACTTAAAGAGAATACTCCCGTATTATATTCTCTAGTTTTTATTTAAAAAGAGAAGTGGACAAATTTGAGACATCTTAAAATAAAAATGTGAATAATAATTTTGATACAGGGGGAGTACTTGGCTCAAGCTCGGCTCATAATATATTTATTTTAAGCTCGTTAATAAGCTCACCTATAATAAAAATGCATAACGTATTATATATGTTTGACATTTAAAATATCCTAGTATCGTTTAGTTTCGTTTAGGCTCGCCAACCCAATCAAGCTTTGCATATAAAGTTTGGCCTCGAGCTCGATTAATAAATGAGCCAAAACTTAGTTTTGGGTTCGATCTCGTTTAAGCTCGGCTTGTGCGAGATTTTTATGATTCGATCTCGAGTTTTTCATGATTGACTCGGCTCATTTCCACCTGCCATAAATGTATATTTTCGTTTGACTGAACAACGATGTTTTCCAAAAGTGTTACGTTACTACTCAAAGTATTTGTATCGAAAATAACTAAGCCATAATAAATATTTGGATTTTGTTAATCATGTTATTTATTCTAATGTATCAAAAGTAACTAAGCCATACGTCTAAATTTTGACTTACGGTCACCTTTGAGGATTCAAATTGGTACTAATATCTAATGATAGTTGGAAATGCGTAAATATTTGGATTTTGTTAATCATTTTATTTATATCTATGTCAAACATTCCATTTTTACAGTTATGTTTTACTTAATGCTTCATTCCGTTTTCATAAAAGGATATTGATGTCATTTAGTTAAGGATTGCTTCATTTCCGTTTTTATAGAGTTACCGATTGTGGCAATGTTTTTGTGCTCAAATAAAATAACTCACCCTATATGAAACATTACGCGTGTTTGAACTTTTTGTGTGCTCACCCACACACTCCTACATTAGATTATCTGCGCATTGCGACAACAAATTAGAATAGCCATAATTTGTATGTGATTTTTTTTATGTATATACGATTATAAAGAAAGTGAAAGTGAAGAAATTTAGTTGTTTAAAATGTAATTAACTATTTAATAGATTTTTATTGTCATTTATAAGTAACAGTATTTTAATCTAACAACATTATTTATTTTTTTGAAATTTTTAAGTTTTTTTTTTAAATTTTAATCAATGTTTTGTCTCTTTATATGTAGTATAGATAGGATAAATAAATACCAGAACGAATTTGAGTCATCAAATATATCATGTGACTAAAAATATACAAAAGTCGTGTTAACTATTTTAAAATTTAATCGAACCCAAAGTTGATTCCATGTGGTTTGTCCAATATTTCAAAAAAAATAAATAAATAAATAAAAAAAAAAAAAAAAAAAAAAATTAAAAAATAAAATAAAATGTTTATTGGGTTGTAATTCACATCCCAATTAGGGTGTAATCGAGCCGAGCCAAGTCCGAGCTCAACAAGGCTCGAGCTCGGCTCGAAAGATAGAAAGTTGGCTCGAGCTCGGCTCGATTGCTTGTCAAGTTTTAACCATCCAAGCTTGAGCTCGGCTAGAGCAGGATTCGAGCAAAGTTCGAGCCTAGCTTGAAAAGCTCAAAATTATATATATGAAAAGCTCGAATCTATACCAACTGGTATTTGTAGCTGAACTGAGCTCGAACAAATTAGCAGATACATCATTTCGTGCCAAAATGAATTGCAAATTGTAGCTGCCACAAAAAAAGTATTCACACAGAACTTGTACATGATTTCGAAACCAACTCTTATTTACGTATATAAAAATAATATGAAAATATATCTATACTAAGGCTTGAAAAGCTTGTTAAGAGCTTGAGCCGAGCTATCAAAAGCTTGAGCTCGACTCATTAAGGCTATGTTTGGCAAAAGTAGCTGTGAGCAGTAGCATTGAGCAGTAGCAGTGAGCAGTAGCTGTGAGCAGTAGCCAAAAAAGCTCACAGCTTCATAAAGAAGCATTGGGAAAATGAGATTTCCTAAAAAATAGCAAAGCCCACAGCTCTCATGCCAAACAAACATCAAAAATAAAAAAGCTCATTCTCACCGCTCATTACCCCAAAAAGCTCCAAAAAAGCTCCGCGCCAAACATAGCCTAAATGCTTTGAGCCAGAGCTGGGCTTGAGCTCGGGCTTAAGTTTGATAAAAGCTCGGCTCGATCGAGTCGAGCTTGAACTCGAGCTCGAGTTGCTTGATAAAAGCTTGGCTCATTTACACCCCTAGTTGTGATCCTATATATAAAGAAAGCAGAAACTTTAAAAAGTATAAAAATTTATCACATGGTGACAAGTGTCTTTTTTACTTTTGTCACATTTTCTTTTGTTGGGAACATACTTTTGTATTTAGTCAAGCCTCGGTCATTACCTTTTGTAATAGGTTGCTTAGTTATTTATTTCATTATGTTTAAGTTACAAGGCTTATGTATTAAAGTCCAATGGGTTTTGAAGCCCACGTTTTTAGATGAATGAGGGATGAAGGGAGTGTTGCCCTACTTCTCCCCTATATATACTAAGCTTATGTAACCTTGAATATTGTTGGTTATTTGAATGTCTTAATGAAACTCTTGTTCTTTCACTCTTCATAATCTTATAATCAACCATCTCTTATTCTCATCTTATTTCTTATATTTGTGTTTACTAAATGGTGACCTAACAAGTGGTATCATTCGCCTAATAGAGATTGAAGTGCTTTTCTTGGTGTTAACGTGGGATTAAGGGTGTCTTTCATCATATTTTTGCTTCTTTTCTTTGTTTCTTACACTCAAATCTTAAAGCTTGGACAAGTTTTAAGGTTAATATAGTGTTTAGAAGCTTAGATTTTGCATAAAATTTTGATTTTTTTAAGGTTTTTCTACTTATTCTACGCAAAATCTTTAATATTTAGTGTTTTCTAAGTATTTGTAAAGTTACTTGATCAAAAGAACCTTATTTCTAAGCATTTTCCTTCAAAAATTTGAGTTTTTTCAAGTTTCTGGTCATCCTACGCGTAAGATTTGGTGAATAGTACGATTTCCAAGCTGTCAACAGTACTTTCTGTCCTTTCTACGCATAACTTTGGCCAAAACCCCTTTCCTACGCATAACTTTGGTCAAAACCCTCTTTCTACGCAGAAGTTCATATTCTACGCTTAAATCCTACGCGAAAGCTTAATTCCTACGCCAAAGTTCTACGCTGAAGTTTCATCCTACGCAGAAGTTAACTTTCTACGCATAAGTTATATCTTACGCGTAAGTTTCTTCAATCTACGCATAAGTTCTTTTCAGGGGTCTTCTCTTTGTGCTACGGTGACTCAGTACTTCTCTAGCTTGGATAAGTTAGTGGAATACTTCGACTACGGATATCTTTCAAGCTTGGATAAGTTTGAAAGATTTGTTTGGTCTTTGAACCTTACGCATAAGACTCTTACGCATAAGCTTAAAACTTACGCATAAGGAAAATCTTACGCATAACTCACAAGTTTACGCATAAGATCAACCTTTACACGTAACTTTAAAGTCTACGCATAAGTTAAGTATTACGCGTAAGATTTCAACTTACCCCTAGGATTTTGGTCTTAACCAAAGGAACGTGCATTTCAATCTTCTACTAAGATCCATTATTACACAAGTGTTCTAAGATGTCTCAACCACCACATTACTACTTCTCTAATCCTCAGCAACAGCAACATCAGCAGTATCAGCAACAACAATACCATCAACAACAATCATATCAACAACCTTTACAATCACACTTTCATCAACAACCGTTTAATCCACAACCACAATATCTCATGATGCAACAACATCAAATCATTCCTCAACAACAACCATATGAAATGTCACAACAAAACAATCAGTTTTCCTCCAAACAACCTCACTGGTTTGATAGAATGTGTGAAGTTATTACAACTCAACAATCCAGACATGAGGCGGGATCACTTGAAACACCTCTAATGCTAACACCTGGGAACTATGTTCAGTGGTCAAGTCGATTCTTACGATTTCTTGAACTTAAGAAACCTCATGGGAAATTCTTGAAACAAGTGATACTTGAAGGACCATTTGAGTGGCCAACAAGACTTGAAATTGGTGATCCAACTGCTGATCCTCCACGTGCTCCTGCAGAGAAACCTGTTCCAGAATCTCAACTCACAGAAGAATAGAAATTACATCGTGAAGCTGATGAGTATGCAATGGCCTATATACTTTAAGGAATACCTAATCCAATTTATCGAAGTGTCGATGCTCCGAAAATAGCCAAAGCTATGTGGGAACATGTTCATCTCCTTATGGAAGGCACTCAATTGAACAAAGATGATATGGAATTCAAACTCTACATGGAATACACTGACATCACAATTGAACCAGGAGAGTCACTTGAATCCTACTATCATCGTTTCACTAATGTGGTAAATGATTTGGAACGACACAAAATTACAGTACCAAGGATCGCAGTAAACTCCAAATTCGTTGGTAGTCTTGGTCCGGATTGGCATAAATATGTGACATTCATTCGACAAACTAAAAATCTTCATGATGCACCATATGGATTGTTGTATGATTTTCTGAAACACCATGAACCTGAAGTGGAAAAAGATCGAGCTCTTCGAGGAGGATACTTATCAACACCAACACCAAATTCTTTGGCACTCGTAGCTCAATCTCACTATGCTCCACCACCAATGTCAAATCATGCACATGTTCAAGAGAAAAACTACTTCAGTTATCCACAATCTTCTATCTCAAACCAAATGGTCTCTTATGATTCATCTCCACAGAATACTTCTACTCAACTTGTTCCTTACAACAACAATGATGCAGTGTATTACTCAAACTCCAATGAAGATGACGATGAGGAATTTAATACGTTGAATTAGGGACTTACTCTTATTGCTCGTGCTTTTAGCAAATTCTCCAACAAAATAAACAACCGTCAACGTTCATCTTCTAACACAAGGAATCAAGCTGTTGTAAATGATGGAAGGGTGGAAATTCAGAATCGTAACTATGGTCGATCTGGTTCAGGAAGTTCTTCAGGAAATTTTGGGAATGGTCAGAGGTTTAATAACAATGGAGGGTTCAGGAACAACTCAGGTTCTTCTCAGCAAAGGTCTGAACCAGTTGAAACTAGGAACTCAAACTCTGGGAATGCAGTATGGTGTTATAACTGTAATGAAAAAGGTCATATAGCGACAGCATGTCCTAAACCGAGAACTCAAGGAAGTAAGTTTCACAAGCAGGCATTACTTATGGCTCTTCAAGATGAAAAAGATGGACATTTCCCTAAGTAGGAAAAGAATTTCATGGAAAATGTGAACAATGACGATGACATGGAAGATCTGGAAGCTAATGCAGCTGTGATGCTTATGGCCAACATGCAGGAACTTCAGTTTAATGATTCAGGTCCAGTGTATGACACTGACGGCTTGTCTCAGGTACATGACCTTAATGAATGCCTAATACATGACATAGCCTCACCTTCTGCCTCTGAATCAGATATGGCGCAAGTTGTTCCATCTGACTCATCTTCATCTTCTCAAGCAGATGAACAAATAAGCACAGTTGTCATATTTGATGATGACACAGTTGTTTCATCTGATGATCCTATTGAGAATGATAAACATGATCATATAGAACAACATGAACCATCATTTGATCCAGACCCTGACCTCATTTTGTTATCCAAACAACTGAACGCTCAACAATTGCAAATCATAAAATGCAACGAGAAAAACAAAGCCTTAAAAGAAACAAATGCGTCACTTGCAAGAGATATTGAGTGTTATAAAATACAACTTTCAAATCAGGAAGACAAGGTTAAACATGCAAAAAGTTTTGAAAAAGCTTTTCAAGAATCTTACAACAAAGAGCAAGATCTTCAACATAAAATGCAAGATTTAATTGAGTCAAACGGAAAGTTGGTTTCAAAACTAGAAAGTGAAAAGTGTGAACTGAAAATACAAGTTGAACAACTTCAAAAAGTACTTTCAAAAACAGAAACTGAATTGTCAATTTGCAAAAAGGATTTTTGTGAACATAAAATACGAAAAAGGAAGTATATAGATAACTTAATCGGTGAGATTGTTGATCTTGAAAAACAACTCAAAGAATTTCGTAATGTTTTTTACAAAACCGGGGGCTCTGTCACAACAATTTAGAAATTTACTTTAAAACCGAGACCCGATAAAGGATTTGCACTTGGTGATTTCAGATCAATGTTTCTTCACACAGCATTCAAAGAAATTCCTAAAATTTACAGTATGGACCATTTGCTTGATAATACGATTGTGCGTACTGTTGTTTATGATACTGAGGAAGAGGAAGAACTTGAAGACGAGAGTCGATAAAAAATGAGTCAAGTTGAATATTGGACACCATATGATTATTCAAAAGCTACTCATATTTCTAAATCTTTTGTTCCTCAAAAGGAATTACTTGAGAAATCATGGTATGTCACTGAGTCATATGTTTCATCTTCTGATGCGGCCCCTGTCCAAACTGTAGCACAAATAAATGGTCCTTTACCATCTTCTGGTGAAGTAACACCTTTACCAAAAAGTTGTCGTGTCTTAAATTATTTCAAAACTTTTACGGAAGACATCGAAATTTTGGAGGAAACAATTAAACGTAATTCTGAAATAAAAATTGAAACTTTTCAATCTGCTTACGAGCGAGAAAAGAGAGATATTTTTCAAAAACAAATGTTACCAATTGTCAAACACCTCCGTCTTTGTGCTACACGTTGGGAACAGGAACTTCAAAACGAGGTCAAAACAATGATAAACGTTTTCAACTCAACTGAAAATGCGATTTTGGTTCAAAAGCAAAGAAACAGAATTTTAAAATATGATGCTGATCGACTCTTGGAACAAGTTCTCAATGCTGATATTTTGTCTGTTATCATGAATGATCTCTATAAATCTGGTACCTCTATGCTTATGGATGATCTTTGTGTTGATAATAACTTGTTGAATGTGGAAATAGAGACACTTAAACATGAAAATGACATGCTGAGAATAAAGAATGATGATGTGACAAAATAATTTTCAAAAGAAATTTGTCTACTCAAACAAAGGCTTGAATGGTGTCAAGCTCAAAGTATTGAAATGGAATTGAAACTTCAAAGTCAAAATAATTCAAACTCTTGTCAGCTTTGCAAAAACAATGAGTCTTTAAAAAGTCTGTGTCTCAAATACGAGAAAGAAATTGCGGATTTAAAAATTGAAAACGTCGAATGGCAACAAAACCGCGATGACATTAATTATTGCAACGTGAAACTTGAGTCTGAAATTCAGGATAAAAATCACATCATCATTGAGTTAAAAGAGAAAATTAAGCTACTTCAAAAAGGAAAGTTTGTTGACACTACGGTGATAACACCAGGATTGTATCAATTAGAAAAAAACTGATAAAGGAAATTTTGTTCAAAACACTAACGTTGATAACTCCACTTCCACAGGACTAGTCTCCACTAATAGTGTTAGCAGACCCAAGCGAAAAAGTAACAAGAAGAATAGGATCTTGCAACGTAAAAGAGGACCAATAGAAGCTCAAGATGTAGAAGATCAACTTAGGACTTTGAATAAAACTCATGTTGCATCAGATTTAGATTCTAATCTGGCAAATTGTAATCAAAATCTAAATGTAACGAATGATGAACCTTTGAATGTTTTGAATATTAATGCATCTTGTGTGTTTTGTCGTAAAAGCATATCATCTGGTGTTCATACAAAATGTATAGCTAATTCTCTTCTTAATCGTCACAAGAAACGTAGAACAAGCATTCCTTCTAGGCCCACTACTATCTCTAAGTCTATATTAGGAAAACCGCCTTCTACGGTTTCTAATGAAGTTGAAGTTACCCCCATAAGTGAAGAGAACAAATCTAGGAACAAGCCCATTACTAGTGAATTCACCAAAAAGAAAGCAAGAACTAGTTGGAATTGGCAACGTTGGTTACAATATAAACCAGACTTTAAATGGATTCCTAAATTATTGAATACATGTGCTTCTAACCAACAGGAACCCGCACTTTCTTTGGGTTCTGTAACACCCCCATGAGTCGTTAATAACAGCGGAAGACTTAACATGTCAGCGGAAGACTTTCGGGGTATTACTTCAAGGATCTTTGTCACAATTATAGTAGACAACACAAAGTGAAGTATTAAAGTTTAATTTATTTCAAAATACCAAATATCTGAGATACAAGACATTATTAAGTTAAGAACGTGTTTTATTCTGAAGGAAAATAAGTAGTTTATTATGGTTCTTGTCATGCTTTTGCCCACTCCGTGCCATCCAGATCCGTCTTGTTTAGTTACCTGAGATAAACATGCTAAAGTCAACATAAAGTTGAGTGATATTCATAGGTTTGAGTTTAAGAGTTTGAATCACAAGTTAAGAATGTATTGTAATCACATACAATCAATATGTCAAAAAAAATCAATGTTCCTGCTATTGCCTTAAGCTCATGATACTCAACGATTAACAGCCAATCATAAATGTGAATTATGATGGTAAGTAATAGGCCCCCAAAGATAGGTATTTGTCAATAACCTATTTATAAGAACAATAAAGTGCGCCTGGTGTTTTCTCCAACAACCAAACGAGGATTGTCAATCACTAATAGTACTATCCACAATTATTTACGTTCACCCTTCAAGTGATTAAGGTTCATGATCGAGGGACTTCTGACAATAGTAACTTAAGCAAATAACATTGGCCTGACGGTATTTCTATACCCGGTATAAAAGACTTGTGATCGAGTTTTAAGCATGTATCTCCCCACGGGAAAATAGTTAAAGAGTGGGCTATGAAATCACCTTAGTAGTACAGTGGTATCGTAGTCTCAACAAAGTAAGGAAACGGCTTCACACAACACAACCTAAAAGATAATGCAAGTTTCAGTTAATAGTCTAAATCTGGTTTTATCGCGAATGTTAGTTATTTAATTATAAACGAATCTCATGTTTGTTCAAATGTTTGAAAATAAAGTTATATGTAAATAAAATGATTGATGATGGATATAAAATTAGTTTTTATAACGGAAATAAAATAAATGTATCGTTTAAAAAAAATAAATAACGTATCGTTATATCGTTTAATCTTTAATTATGACGTATATATAAGTTTATGTTTATATTATATATTTAAATATGTAAAAGGTTAATATTATTTTTATAAAATAATATTTACTGAAAATTCCTTTAAGTTTCCAAAATTTACATTTTTAACCCTAACGATATATATATTACACCGTTAGTCCAAAATATATATAATTTACATTTTAGGTCCAAAAGCATCAATATTTACATTTTTCAACTCCAAATATCATTTTTAACAGTTTAGAATTCAAAGTTTTCTGTTTTGACAGTTTCTACCCATAGTTTACCATTTTGACAATTTTAGTCCCTCGGTTTAAGAAATTTTGCAAAGTTAGTCCAAATTTCACCAAATTAAAAGTTCAACATTTTGACTTCTTAAATAAGCTCAGGACATTCAAATAAGTTTATTACAACAGCTTATTAGCTTATTTTTCACTTATTTTCTAAATTGGGCCTTAACGAGTCTATTTAAAGGCCCGTTAACGTTTTGTGATCCAATGGGCTTACGAAAGGTTTGGGCCCTGACTTGGGCTTATTTTTGGATACCAAAAACACTGGAGTTGGGCTCCCAGGCCCAGTGTATCACGTTGGCTTAGTGGGCTTGAGATAAGCCCACGTTGTGACTTATATTGTTTTATAAAAACTGAGTTTTTGTCGCTACAAAATAGGTCGAGTACAAGGTCTAAGCAAACTTATTAGGTCGAATAAAATGTGTCTTGTGATTGTCTAATAAGCTGTTAATGAGGTCGAGTTTTAAAAAGAACATATCATGTGTCAAATTATTCATTTACGAGACCAAAGTGATCGAGCAAACTTCATATGTTGAAACTGCTCAACACTTAGAAAAATTCTAAGTGTTGAGATTTTATTCGAGTTGTCCAAGAGGTCACAAAACATGTCGATTTCAATAAGAACACAATGTTTTTAGATTCGAAACTTCTTATATTTTGTTTACTAGTGTACCAAATAATTAGTGTCCCCAAAAATAATAATATGTTACGTTCGTATATTAAGAAATAACGAGGCAAAGTGTTTGTACGAAAATCAATATTGAAACTGTTTTCCAACACTTAGAAATATTCTAAGTGTTTTCCATTTATACGAAAGGGTCAAATGACATTAGGAACGTGTTATATTTATTACGTGAATGATAATATTAGTTCAAAATCATTATGTCTCTTAATTTCTAGCATGGTTAAAATAGAGTACGATAGATAAAATGTATATGTTACGTTTTAATATTTACGAAATAAAAGATAAAAGTAAACGTGTAAAACTAATATTACTAGAAATAGAAAATGTTTATAGTGTTTCGAGTTTGCTTACTTCACCTCAAAAGGTGGGGATAATGGTACGTATGGTTCGAGTTGGATCAAAGGATCATTGGTACAATGGTTCACTCCTAGCAAGGTTCACAACGAGCTATTTGGTTCCTCCTTGGATCACTTCTATGCCTCGTACTCGTTCCAAACTTCTTGTCCCAACTCGATGGCTACACTTCACGTATGATAGTTATTTGGTACGTATGTGTTTGTGAAAGGAACTGAGATTGCATGGTGAGGTTATATAGTGAGTTTGGAAGGTGAGGATAAGCACAAGAGATTTACAATGCATGTGTTGGCTCGTTTGCATGGGATGGCACCACAAGCTTGACCAATCGAGTTCTAGCAACAAGAAGGATATGTAAGACTGAATCCTATTCATTCCTGACATCAAATAATGAGCATAGTGTTCGAATTGATGCAATTGGTGTGATGGGGAGGTGTTAAGAAATGTTTGGCCACGTTTTTGGTATTTTGTTCACATGGTTTCGTTGGTTTGATTTGGCTGAATTTAGTGTATCAAACGAGCGAGTTATTTAGTAAACTTTATCATTCCTAGGTCCTTGCTAGGTTGTTAATTGAGGCATGTAAAGATTTGATAGGGTTGTGTGTCGAATTCGAATGAAATGAGAACATTTTGTGGGTGTGTCGAGGCTGCCAAAGAAGAAAGAAAAGAAGAAAAGAAAGAAAATAAAGGGGTTCGTTTGGGCTTATAAGCTCTTTTGGGCTTGGGGTTTCGTTTGGCCCAGCAGAAAAAGAAAAGCAAAGTATATAAAAGGGTCCGTTTGGTTTGTTAGTTGGGTTTAAGGCCCAATGAGTTAACGGGGCCCACCTGGTGTGTTTTGAGAGTCGGGTTACGATCAAATAATATTAATGAGTGATCTCGGGAATTTTCGTAGGCTCCGGGAATATATAAATATTGTATCTTAAATATACGAAACGTATATAAAAAATATATAAAAGTTTAATATATATATATTCGCGATAATTTAGACTATCTAGGTTTGTGTGCAAGCAACGTTTCTAAGCAAAAGATAAATCAAAATTTACTGTTGTGATTTATATATCAAGTCTAATATATATAAAAAAAAAAATTTTACACGCAAAAGTGGGTATTTAAATAACGTAATAATTTGTAAGTATTTACTAACCGTTGGGAAAATTACGAGAGGCTACAGGTTCCACCCTTACTTCTGTTCCATCCTTGTCGTCTTCTTGTGATGCAGGTGGTACAGATTGTTCTCTGGATCGTTGATAGCGGATGCACCCGACATATGACAGGCAATCTCAAACTGTTAAACAACTTTGTTTCACAGTTCATTGGTACTGTCAGATTCGGGAATGATCATTACGCTTTAATCATGGGATATGGTGACTATGTCAGTGGGAACATTGAAATTAGTCGTGTTTATTATGTGGAAGGCCTTGGACACAACCTTTTCTCTGTTGGTCAATTTTGTGATGGGGATCTAGAGGTTGCATTTCGTGAGAAAACTTGTTTCGTTCGTGACTTACAAGGAAACGATCTAATGTCTGGCTCACGTGGTTCTAATCTTTATACAATATCAATGTCAGATATGATTGCTACATCTCCGATATGTCTTCTCTCTAAAGCGGAATCGACTAAATCTTGGTTATGGTATAAACGTCTTTCACACTTGAATTTCAAAACAATGACAGAACTTGCTCATCACAAACTTGTTGATGGTTTTCCAAGATTCCGTTTTACCAAAGATCACTTATGTTCAGCCTGTGAACAAGGAAAAAGTACTCGGGCTCATTTTCCTTCTAAATTTGAGCACAGTACGAATCATGTTTTACAATTGCTTCATATGGATTTGTGTGGACTGATGCGTGTTCAAAGTATCAACGGTAAACGCTACATACTTGTAATTGTGGATGATTACTCCAGATGGACTTGGGTTTATTTTCTACGAAGTAAAGATCAAGCTCCTTCAATGATCATCACCTTTCTCACTATAATTCAAGTTCAGTTACGCAACACGGTACGAATGGTCAGAACTGACAATGGAACAGAATTTAAAAATCAGACACTTCGGTCATATTATGAGAAAGTGGGAATTGAACATCAAACATCTATTCCTAGAAGCCCAAAACAGAATGGAGTTGTTGAAAGACGCAACAGGACGTTAGTGGAAGTTGCTAGAACCATGTTGATAAATGCTCAATTACCAGATTACTTATGGGCGGAAGCTGTTTCAACCACATGTTATACCCAAAACCGTTGCATGATCACAAAACGCCATCGCAAAACACCTTATCAAATTGTTCACAAAAGAAAACCAAACATCGATTACTTTCATGTATTTGGAGCACTTTGTTATCCGAAAAATGATCGTGATGATTTAGGTAAACTTAAAGCAAATGCTGACATCGGAGTGTTTGTTGGATACTGTGAAAATTCTAAAGGTTTTCGGATATGGAATCGTCGAACAAGAGAAATTTAAGAAACCATGCACGCTAATTTTGATGAACTCACACAAATGGCTTCTGAGCAACACAGCTTAGGACCCGAATTCAACCGTCTTAACTCTCCGGATTCTTCGGCTGAACCATTTCCCCTCAACCGCAAAGAATTGGAAACCTTGTTTGCTCCACTGTTTGATGATACAATTGAATACCGTTCTACTGAGGTCTCGCCCAATTCTGCTGCTTAACCTGAAAATATTCAAGTACCTGACTCACCTCAACAAACTACTACAACTGTTGAGAAAGACGGTCCTCCAATTGCATCTCCATTAACAGCAGAACAAACGGCTTCCAACTCACGACAATCAGCTAAAGATCCTACACCACAATCAGTTCCACAACCCGCAGAGTATGATCCAAATGCGTTCTTTAATCCGTTTGCACCGGCTCCAACATTTCCTGAAGTAGATGAGTCGTCCACACACAATTTGGATCCTGCTAACATGCGAGATACTTATCAAATACACCCTTCGACACACAAATGAACTCGAGATCATCCCCTAGTTCATATTATTGGCCATCCAGATGCACCTGTAATGACAAGACAACGACTTCACACTGATGGAGAAACTTGTATCTATGCACTCACAGTTTGTCAAGAAGAACCTAAGAACATTAAAGAAGCAATGACTTATGACAACTGGATTGAATCTATGCAAGAGGAATTTCAACAATTCATACGATTAGAAGTCTGGGAATTAGTTGAAAAACCTGACGGAGTCTACGTCATTGGGTTAAAATGGATTTGGAAAAATAAGCTAGATGCAGAAGGTACAGTCATACGTAACAAATCACGCCTGGTAGCGAAAGGATACTCCCAACTAGAAGCACTTGATTTTGCAAAATCCTTTGCTCCAGTGGCTAGACATGAAGATGTTCGGATCTTTTTGGCTTATGCAGCACATAGGAACATGGTTGTTTACCAAATGGATGTGAAAACAACATTTCTTAATGGAGAACTCCGTGAAGAAGTTTATGTAAGCCAACCAGACGGCTTCCTCGATCCTGAGCGTCCCAATCACGTTTATCGACTCAAAAAGGCACTCTACGGACTTAAGCAAGCCCCAAGGGCGTGGTATGACAAACTATCTGCTTTCTTGCTGGCCAATAAATTTTCTAAAGGTTCAGTGGATCCAACACTATTTACAAAAACATACGGGGAGGACTTGCTTGTTGTTCAAATCTATGTCGATGACATTATTTTTGCTTCAACAAAAAGAAATTACTCTAATGATTTTGCAAATTTAATGAAAGATAATTTTAAAATGTCCATGATGGGTGAACTTTCGTTCTTTCTAGGACTACAAGTTCATCAATCACCCCGTGGAATTTTTATAAATCAGTCCAAATATGCTCTAGATATTTTAAAGAAACATGGAATGATGAGTTGTGATACTTACAATACACCAATGGGCTATACCACAAAACTAGATGCTGACTTACAGGGGACACCTGTTGACCATACAAAATACCGTAGTATGATTGGGTCACTCATGTATCTCACATCTAGTAGACCTGATATAGTATTTTTTGTCTACATGTGCTCTCGCTATCAGTCCAAACCAACTGAAAAACACCTCAGTGAGGTTAAAAGAATCCTTCGATACATAAAGGGAACCATTAACTTGGGAATCTGGTATCCGAAGGATTCTGGTTTTGAACTAATTGCTTTTTCAGACGCTGATCATGCAGGATGTTTAGACACAAGCAAAAGTACATCTGGTGGATTACAATTTCTCGGAGATAAACGTGTGTCATGGCAATCAAAGAAGCAGGACTGCACAGCACTGTCTTCAACAGAATCTGAATATGTAGCTATGTCTGCTTGTTGTGCTCAAGTCATCTGGATGAGATCACAACTTAAGAATTATGGCTACCTATTCAATAAGATTCCGATCTACTGTGATTCCAAAAGTGCCATTGCAATTTCCTGCAACACAGTTCATCACTGCAAATCCAAACACATTGATCTTCGATATCATTTCATCAAAGAGCATGTCGAAAAGGGTACCGTCGAATTATATTTTGTTGGAACTGAGTACCAATTAGCGGACTTACTTACCAAAGCCTTAGCACCATCAAGGTTTGCTAGTCTAGTTCACCAAATTGGTATGCGATCTTTGACTCCAGATGATCTGGAAGAGTTTTTAAAACACAAATGATCGTCAAACATTAAAACTATCTTTGTAAATATTTTTTCCAAAAACAAAATACAAAATTATAAAACCAACAAAAACACAAAAGATTTTCTAGTTTTCTTTCAAAAAAAAAAAAAAAATTCAAGTACAACCACTCTTTTCAACACTGTTTTTATAAACGTCTTCAAATATGATCAAAAACAAGTGTTGAGGGGGAGGTAAAGTATTTTTTTAATTTTTTAATATTTATTACGTACTTGCATTTTACAAAAAATATTTTGTGATGCTTTAAAGATTTTTCGGGATACTCTCCTTGACAATTGATGCAAATTTGTTAAAATTAAAAGGACTTGGTCTAATGTCAAGGGGGAGTAAATTTATTCAAAGTTGTTCTTTGACAATAAGTTATGGAGTTAAGTATTAATGTGAGTTAGTTGGGCATTAGGTTTGAAAGTTACATAAGGTTAAGGGACCATATGTGACAATATGTAAAACTCATTTTAACACTAGTCAAAACCATTTTGACCAACCACATTTACTTCACATGCTTTTGCATTTACTACATTCAACAAACACATCAACGATCCATAATCAACCAACTGATTCATCCATTGTTCTTTAAATCTGTAAGTACTAAAATGTTTTGATCATGTTTCTAAACAAGGGTTCTTAATTTCATCTTAATCCAACGGCTCAATTTTCTTTAATCGTTAAAATTAGCTTTTGGGTTTTGTGTAAAATTGGACCCAGAGATTTGATGTGATAATGGTTAAATTAGTTTGTGGGAAATGATCTTAGAATGGTACTAAACATGTTTGTGAACTCCAATCATACCCAGAAATCACAATTGATTGATTTTTGAATTTAGGGTTCATACGTTGATTTAGGGTTTTTTGATTTAGGATGTTTAGAGTCTCATTGTTGATGGGGATAGTGTTTGTATATGCATAGGAACTCGATTTTGTGGTTTAATTGCTTCAGAAACAATTCATGGATCATGAATCTTTGATTTAGGGTTCGTTGACACTAGCAGTTATGAACATTTGATTTTGTGGTTAATTGTTGTTATAAATTGGTCCACATGTTCCTTTGCATATGTATATCACTCGCCTTTGTCCTAAATCTACCCATAAACATGTTTGAATCCGATTGTGATTAGTTGTTCATACGATCCTACGCATAAGTTTGAGTATTGACATGTTTACGCATTAAGTTGTGTGATTTAAGTGTGCTGGAATAAGCATGATTGATATATTGATCAGTGGTTGTGTTTAAAATTTTCAGGAATCAAAAGGATACAATTTTAGAAGGTGATTTTTTCATAAAAGACGATTCTACGCAAAAGTTCACTCATCCTACGCGTAAGATGAAATCTTACGCGTAAGATTCGACAGATTTGAAAAACTTGTCTTGGATAAGACAATCTTTACGCTAAAGATAATATCTTACGCATAAGTTATTTCTTACGCATAAGTTATAAACTTACGCATAAGTCAAAACTTACGTATAAGTTATATCTTGCGCATAAGGTTCAATCCTTGGCGTAAGTTCCAATCTTACACATAAGATTTAATCCTATGCATAAGATTGAGCCTACGCAAAAAATTGATCTTACGCGTAAAATATAAGTTATGCGTAGTTTTTTGTATCTTACGCATAAACCTATGACTTACGCATAAAAATGTCATGCGTAGGATTTCCAAACTTACGCGTAACATTGTCTGATTTCATGAAAATTTGTCTAAGTGTTGTAATTTTTCAAATGTGTAATCTCTTGTATTTGATAATACATATTGTGACTTGATTGTTATGAGTTTCCACCAAGTTTTAACGTCTAACATACAAGTTCATAATAAAACAACATTTATTGAACACAAAAACACCCACTGATCAATCCAGGTATGCATAATCATGTAATTGAATGTCTGAGCTAACAAAGTATATCATTGCTATGTTTGTGTTTGTTTATGATCAATTCAGATGGCACAACATAATGACATTCCATATGGACCAGAACCTGAACCAAAACTCTCCTGGGAAGAAACCTTTCCCGAGAATTACTCCAGAAAGATAGGCAAGAACAACTTAAGGATCAACTTCAACAAAATCACGTGCAATGAATCTTCATGCATTGTAGTTGTAGATGCTCTCCTCTATCATCCAAACAAAATCCTGTTCACCAAATCAGTATCTGTTGCTTGCTTCTACATACACCAATTTTGGCACACACTTCAACTAGACCTTGGGGAAGAGTCCTTTACTTGTATGCTTCATAAGAGACAAGTTACTGTGGACATAGACACTCTTCGAAATGTCCTTGGTTTACCCGAACTTGGCCCAGATAAAGAATACGATCCTGTACCTAATGAGGAAGAGCTGATAGAATGGTTACGGGATATTGGCTACGATGAATCAGAAGAAGTGGTGACTAGACACTCAAAGGTCAACATCAGATTTCTTCCACAACCATGGAGAACGTTGTATATCCTTATGACTAAGTCTTTATCTGGCAGAGACACTGGTCACGAACACCCCAAGCTCCAACATCTCAAACTTTTCTGGGCTTTGGCAAACGTCAAAAAAGTAGATTATGCTAGCATTATTTGGGAAGATTTTGTGTGGCACATACAACACAAAACTAATAATATCCCATTCATTCGTTTCACCAAACTACTCATCGAAAGCTTCCTTCGTGAGTATGATGATATTCGTCAAAGACTGGATGATGAAGCTAAGAACACATTCAGAAATGAGGACACTCTCAGACAGGTTAAGAGACTTGACACTAGTACACGTAAACAAGGAAAACCATTTCCGATTGTCTCTTGAATGATAAAGTGAAACTTTGTAAGAATTACAAGTACTACGTTCAAGCTCTCAAGGAAGACAAAGTTGGGTTCTTAGACGAAGTCATTCTACCTTCGTTCATGCAGAAAAAGGGGAAGAAAGGTAGCAAGTCTGGGAGCTCTGGAAGTTCTACCAAGTCTACACGAAAGAAGGGAACACTTGAGTTCACAATTCCAGTCAAGAAACCTGAATCTATTCCTGAACCCACACAACCACCTTCTCCAAAACCGTCTGACTCAGAAACCGAATCCGATGAAGGTCCAGTTTATAGGGAAGCCTATGCACACATCGACAAGAAGGTTAATCTTGAAGATCTTGATGATATGGACATGTCTTTCGAAGATTGGGATAGAAACATTGATGAATTTGCTGAAAATGCTGAATACCCAACAACGTTCAATCAAAGACCTTTAACTGAAGCAGACACTAAATTGGAAGAAGAAATGTTAAAGAAAGAGAAGCTGAAGGAACCAATGACTGCTGAACAAGAAGCTGCTCACTCTAACATAGTCCTCTCAGTGGAAGAAGAAAATGAAAGAGCTCTTAATTTAGGTCTCCTCCACAGCAAAATAGACGCCTTCCAAGCTAAGCAACCTCCACCTCCTTTGTTTTCTCAAACAAACGAAGCAGGCGGATCTAGCAGAATTCCTGAGTCCACTACAGGAACCAATGCTGCTATGATTGTCTACGAAACCCCCACAGTATCACCTACAGATGTAGAAATGCTAAATGCTTCAGCAAGAGGAGAAGATGAAGAGGATGACCATATGGATACTGATGTTCCATACCTGTTGACCATGGAAGAGATGGAGATCAGAGAGAGGGCTCAAGAGGAAGAGTTAAAAAGAAAACAAGAAGCTGAAGAGGCTAGGCTTGAGGAGTTAGAACAAGCCAAATTGGAAGAAGCAATTCGTATGGAAGAAAGCAGAAAAGCTGAAGAGGCAGCCAAACTTGCAGAAGATAAGAAAAGACAAGAAGAAGAAGCCAAACTTGCAGAAGATCTTAGGCTTAAGGCAGAAGCAGGCAAATTAGCAGAAGAACTAAGGCTTAAGGCAGAAGCTGACAGACTGGCTGAAGAGCAAAGATTACAGGAGGAGGCAGCCAAAGATAAGAAAGTTGATGCCAAGGATAAACCCGAATCACAAAGAGGAGATGATAAGGACTATCCACCCACATTGAATCTTCACAATCATCACCTCCAGCATCTGAATCTACACATGACGAATCAATCAAGAAACCCACAAGTACAAAAGCCTCTGCTGCATCCAAGTTGATTAAGAAGGCTTTTAGGAGAGTTCATGAAAAGAAGAAAAACAAATTAGAAGATCAAGTTGAATCACTAGCAAGTCAAGTTGTTGAATTGACAAAGCTTAATACAAATGTCCAAGAACTGCAAGAAAAAGTAGACACCTTCTTAGCTAAGGATGTACAAGAAAACATGGAAGTTACATTAGCTGCTCAAGCACATCAGTATATGGAACAACACTTAGTTGCAGAACTGAAAGATTTGCTGGCACCTATGAGAGATGAACTCACCATGTTTGCAGAACAAGCTGTCAAGAAAGTGATCAGATCTACCTCATTTACTCTTCGAGCAGACAAATCAACTCTACCACAACCAAAGTTGTCATTTGGACGAGTTAGAAACCCAGCTCTTAGACAAATTGGCAAGTAAATTCACCTTGTCACCTGATGAAGCTAAAGTCCTGGAAGCTTTAAAAGCCAAGATGTCTAAAGAGTCCTGCAGCACTGAGGCCGACAAACTGAAACGTCCAAGAGATGATGAAGACAAGGATCCTAACTCACAGGCAAAGAAACAAAAGCAAGCCGAAGGACCCTCATCTCAACCCAAAGAACCTGTCATTCCTCCAACTACCATGACATCTACTCAACAACCCAAGGCATCGGGTTCCGGTCCTAAAGCCCATGATCATTTTGAGTACACCGGCGGAAGTGACTTCCCTCAGCCAGACGACATACCAGAACCATCACCAAAGAAGAAAGAGAAGAAAAGGAAACATCATCAGCACAAACCTGAAACCTCTTCGAAAAGCATCGAACCAAAGAAACCTAAAAGGATTCTTAAGTGGCTGGACGAAGACAAAACGGCTGAATATTCTTGGTTTGATGAAATGGTTAAAGCTTAACCACCTCTAGCAGAAGATCAATCACCACAAGACTGTCACACAGTGGAATATGCACAACTTCTGTAACGAGACTATGGTTTAAAGAATATGAGCAAAAAGGAGCTGAGAAGGGTAAAGAATGCTGCATTCAACTTATTGAAAGACCGCTCGGGCAACTCTGTTGAACTCGAATATCACCTGGAAATCATACCCCGAGCAATGTCTAACGACATCGACTGGCTAAATCCCGAGTCCAACATTGATTACTACTCAAAGAAGAAAGGGCCTTACTACACTGACTAGACCAAACCTCTACCCTTGGTTGGTAAGCCGAAACAAGAGAAAATCCCTTACAAGTTCTTCTTCAACAACGACTTGGAATTTCTAAAACACGGCAGCAAGATTGAAAAGAAGTACGCCACATCACTTACCTTCTCCATTCCTGTAGCAAGATACCTCAACAACGCCATCGAAGAAGAAGCCTCCGACTTATTCATCGATAAAGTTGTTGACTATGACCGTAACGCACTCTATGGTATACATCATTGGCCAGATAACCGGGCACAATATTATCGAAGCAGCAGACTCAATCAGACTATGGGTAATGTGACAAGTGAGTTGAATATTGTCTCGATCCAGTTCATTTCGACAGTCACTCACTTTAGGTACTCCTTTCTCAGCAAAATAATACTCAAAAGACTTGATGAAAAAGAGTACGAGATTTCCGAGTCAGACTTTCCCTGATTACTCCTCAACGACATAGAAGATATGTATCTGCTCAAAGTTCAAGGAAAGCTTTGCAACTTACCCAAACCAATGCAGCTTGCCTTTATCACAGCTCTCCTAATCTTCATCAGACAAATAGTCATCAGAGAAAGAGTAGAAGGTCTTCAACTGGGAGTGGAAAGTTATCAGAAGAAGCTGAATCTCACCAAACCTAATCTTTGCAACATCCCCAACCTTCAACACCTATCTCAATACACCTTGATCAAGCATCCGGCATTTGGGTTCCAATACCGCAGTGTCAACGGTCGAAACTACTTCATGGCCTATGATGAGATCCAAAAGTTCTCTGATGAAACCCTGAAGTTCGTCAGAGATGGGATCAAAGGCAGATTAGATGACATAGCACCGCATAAATCCAAAAGGTGGAATACCGATGAGGCCAGACAAGCTCGCAGATTCATTACAAGGATTAAGAACTGGTTGAAGCGAAGGGATTAGATAAGGAGATTGGAAAGCTATGTTGGAGGCAGACCAGGATTTCCGGTGTTGACGTTTCAGAGACCAGAATGGTAGAAAAATTTGTAAGAACTTGATTTGATTTGTCAATACTATTCTTCATAATGGCTTGTGCACGCATTACAGTGTACAACCCGAACTTGTAAAGAAAGGACCCTGAGGTACGCATCAGTGCCTCAATCCTAATATAAGGAGCGAAGGCTTCTTACTTTTGAGTAGAATTAATCAAATAATTTTATGATTTTCATAATTCTGCTCAAAAGGACAAGTATTTCACCTCAATAAGACCTAATCACTTGTTGAGGGGGAGCACTTGTCAAAACAAAAAATTACTTTGTTCCAAAATCAAAAGTTCTTGGTGAATCTCCCCATAAGATTCAAAAAGGCATATTTTAATCTAAAAGGATTGTCAAAAACATCATTTTATATGCTATTTTTGAGGGGGAGAAAATGGAAAAGTGATTAAAATATAAGTAGTCAAAAAGGCTAAAAGTTGTATCGTGTGCGAGCTAGACTCAGAATTGATCCAGGAATTGACGAGACAATAAAAGTTAGTAATCTCGAAAAGACTTATCCTCGACGGGTAATAACATCAAGTTAGTTACTAGAACTAGTTGTCACCTAAAAGCTGACAATGGAACTCTTTAACTAGCCACGTAAGCGTGTCTCGAAAAGGATTTGTCTTAGTAGAAATGTACCGTCTCGAGAAACTTTCTGTGGACTTGACCAGGCCGGGTAATAACTTCAAGCTAGTCTAACTAGTGATCTAAGCGTGTCTCGAATCGGTCTTGTTCACTGAAAGTGGATCAATTCAAAATGCTTGCTCCTCCCGCATGTGCAAATTTATTATATACCTATGAGCACATGTGAAGGGAGAGCCCTTGAAAAGGTGTACACAAAACTCTCAAAGTGTTAACCAAAATATTTTATTATCACAAACACTTTGAGAGATTTTCAATCAAAGGTTTCTTGTCTACTGTCGGTTAATCAAGGAGTTATAAGGTGATTAAGATAGGAAAAAACCGTCCTATGATCCGCCAGAGCCGGAAGGATCTACCCAAGGACATCTCCCATAGTTAGAATTAGAAGTCCTTAGGTATGATACGAAAAAATAAGAAAAGAATGAAAGGGAAAGAAGGGGTTGAAGAATTAAAAAGAAATGTAAAAGAAAAGGTTGAAAAGAAATAGCCCTCCATATGTTCAACCCTAGGGTAGACACCGGGTTCAACTCGTATGCTACTGGTTGTTGCTAAGGCAACACCGGTATTGAAGACAAAGTCGTCATGGACCCAGTGACGCAATGCACAAAACCTTCTTAACCACTCAAGTTTTCTTAAAAGAGCTTGTTTCATTCTCACGGGGAACCAGTGTAATCTATCAACTTATCTCTTAGAGATGGTTGATATTGAAGCAGGAGACCCCTCCCTAGTCTCCGCATAGGAAACCTAAGTGTGCACTTATAGTGTCTAGAGCCTTGAGATACATCAAAGATCTCTTAGGAACACTTAGTATTTCTCCAACTGGTGTTCTACATCAATGGACACCAGCTGTAAATTATCGAGTCCTTCGCAGATCTTAGCAATCTGCCGAGAACGTTTATGAGAGAATTGCAAATGTAGTTCTCAATGATTGAACGGAAATTCCTGCCAGGGTCAACATCAAACAGCCTTGACAGCAGGTCACTTCGGTAACCCCACAAGGGTTACGCTTAGTGTTTGCGGTGATTCCATAGCGGTCTACAGTCGTGGAGTGATCCCCAGCGACTCACCCAGTCATTGAACTACTTAGTAGGTCTCGTAAGCTCCTTCGGGAGTATCTGACATGGGAACGGCCTTGATAAGGATTAGAAGGAGTCTTCACACTATGCTGTTGACGAACTCTAATTCCTTATCTGTAAGTACCGGTTGTTTATTGCTAACTGTTTACTTGCAGGTACATCACCTCCATGATGGTAGATTCCAACATGCTCATACATACATCTTGAAGCATATGATAGCTCCCCCAAAAGATCTTAGCACCACAAAGTTCAAAGAAAGATTCTACGCCAATAAGAAGAATCTACAAAGTATAAAGACTAAAGATCTTAAAGTATGAAAAGGAACTTCGTGCACGTGAAAGACTAAGTCCAAAGATGTATGAGTATGTTAGAATGGCGGACAACCACCACAGACGCAGGAGTGACGAACGGCAGACTACTTCATAATACAATCACTACATCATCACCAATGAACAAAGACATAGAGCAAAGTACATTCATTACACAACATTTTTGAAGACGTCTAAAGATTTACATGTCACAAGTCAACAACAAAGATGAAGACGTCAAGCAACCGTGATGACTGAACCTTAGGGGGAGATTATTGGGAACATACTTTTGTATTTAGTCAAGTCTCGGTCATTACCTTTTGTAATAGGTTGCTTAGTTATTTATTTCATTATGTTTAAGTTACAAGGCTTATGTATTAAAGTCCAATGGGCCTTGAAACCCACGTTTTTAGATGAATGAGGGAGGAAGGGAGTGTTGCCCTACTCCTCCCCTATATATACTAAGCTTATGTAACCTTGAATATTGTTGGTTATTTGAATGTCTTAATGAAACTCTTGTTCTTTCACTCTTCATAATCTTATAATCAACCATCTCTTATTCTCATCTTATTTCTTATACTTGTGTTTACTAAATGGTGACCTAACATCTTTGTTCGTTATTTGCACTCTTAATTGATAACATTATTATCTAACTGATGAATATTGTGATATTCCTTTTTAGAAACTGATGTTTCTTTACAAAACGGATGAACATTGTTTTTTTTTAAACAACATGATGAACATTGTTATAACAATAAAATGCAAAAGTTCTTCAAAAATATCACTAAAGAAGAACGTGATTTTTATTTTTATTTTATTTTTTAGAAAATTGATGAACATTATGATAACAAAAAATAAAATAAAATAAAAAATTTGGATAACATGATTTAACTTATGAATATGATGTTTTTCGTCAAAGAAAATTGATAAATATTGTGATAACAGAAAAATTTCTAAATAAGGAAACAAAAGGAAAAAAACGATAAACATTGTGATCTAACTAATAAACATTGTAATGTTGTTCATCTAAGAAAACTAAAAAACATTAATAAACACTTATTAATGAACATAAAAATAATTAATGAACATTGATGAACACGTATCGATAAACATAAAAATAATTGATTGACATTTGTTATCACAATTTTGATTTTTTTAAAAGAAATGTTGAAACTTTTATAAATTACTAAAACATTTATATTCTAACTAACAACTACAACCTTAAAACCACAAAATTTATTCATTAATACATTTCATTGAACACCACATTGGTGTTTTAATGAACATATGATTTCTTTGAAAATTTATGAGAAAGACTTTATAAAAACAAAAAGATGAAGGAATTGATGTTAATTAAATGTCATTAAATCGTGAATTTTAGAAAAATGAAAAAAAATTTTCAATTGAAGCTATTACTAGTAGATCTCAAATTGAAATAATTATATTTTGAATTGATATAATTAAATTATGAATTAAAGTAATTAAATGTAAAATTAAAATATTTGATGCGACTATCTATTTGAATGCTTATCCCAACAATGATCATTCTCTTATAAGACTTATTATTTTGACGTGACTATCTATTTGAACACTTACCCTAACAATGATCATTTGCACATTTTTGTTCACATTGATAATCTTCGAAGAAGGTATATTTACCTAAAGTGCACTAACAAAAGTGTAAACCTTCTCCAATGTTTTCATCTATTATGCATCTTTTTTTCCCCTTTATCTTTATTTCATTCTCTATTACGCAATTTTTATTGTCAAAGATTAAGGTTGACAAAAACATCTCAATCCCTTAGAAATATCTTATTCCTTTATGCGATTTAACCTCAACAACTTTTACGTGGTTCACCGAATCTAGACATTTTTTGTCAACGTCTCAAGATAAAATGGTCCTCAATTTACAATATGGTATATGTTGGTATATACTTTTGAACCCGTCAAAGGGATTAAGGTGAAATTTAATTTATCTTTCGATGCTGTGTAAAGTTTTCATTGGTTTTGTCATTTGTGGAGCTAATTATTTAAGTGGAAATCTTTATCGTTTTGGCACTTCAAAAAGCATTAATGCATACAAATAAATAATTAAGCTATTGAACCATTATTCAATCATTCATTGTTGTTAGTCGTTGCATCCTTGTTGGAAAAGGTGACACTGACAGTGTTGTAGTCTTACTACTTTAAACATTTGAAATGTAACACAAAATTTGTGAAAACACAAGTGTAGATGCATCTAGAGTAGAATCTGTACTTCATATTTAGTTTTTTATTAGAATTGTTTTAGTAGGTTAGATTTTCGTTGGATTTTTGTGATTTTATATAATTGCTCGGCACAAGTCCGGTCCAAATTGATACAAACGAAAAGACACACACACTTAGGCAAAAGATAGTGGTGGTGACCAGCAGACCAGGTTACTATCACATCAGTTTACTTTAGATTTTTTTGCTCCTCGCACTTTTCTAATTCTCTAATGGCGCGTTTGGTTTGAGTAAATTCAAGGGATTGATGAGAATTGAAATTAAAATTGCTTCAATTACTTGTTTGGTTCACAATAAAGCTGTGGGCTCAAGAAATTTATTTGCATGATTAAGGCTAAAAGTGTGTCATTTTAATTTCCTTTCAAATGGGAAGAACTTAGATTTCCTTAGAATTTTAAATAACATCTTTTATATATCTTGAATCAAACGCACCCTTAACTTTTTATCAGTTTTGAAAATCTTCTTCTCATATTTAATTAAAATACATAATTTATACAAATATATCCTAATAATATCACACACATACTTACAAAACAAATAAAAAAATATTTACTTTAACAATAGGGCTTGATGAGTGTGTAAATACTCATCATTTTTATTTTATTTTAACTGCCAAAACACGTGAAAATACTCAAGAATGCATCAAAATAATGAAAATATCCCAAAGATCGTGTTTTATATGTTCCAAATGCAAAATGATTGAAAACAAACGAAAAATGAACAAAGTTTGCATAATTGGCAGTTTCAGTCCCCCAACTTTCAAATTTGTCAAAACTAGTCCCTAAGCGTTTATTTCAAGTGAAAAGTCAACCCAAGTTTCTTAAAAGTCAAAAGAAGTCAAAAATGATCTTTAGGTAAAAAGCTTTCAAAAATGAACAAGTTTAGTCCCTGACGTGAAAAGTTTGGAAATTGTACAACTTTGGTCCCTGCAGTTTGGAATTTGGCAAAAGTAACCCCGGGATTCATAATCTGAAGAAAAATGAGAAAGTGGACCTTGGGAAATTAAGACTTGGCATAATAAGTCCTTTTGTGAATTTTGGAAGGTTAGCAATTTTAGTCCCTCAAGATAATCATATTTACATTTTGGGTCCTTGTGTTTAATCTCAACAAAAAAAAAAAAAAAAAACCAAACGGACCCTCTTTGTGTTGTTAGTAAACCAACTCAAAAACCAAAACCCAATCCAAACCATAACCCCCTAGCCCAATTACCCCCAAAGCCCAAACAAACACCCTGCTGTTAACACCCAACCCATGACCCTAAACCTAAACGTATAATAAAAAATAACCCCCCCTCTCTTTGGTCATACATCAGTCAAACACAAACACCCTTCATCCCTTTTACCCAACGAACCTCTCCCCCTCCTCCATAGCTCCCTGCAACACTCCACCACCCTGCCACCACCTCAAAAGCATCCCTTTCACCTTCCCCCATATCACCCCCTCCAATACACTCACAAAACCCTACCTAACCCCCCAAGCCACGCTGGCAATCCCAACTTTACATAAACTCTTTTTCCCGCCAAGATGAGTTCAATGGACAGGATCAGAGTTTCTTTAATCCAACGAGTGAGATCAATTTAAAGGAGCACAAGGATCAAGTTATTGCTGTTTTGCACTCACAAAAGAAGACACGAATGAAGACCAAACCCTAGTTCATGTATTAGTATAAATAGGCTCATTTTGTAAGCCATTGGCATCCTTTTCTCTTGTATTATTTTTAATTTCAGTACTTTAGTTTCACTTTGTAAAACTTTTTATGCAATTTAATCTAATATCAATTCGGTTTCAAGTTTTTATCTGTAAATTTTTATTTATTATTGTGAAGGCTTAGTTTGTGTTACTAACTGTCTCAGAAGCAATTTAAGCAATTTAAGAGTATTTTGAAGTTTCAAAAACAGAAAACTCAGAAAAGAATATATATATATATATATATATATATATATATATATATATATATATATATATATATATATATATATATATAGGGTGGGGTTATTTTAAAAAGGGCCTTATAATAAAAGGTGTAGGAAGAATTGTGGGAGTGACATGTGTCACCCCCTTGCCACATCATATGACACGTGTCACCCCCCCCCCCCCCTCCCCCCCCTGGAAAAAAAAAATTTTCCCGCCAAAAAAAAATTATTTTTTTTGGGCAAAAATTTTTTTTCCCGCCAAAAAGGTTTTACTGCATCACTGTTATAAATTTACTGCATCACGGTTATAAAGTTACTGCATCACGTTTACTGCAACATAATTATGATTTTACTGCATCACGGTTACTGCATTCATGTTTTTAATGTTACTGCATCATGGTTATAAAGTTATTGCATCATGGTTATAAAGAAACTGAATTATCATAAGTTTTTTGCATCATATATGTATGTAACTGCTTTACAATTAAAATACGATTCTTTTTTAATTTTGGTGCATCTTTATTATAAGTTACTGCATCATAGTTAATAGTTTAGTGCATCAACTATATTGCAGTAACTTATAACCTCAATGCACTAAAATTTAAAACTGTGATGCAGAAACTTTTATAATTGTGATGCAGTAACTTTATAACTGTGATGCACTAAAAAATTTTAGCGGGAAAAAATAAAATTTTTTTTCCCAAAAAAAAAAAATTTTTTTTTGGCGGGATTTTTTTTTTTTTTTTTTTTGCCGGGGGGGTGGGGGGTGACATGTGTCATATGATGTGGCATAGGGGTGACACATGTCGCCCTCACAATCCTTCCTACACTTTTTATTATAAGGCCCTTTTTATTTTAACTCATATATATATATATATATATATATATATATATATATATATATATATATATATATATATATATATATATATAAGAAAATCACAACAAATCAAAAATATACAAAGAATGGTGGAACTTGTTGTGGCAGAAGGAAGTATGAAGTTTTGGACTGGTTTAGAGCTCTTGGGAGCATTAGGATGATGGTTCTGTTAGCATTAAAAGTAATGTTATATTCGGGAATAGCATCTCTTTCTATTTACAAGGTCTAGTTTAGACAATAGTGCTAAGTTAGGCTTGTATTCTAGTATAAATACCCCCCCTAGTCTCAACTAGGAGGGTTGGATGTCTCATTGTATCACAAGGTGTGTGTGGTTTCCTTCTTTCTCTCTCTAGAAAACACACACACCTTTCCCTTTCTTGAAGCTAATAATATACCATGTTTACTCTTTATTTCGAGCATCCCCGACCTCCTGAAGGTGTTTCTTGGTCTTAACAAGTGGTATCAGAGCTAACCGGGGGCGAATCGTGGTGTTTTTGGGTGTAAAATCGTGTTTTTTTTTATGAAAAAATCGAATCGGGTTATTGTTCATCGGCGTGCTTATCGAGTTTGGTGTAAGTTTTCGAGTTTGGGATTAAGGTGTTATCGAGTTAGGTGCATGTTATCGAGTTTGGATGTGAGCTGATTATCGAGTTTGGGTGTTATATATCGAGTTAGAGACTCATATCGAGTTTGGGTTAATAATCTATCGAGCTAGGATTTTGGCTTATCGAGTTTGAGCTATGCCTATCGAGTTTGAGATTTTGTTATCGAGTTTGGAACTCAATTTTGCCGAGTTAGGCTGTTTCACCTAATCGTTTATCGAGTTAGGTTTATCGGTTATCGAGTTAGGGGGAAACTCTGCCCAAATTTTTCAGACTTATCGAGTTTAAAACCAAAGTAAGCTTATCGAGTTTGGAGTTATCGAGTTAGAAACCAATGTAAGCTTATCGAGTTTGGAGTTATCAAGTTTGGGGTTATCGAGTTTGGGGTTATCGAGTTTGGAGTTATCGAGTTTGGGACTTATCGAGTTTGGATCACATTTCTGGGCTTATCGAGTTAGGATCCAAATGTTATCGAGTTAGGCACAAAAAAAAAAAAAAAAAAAAAAAAAAAAAAAAAAAAAAAAAAAAAAAAAAAAAATTCCAAATTTATTTTTGGGCGAGAATTGCATTTCATAACTCAAATTTTTCTGGTCACCTTAGAATTGCATTTCGTAGTGATTTCCATATTATGGGCGAGAAAATTTTCCAAATTTATTTTTGGAGGGTAAATACGAAATCACTACGAATCACCCGAAATAGAATTTCAAGATTCACCAAAACACACCACGGATTGCTTAAACGATCCTGATCAAGAATCACAATCAAATAACAATGGCTAGTATTGGATATTTGTGTATATGGGGATAATTCGTTATTATTTATTCGGGTTTGAAGTAACGTTTTACGGGCGCGTGTACTTATTTCATCTTCTTTCTTTCTTCACTTCCGCGAAGATGACTTGTTTGGGCATATATTGATAGTGACGAAGACTTGGATTATCTAGTTTTCATAGGTCAAGGGGTGGATGGACGAAGACCTAGATAACTATCACTTAAAGGAGTTACGTTGTAGTACTCAGTGTCTCACGTAGTTGAGGATTATTCAAGATGGATTGTGCTTATTACACTTTTTTAGGGGTATATGGTACACCGTTCTTAGTCACAAGGATAGTACAAGCTTAAGTCACAAGTCTGAGGGATTTTACTTCATTCTCAAGTTCGTCATATCGGGTTATCTTCATATGGGGTTACTACAAGAGTCGTTGTTGATTCAGAGGTTGATAAAGAGTAAGACAATTTCAAATGGTATTTTTAGTAGATTGGGTTTATCGACATCTTCTCACGGGCTTATGTGATTAATGATAAAGTGCTTTCAGTTAATACTTCATGTACACAATGTTATGCTGATTCCGATGAGATCGCAATCATCAGGGGAGAGAAATGTGTACATCGAGGACGCACAACAAGTTCACGTGATCGGGCTTACTGATTTATGAAATGATTTGTGTCGGAGATTGGTTGATTCTATATCCTTATCCTCTCAACTTTTTCTACGTACTTCTACCTTATCCACCTTCACCAATTTCGGGCAACAAATTCAAGATGATCGGTGTTTCAACTTGTTACTTTGGTGTTATCATTTCATGTGTACGTTACGGGCTGATTTATTTTATGCAAGTTAACTGAAATGCATTTGGTGAGATGAAGATGTTGATATTCAGTTCCCCCGAATGGACAATCTTGAAGAAGGTCGAGTCTACAGTCTGTTCTACATTTTCCGCTGCGTGTTTGAAGACTAAAGACGGTTTGAATTTAAGTATCAAAAGACTTCTTCAGATTCATGGCATTCATCAGAAAGGTTGTCAGTTTGGGGGAGAGCACTAATTAGGGGAGAGTGTCAAGCCAGATTTAATCCTTAATTAGATTTGCTCACATTGTTCTTCTGCAAGTAAAGAGATGGCAGCTGAGAAGATTCAGGAAGCTGAATGAATCAATGAAGTTTGAAGACCACTCTCAGAGCTGCTGCGCTTATGTTTTGTATTCAATTTTACTTGTAGGGAACGTTGTAAGCTATTCCCATATAACATCACTTTGGGGAGAGATTGTTAGCCTTAAAAGTAATGTTATATTCGGGAATAGCATCTCTTTCTATTTACAAGGTCTAGTTTAGACAATAGTGCTAAGTTAGGCTTGTATTCTAGTATAAATACCCCCCCCCCTAGTCTCAACTAGGAGGGTTGGATGTCTCATTGTATCACAAGGTGTGTGTGGTTTCCTTCTTTCTCTCTCTAGAAAACACACACACCTTACCCTTTCTTGAAGCTAATAATATACCATGTTTACTCTTTATTTCGATCATCCCCGACCTCCTGAAGGTGTTTCTTGGTCTTAACAGGTTCAGTTTTGGTTCAACCATGTTCTGAGCTTGGATCTCTTGTAAGACTGCCTACTTTATTGGTCTTTGCATTATCTTCCATATTTAGATATTGTGGTTATTTAGTGTTATTTAATGATTAATTATGTTTGTTCAGTATTAGTATGGATTAATCCAATAGTTTCTTAGCTTAATTTCTGATCTTGCTTAACAATCTCATTAAAACTGATGACAATAAGGGTGTTTGGATTTAAGTGTTAGGTTAGAATTCTAAGTGCTCCAGAGTATAAAACTAGTCTAGATAGCTTACTTTAGGTCATAGTTGTGTAGAACAAAACTGAACTTGGTAGGTTGTTAGTGCAAAGTCAACACTTCAGTTTGATCTCTCTTGGCCGTTTACTGTTAGTGATTTAGGTTGCCAAATTTCTCAAATTGTTTCTAGATCAGTTAGGGTTGCTTGAAAAGGGTTCATGTTAGTCTAACAAACATCCATCAATCAGTTATACTTGATCCAAATCCACTGAAGTCAAAACTTTCAAAGTATTTTCAAAAGTAAAAAAAGTTCAAACTGAGTTTTTGTGGAACTTTCAAATATGTCTCAAATCTTTAATATTGAATGGAAACCTGTGAAAGTTATTAATTTAGGAAGTTTTCCAGCTTGTGTGTCCATCTCAAAAAGAATTTTACAATTTGGAGCTGATTTGCTTAGTGAAAAATTTATCCCAAGTGAGCTGTGTGACCCTTTTGACTGCTCTGCACCCAGACTTCACCATTCTGACCCATTTTCGCGTGTGCATAACTTATTCATTATTAGACCATTTGACTTGTAATGTGTTGATTTGAGAAGCTACTAGTACCTAGATGTTGGATATATCACTTGTTTGCGTGTACACGTTTGTTTACCTGCCCAATTTTGCCTCCCAAAGTCACCCCATCACCCACTATAGCTGCTGAATCAGCAGCTTTTGAGTTCGTTGATTGTGTTTTCTTGTTGTTTGATCTTGTCGTTGTACTGTTTCTTGTTGATAATGGTGGTTGTTCATGTCGATGTCATTAGTACTTAAGCTTATTTGAGATGTTCGGTTTGTTTGTTTAAGTGAGTAGTTTTGCGAGTTTCAAAATAAAAAGAAAGAAAAATCACCACTGTTTGGTTCATTTGATTTACACAAAGCCCATTTCAAGTTTTCAGTAAAAGTTGTGTTGTGAAAATTATTTAGAGTTGTTGTTGAAATAACTGGCAAAAAGAAAAATTGAAAAAAAAAAATGTGTTTTCAAAAAAATTGAGGTTCACAGGTTCGAACCTGTAACTTCTTGGTGACTCAAGCAGATATCAACACCACCCACAACCAACTGTTCTAGGGCTATTCCTTGTTAAGATAATATTTTGTTTAATATTTATGTAGGTATTGACTTGCTTAGTTTATTTATCAGTTTTAAGCTAGCTTATTATCTGCTTATTTGTTACTGTACCCATCACCTTTTATATTTTTCTTAGGGTCAAAATAACTTGTAGTATTTACTGAAAAAGTTTCAGAATTTTTAGAATAAGTTTAAGATTTATTAGTAATTAAATAGTGTTTATTAGATTTAAATTCGTAATAAATAGAATTTGGTTAAAAAATTAATTTTCTTTTTTTTAAAAATTTTCTTTTGTCATTTAGTACGTAAAAAAATTAATTTGAACCCCGTAGGACTTGCGTAGCTAGAAATTCACGTTTTTATTTGCGCGTTGACGTTTATCTTAAATAAACGTCACGTTTATTTGTTAATTTGTGTTTTAGGATTCCCGATACCTAACTTTGCTTCCCGTAGTGTTTTAGGACTTCCCTAGTTTACCTATTGCCTTTTGTCCACCCTTAGGTTATTTAATTTTCACTCTCGTTCGTTAGTTTTCAATTTTCGTTAATTTAACGTATCACAAAACCAAACAAACCTTCCAACATACAAGATTTTAATCTCAGTCTCACTCGAAGCTTTCCATTCACACCTCGTTGGGGTACGACCCGGGAAATCATTTCCTGGTCTCACAATTTGAATATCACTTTCACAAGTTTTGCGAGGTAATCGTTTTCCTAAACGGTTTACTCGTATTACTTTCACGTCTATTTGTCTCACGATAAATTAGACCTCACGTTTGTTGATATATTGATAAATTGTTTTTGCACACAACGAATCAAATGGCGCCGCTGCCGGGGAGGCTGTGTGTCAAAAGTCTCGATAAGGTTTAGACGATTAGTCTTGTAGAAGCTTCGCAAGAAGTTACGCTTTTATAAAACTTATAAAAAACCAAAATATTTTTCTTTTGTTTCTATATATGTATTATATCTATATAAGATAAGAAAAACACAAAAAGATTTTCCCGTTTCTTTGTTTAATAATAACAACATTAAAATCTTACCACCGCAAACCAAGGCAGAACACCTACCAACTGGGGGTGTGATCATAATAAGTTCCCAAACCAAAGATCAAAACTTGCCTTTGTATCACTTGCGTTTTGGAAAACTTTTAAACGAGAAACACACTCTAAGAGGAGTCGAAACGGTATGTGGCGATCCAACGAACTTCGCCCAGTGAGAGATCCATTCTTCTCTCCCGCTCCTTTGTGCGTTTTTCTTTAGAAGTCGACCTTGCGTTCTTGATTATTGGTTTAAGTTCCCTTGTCGTTAAAGTGGTATTGTTTTAATTGATATTTTTTGTGGTGCATGCGCACTCGTTCGTCTACGTCAACAAGTCCTTTGCAATCACTTAACAATATTCCAAGAAGAAGGCGTAATCGACGACGTACCAATCCAATAGTCGAACCCGAGATTCGTACTATTCCTATCATGGAGGCCGAGCCCACTATGAATGAGCTTCTCCAAGCACCCATCGAGGGTTACGGAGATGCTATCGTTGTTCCAGCCATCGTGGCTGACAACTTTGAGCTCAAGACCGGGTTGATAAACCTTGTCACCTCGCGTCAATTCTATGGTTTCGAAAGGGAGGATCCTCAAGATCACATTCGATGGTTTAACAAAATCACGTCCACCATCAAATGCAAAAATGTCCCTGAAGAAGCAATCAAACTTCTTCTCTTCCCATTTTCCCTCGATGGGGCTGCCAAGAATTGGCTTGACAAACAACCCCTCGATCGATTGAAACATGGGAAGATTTGGTCAAGAAGTTTGTGAATGAATTCTTTCCTCCTTCGAAAACCATGGCCCTCAAGAATGAGATCATGAAATTCACTCAGAAATTCGATGAATCATTCAGTGAGGCATGGGACCGTTATAAGGATATGCTTCGTAAATGTCCTCATCATGGTTTTTCCGAGTTAATGCAACTCGACACTATCTATAATGGTGTGAGCCAAATTGATCAAGACTCTCTCAATGCCTCCGCGGGAGGTAATTTCTTGAATCGGACCACAAGAGATGCTTTAGTGATCATCGAGAATAAGTCTAAGGTCCGCATTCCACGAAGCAAGCCAGTTGTTTCACAAGTAAATGTTGGTCCTCCTACTTCATCACCCGTGGCTCAATCTAGCACCGATGCTAAGCTTGACAAGCTCACTGAAGCTATCCATGCTTTGGTTCTCACCAAAAACAAGAAAGTTCCTTCTCAACCTGCCGAAGTCAAAAAGGTTGAAGTTTGTGTTACTTGTGGTGGTCCACACGCTTATTACAATTGTACTGCCACCGATGGCAATCCATTTGAAGTTAATGCAATAGTCGGTAATTCTAATCAAGGAGGTAACCAATACCGTCCTCAAGTTGACCCGAACTATCATGCTAGCAACCAAGGTGGTCCACCCGGTTTTTCTCAACCCAATAATCTAAATCGATTCAATCAAAATCAACAAAGAAATCAAAATGTTCAAAATCAATTTCATACCCCTAATAATCAATTTTCAAATCAAGGGGTAATTTCAATCAAGGTTTTCAAGCTCATAATCACCAAGCTCCTAATGTTGCTTCAAATGAACTTGCTAATTACATTAAGGCAAATGAAGCTAGCATGAGGAATATGCAAAACCAAATCAACACTTTGAAGAATGATTTTCAATCTTCAATGTCGAGACAAGGTCATGAGCTTAAAAATGAACTTCGTAATACTAACCACAAGATTGAACAATCTCAAAGTAAGATTGAGAACATGTTTGCAAGTCTTATGAGTCAAATGAATAAAGCTTCTACTTCGGGTACTCTTCTGGGAAACACCATTCCCAACCCGAAGGGTGAATTGAAAGCTATTACCACTCATAGTGGTAAAGCTATTGATGGACCCTCGACTCCTATTCCTCCACCTTTGAAGGAAGTGGAACGAGAACCCGAGGTTATTAAGGACAAGGTGCAACCCTCAAGCTCACGAAGTACCGCACACGTCCAACCTCGGAGGTCCAACCATCAATTCCCGAATTTGCTTTTCCTAAGAGCATTTCTAAGCCTTCGATCCCATATCCTTCAAGGCTTAATGATCAAAAACTCCGTGAACAAACTAATTATCAAATGAAGAAGTTTCTTGAGATATTTCAAAAGTTACACTTCGACATTAGTTTTGCGGATGCTCTTCTCTATATGCCCGAGTTTGCTTCCACTTTCAGGAGTCTTTTAAGTAATAAAGAGAAATTGTTTGAACTCACTAAAACTCGTTTGAATGAAAATTGTTTGGCGGTTCTCCTAATGAAACTTCCTAAAAAATTAGGAGACCCCGGGAAATTTCTCATTCCTTGTGATTTCCAAAAGCTTGAAGAATGCTTCGCCTTGGCCGATCTTGGCGCTAGCATAAATCTCATGCCTTTCTCTATTTGGCAAAAGCTTCACTTCCCAAGCTTACACCAACACGAATGACTCTTGAATTAGCAACCCGAACGGTTACGGTTCCGAAGGGTATTGCTGAAGATGTCTTTGTGAAGGTTGGCAAGTTCCATTTCCTTGCCGACTTTGTAGTCGTTGATTTCGATGCCGATCCTCATGTTCCCCTAGTTTTGGGAAGACCATTCTTGAAAACGGCTCGTGCATTAATCGGCGTCTTCGAAGGTGAAATGACTCTAAGAGTTGGCGATGAAAAATTGGTCATTAACATTGAAAACACTTCAAAAGATCTTCTCGACCTTGAACGAGAAGCAATTAACCAAATTGATGTCATCGATGTTACATGCGATGAATATTTTGAAGAAGTGTTAAATGTGCAAGGATCAATTAATTCTACCATCGATGTCTCTTCCCCTTCTCTCACTCCATTTGAGGGAAGTGACTTTCTTTTAGAAGAGGTCGATACTTTTCTTTCCCAAGATAGCTCAATGTCACACGAGTTTGATAGTAACTATCTTGATTCCGAGGGGGATATACTTATGCTTGAAAAATTGTTGAATGAAGATCCTTCACCCCCCCTACCATCCAAAAGAACTTCATATCGAGGAGGTCAAAAATGTTGAAAAAACTGATGACTTCCCCGAGGTTGAACTCAAGGAACTTCCACCTCATCTCGAGTATGCATTTTTGGAGGGAGACGATAAGTTTCCCATCATAATTACCAAATACTTGAATGAGGAAAATAAAACCGCTCTCCTCAAGGTTTTAAAGTCACACAAGCTAGCCATTGCTTGGAGACTTTCCGACATCAAGGGTATTAACCCGGAATTTTGTATGCACAAGATTTTGATGGAGGATGACTTTAAACCGGCGGTTCAACAACAAAGAAGGGTAAATCCAAAAATTCACGAGGTTATCAAACAAGAAGTCATAAAACTTCTTGATGCCGGTTTGATTTACCCTATCTCGGATAGTCCTTGGGTGAGTCCCGTTCATTGTGTGCCCAAGAAGGGTGGCATAACAGTAGTTAAAAATGATGATAACGAGTTGATTCCTACTCGATTGGTAACGGGTTGGCGTGATTGTATTGACTATCGAAAGTTCAATGACGTCACCCGCAAAGACCATTTTCCTATACCTTTCATGGATCAAATGCTCGAAAGATTGGCGGGAAACGAATACTATTGTTTCCTTGACGGTTTTTCGGGTTATTTCCAAATTCCCATCGACCCTCAAGACCAAGAGAAAATGACTTTCACGTGTCCATATGGAACATTTGCTTATCGATGCATGCCTTTTTGCTTGTGCAATGCTCTGGGCACGTTTCAAAGATGCATGATGGCCATTTTTCACGACGTGATCGAGAAAACAATGGAGGTCTTCATGGACGATTTTTCGATCGTTGGGAATTCATTCGAATCATGTCTCGCCAATTTAGACAAAATGCTTCAAAGGTGTGAAGACACCAATCTTAGTCTAAATTGGGAGAAAAGTCATTTCATGGTCAAGGAAGGAATTGTCCTTGGCCATAAGATCTCTAAATGCGGGATTGAGGTTGACAAGGCTAAAATCGATGTCATTGCTAAAATTCCTCCTCCCACAACTGTTAAAGGTGTTCGGAGTTTTCTGGGTCATGCCGGCTTCTATCGTAGATTCATTCAAGATTTCTCAAAGATAGCTAGGCCTATGCCCCGACTTCTTGAAAAAGAAACTCCGTTTGTCTTTTCTGATAAGTGCATCGAAGCTTTTCAAACTCTTAAGAAAAAGCTTACCAAGGCACCAATTCTAGTTGCCCCTGATTGGGACCTACCTTTCGAACTTATGTGTGATGCAAGTGACTTTGCCATAGGTGCGGTCTTGGGGCAACGAAAAACCAAGCATTTTCAGCCGATTCATTATGCAAGCAAGACCTTGACCGAAGCTCAAGCTCATTACACCACAACGGAAAAAGAATTACTAGCCGTGGTGTATGCGTTTGAGAAGTTTCGGCCATACTTAATCTTGACTAAAAGCATAGTGTACACGGATCACTCGGCTCTCAAATATCTCTTTGCCAAGCAAGACGTAAAGCCGAGATTGCTCCGTTGGGTTCTCCTCCTACAAGAGTTTGATATCATCATTCGTGATAAGAAAGGAGCCGAGAACCTCGCTGCTGACCATCTTTCCCGATCAGAAAACCCTCATCAAAGTGTCCTTGAGAAAAAGGAAATAAATGAAACGTTTCCTCTCGAGACACTTAATGTGATTTCTCGTCGTGGTGACTCTAGTACCCCATGGTTTGCCGACTTTGCAAACTATCATGCGGGGAATTTTGTTGTCAAAGGGATGTCGTCCCACCAAAAGAGCAAATTTTTCAAAGATGTGAATCACTACTTTTGGGACGATCCCTACCTATTCAAAATTTGTGCGGATCAGGTCATTCGTAGGTGTGTTCATGGCCAAGAAGCCATGGAAATTCTTAGGGCTTGTCATAATGGACCCACCGGGGGACATCATGGTCTGAACTACACCGCTCGAAAAGTATTTAATTCGGGTTTTTATTGGCCCTCCATTTACAAAGACGCCCATGACTTAGTCAACTCTTGTGACTCATATCAACGTCAAGGAAAGATAACACAACGGGATGAGATGCCACAAAATGTAATCAAAGTTTGTGAAATCTTCGACGTTTGGGGCATAGACTTTATGGGGCCGTTCCCGTCTTCACGAGGGAACAAGTACATACTCGTGGCCGTTGACTATTTTTCGAAATGGGTCGAAGCAAAGCTCACCCAACCAACGATGCCCGAGTAGTTGTAAGATTTTTAAAGTCTCTATTTGGTAGGTTTGGAACTCCCCGCGCTATAATTAGTGATCGCGGTACTCACTTTTGCAATGACCAATTTGCAAAAGTCATGCTCAAGTATGGTGTCACTCACCGACTTGCTACCGCTTATCACCCAAAAACGAGTGGGCAAGTGGAGGTTTCAAACCATGGACTAAAAAGAATTCTTGAAAGAACCGTAGGCGAAAACCGTGCCTCTTGGTCGGACAAGTTGGATGACGCTCTATGGGCTTTTCGCACGGCTTATAAAGCACCCATCGGGTGTACTCCTTATAAGCTTGTGTATGGAAAAGCATGTCATCTACTGATTGAGCTCGAGCACAAAGCTTATTGGGCTTTGAGGAATGCAAATTTCGATCTTAAGTCTGCGGGTGATCACAGGAAAGTTCAAGTCAATGAACTAAATGAACTTCGTGATCAAGCGTACGAAAACTCTTTAATCTACAAAGAGAAAACAAAGAAGATCCACGACTCTAAAATCAAGAACTGCGTTTTTAACGTTTGTGACCGAGTCCTTCTTTTCAACTCTAGATTGAAGATATTTTCGGGTAAGCTCAAAACCCGCTGGACTGGGCCTTACACCGTTGCCAAAGTTTTTCCATATGGTACCGTCGAGTTATCTCAAAACGACGGTCCAAATTTCAAAGTAAATGGGCATCGGTTGAAGCACTACTTTGGAGGGGACATACCACCCATGGTTGTTCCGGATCTCCAAACTTTCCCCATGGACCAATAAATTCGGGGATCGAGTCAAGCTAGCGACTCGATAAACAAAAACAGTAGCACAACATGGGTTTTCACCCGTGTCTCTAATTTCTTTCTACTTTCTAACACCTAAGTGTGGGGGAGTAGCCACCCCCCGCAGTTGTTTGCAATGTATATATCTTCAAAAAAAAAATGTGTGTTGTATAAATAAAGTGAAAAATGAAACATGACGTTCCCACAATTAGCTTTAATATTATCTTCTTACGTTCCAAAATTCGGCATAATAGCCAGGACTTTGAATATTGAGGACAATATTCAATTCTAAGTGTGAGGGAGGGGAAAATTCTAGCGAATTTTATCAAATTATACCGTCTAGTACCGCGTTTTTGGCCTAAAATTATTTTTTTTTTCACTTTATCTCAAAATTTTTGTGGTTATCAGTCTGCCAAGTCTAACCGACAAATGTATTGAATAATCTAGGAGCAAACGGCTCTTGGTAAAGATAACTCAAACCCGTTGACGGCTTGCAATTCGCCCAAAATTGTATGGTATCTCAACTCGCCATATCCCAAAAAGTGAAAGAGTTGGCTAGCCCGCAAAATTATGGCTTGTGTTAAAGGCAGTGGAAAAACCATAATTGGTAATCAACTCACCAAGATGTTGACTGTGTCCATCAAGAGTTGGCTAGTCCAGAAGCAAACGGCTTTTGGTAAAGACAAATCAAAACCGTTGGAAGCTTATTGTTTGCTCAAAATCATATGGTTATAAAATGGACCATAATTCTTACTTGAACCGAAACATTTGGCTACTCCAGAAGTGATAGCTTTTGGTAAAGAGATTTCAAATCCATTAATTTTCACAAAAGATTGCTAGGGACTAGCAATACTCAAGTGTGGGGGATTGATGAGTGTGTAAATACTCATCATTTTTACCGTATTTTAACTGCCAAAACACGTGAAAATACTCAAGAATGCATCAAAATAATGAAAATATCCCAAAGATCGTGTTTTATATGTTCCAAATGCAAAATGATTGAAAATAAACGAAAAATGAACAAAGTTTGCATAATTGGCAGTTTCAGTCCCCCAACTTTCAAAATTTGTCAAAACTAGTCCTTAAGCGTTTATTTCAAATGAAAAGTCAACCCAAGTTTCTTAAAAGTCAAAAGAAGTCAAAAATGATCTTTAGGTAAAAAGCTTTCAAAAATGAACAAGTTTAGTCCCTGAAGTGAAAAGTTTGGAAATTGTACAACTTTGGTCCCTGCAGTTTAGAATTTGGCAAAAGTAACCCCGGGATTCATAATCTGAAGAAAAATGACAAAGTGGACCTTGGGAAATTAAGACTTGGCATAATTAGTCCTTTTGTGAATTTTGGATGGTTGGAAATTTTGGTCCCTCAAGAAAATCAGATTTACATTTTGGGTCCTTGTGTTTAATCTCAACAAAAAAAACCAAACGGACCCTCTTTGTGTTGTTAGTAAACCAACTCAAAAACCAAAACCCAATCCAAACCATAATCCCCCTAGCCCAATTACCCCCAAAGCCCAAACAAACACCCTGCTATTAACACCCAGCCCATTACCCTAAACCTAAACGTATAATAAAAAATAACGCCCCCTCTCTTTGGTCATACATCGGTCAAACACAAACACCCTTCATCCCTTTTACCCAACAAACCTCTCCCCCTCCTCCATAGCTCCCTGCAACACTCCACCACCCTGCCACCACCTCAAAAGCATCCCTTTCACCTTCCCCCATATCACCCCCTCCAATACACTCACAAAACCCTACCTAACCCCCCAAGCCACGCTGGCAATCCCAATTTTCAATAAACTCTTTTTCCCGCCAAGATGAGTTCAATGGACAGGATCAGAGTTTCTTTAATCGAATGAGTGAGATCAATTTAAAGGAGCACAAGGATCAAGTTATTGCTGTTTTGCACTCACAAAAGAAGACACGAATGAAGACCAAACCCTAGTTCATGTATTAGTATAAATAGGCTCATTTTGTAAGCCATTTGCATCCTTTTCTCTTGTATTATTTTTAATTTCAGTACTTTAGTTTCACTTTGTAAAACTTTTTATGCAATTTAATCTAATATCAATTCGGTTTCAAGTTTTTATCTGTAAATTTTTATTTATTATTGTGAAGGCTTAGTTTGTGTTACTAACTGTCTCAGAAGCAATTTAAGCAATTTAAGAGTATTTTGAAGTTTCAAAAACAGAAAACTCAGAAAAGAAATATATATATATATATATATATATATATATATATATATATATATATATATATATATATATATATATATATATATATATATATATATAAGAAAATCACAACAAATCAAAAATATACAAAGAATGGTGGAACTTGTTGTGGCAGAAGGAAGTATGAAGTTTTGGACTGGTTTATAGCTCTTGGGAGCATTAGGATGATGGTTCAGTTTTGGTTCAACCTTGTTCTGAGCTTGGATTTCTTGTAAGACTGCCTACTTTATTTTTCTTTGCATTATCTTCCATATTTAGATATTGTGGTTATTTAGTGTTATTTAATGATTAATTATGTTTGTTCAGTATTAGTATGGATTAATCCAATAGTTTCTTAGCTTAATTTCTGATCTTGCTTAACAATTTCATTAAAACTGATGACAATAAGGGTGTTTAGATTTAAGTGTTTGGTTAGAATTCTAAGTGCTCCAGAGTATAAAACTAGTCTAGATAGCTTACTTTAGGTCATAGTTGTGTAGACCAAAACTGAACTTGGTAGGTTGTTAGTGCAAAGTCAACACTTCACTTTGATCTCTCTTGGCCGTTTACTGTTAGTGATTTAGGTTGCCAAATTTCTCAAATTGTTTCAAGATCAGTTCGGGTTGCTTGAAAAGGGTTCATGTTAGTCTAACAAACATCCATCAATCAGTTATACTTGATCCAAATCCACTAAAGTAAAAACTTTCAAAGTATTTTCAAAAGTCAAAAAAGTTTAAACTGAGTTTTTGTGGAACTTTCAAATCTGTCTCAAATCTTTAATATTGAATGGAAACCTGTGAAAGTTGTTAATTTAGGAAGTTTTCCAGCTTGTGTGTCCATCTCAAAAAGAATTTTACAATTTGGAGCTGATTTGCTTAGTGAAAAATTTGTCCCAAGTGAGCTGTGTGACCCTTTTGACTGCTCTGCACCCAGACTTCACCATTCTGACCCATTTTCGCGTGTGCATAACTTATTCATTATTAGACCATTTGACTTGTAATGTGTTGATTTGAGAAGCTACTAGTACCTAGTTGTTGGATATATCACTTGTTTGTATACACGTTTGTTTACCTACCCAATTTTGCCTCCCAAAGTCACCCCATCACCCACTATAGCTGCTGAATCAGCAGCTTTTGAGTTTGTTGATTGTGTTTTCTTGTTGTTTGATCTTGTCGCTGTACTGTTTCTTGTTGATAATGGTGGTTGTTCATGTCGATGTCATTAGTACTTAAGCTTATTTGAGATGTTCGGTTTGTTTGTTTAAGTGAGTGGTTTTGGCAGTTTCAAAATAAAAAGAAAGAAAATCACCACTGTTTGGTTCATTTGATTTACACAAAGCCCATTTCAAGTTTTCAGTAAAAGTTGTGTTGTGAATATTATTTAGAGTTGTTGTTGAAATAACTGGCAAAAAGAAAAATTGAAAAAAAAATGTGTTTTCAAAAAAATTGAGTTTCACAGGTTCGAACCTGTGACCTCTTGGTGACTCAAGCAGATATCAACACCACCCACAACCAACTGTTCTAGTGCTATTCCTTGTTAAGATAATATTTTGTTTAATATTTATGTAGGTATTGATTTGCTTAGTTTATTTATCAGTTTTAAGCTAGCTTATTATCTGCTTATTTGTTACTGTAACACCCCAACCCGATAAGGGTAGAAGTATTACATTACAGTGACATATCAGAACAAACACAAGCATATGATTCATACATACAACGAAATTCAGGGTTACAAATGAAAATCTGAAACTACAAGGTTACAAAACAATAAATACTATGTCTAATAAAGTGAAACTTCGTCTAATCGTCTCTAGTCCAAAGCATAGTCTTCTAAGTCCAGTCACACTCTCTTCCCATAACCCAGCTTTCTACTAAAACCTGCCGCAGGAAAAGGAAATGCGGCTGAGCTTAAAAAGCCCAGTGAACAGATACATATACAAAGCAATGATAATGAAACAGAACTGAAATATAGTGCATTGGGGAAATAGAATAAGGAATAGATAAAAGAGTAATAGAATAGAAAGAAGAAAGGATAGTCATCTACCACGAGCCCAGAAACATATCATATCATATAAGCCGTCAATACCATAATTCTTCATAATCATATAGAGGGGAGTCCTCTCAGATAATCAGATAATATGAGGGGTGTCCTCATTCTTCAAATGGGTGGAGTAGCGAACTCCCAGAAATTGTGAAAGGCATGTATAGCACACAGTACCAGTCACCAGACATATATCATAATCATAATCATAGTTAAATCCACTAAACAGAACAGATCTAGGATGCATCTATACGCCCCCGCAGAAATCATAGTGGCCATAACAAATCATATCATAAAGCGCGCATATCATATAACAGAAAGGGGACGGTGTAGCCAAATCACTAGGGCCACACACTAGTCATGCCAGTGGTGCATCACAGACACGCCTATGGTACCTCCATAGGTAGGGAAAACAGAAATGGCTCGGGTATCAAACTAAGAGTCAGGTCTCATATCATACAAAAGGTCATATAGCAAAGGTGTATTTCAGAATCATATCAAATGTTCATAATAGCAGTTCATAACAAAGGGTTCATATCAGAAATAGTATTCAAGGTCCAATCAGAGTCTATCAGGTCAAGGTTCATATTCAAAAATCAATTCATGGTTCAGTTCAAAAGTCCGTTTCAAAAGTTTCTATTAAAAGTCCAATTTAAATAATCTTTTAAAACAGTTTTTATAAAAATGGTCTTTCAAAATATAGTGTTCATGAAAGTTAAATAACCTTTCTTTTAAAAAGAAATTTAGCATCATTTATAAACATCTTTTCAAATCGGTTCTTCTCAAAACATTTCCATGGTATCATTAAGAAGGTTTTCATAGCATAGGTTCATAACGGAGGTCATATCAAGTGGGATCAACAGAGAAGGTTCAAGTAAAGGGGATCATAGCAATGGCATCAATTCGGGAACTAACGGATCAGAAAATGAAAGAGATCATGAGAAACCTTTTGAGAAAGGTCAGAATATCTGTACCTCAATCGTCATCGAAATCATAACATACGTAAGCATATGGAAACACTCCTTCTTCAACGAATCTACACGAATTAATGATTGGCTTATTATTAATAACTTATTCAATTCAGATTTCTCATTTTAGTCGGCTTTCCAGTTTTAGTAGCTTTCCATTTAAAGTGACTTTCCACTTTTAGCAGGTTTCCATAAATAGTAAGTTTCCACTTTTAGAAAGTTTCCATAATTAGAAAGTTGAGTCATTATTAATGGAATCAAAGTATCTTTTAACATATTTACACATTTGGTCCTTAGGGTTTCACAACTTTACCCTTTATACCCTTACATTCCAAAATTACACTTTAAACCTTTTAGTCTTCATAGTTACACATTAAACCCTTAACTTATCCATTTTACACCATGATCACTTTTTTTATCATATAATACGAATGGATACTCAAGTATTCATAATTTACACATTAAGTCCCTCAAGTTATCAAAGTTACATATTTAACCTTTTAATTTACAATTTCAACTTTTAATTATCTATAACTACATATTAAGCCATTAAATTACCAAATTAGCACAAAACCCCCTGAATATATTTTATTACTCAAATCAGTCCCAAGTTTCCAGAAATTACACTTTTAGTCCCTCTACTTTAATTAATTACAAATCGCACCAATTAAATACAATTAACTCATTTCTTGCAATATTTACACTTAGAACCCTCAAGTTATATTTTTCCCATATTCCTACTGATATATATGATCTTACAAAAATATCCCAGATGTTTCAAAGTTGGCAAAACACACCCTTGTACTTTATTTTCCAATCGGATTTATTATAAAGTTACCAAAACCAAACCCTAATTTCATAAAATCATTATGCCATCATTATACAATCATTACTCAATCATTATTATGCATTAACCACCAGATCCAAACATAAAAACCCTAACCCTAATTCGATTTAGGGTTTCTTTTATTTTCTTCATTGTTTTCTTAATTAGCCGATTTATAAAATAAATCACAACACGAGATTTAAGCTTCTACAATTCAAACCCATATTTTTACGAGATCATAATTAATATATGAAGTTCATAAAAATTATCATTCATATCCAGAAAATTCATATACAATGATATAGAGTTTTGTTGCGTTTTTAGGGTTTAATTCACCAAAACGTTATAGAGCATGCATGGATCGATTAGAACATTTTATTTGAGACTTATATGATGTAAGAGACGTGAGAAAAATACCAGACCAGATCTGGAACAAATAGAATAGGCTGGACGAATTACACCTCTTGAATTGGATAATACGACACCAAAAATTCCCACGAGAACAAACGCGACCAACAAACCTTGTAATCATTTTTCGAATATCATATATGATGTAAGGAACTCAGGAAAAATAGAAAATGAATTTATAAGAGGTCGTATGAAACATAACGAATTTACCTTTGTTTTAGGGCTCGACAAAAGAAAACGATTGCTACGATCGTGTAAGGCTTCAACAATTCGAATGGGATTTTTATTGGCTTCTTAGGATGTTGGTTTATCACATAAAAATACCCAGGAGTGCTGTGTGAGTCGAATGGGGGCTGTGAGAATTGTTTGTGTGTTTATTGAAATCGGCAATTAGGGTTTTTTAAAAGAAAAGATATGGTTTTTGGTTTTTAAAAAGAATATGCCGTGTGATGAGGGGTTTATGGACCAGAAATTTCGTGATTTAGGTTAGCCCAATTATTCATGGTGATATACTTCCTTAATTATCCAATAGTTATCCTTTTTAAACCAATTTAAATCATAATAAAATCAAGTTTGGTTTATTCGGCCCTTGTGAGGGTATTTTGGTAATTTTACCACTTTTATGAATGTTAAATAAAGTTGTTAAAATTATTTTGGATCATAACTTATGCATTGTCAGGAGTTTAGGATTTATTTGGAGACTTTATAAACTTTTAATTAAATTTTAAACTTGTAGGGGTATTTTGGTCTTTTCACATGTTCTCAGATTTTAGGTGTTACAACTTCTTCCCCTCTAAAAAGAGAAATTTCGTCCTCGAAATTTGAAGTCGCAAAGTTAGACGAAGTCGTAGTAAACCGCAACAGGTCGTCACAAACATCCTCACGTCCGGGGAGGTTCTTCCAAAAGATATTCAGACCAACTGGTTTCTCATGACTCGTGATTATTGTCAAAAACAGTTCCAGATTTCTCAGAAGGGCATATCATACTGAATTTGAATCAAAAGGATAATGTATCAAACATAACGGATGGTAATCGAATTCTCTAAGAAGAGGTATAAAAATCACATAGGATTTTCATCGAATTGATTAGGCGGATCAGATGAGAATACATTGAATTATCACAAACATGGGGTGATATAAGTTTTAACTCTTTAGCTTCTCAGATAGTCTCGGCTTTTAGATGACCTTCCAAAGGTATTCTCATAAACGAACAGATCTCGTTTCTCAAAGTCCACAATCACATATTTTACTCATGGCAGATCATAATGAACAACTTCAACGAATGCGAAACATATACGGGCAGAAAGCATATGGTTAGATATCATCAACGGCAGAAATTTCATAATGGAACCTAAGATCCTTATCAGAAGTTGCAAAGATCAGCAAAACACGTGTCGAGAGTCCAAAAGTATCGAATCGTATAACAAGGACAGCATATCAAACGTATAGGTAGAATGAACCTAAAGTCTCACTAAACTCAGATGATCTTGATCAGATGCCAGAATTCTAAAGCTTCTAAGGCACTTCTTAAAATATCATATGCCCACCATAAGTGCACGTTATATGATGTAAGTATTATCACGTTGGCCAGGCGTCATAATACTGGCATCATATACATATGCCCTCATGATGATCATACTTTATCTCAAGTCGTGAACACCCAAACTTATTTAAATCCACCTAGTCCACCTATAGTCTCAGAGGTCACCAAAATCAAACAACATAACTAAGAGAACGAAATTACTCGAAGAGTAACGGAGATCCGAGAATGTCATTCAAAATTAAGGTACGTCATCAATAACGTCAATTCTTTACAGCATCATCTCGTCTAAACACAATGTCCGCTTTCAAATCCGTCCACTCATTTACAAATTTCAAAATTTCTTCCAAGTTGGAGTAGTCGGTTTATTCTTGTCCGTCTTACCTCATGATTAAGAGAACTTAAAATTCGAGTCTGGTTCCTCCGGTCTTCAGCAGCTCCTCTTGGTAGTGTGGCATCGTAACGGCCGCCTCTGACACGATCACTGTGCATCCCTCCATCCGCAGGTCTGCTTCTGCTCTCAATTCATCTTAGTACAACTAAAATGAATAGAGAAACAAGACTGCGTTTCTTCGACAGGTCTTCTAACATAGCTCCAGGTTTTAAGGTACATGATGTTGTTGTCGACTCCAGGTTGTGTGTTGAATGGTTCGTCTTCTTTGGTCTGGTTGTCTTGATGCCCAAACTGAAATCTTCACGTGTTGCGTGATGCATGATTGAGCACTATCCTAGTTCCTCACTTCTTCTTGTATGCTTCTTCCATGGTAATGCTTGTCGCAACCATCTTCTACGACTCTTCCACCAAGTTTCTAACTCCGATAACGATCTTCGATCTTGGTCCTTCTTGTGAAAGCTCTGTCTTTACATTATACAGGGTAGTGTTGTCTATTATGCTTTCTGAACGTCAATCAAAATTTTCTTCCAGAACAAAGGGTCGTCTCACCAATAATCTCTATGTTCTTCTTTCGTTTTAGAACACAACACAATGTCATACTATGACAATTTGTCCAAAACACGCGAAAAACATGATTATTCTAGCCAACACCATTGGCATCATTCAAGTTCATAAATGTTATAACGAGTGCAAAGGCAACTTCAGAAATCATCTCAGGGAATTTTCATATCGCCTTCTTTCTTCTTCAGGAACTGAAATACTTCCCAAAGGTTACTCTCGGTTAGTTAACCCCCTTCTTAGAAGTTTTTGTGGTTGCTTCTTCAGTCCTTCAAATCTAAAATGATGCAATCAGACGCGGAGTTTCAAAGGAAGGCCAAATTAATTATTGATACGCGGAAACAGATAATGATTAGTGATAGTGGTACGTTTAAGTTCACGATAGTCGATACGTCATCGCATACTTCTCTCGTTCTTCTTCATAAACAAACAAGAGCATCTAAAGAGGATCACCAAGGTAAAAAAAATCATACTCCATCAGCTCCTTCAATCTCTCAACTTTTATAGCACCATGGTTTCTTCAACTGAGATCAGTTCAATGCCCACTCTACTTCCTAAGCAGGAAGGAGTACCAAAAGGTTCATCAGAGAATACCGGAAAATCTTCGTACAACAAAATATTTCCCAATAGCAGAACTTTATAAGGGTTGATAATAAGGGTTTTCAGGAGAAACTTGATAATCATATGAGTTCGGGGTTGGTGTTTCCATAGTGGTAGAAATTTTAGCAGATGTAGAGAGTCATCATAATGAAATAGAGTGAAGCAGATTTTTAAGGTCACATTTCAGATATGGTAGTCTATGGTATCTTCACGAATAGCCATTCAGTCCAAAAGACCGTACAATCAGACATCTCAAAGTCAAAGGATTCATAGAGTGAATACAGTCGTCAAATCATACAGATAGTTCATATATCAGAGTCAAGTACATGGTTCAACAAAATGTTGGGATGGATAAACGATCAGTTCAATGTGTGGGAATTTCGTTTAGCTTATTAGCATAAGTAGCAGGTAGGATGTGTATCATTGGTAATACGAATATCGTATAATCGTCAATTGTGAGAGGTACAGAATCTCAGTTATCAGCATCATCATGCTTAGTTAACAAATCCATATAGAGATAGTATTTACATCATACCCTTCCAAAGGAAACGGTTGGCAGAACAAGGTTCATCATTCAAAGAGAGGAAACAAAACTTCTCATATTCGTGGTTCATAATTACCAAAATTCTTATAGGAGTAATAATGGATCATACAGAGTTAAGTAGTATCGGATGATACATTCATACCCAGCATAAGTAATGAATTTACAGAATGTGTCGAACACATTGTGGTTGAATGACCTACGATGTGGTCGAAAAGGTGTCAAACAGCTTATCAAACAAATCGGAGGCGGAGATCAAAATCTGAAAGTGAAACTTAAATGTGTAAGGTATCCAGGTAGCTTTCCGAGGTATTCCAAACTTACTTGGTTACTAAGCTTAAGTCGCAAAACTTCTAACTTCGGAAACAAAGGTCCTTATAAGGCTTATCTAAGAGCAAAGGCACGATCAGAGTGATACGGAAGCAAATGATACTTACATAAATGTCTTAGTCTACCCATTCCTCACCGGTAATAACTTGGGTTCCTATGGGGAATCCTAATGTAAAGTTTCAAAGGTTGTCTTATGAGCGCCTACAGTGGAAACTTAGGGGTCCAAACTTCACAGGTCAAGGGTAAATGTATTACGAATCGCAGCCTGGGCTCTGATACCATAATTGTAACACCCCAACCCGATAAGGGTAGAAGTATTACATTACAGTGACATATCAGAACAAACACAAGCATATGATTCATACATACAACGAAATTCAGGGTTACAAATGAAAATCTGAAACTACAAGGTTACAAAACAATAAATACTATGTCTAATAAAGTGAAACTTCATCTAATCGTCTCTAGTCCAAAGCATAGTCTTCTAAGTCCAGTCACACTCTCTTCCCATAACCCAGCTTTCTACTAAAACCTGCCGCAGGAAAAGGAAATGCGGCTGAGCTTAAAAAGCCCAGTGAACAGATACATATACAAAGCAATGATAATGAAACAGAACTGAAATATAGTGCATTGGGGAAATAGAATAAGGAATAGATAAAAGAGTAATAGAATAGAAAGAAGAAAGGATAGTCATCTACCACGAGCCCAGAAACATATCATATCATATAAGCCGTCAATACCATAATTCTTCATAATCATATAGAGGGGAGTCCTCTCAGATAATCAGATAATATGAGGGGTGTCCTCATTCATCAAATGGGTGGAGTAGCGAACTCCCAGAAATTGTGAAAGGCATTTATAGCACACAGTACCAGTCACCAGACATATATCATAATCATAATCATAGTTAAATCCACTAAACAGAACAGATCTAGGATGCATCCATACGCCCCCGCAGAAATCATAGTGGCCATAACAAATCATATCATAAAGCGCGCATATCATATAACAGAAAGGGGACGGTGTAGCCAAATCACTAGGGCCACACACTAGTCATGCCAGTGGTGCATCACAGACACGCCTATGGTACCTCCATAGGTAGGGAAAATAGAAATGGCTCGGGTATCAAACTAAGAGTCAGGTCTCATATCATACAAAAGGTCATATAGCAAAGGTGTATCTCAGAATCATATCAAATGTTCATAATAGCAGTTCATAACAAAGGGTTCATATCAGAAATAGTATTCAAGGTCCAATCAGAGTCTATCAGGTCAAGGTTCATATTCAAAAATCAATTCATGGTTCAGTTCAAAAGTCCGTTTCAAAAGTTTCTATTAAAAGTCCAATTTAAATAATCTTTTAAAACAGTTTTCATAAAAATGGTCTTTCAAAATATAGTGTTCATGAAAGTTAAATAACCTTTCTTTTAAAAAGAAATTTAGCATCATTTATAAACATCTTTTCAAATCGGTTCTTCTCAAAACATTTCCATGGTATCATTAAGAAGGTTTTCATAGCATAGGTTCATAACGGAGGTCATATCAAGTGGGATCAACAGAGAAGGTTCAAGTAAAGGGGATCATAGCAATGGCATCAATTCGGGAACTAACGGATCAGAAAATGAAAGAGATCATGAGAAACCTTTTGAGAAAGGTCAGAATATCTGTACCTCAATCGTCATCGAAATCATAACATACGTAAGCATATGGAAACACTCCTTCTTCAACGAATCTACACGAATTAATGATTGGCTTATTATTAATAACTTATTCAATTCAGATTTCTCATTTTAGTCGGCTTTCCAGTTTTAGTAACTTTCCATTTAAAGTGACTTTCCACTTTTAGCAGGTTTCCATAAATAGTAAGTTTCCACTTTTAGAAAGTTTCCATAATTAGAAAGTTGAGTCATTATTAATGGAATCAAAGTATCTTTTAACATATTTACATATATGGTCCTTAGGGTTTCACAACTTTACCCTTTATACCCTTACATTCCAAAATTACACTTTAAACCTTTTAGTCTTCATAGTTACACATTAAACCCTTAACTTATCCATTTTACACCATGATCACTTTTTTTATCATATAATACGAATGGATACTCAAGTATTCATAATTTACACATTAAGTCCCTCAAGTTATCAAAGTTACATATTTAACCTTTTAATTTACAATTTCAACTTTTAATTATCTATAACTACATATTAAGCCATTAAATTACCAAATTAGCACAAAACCCCCTGAATATATTTTATTACTCAAATCAGTCCCAAGTTTCCAGAAATTACACTTTTAGTCCCTCTACTTTAATTAATTACAAATCGCACCAATTAAATACAATTAACTCATTTCTTGCAATATTTACACTTAGAACCCTCAAGTTATATTTTTCCCATATTCCTACTGATATATATGATCTTACAAAAATATCCCAGATGTTTCAAAGTTGGCAAAACACACCCTTGTACTTTATTTTCCAATCGGATTTATTATAAAGTTACCAAAACCAAACCCTAATTTCATAAAATCATTATGCCATCATTATACAATCATTACTCAATCATTATTATGCATTAACCACCAGATCCAAACATAAAAACCCTAACCCTAATTCGATTTAGGGTTTCTTTTATTTTCTTCATTGTTTTCTTAATTAGCCGATTTATAAAATAAATCACAACACGAGATTTAAGCTTCTACAATTCAAACCCATATTTTTACGAGATCATAATTAATATATGAAGTTCATAAAAATTATCATTCATATCCAGAAAATTCATATACAATGATATAGAGTTTTGTTGCGTTTTTAGGGTTTAATTCACCAAAACGTTATAGAGCATGCATGGATCGATTAGAACATTTTATTTGAGACTTATATGATGTAAGAGACGTGAGAAAAATACCAGACCAGATCTGGAACAAATAGAATAGGCTGGACGAATTACACCTCTTGAATTGGATAATACGACACCAAAAATTCCCACGAGAACAAACGCGACCAACAAACCTTGTAATCATTTTTCGAATATCATATATGATGTAAGGAACTCAGGAAAAATAGAAAATGAATTTATAAGAGGTCGTATGAAACATAACGAATTTACCTTTGTTTTAGGGCTCGACAAAAGAAAACGATTGCTACGATCGTGTAAGGCTTCAACAATTCGAATGGGATTTTTCTTGGCTTCTTAGGATGTTGGTTTATCACATAAAAATACCCAGGAGTGCTGTGTGAGTCGAATGGGGGCTGTGAGAATTGTTTGTGTGTTTATTGAAATCGGCAATTAGGGTTTTTTAAAAAAAAAGATATGGTTTTTGGTTTTTAAAAAGAATATGCCGTGTGATGAGGGGTTTATGGACCAGAAATTTCGTGATTTAGGTTAGCCCAATTATTCATGGTGATATACTTCCTTAATTATCCAATAGTTATCCTTTTTAAACCAATTTAAATCATAATAAAATCTAGTTTGGTTTATTCGGCACTTGTGAGGGTATTTTGGTAATTTTACCACTTTTATGAATGTTAAATAAAGTTGTTAAAATTATTTTGGATCATAACTTATGCATTGTCAGGAGTTTGGGATTTATTTGGAGACTTTATAAACTTTTAATTAAATTTTAAACTTGTAGGGGTATTTTGGTCTTTTCACATGTTCTCAGATTTTAGGTGTTACAGTTACTGTACCCATCACCTTTTATATTTTTCTTAGGGTCAAAATAACTTGTAGTATTTACTGAAAAAGTTTCAGAATTTTTAGAACAAGTTTAAGATTTATTAGTAATTAAATAGTGTTTATTAGATTTAAATTCGTAATAAATAGAATTTTGGTTAAAAAATTAATTTTCTATTTTTTAAAATTTTCTTTTGTCATTTAGTACGTAAGAAAACTAATTTGAACCTCGTAGGACTTGCGTAGCTAAAAATTCACGTTTTTATTTGCGCGTTGACGTTTATCTTAAATAAACGTCACATTTATTTGTTAATTTGTGTTTTAGGATTCCCGATACCTAACTTTGCTTCCCGTAGTGTTTTAGGACTTCCCTAGTTTACCTATTGCCTTTTGTCCACCCTTAGGTTATTTAATTTTCACTCTCGTTCGTTAATTTTCAATTTTCTTTAATTTAATGTATCACAAAACCAAGCAAACCTTCCAACATACAAGATTTTAATCTCAATCTCACTCAAAGCTTTCCATTCACACCTCGTTGGGGTACGACCCGGGAAATCACTTCCCGGTCTCACAATTTGAATATCACTTTCACAAGTTTTGCGAGGTAATCATTTTCCTAAACGGTTTACTCGTATTACTCTCACGTCTATTTGTCTCACGATAAATTAGACCTCACGTTTGTTGATATATTGATAAATTGTTTTTGCACACATCAAAACACAACGAATCAGGGCTCACAATTTTTGCTTTATCACTATGGTGAGCCGGTCACTGTATTGCTCCAAAATTGTCGTAACCATAGTTTGTTGTTTTGGTTGGTCCCCACGAGCATGGGTCACTCCCACTTCATATAGCCTTAGGCGGCTTATATAACAATTTTGATAGACGAGTGCCTTAATGAAAATAGTTGAATATATTTAGTTGCCACCATATACATTAATAGTTATAATACCTGTGCATGCAGAGTGTTTTTAAAATTTCATTTTGATTATGTATTATTATCGATTAAGAAATGAATTACTTAACATGTTTCAATTGGTTTTACTTGGTGGACTAAAAAAAATCAAATGTATATATGTTATAATCTACCTATTATTTTAGGATAATGCTTTTGGATTAAAATTTATATTTTATTATTCAAGTAAAATCACATGATGATACTTGACTTACATGAGATGTTAGTGATATATGTTAGTTTTGCACCCATGCTATCAATTTACGTTGTGTATTGTAATTGTGGTATTTCTTTTACTTATTTTTTCGTTAAAATATGTAGCATATTTAGATAATTTTGAAGATTGATTCATTTCCTTGATTATGAATACCATCATACCATGTTTACCAATGTACATTTTTATTTGGAAAATTGCATTTTCATAAGTTTGTGCTATTTACTTCTCATGTTTGATTATAAAATTACTAAATTAACATAGATACTTACACTATGGCTTCTTTATTACATAAAGAGAACAAAAAAAAAAAATGTAATGGGTAGAACTCAAATTTAATCTTACGTTTATGTATATGTATAAAAATAATTTTTCTCTGAGACCGAACCATATAAGAAAATTATAATTACTTGTATAAGTAAATTATAATTGCCTGAAAAAAATGACAAATAGTACATTCGCAAGTTTTTCAGGATTGTATGAATCCTTACTGACCTTTCACTTTAGTGCAACTTTTTTTACAATTGGCCTAGATCATCAACATAAAAGATACCCACTTTAGTGTTATCAATTAAAGCAAACACCTACTAAGTTTATTAACTCATTCAAAGACACCTGCTAAGAAATCCTACCATAAAATTCTCCATATAGGAACTAAAATACATCTTTGGTACATTAAAATACATTCATGTATTATATAAATCAGCAACTCAATTTAATTATACATTCATACCTTGAGCAGGCGTAGAAAATTCTTCCATGACAATCATGTGTTGATACTTAATTCTCTTCTAAAAACACACACAACAGATTGCATTACACTTTAGTGTGTGTGATAAGATCATAAAACTGCAAAAATCACTTACATGTTGTGTTAATACAAATATCGCCTAAAAACGTTATTTATATTTTACGATCTTTGCTAAGTTTTGTTAACGACAAAGTGTAAACTTTAGTTTTTAGTAAAACATGATTATAGTTTAAGTCTTGCATACATTTACATTTTCATATAAACAATACATTTACTTATTTCTTAATATAGTAAATGTTACATCACATCATGCATTTATGGAAAGCTTATGTGTTTGACTCTCCATAAGACTTCTTACACAATTGTGTGTTTGACTAGAAATAACTTGATGTGACATTGCTTGATATGGAAAGAGTTCTTGCATGTTTTCCTGTCAGTCCTGGCGGAACCCTCAGGGTACATGGGTGGAACCCATTCTAGGGTTCCGCCGGGTCCGCCAGACAGCTGGTTGGTTTGGCTATAAATACCAAGCAACTTACAAGAATTCACAATCACTTTAGAACATATATTACACATATTCTCTCATCTAACTCAGTAACATTTGACTTGTGTGATTCTCTTATGTAGCAAAGGAGTTCACAAGTTCATCCAAGAAGTTATAAGTTTCAACTCAATAGTTGCAAGACTTGTTAGCTTTGTTATGTATAAACTTTGGTAGTTTATACTTCATTTGTATTTTCTGTAGAAGTGATCGGTTAGTATTTTAGGCCTCAAAATACATAGTGTGACGGGAGTTGTTGTACCCTTGTAAAAGAACTATTGGGAGTGGTTGTACCCTTGTAAAAGAACTCGACATCTAGCTTAGTGTCGGAAATAGTGGATAGGCGACGTTAGGTTGGTTCTACCTTGAACTAGGACCCGGTATCTAGCTTTGTACCGGATAAACTGTAAGCGACGATTGTAAAGGTTTCTCCACCCGTGAAAGGAGCTTGTTGACTAGTGCTTGAAACTCTCGAGTTGGAAACTCGGGCCGTGGATGTAGGGCAAGGAAAAAGAGTACTTGTAGCCGAACCACGATAAACAATCGTGTTGTGGTTTGATCATTTCTTTCTTTGTCTTTGCATATTACATATTGTCTTTAGTTAGAATCGTTAATTACAAGTAAAGCTTTCAAAGATTAACAAGTAATTGAGTTTATATCTTTGATGAAACGTAAAGTTTTTAAACGATAATTAAGTTAAAAAGTGGTAAACTATTCAACCCCCCTTCTAGTTTTTCACAATTGGCATCAGAGCGAAGTTACTCAAGATCTTTAAAATACATTGTATTTTAAAACTTGGATCGATCCATGGATTTTGAAAATCTCAAAGAAGGGCAACCTATTCAAAAACCACCGCTATTTGAAAAAGAAAACTTCCTTGAATGGAAAAGTAAATTTGAAAATTATGTGAAATCAATTGATGAGGCGAAAAATGAACCACTTTTAGGGGGTCATTTAAGCCCGGAATTGAATTTATTTGATCAAATATTGCCCTAAATCGTTCCTTTTGTTAGGTACTTTGGGAGTGAAATCTGAAAAGGAAGCAATTCGGACGTTTTTGGAGCATAAAAGTGAAGAAAACACCAAAGACTTAATTTTCCAAGCTGGGAACAGTAGGTGACGGCGTCAGGAGCAACAATTTGATGGCGTCAAGAGTAATTTTCATGACGGCCCAGTACAGAAATGAAGGCGTCACAAGGAAGAGCGTCAAGAGTAAAATACGTGACGAACTAGAAAAAGTTAATACATGACGCCGTCAGGTGTAGATCAAGGCAGTCCGAGAATTCTTTTGGCGGCGAGATGACGGCGTCACCTATTTGGTCTTGACGCTGTCAGCCTCAGTTTTCTATATATAGTTTTCTAATTTTCATTCAATAAGAGGAACAAGTTTGGAGAAACCCTACGGCCGAACCATATACGATTTTTACATGTTTTTCAAGGGTCTTCAGCCCTTGAACCCTTACATGTGTAATTGAGATAAGTGTTCTTCTAATTCAATCAATATGTCTATGTGTTGGTTGTCTATATCTTGTACTTGTCTTGCTTCCACCATGCTAGGCTAGATTTATCTTGTGTTTGCTTAGATCTAATGAAACCTAGATGTTGATTATGTGTTGATTACTTGTTTATGGTTGTATTGGATGAATGATTTCGATGTTAGGCTTAAGAAAACTGGCAGATCTCCAAATGGTAACATGCTTGAACGTCTTAGGAAACATGAACCGATGTGCACTAGGTTTTATTGGTTGTATTTAATGCATGAGTAAATTCTAATGATCCCATGTTAGGAGCTTCTTAGCCGGCTCGACATAGGAGTGAAGTAGGCACTCATAGGATTAGGGAGTTAAGTGCGCCACCCCATGAATGGTATTACGGAATACAATCCGTCATCCACGCAACTATAACAAGTAATTAACGCGTAAAAGATATCTAGGGAGTAGTGAAATCTAAGTAAACACATTTCCCTACTTATTGCTCACAACCTTAGTTTAATTTAGTTTTATTTTCATTTCTAGTATTTTATTTTGATTGCATCTTTAGTATTGGGTTAGTTGATTAGCAACTAATTCCGCCCAAATCCTTCAAACTCGGGATATTTACTTGCTTTCTAAAAAAATATAAAAATACAAAAATAATCATCCCTCATCTCTAGAACTAGTATTTAGGTTTTCTAATCCTAGCGACACTATTCCTAGCTGAACGATCAATCCCCCGGTACTTGTCACTATACTATAGTACAACGATCAGGTACACTGCCTGGTGGGGGTTGTAAGCTTCTCAAAATCCCTTGAGAGGTAAAGCCTGGTGCAATCCCTACGCATCAAGTTTTTGGCGCCGCAGCCCGGGGAATAGTTATTGTCTAGGTTAGAATCTCTTTTTATTAGGTCCACTTGCTAGATTCCTTTCTAGTAAGATTTTATTTTTATTTTTAGGTTTTCTTTAGTCTATCTTATTTCTTTGTGTTTTTGTTCGTAACTTTTCACCACCTGCCATCATGGCAACCGACGAATCCTCTAACCTTAGGATCACTAGGAGTCGTAGTTCTACTAGAAACCTTGTCTTGCCTTATGCAGAACCCGAAAGAGAAATACGTAGATTAAGACAATCTCACTCAACTCCTGAACCATCTAGCGTTGCCATCGATTTTGATGCACCCCTTTCTGAAGAAAATTCAGAAAATCACGTTACAACCCCTAGCTCCCAACCCAACAACGAGATGAGTACCCCCACAACTCCTATCCCTAAGCGCCTTAAGGACTACTCCTCCCCAACCCCTCGTGGCTTCTCAAATGCCATTGTCTACCCAAACGAACACACCAATGAGGTCTTGCATGCGAACGATGTTTGGCTTGTCCAAAATGTGTGTAAGTTTTGTGGATTAGATGAGGAAGATCAAATTCAACACATTAAAGACTTCTTGAAAATAGTAGACACCCTCCATACGGATGGGGCTACTAGAGACACGTCCCGATTGCGATTCTTTCCTTTCACCCTATATGAAAAAGCCCAAGAGTGGTATGATAAACTTCCTTCTGAATCTATTTTCACATGGGAGCAACTCATATCCAAGTTCTATGCGAAGTTCTTTCCACCTGGAAAAACCTCTGCATTTAGAGATAGGATCCTCCGTTTCCGAAAAGGGAAGGACAAACCCTTCCATAAATCGTGGATTAGATTCAAAGATTTAATAAGACAAGTTCCCCATCATGGTATCGAGCTTTGGCTCTTGGTCCAAATCTTCTACGACAATGTCTCCTCTAATGATCGAAACGGAATCAACCAATCTAGAAAAGGGAGATTGGCCAATCTTAGTGCCGAAGAAGGATGGGATAGGATTGAAGAATATGCTCAAGATCAGGATGACACTTGGGATGAACCTGAGTCGACTGTCAGCATTTCTGAAATCACTTCAGATCGGTTGAGAAAAATTCGCAAAAGAGTGGAGTATCTAGCTGGGTCGCAGTTACCTAAACAACTTTCGAATCCTTACTTAATCTGCGACTACTCTGGGGGCCCACATGAGGTAGAAGAATGCGGAGGAGCAGCCACGACTGAACATGCATGCTTGTCAGGAGGTGACATCTATGTTGATCCCTCCCTTTTGCCTTTTTACCAAAATGACAATTACACCCTCTGGGGAAATCTAGTAAAAAGAAAAGAAGGAGAGGAAGGCCCTGAATTCAAAATCAGGAGCACTTTTGAAGATGACCTTGGTCGCTTCACTCAAGAAAAAGGCTTGCAATTGAAAGGTCTTAATGAACTTGTTGACGAGCAGCAGGGTGACATTGGAGAATTTTTCAACAAGCTTAACTCAGCCCTAGATAACCTTGAAATGCCATCAGTAAGAAAAAAAGACCCCATGCTCGCGATAACCACTCGAGCTGGAACAACAACCAAGGTCCCCCTTACCCAAGCTCGTCCCCCATCACTCCCGATCCAAACAAGCCTCGCGAGGAGGAGGAGGATGTAGGCATCGAGACTCCCGACCAACCTCCCTTGACGACCCCTTCCCCATCAACCCCACCTAACCAACCTGTGAGAATCCCATTCCCATCTCGATTAAAGAACCAGAAAATTGAGAATGATAATAAAAGATTCTTGTCATACCTAAAAGACTCGGTAGTCACCATACCCCTCCTTGATGCTTGCTATCACATGCCGAAGTATAAAGCATACTTTAAAAAACTACTTGCTAACCGAAAGAAACTCGAGGGTCTTGTGACCCTGGGGGAAGAATGCTCAGTGGTGACCTATCGAGGGCTACCAAAAAAGGTAGACGATCCAGGCAGCTTCACCTTGCCTTGCTCCATAGGATCTCTATCAATAAAGAATGCTCTTGCCGATTTGGGGGCGAGTATCAATCTCATGCCTCACTCTATGTTCCTTAAATTAGGATACTCTGGATTAAAGCCTACCCGTATAAACATCCAACTAGCCGATAGATCAGTCAAGTACCCTGTAGGGATATGCGAGAATGTGCTAGTCAAAGTTGGGAAATTCAAATTCCCGGTCGACTTCGTAATCCTGGATATGGAGGAGGATGACTTGGTACCCATCATCTTAGGGAGACCATTTCTTGCTACCGCTCGTGCAGTCATTGATGTTTATGACGGCAAATTAACCTTGCGAGTGGGAACCGATAGCACAACCTTCGACATTAAGGACTCTATGGATCTCTCTCTAGAAGCAGCTAACCCGCTCTATTTCATTGGGGAGGTCGATGAACTCACAGATGTCATTGATAGTTGTGTCGATGAACAAATCGAGGAAGGCTGGCTATGGGACGAGAGTTTTCTGCCTTTGCTAGAGGTGGAAAAGATGGAGGATGTTGGTGCAGTCTCCTTCTACCCTAGACAAGAGGCAACGGAGCATCTCGAGCTCTGGAAGCCCGAAAACAAGTTTATGCCTTCTATAATCGAACCTCCTGAGTTAGAACTTAAGGAGCTTCCTAACCATTTAGAGTATGCTTTCCTTCAGGGAGAGGACCAACTGCCGGTAATCATAAACTCTTCCCTGGAACATGAACAAAAAGATAAACTCTTAGAGGTCCTAAAGAAATATAAGGGAGTGCTCGCATGGAGTGTAGCCGACATTAAGGGGATTGACTCAACTTTTTACACACATAAGATTCTCATGGAAGAAGATTATAAACCTACCGTGCAACCCCAGAGGTGGGTGAATCCCAACATTAAGGAAGTAGTAAAGAAAGAAGTCATCAAACTTCTGGATGCAGGATTGATTTACCCAATCTCGGATAGCCCATGGGTCAGTCCTGTACAGGTTGTACCTAAGAAGGGTGGAATGACTGTAGTTAAGAATGACAAGGGTGAGATGGTGCCCCAGAGAACGGTCACTGGATGGCTAGTATGCATTGACTATCGAAAGCTCAATGATGCCACGAGGAAAGATCACTTTCCCTTACCATTCATTGACCAAATGTTAGAGAGATTGTCTGGACACGAGTACTATTGCTTCTTGGATGGATTCTCAGGGTATTTTCAAATTCCCATAGCACTTGAGGACCAAGAAAAGACCACGTTCACTTGCCCTTATGGAGCATTTGCCTACAAAAGGATGCCTTTTGGGCTATGTAATGCCCCCGCCACTTTCCAACGATGCATGACCGCAATCTTTCACGAACTCATGGAAGACAGCATGGAAGTGTTCATGGACGACTTTTCGGTCTTCGGGAACTCCTTCGACCGCTGTCTTGCTAATCTAGAAAAGATGCTTAAAGGTTATGAGGAAACCAACTTGGTGTTAAACTGGGAAAAGTGTCATTTCATGGGGAAAGAAGGGATTATGTTAAGGCATAAGATCTCAGGGAACGGGATAGAGGTAGACCAAGCTAAAGTTGAAACTATATCTAAGTTACCATACCCAACGACTGTTAAAGCAATACGGAGCTTTTTGGGGCACGCTGGGTTTTATCAGAGATTCATCAAAGACTTCTCCAAAATAGCTCGGCCAATGACTCAATTGCTTGTGAAGGATGCTCCATTCAATTTTTCCCAAGAATGCAAGGATGCATTCGATCTCTTAAAAAAGGAGCTCACACAAGCTCCAATCATGATTACACCCAACTGGGAGTTACCGTTTGAAATCATGTGTGACGCTAGCGATTTCGCTGTCGGGGCTGTATTGGGCCAACGGCGTGACAAGCTTTTCCAACCTATTTACTACGCTAGCAAAACCATGAATCCCGCTCAAGAGAATTACTCCACCACCGAAAAGGAATTATTAGCCGTAGTGTTCGCATTCGACAAATTCCGGCAATATCTTGTCCTTTCAAAGACAGTCGTTTTCACTGATCACTCGGCTCTTCGATATCTTTTTGTAAAGCAGGATGCTAAGCCACGACTAATTCGGTGGATCTTGTTGCTACAAGAATTCGATGTTGAGATTCGTGATAAGAGGGGGGCGGAAAATCTGGCCGCAGATCATCTATCTCGTCTTGAAAACCCCTTGGATAAGCACGATGGAAGTGAGATTAGGGATTCATTTCCTAACGAACAACTCATGTTAATGATTGATTCGGAGCATTGGTACGCCGATTTTGCCAATTATCTCGCAAGCAGACTCGTTTCTGAACACCTGACTAGATAAGAAAGAAAAAGGTTCTTTTCTCAGTTAAAATACTACTTTTGGGATGAACCATTTTTATTCCGAAGGTGTCCTGACCAAATTATAAGACGTTGTGTTTCGGAAAGTGAGGCAGTAAAGATTATGAGGGAATCTTACTCTGGTCCCTCTAGCGGGCATCATGGGATAAACACCACCGCCCGAAAGATTTTCGACGCGGGATTCTATTGGCCCACAATTTTCTGTGACGTCAAAGAAATGGTACAGGCATGCGATGCATGTCAATGGGCCGGGAACATATCACATAGGGATGAAGCGGCTCAGAATTTTATACAAGTATGTGAGGTCTTCGATGTTTGGGGAATTGACTTCATGGGACCCTTTCCATCTTCAGGGGGAACGAATACATTTTAGTTGCCATCGATTATGTTTCAAAATAGGTTGAGGCACAAGCCCTTAGGACCAATGATGCCAGAGTAGTTATCCATTTCCTGAAAAAGCTTTTCGCTAGATTCGGGATTCCTAAAGCTCTCATCAGTGATAGGGGGACCCACTTTTGCAATGCACAAATGGAAAAGGTCATGAAGAGGTATGGAGTATCCCATCGGTTCTCCACCGCCTATCATCCACAAACCAATGGCCAGGTCGAAAACACCAATAAGGCTATTAAAAGAATACTTGAAAAGACGGTTTGTCAAAATAGAAAAGACTGGTCATTTAAACTCGACGAAGCCTTGTGGGCATTCCGAACCGCCTACAAGACACCTATTGGAACGACCCCGTTTCGCATGGTGTATGGTAAGGCGTGTCACTTGCCAGTAGAATTACAACATAAGGCTTATTGGGCGCTTAAGACATGTAACTTAGATTATACAATTGCCAGAACTAATAGGTTCTTGCAATTACACGAGCTTGATGAGCTTAGGTTAGAAGCCTATGAATCTTCTGTTACATATAAAGAGAGAGCAAAAAGATGTCATGACCAGAGAATTAAGAAACCCAAAGAATTTTTAGAGGGAGACAAAGTCCTATAGTACAATTCTTGGTTGAGATTATTTCCAGGAAAACTAAAGTCTAGATGGTATGGACCGTTTACGGTGAAAAATTCCTCTAAAACTGGAGCCGTTGTGTTATTAGACGATGAAGGTAGGGAATTTACTGTCAACATACAACGTGTAAAACATTATCAAGAAAATAACAATGAAATGATTAGTGAGGAGGATGTGACGTTTGACGATGAGGTCACGTAGTAACCCATGACCTTGAGTCTAGCTACAACACTCGTAAATAAAGAAAAGCGCTTCTTGGGAGGCAACCCATGATTTTGTGTGATTTTATTTTGTTTGTTTGTTATTTGCTTCCGTATGCATGTTTTATTTTTATTGTTGGTAGATCATGTTTCTAAACTAAATAGTGGAAATACTTTACTTTGTTGTTTTGGCCTAGTCTTAACTCCACCTAAAAGTATTTTTGCAAAAGATAAGTGTAAGGGGAAACCCCAAATATGTTTTTAAGAAACAAACCGATCATGATTCTCCACAATATTAAATGGACATGTATATTCGTATTTGTTAGAGTCAAATGCTTGTATTGAGTCATAATGAAGTTTTGCAGGATTTTCCAGGAAGTAGGACCAAGTTTTTCCAGAAATTTTTCGGAAACTTAATACAAGAATTTATGCAGGTCACTTCTAACGGCGTCAGGAGTTTACTCTTGACGGCGTCACGTGTAAAAATCTGGAAATTTTACCAGTTTTGTTTTTCTAACGGAGTTTTAAAGTTTTTGTTGAATTATTAAGTTTTATAATCTCCAGGAAATCTGCAAACTTCATTCCACAAGCATTATATCTTATTTTGTTTTCTAGGATTTAGTAACTTATCTATAGTACATTATAAAGCATTTGAGACATTCTTAAAGTGGAAGGCTTAAAAAAATAAGATTCAACACTTACTTACAATGGCAAATTTTAATAAGTACATCTATAATAGCAATGGTTGCAACTCTTTAAAGCACTTTTTATAGATAAGTTTTTTTTTTTAAATATAAAAAGAAAATACAAAGTAATTTAATGTAAGAAAAAAAAAAAACATCTACAACAATAATTACATAATAAATGTTATTTTTAAAACACCCCTAATATGAAGAATACTTGTTATTTTGCATATTGTACAGCATAATAAAACACACAAAGATTCATACAATTTATATGTAAAAACAAGTTAATGGTACATATGGTTTAAAATACGGACCGGACCAACGGGTTCAACCGGGAACCGGAGTCACCACCGGTTCGGTCAGCCCACAAAAATCGTTCGAAAACGATATTATTAAATGAATAGAGTTTCAAAATGCATACTAATTTACAATATTCAAAAAACTATTATGAAATCGTAAGAGTGCCTCGAGAAAACAACATATACACCTTTTAGAATTGTTTTGATAAAACTTACCGTAAAAACTAAAAACTTTGTTTTATAAAAATCGAACAATTTTTTTAAAGCAATGTATGCAAAGGTGCAAAGTGCTAAGTATATATTTTATAATTATTTTATATATTTATATAATAATAATTATACTAATTAAATAACCCACATGACTTGTTGATTATGTAATTTTTTTCCTTTCTTATAAGTAGTCTTTTACTTGTATCATCCTTCTATGTGGGATAAATATAACTATAATGTAAGTGATTTTTAATTTTTTTTTGTGTTATTATTTAATGATAACTTGTGACTACGGGTTATTGTCAACTAATTTAACCTCATACCTTTACAATATAACAGCTACCGACTCAGTATTGTCACCATATCACGTGGATAATCTACAGTTTTTATATGAAAAATATTGTTATTATATAAAATGATTCTAAACTAAACTTGTCGTCATCCGTATATTTATGTATCGTAAAATATAGAATTAAAATAAATTTTCGCTAAATATTAAAATTGCATAGTACCCGCCGCTGCAACGCGCGGGTACCCTGCTAGTGTAGATTGCCGCCGATTTTATGCAAGGTTGCTTTGTTTGTTTTCTCAGGATCTACAGGTTATGTATGACAAGAAGATGATTTATTTTTCTGGAAGGGAAGCTTTGATTGTTCATTTTCTTGGAGGAATATTTAACCTGGCCACCTTATTATCCATACTGAGAGAATCAGGGGAGTATTTGATTTCATTCGTTTTACTTATTTAACTTTACATTCTTTACTTGAACATTGGGGACAATGTTCAACTTAAGTGTAAGGGGAGGGTAAAATGATGATACCTTACAGATACACTTTCGCTTGAGTTTGTTTGTTTAATGGTAGATGTGTAATAAAACTATGAGAAATACTTGCTAGTGCAATTTTAGCACCAAATTTAAAATTTTTTACAACATTTAGGAGTGAAACTTTAGCCATAGCAAGCGTCTCATGGATAGGAGATTGTATGACTAGCACATAACCGTATATTCAGAAAATTTTCCACCCAAATATGTGAGGTTCGCCTTTAGATTTGATACGAAAAGCATTTACTATTAGTGCTTATGAGTGTACCGGTAACATTTAGATTCTAGAACTTGCGTTAGTGATGCATCCCGAGACCACTAGTGAGACTACATTCGTGTGGTAGGATTTACTACATGATAAGAGGCATTAGGATTACCCTTGTGTTAAACCCGTATCATGATTACTTGACCATTTAAGTCATATTACTTGGCTAGTTAAGTCAACTAATTTTTCCTACACCTTAGCGTTGTACTCATTTTTAGTACACGAAACCCCTAGTACACCCCTACGAGCCTATCTTTTCGTTTCTAACTTTAAGAATTTTACTTAAAGGAAGAATTTGTTACACCCCACTTAAATGTACACCCAAATCGCCTTAGCCTTCCGTGTATGCACTCATTTTTAGTGCATTATTGTTATCTGTTAAACCCTAAGTTAACTATCTAATTGATTACATGGTTGCTAAGTCGAGTCATATCTTTGTACATATTGTTTTGGGACGATTGGGACTCATGGGTAAAGTACTTATTTTATGGAATAATGGGGAAGAACATCATTTATTACCCCCATATGTACGTTAATCTTAAAAGTGCTCCAAGTGTTTTAATTTTCTTAACTCGAGTCATTAGATTAGTTTATTGTAAAGTATGTAAAAATTCAAGTGTAAGGAGAATGTTCATTCTCTATGATGTATTATTTAGGATGGTAGGGTAAGAGTGTATGCAAAAAAAAAAAAAAAAAAAAAAAATAGAAAAAGAAAAGAAAAAAAACATACGGACTACCATCCCGTTTCATTCTATGTTTATTTTATGTTTTTGTTATTTTTCATTTATTAGCTTAAGTCGAGTCTAGTCTTGGCTTAGCAACGCCATATTGTACATGTAATTGACCAAGATTGTTAACTCGCCACCATTAAAGACTGCCTTTATCCAACAAAATCGTGTATTTCATATCCCTACACCTAACGTTACAACCCTTTAAAAGACCTCTTTAATAGTTTATCCTAGGTGCTTACGCCATGTGGTGGAGGTTTGATCCTTTCCCAAGCCTATGGTAATCTATTTTTCTATGACAGGTAGTGAGAGATATCTTCCGTTTCCATATTGTAATTTATGCTTTATTACACCCGAGAGATGTGAGTATCTAAACACTATTTGTGAGGTGCAAGTGTATGACCTCCGTGCTTATCTATTGGTCTTTAGTGGAACGATTATTTGTTGTAATTACTTTTATATTAGTGTTAAATGACCCCTAACTTGTATTTTGACTATAATAAAAGCGCATTTGCTTGAGGACAAGCAAATCTCAAGTGTAAGGGTATATGATGAGGCGAAAAATGAACTACTTTTAGGGGGTCATTTAAGCCCGAAATTGAATTTATTTGATCAAATATTGCCCTAAATTGTTTCTTTTGTGATTTTAGGTACTTTGGGAGTGAAATCTGGAAAAGGAAGCAATTCGGACGTTTTTGGAGCATAAAAGTGAAGAAAACGCCAAAGACTTAATTTTTTAAGCTGGGAACAGTAGGTGACGGCGTCAAGAGCAACAATTTGACGGCGTCAAGAGTAATTTTCATGACGGCCCAGTACAGAAATGAAGGCGTCACAAGGAAGAGCGTCAAGAGTAAAATACGTGACGGCCTGGAAAAAGTTAATATATGACGGCGTCAGATGTAGATCAAGGCAGTCCGAGAATTCTTTTGGCGGCGAGATGACGGCGTCACCTATTTGGTCTTGACGCCGTCAGCCTCAGTTTTCTATATATAGTTTTCTAATTTTCATTCAATAAGATGAACAAGTTTGGAGAAACCCTAAGGCCGAACCATATACGATTTTTACAGGTTTTTCAAGGTTCTTCAGCCCTTGAACCCTTACATGTGTAATTGAGATAAGTGTTCTTTTAATTCAATCAATATGTCTATGTGTTGGTTGTCTATATTTTGTACTTGTCTTGATTCCACCATGCTAGGCTAGATTTATCTTGTGTTTGCTTAGATCTAATGAAACCTAGATGTTGATTATGTGTTGATTACTTGTTTATGGTTGTATTGGATGAATGATTTCGATGTTAGGCTTAAGAAAACTGGCAGATCTCCAAATGGTAACATGCTTGAACGTCTTAGGAAACATGAACTGATGTGCACTAGGTTTTATTGGTTGTATTTAATGCATGAGTAAATTCTAATGATCCCATGTTAGGAGCTTCTTAGCCGGCTCGACATAGGAGTGAAGTAGGCACTCATAGGATTGGGGAGTTAAGTGCGCCACCCCATGAATGGTATTAAGGAATACAATCCGTCATCCACGCAACTATAACAAGTAATTAACGTGTAAAAGATATCTAGGGAGTAGTGAAATGTAAGTAAACACATTTCTCCACTTATTGCTCACAACCTTAGTTTAATTTAGTTTTATTTTCATTTCTAGTATTTTATTTTGATTGCATCTTTAGTATTGGGTTAGTTGATTAGCAACTAATTCCGCCCAAATCCTTCAAACCCGAGATATTTACTTGCTTTCTAAAAAGATATAAAAATACAAAAATAATCATCCCTCATCTCTAGAACTAGTATTTAGGTTTTCTAATCCTAGCGACACTATTCCTAGCTGAACGATCAATCCCCTGGTACTTGTCACTATACTATACTACAACGATCAGGTACACTGCCTGGTGGGGGTTTTAAGCTTCTCAAGATCCCTTGAGAGGTAAAGCCTAGTGCAATCCCTACGCATCATCAATTGATCAAGATCTTTGGCACATTATTTCTATTGGTGATTTCAAACCAACAAAAACAAGTTTTGAAAATCAAATTGATTATCTCAAGTTTGATAAAAACACTAAAGCTAAGATAACGATTTATAAAACTTTACCGAGAATTGAATATGAAAGAGTGTATTTTTGTCAAACGGCTATTGATATTTGGAAAAATATAATTAACTTTCATCAAGAAATATTTCAAGTCAAAGATGATCAATTAGATCTCACACATGAGTTAGAAGTCTTAGAAAACCTAATAGATAGACACTTAGTTGAAGTAAGTACATGTGCTACTAGTGTAAATGTTTTATATGAAGGTGTAAGTGAAGATGATTTCTTATGTTGAGCTCAAAGTGGCCTTGCTTACGAGTCATGGAATGACACGGATGAAGATGAAGCCAACTATCCGGTTTGTGAGTCTCAACTAGATAAAACATCAAGCAAGGTACAATTTGAAACCAAACACTTTTGCTTTGACACATTTATCCTAGAGTTTTCTAAACTAGAAGAGTCTAAACTTTTATGCAACATGGACCTAAAAACTATCTTTAACAATGAACATTCAAAATCTCTTGTGAACAATCTTGAAAAAGAGATAATGTTAGAAGATAAAATGTCTAGACTTGAAAGCAATGTTGAAATTGATCTAGAATGCAAAATATGTCAAGATTACAAATATGAAATTCAAAGACAAAATGAAAAAGGAAAAATGCTTGCTAAATTTGAAGAAAGTTCAAAAGCTCTCAAAAGCTTTTTGAAAAGTCAAAAGTCATTTAGAGATAAAACCGGATTAGAATTTGACTCAAATGCACAATCAACAAGTAAAACAAAACAAGTTGTGTTTGTGAAACCTAGGAGAGAATTGTAGGAGTAATTCTATCTCTATTAGGAGCTCATGATAAAAGGATAAAGATATTATGTTCAATACTTTTATATGTTTGTCTAACCTCCTTGGATTCATAAGTATTTAAGTTTAGCTCTCTTACGAGTCAAGATAATTTGCTTAAAGATTATCTTCTTGGTGGCTCATCTATGGAGCTTAAAAGGTACATGTCTCTTCAACTTACCTTTCATTGCTTCTTGTTGATTAACATTAAGTTTTGTCGTGGGTGATATTAATAGTTTTTACTCTAAGGTGTTTATGTCGTGTAAGTAACAACAAGGATTAGATCCTCCGTGATTAAAGGATTTGTACACTACATCTAGTAGGAAATATAAGGTATTTTACCTCTTTAAACTTTCGGGAAAAGACACGAGAAACTCTTGAGTGAGTCTCACTTAATACTTGTCTACAAGTGAGCTAACTAAGAATCTCCTAAGTGATTTAACAACCAACACTTTTGTGATGCTTGCAAATCTAGCAAAACCACAACATTTCATAGATTTTTGTGGTACAACATCTTTTGACATTATACCTTATATTTTCAATCGTGTCTTAAATTCAACCACTCTTTTGTTAAAGTTTCATATAAGACACACAAAGAAAAATAAATCATTTGAATACATTAGGATGATTGGGAGAAAATGATTTATAAACATCCATGATTTGCACATCAAATTCGACCCATAGTCTTATGATGTTGTATCTCTTGGACATTTACACTCATAGTGTTTTAAGTAAATAAACCTAAAGAGTCGAGGAGTCGTTGAATTTAACATTCGATGAAAGACCACCTCCTTCTAAGATTGGTAGATGATGACTTAGTCGAAAGTCCAACATTAATAAGACAAGTAAGTTAAGATTAATAACAAGGAAGATGAACTATTAAAAATGAAAAACAACATCTTTTCGTCTTGTATCAAACATTGAGTCAAGCAATATTGACAAGGTCATAAAAACTTGAATCATGGGTCATAGTTGTGATTAAAACAAATTTGATAAAAATAGTTTTTGGATATTAGAGTAAAGCAACAATTAAAACAAAATAGATCTTTCAAAATAGAAAATAGTGTAAATCTATGAAAGACTTTTTAATAACCTAAGCAAGCTCCAAAAGCAAGGAATAATCACTCAAAGACATTCCTAGTTATTCACAAGTTCACAATGATTAAGTCTTTTATGACTTATCAAGAATGAGATTAGTGAATCCGTAGGTAAAACTAAACATAGAGAAATGTTTGGAAGTTTACTTGTTCTCACAACAAATAGATCCAACATTATGTTTAGTGCTTGTCTATGTGCTCGTTTTAGAGAAGATCCTAAAACAACTCTTTCAGAAGAGCTTGTTTGGATACATCAAAAGGTACTACACAACTAGGATTATGGTATCCCAAAAGAACGGGAATAGAAACCATAGTGTATGCCAAATGAAATTATGTCGGTAATAAGTTGATAAGAAAAGCACAAGTGGTACTTGCACTTTTATACTTACTTACCCAATGATTCTCCAAAACGCTTAAGGTTCTCAAATTAGTATCGGATGGAGAAGCACGTCAACAAGCTCCACTAGAACAAGCAAACTCGCGTCAACAACGGAATTCCTCTTATCAACATTTTTATCCCTTCAACAAAGGAAGCATCGACTTCAGCGACAATCCAATCCATTATATTCTTAATTGACATATTGTGATCCATCATCATCGCCTTGGTAAAAATATTCATTGAGGAACATCTCAACCAAGAAAGTCTTATACAAGAATCATATTGTCGACGTTTTCACCAAACCTCTTGAATGAGAATCATTCATCCTCCCTAGACTTAGTTAAAGACTCATGAGACCTAAAACCTTAGTTTTGAACATTAGGATAGAACCACAAAAATCAAGACAAATCCTTTTTATTTTTTCCTCTGTTGTACCCGCGGAACCTTGAGACCAAACTGGTGGAACCCTCCCTTTGGTTCCGCCTGGTCCGCCGAATCTGCAGCATGTTTTATCTTAAATTCAAAACCAAACATCTCTTAACTCACAACTTCAACTTACAAATAGCTATCATTCACTCACAAACACCTTACCACACGAAAATTAGGGCTCTTACTCACATCTCTTCCAATCCAATCAACTTTGTAAGTATTCTTATCATAATTGCATTTTCAATCAAAGTCTATCATTTTCATCTACATACATTAACTAGAATCTTAGGGTTTATGCATAAACTTGTTGATTCATGAAAAACCTTGGTTGTAAACTAATCATAATTTCCATTAGTTAGGAATTGTATCCTTTTTGTTATTATCATGATTTGTCAAACACACCAAGTTCATCGTCTTTCAAAAATCACTAGAACACCACCTTTCACCACATTTTTAAAACAAATGAAAAACGTCATTGAAACATCACTTGCATAATGTCTCTTGAATGCTAAAGGGAATACATAACTAATATGTATTTTCGGGTACATTCAAATGAAGCTATATTGAATTAGGAGCATTTGGGTTACCTTTTGTTTTGTAACAAAACTTGCATTACAAAACGTTTCAAGCATCAAAATGAGTCAAGATAACCGCACCTCCACATTTTTTTCATATAGGCACACACTAGAATATCCACATTATAAAAGTCATTAATTATTTAAACTTAAATTTTTTGTTTTCTAGGAATCAACATGCCTCCCGCAACATTCTCCGATCACAAGGAAACTCTTAATTACTTACCCAAACACCATAGGACCAAAGGCCTTACTAAAGATCAAGTTGAAACTTTTAAGGGTCTAGAAAAACGCTATGTTCATGAAGGAAGAACCATTGATCCATCCTTCCTAAAAGGAACTTCCATTCGTCAAACTTTGTCGCTATCAACTTTGATTGCCTCCTAGACATAGATGAGCAAATTTGTCCAAGGTTTATTTTGGAGTTCTATGCAACTATAAGCCTTTTATTCGATGACGATGGTGAGATCTCATTAACCTTTACAACCAATCAAGTACCAAATATCATACCCTTGAAAGATTTTGCAATAATTCTCGGTGTCCCTAATGTTGGTATATGTCTCTACACTGATAAGTGGCCTCTTTCAAGTCTTGATTCCATTGAGCGTTATCATCCATACGACACTCCTCTTGCTAATAAAGAAGAAATTCGTGAGCATCTCTTTGTTAGGACCTCAACAACTAGGAAGAATCGTTCGGGAAATGAGGTAAATAAGGACCCTTTTGGTATGGAACTCAATGAGCTTAAACTACAATTTAAGAAATGGGAAGAAATTCTTAGAGCCAACGTTATAAGTTCCATAGAAAATAGAGATCATGTCAACACATGTCTTAGCCACATGCTCTATAGCATTTCCACCGGTCAACCTTTTAACTTAGCCTATTACCTAGCCAAAAGAATGGCCGACATATCCTTGGTAGGAACAACCGCTCTTCCTTATGGAATGCTTCTCACCCGCCTCTTTAGAGCAATCTTGCCCATTCCTCTTAACAATAAGGGAATGTGCCTTGATTACTCTCTCCTTCCTCACATGTTCGTCCCTCTAAGTGATAAAAGAGTCTTCAAAGTTAAGGGCAAGCGTACTCGCTCTCCTTCACCATCATCTTCATCTTCCGATATAAGCGATAACGATAAACTTCCTAACTCTAAGCTACCCCCTATAGAATACCTTCAAGAACTTCCCATCATTAGCAATGCATCCGAAGACTTCAAGCAAACCAAAGGAATGTTCAAGTGCTTTGGAAGGTACCTAGGAAAGCTCAAGAAGAATATAGACCGATTGTGAGATATGTGTTTAAGGAGTGTTTGGCTTATGTAGCTTTTAGAACTTTGTACGTGTTAAACTATGTGATTTGTATTGCTTTTTACTTCCATGCTTTATTATTTTTGTCGGACTATGTTTTGTATGAGCCTTTATGCATATTGACAATATTTTGAGGTGTTTGTCAAATTTTCATACTTATGGAAAATTTCACTAGGAATAGTGAAATTCGCTAGCCCCCGATCAAAGTCCAATGGTATGCGTGTTTGCATATCCAATTTTTGCGTTTCCTAACCAGATATGAATATATTTTTGTTTTTAGGAGTTTTCGAAAAAATTGAAAATCGTCTCGCGTGTCAAATCATGGGACTGCCTTGTTTTTCAGGCCTGGCGGAACTGGCAGCACCCTCAAACGGGTTCCGCTAGTGTAAATTTCGGGAATTCCAGAAATGGCCCAACGGACCAGCCGGAACCCTCAGGAGGGTTCCGCCTGTGTTATCTCAGGGTTCCGCTAGTCACCTGCAGAAAATTTTTGTCATTTTTCTAAATTTCAAAATTTGTAAAACACCAAATCCTTTTCTTTAGTGAGAAACAGCTTCCCTTACTTCCAATAAACATGGAGGATGACTTTAAGCCAGCAGTGCAACAACAGAGAAGGGTAAATCCCAAAATCCACGAAGTTATCAAACAAGAGGTTTTAAAACTTCTTGATGCGGGATTGATTTACCCTATATCTGACAGTCCTTGGGTTAGCCCAATTCATTGCGTTCCTAAAAAGGGTGGCATAACCGTTGTCACCAATGAGGAAAACGAGTTGATTCCGACTCGTTTGGTCACGGGTTGACGAGTATGTATTGACTATCGAAAGTTGAATGAAGCCACCCGTAAAGACCATTTTCCTCTCCCTTTTATGGACCAGATGCTCGAAAGACTAGCGGGGAATGAATATTACTGCTTCCTCGATGGTTTCTCGGGTTACTTCCAAATCCCCATTGATCTACAGGATCAAGAGAAGACTACCTTCACATGCCCTTACGGAACTTTTGCTTACAGATGTATGCCTTTCGGCTTATGTAATGCACCAGGCACGTTCCAAAGGTGCATGATGTCTATCTTTTCCGACATGATCGGGAAAACCATGGAGGTATTTATGGATGACTTTTCAGTCATCGGGGATTCATTCCAGTCTTGTCTCTCCCACTTGGAACAGATGCTTAAACGTTGCAAAGAAACAAATTTAAGTCTCAACTGGGAGAAGATCCATTTTATGGTTAAAGAGAGCATTGTCCTCGGCCATAAAATTTCAAAAAACGGGATTGAGGTTGACAAAGCCAAAATCGATGTCATTGCTAAATTACCTCATCTCACCACCGTTAAAGGTGTTAGGAGCTTTTTGGGTCATGTCGGCTTCTATCGTAGGTTTATCCAAGATTTCTCTAAGATTGCCCGGCCTATGACCCATCTCCTCGAGAAGGATGCTCCTTTCATTTTCTCTCCTGAGTGCATCGAAGCTTTTGAAACATTTAAAAAAAAAGCTTACCGAGGCACCGATTCTTGTTGGCCCCGATTGGGACCTACCTTTTGAGCTTATGTGCGATGCTAGTGATTTTGCCATAGGTGCGTTCTTAGGGCAACGAAAAGCAAAATACTTTTATCCTATACACTACGCAAGCAAAACTATGACCGAGGCTCAAAGTCATTACACCACCACTGAAAAAGAACTCCTAGCTGTGGTGTATGCCTTTGAAAAATTCCGGCCATACTTAATCCTGACCAAATGCGTAGTGTATACGGATCACTCGGCTTTGAAGTACCTATTTGCAAAGCAAGATGCAAAGCCAAGGCTACTCGTTGGGTTCTCCTCCTCCAAGAATTTGATATCATTATCCGTGATAAAAAAGGAGCCGAAAACCTTGCTGCTGATCATCTCTCACGACTAGAAAACCCTCACCAGGATGTGTCCGAGAAAAAGGAAATAAATGAAACATTTCCTCTCGAGACACTCAATGCGGTTGCTTTTCGTGGTGACTCTACTACCCCATGGTTTGCCAACTTTGCAAATTACCATGCGGGTAACTTCATCGTGAAGGGGATGACGTCCCAACTGAAGAACAAATTCTTCAAAGACGTTAAACATTACTTCTGGGACGACCCCTATCTCTTCAAAATCTGTGCCGATCAAGTCATCAGGCGATGTGTATACGGACAGGAAGCCGCTGATATTCTCAAGGCTTGCCATGCTGGATCCACCGGGGGGCCACCATAGTCCTAACTACACCGCCAAAAAGGTGTTTGATTCCGGTTTCTATTGGCCCATGATCTATAAGGATGCCCACGAATTAGTCAAAGCTTGTGACGCTTGTCAGTGTCACGGTAATATTTCACAAAAGAACGAAATGCCACAAAATGTCATTCAAGTTTGTGAAATCTTTGACGTCTGGGGCATTGATTTTATGGGGCCATTCCCATCTTCTCGTGGAAACAAATACATTCTCGTGGCTGTTGACTACTTGTCAAAATGGGTTGAGGCTAAGGCCTTACCCACCAACGATGCCCGAGTTGTTGTGAAATTTTTGAAATCCCTCTTTGCTCGTTTTGGAACCCCCGTGCCATCATTAGTGATCGCAGTACTCACTTTTGCAATGATCAATTCGCAAAAGTCATGCTTAAGTACGGTGTTACTCATCGTCTTTCTACCGCGTATCACCCACAAACAAGTGGGCAGGTAGAGGTTTCAAACCGTGGTATTAAACGGATTCTTGAGAGGACCGTAGGTGAAAACCGTGCTTCCTGGTCGGATAAACTAGATGATGCACTCTGGGCCTTCCGTACATCTTACAAAACACCCATCGGGTGTACTCCCTACAAGCTTGTATACGGGAAGGCGTGTCATTTACCGATCGAGCTCGAGCACAAAGCCTACTGGGCCTTGAAACATGCAAACTATGATCTTCATAAAGCGGGTGATGACCGTAAGGTTCAACTCAATGAATTAAATGAACTTCGTGATCAAGCATACGAGAACTCTTTAATCTACAAAGAAAAGACAAAGAAGATTCGCGACTCTAAGATTAAGAACCGTGTTTTCAATGTCGGTGACAGAGTCCTTCTTTTCAACTCTAGGTTAAAGATCTTCTCGGGGAAATTAAAAACCCGATGGACTGGACCATTCACTATTTCTAAAGTATATCCATACGGGACTGTTGAGTTATCTCAACCCGAAGGTCCCAACTTCAAAGTGAATGGTCATCGTTTGAAACACTATTTTGGAGAGGACATACCATCCTTGGTTGTCCCGGATCTCTAAACTTTCCCCATGGACCAATGAATTCGGGGATCGAGTCAAGCTAGTGACTCGGTGAACAAAAATTAGCAAAATATGGGTTTTCACCCATATCTCTGACTTCTTTCTACTTTCTACCATTCTAGTGTGGGGGAGTGGCCGTCCCCCACCTTTTGGAAAGTAAATATGTATAAAAAAAATGTATAAAAATGTTTATATGTACAGTTAAATAAAGTGAAAAATAAAAACGATATTTCCACAGTTAGTTTCGAATATTAGCTTTTTCAGTTCAGAGATTCGGCATAATAGCCGGGACTTTGAATATTGAGGACAATATTCAATTCTAGTGTGGGGGGGGGGGGAATTCTTGGGAATTTTATCACAAAATACTTTCTAAGTACCCCCATTTTAGGCCTAAATTTTTCAAAAATTTTTCACTTTATTTCAAAATTTTTGTGGTAATCAGTCCGCCATGTCTAAATGACAAATGGATTGGCTAGTCCAGGAGCAAACGGATCTTGATAAAGATATATCAAATCCGTTTATGGCTTGCAATTTGCCCAAAATTGTATGGTACCTCAACTCGCCATATCCTAAAAAGCGAATGCGTTGGCTAGCCCGCAAGATTATGGCTTGTGGTAAAGGCAGTGGAAAAACCATAATTGGTAATCAGCTCACCAAGATGTTGACTTAGTCCATCAAGAGTTGGCTAGTCCAGAAGCGAACGGCTTTTAGTAAAGACTAATCGAATCCGTTGACAGCTGGTGGTTTGCTCAAAATCACATGGTTATCAGGTGGACCATAGTTCTTACTTGAATCGATACATCTGGCTACTCCAGAAGTGATGGCTTTTGGTAAAAAGTTTTTCAAATCCATCAAGTTTTTCTCAAAAGATTGCTAGGGACTAGCAATGTTTTAGTGTGGGGGATTGATGAGTGTGTAAATACTCATCATTTTTACCGTTTCTGAGCTACCAAAACATCTAAAAACACTCAATATTGTATCAAAATAGTGAAAATATCCCAGGAATGTGTTTTATATGTTTCAAATGCAAAATAATAAAAACCAAACGAAAAACATACAAAGTTTGCAAAATTGGCAGTTTCAGTCCCTCAACTTTCTAAAGTTGTCAAATCTAGTCCCTGGTTGTTCTAAAAACTTGAAAAAGTCACCAAAGGCCCTTTTAAATCAAAAAGTTACACAATTAGTTCTTTGGTGCAAAGTTTCACAAAATGTCAAGTTTAGTCCCTGAAGTTTGGAAAATTGTCAAAAATAGTCCCTGGGAAAATTAAAATGGAAAAATCATCTTTGGACCTCATACTATTCATCATTGGCAGAAAATAACCTTGTGACAAACTTTGGAAAAGTACCAAAACTCACCCCTCAAAATTCGGGAAATTACAAAAATGGTCCTTGTGCAATAAAAACCAAACCGGACCCTTATATTCCTATAAATCCAAAACCAAGTCCAATCCACAAACCCCCCAAGCCCAGTCCCTTGTTTTGGCCCAAAATACAAACAAACCCACCCTTATAATAAAACCGGGGTCAAACATACCAGTCAACCCCCTTTTCCCCCTTTCCCTCTCCACTTGCACGTCAATTCTCCATCGCCCAACCCACCTTCTACCTCCCATCACCTCCACATTAAATGCCACCCCTCCCCAGTTGCTACAACAGTCTAATTTTGGACTTATCATTTTTTGGCGCCAAACCCTTTTAAACGGCCAAGATCATTTCCCCTCATCCAACGATCAAGATTATTGATGGGAAAGATTCAGAAGGTCAAGGGGGTCTCAAAATGGCTATAAAAGAGATGAGTATGGCAGGAAGCAAGGAGTAGTAGTTTAATTAATATTATTGTATGTCGTATAATTAAGAATTTAAATTCTAGTGTAATATTCAAGCTTTTAAGCATTTGGTTAGTCAATTCAGCTGTAATCTTAACTTTTTCAAGTAATAGAAATCAAGTTTCAGTATCTCTATTTTTGTATGCAATTTTCATTCTTGTTTCAAAAATTTCAAATCAAGGTCTGTTGTTATTCATGTTTGTGTTATGGACTTATAGATACATGTAAGCTCCCAGAAAGCTTCTAAAAGCTTTTAGATACAATCAAAAGCAGTTTAGTACCATAAATAGAAAATATAAAAAAAAATCAAAAGAAAATATAAAAAACAGGTATCTGATGAAGAAGATGGAAGCAGAGGCTGCAAGGAATGGATTTGGGTATTAGTGAGCCTGTGGAGGCTCTATAGGTGGTTCTGGTTCTAGTTCTACTTGGCTTGGATGGCATGAAATAAGCAATACTTCTGATTTTTCATAATCTCAATAGTCTCAGCTTATTAATTGTTCGTTCATGCTTATTAATGTGTATTAGATCTCATTAGATTGCTTTCATTCTGTTTCTAGTGTTAAATCATTGAATTGCTTTGAAAATCTTTGCAACGGTGTAGTATAGGAGTGTTTGGATTTGCATGCTCAGCTGTGTTATTGTGAATTTCAAAGGTTAACAATGATCTAGACATCACACTTTAGGTCATAGTTGAAAGTTGGAAGCATAAAATCAGTAGGTGTTAAGTAAAAAAAGTCAAAATCAACCAAATCCTTCCTTATCTGTTTACTGTGGTGAAATTAAGATCCATATGCCTTCATATTAGCTTAGAAGTTGTTGTTTTATAGTAAGATCATCTTATCATAGCTTATCTTAACACTTTCAGTCCATAAATTAAGTTCTAATCTCACATTAGTCAACTTAGGTGTAAAAATTTGAAAGTCAAAAGTAACTCTCTCAGTTTTTCACAAAACTTGCAAGATTTAATTTGATTTTTGAGAGTTGTTTGAGACCTTGAAATTTCTAGGTTTAGTAGCCCCCCAGCTCATCTTTAAGGTCTCACCTCCTTTTTATTTTAGTGAATATTATACTGGGCCCCACACTTAGCCAAACACACTTGCAGGGGGACTGACCTCCCCTGCATCAGCAAACCACCACAACACCACCACCTTTGGTGGTTGTTGTAGGCCACCTCAGTGGGTCCTAGTGGTCCATTTTGGGATCATTCAACCCCCCTCCTGGCAAGCTTCAAAGTTTGACCATTGTTTTGACCTTAGGATTAGTGGACCCCACCTGGAATCACCTCTAAAGTTTATCCCATTTCTGTGTTTAGCTTAAATCATCAAGTGCTTATTTCCGCTCTCATTAGCTTATCAGTGCTTATAGTTTGTTTTTTCTAGCTTATATAAGTCCCTTGTGCTTAACTGAACCAAGTTCCATCATTGTGGACCCCGCACATAATCATTTGAGCTTAATTTCCTAATTGGTCAAAGATAGTCAACTGTTTTGATTAAGGGGGTACACACAGCTTATTTATAAGCTATATAAAAAGTTGTTTTGTAAAAGTTTCCTATTTTCATCTTATTTTTATCTGTCAAAAAGAAAAACACCAAAAAAGCAAACATAAAATTAGTGATAGCTTCTATTTAATAGATTCTATCATTTTCAAGTTTCATTTCAGCTTATTTATAAGCACTTTTCCATTTTTATAATTTTCTTGTACCTTTAAGTATTTAAAATAATTTTCTTAGATTTTTCCTAAGCAGTTTACTATTTATTAGATTTAAAAATAGTTTAAATAATTAAATAGGTAATATTAGTAATTAATTAGTTTTCTTAAATTTTAATTAACAACAGTAGGTTTTTATAATTTTCCTGGGTTTTATAAATTAGTTAAGACTTTTAGAAAATAGATTTTAAATTTCTACTGTTCATTTTCCAATTTTCTTATTTTAATTAGCTAAATTAGATTTAAATTATTTAAAAGGTAAATAATTAGTGAAATGGTCTAAAAGTAATTTTTAGAAGTTTTTTTTTTTTATAATTTTGTAGGATTCCTGTGATGGTTAATTAGTTTTATAAATTTTTCCATAATTTTCTAAGTCATTTAGGTATTATTAGTAATTTAAAATAGTTTAATTAGTTTAATTAAGATAATTAGTTTTTAATTAATAGAAAATTCATAAAAAGACAAAAATATCTATTTTTGATTTTTATACTTTCTTCAAGTTCTTCTTAAGGTTTAGAAATTATTTTTGCAAGTTTTTAGTATAATTTGTAATCTTTATAACTTTTTGTTAATTTAAATTTGGTTTAACATAGATTTTAAATAGTTTTATTAATTAATTAACATTTAAATATTAAAATAATCATTTTTATAATTTCATTTTCATTTTAAATTTTCTTTTAATTTTAAGTTTTAAAAAGTTCACTTGCACCCCCTGTAGTTTGTAATTTGCTAAAACCCACTTTTCTGTCTGTTACCTGATTCCAAATTGTGAATTTGTGCATATATCTGTATATCTGTTATTGTGTATATCATTGTGCAAATACCAAAATATCAGTAGCAAAATAAATTCCCAATCATCTTGGCTACTGTCCTCAGTGCCACTTATTCCCATAAACGTTTTAAAAAAACACCATTTCAATCTCGCTGAAACTTAACGACCCGGGGACACACTATACTATCATAGGAGAATTGGAACGGAGCTGTCTTTGACTTATTGACCTTGGTCAATAACATCTGACCGTTTAGGGACCAATCAACCACTCTCACCCACTGGAACAATTAGGAAGTCATTTCCCGCCAAAAATTTAAATTCAAACATAACTAACCCCAAGGAACCCTTAAAAAGGATCCTTCGAACCCTTAGAACATTTTCAACCAAATTACTTCCCATGATCACATAGCATTGAGTGCATAAGTTAGTCTTTTACTCCACCCAATTTCATTGGATTGGCCTCCAATGAATTGACATGTTCTTGGAAATACTCTAAATCATTTGAAACCTCAACATTTGTATGGTAGAACATTAAATCCAAACACCCCTTCCAACATCTCTTCCACTCTATAAATTTGAAAATCTTGCAACACTTCAAATCACACCATCACCATCAAAATCCCTTCTCCTAAGCCTCTAAACCACACCTTTGAAATGACTAAATCCAACACCTCATCCGAATCGTCAAAATCCCTTAGAAAAACCGCTAGGATTAGTGTAAAACCTTGTTGCTTCAACAAAACCATCAAATCAAGATCATCATCATCAAGTGATACATCACTTGACATTTTTTCACCTATCCAAGATTTCCTTAACCTTACTACCTCAACACCATCCTCAACACCTTGCAATACCAATGTGATCACTATACAAGATTTGCTTAATCTTGCTACTCCAACACCCTCTCCAAAACATTGCAACACCAACATAGCCACTATTCCACCACCAACTAGACCTTCAAGTGATTCAACATCACCTTCTCAACAAACTCAACCATCAAAAACTCCATCACCTCAATCACCAACACTTACACCAATGGAACTTTTCCATACACCACCAACATTACCACTACCCTATTTGGAAACTTTAGAAGACCTATCACCTAAATCATCGAGCCCTCCATCATTGTCACTCTTTGACACCATTGCCGAAATGGAAACCCAACAACAACCAATGTTTCAACCAAACGAGTCATTGGATGATGCACCTCATCAACCGTCATTGATAGAGCGTTTGGCTTACCGTTATGCTAGACCCTCAATTTTTCCACAAGATCAAGGTCATACACAATCACAATCACTTATGTTTCACCCCATTTACAAAGTCCTTCATGGTAATCCTAACGGAGAACCAAGTTTTCGCCACTATGTTCAACAACAAGAACAACCACAACAATAACCACCACAAGAGCATTCCCAACACTTTGAATCTCTATTTCCTTCTTATAAGAAAATAGAAGCATCCATATGGGAAAAATATCCAAACCTTAATGATGAAATGAACACTCATTTAAACCACTTTCATGCCTTCAAACGTATAGTTGACTCTCAAATCAACCATATTATGGATTTCCATACGGCATTACACTTAACTAGTGAAGGAACCAAAAACACCTCTCAACCATCCACATTTGCTCCTTCAAGCTCAAATGATCCACCACCAACAAATGAAATCCCTCTTCCACCAAACGTTCCCCGCCATGATTTTAGACATTGCGAAAGAACCGCTCACATTAGTGAAAGGTGTCGAACGGAAATTCGCGAGCTAACCGATGAAATGAGGTTTATCCTAAACCACATTTTGGACCGTCTAGAATCCTTGTCTCACCCACCTCAAGTTTAGTGTCTCCAACAATAATAGAGTCTCATCCGTAATAGCACCAAAAACACACAAGCCAACAAACCAAAAGCGTTTCACTTCCACAACATTCAAAATGAAACCCGCTACACCCTCCAACACACATTTTCATCCTTAAACAACCTTACCCTTGTTTTTGGAAAATGTTTCTCATTAAGGAAAATGATGGTTTTCTTTTATAGATGTAGGATTTTATGTTCTTAGTTTCTTTTTCTTTTTCTTTTTATTTTTAGAAGTAGGATGTTACCTTCCTAATTTCTTGTCTTTGACTTTCTAAAAGTCAAATTCTACATGAAATGAATTTCATTCTACTATAAGGTATGCATCGTTTGTTGACCATTTAGGTATTGTGAGTAAACTATGCTTTGCTATGGTAGCATACATATATCTTGTGTTTTAGAAACTAACCTTCTTTGTTGTAGGATCATTATCCATGTTTCCCTTCCTTGATACTCCATTTAGGGGAGTAATATTCAAGGGGGAGCATGAGAATTGCATTATTCCGTTTCGCAACTCTTTACTTCATGACTTGCTCTATGCTCGTCTATTGCGACAACTAACATTTTTTTTGCAGGTTCAAAATCCATGTATCCTATTTTGGCACTCCTTTAAGGGGGAGAATTGTCCAAGGGGGAGCATTTGCATCATTTCGCTCCGCAACTTTTCTTTTTGTTTCGACAAAAGGGGGAGAAAATATATCTAAACTTATAAAACTTAAAATGATTTTCATAAATTAAGTAAAACAAATTTGGATATAAACTTTTTAAAGACTTCACACTATAATTAGTGATTTACTTAAAACAAAGTTTATGTTTTGTCATCAACAAAAAGGGGGAGATTGTTAATACAAATATCGCCTAAAAACGTTATTTATATTTTACGATCTTTGCTAAGTTTTGTTAACGACAAAGTGTAAACTTTAGTTTTTAGTAAAACATGATTATAGTTTAAGTCTTGAATACATTTACATTTTCATATAAAACAATACATTTACTTATTTCTTAATATAGTAAATGTTACATCACATCATGCATTTATGGAAAGCTTATGTGTTTGACTCTCCATAAGACTTCTTACACAATTGTGTGTTTGACTAGAAATAACTTGATGTGCCATTTCTTGATATGGAAAGAGTTCTTGCATGTTTTCCTGTCAGTCTTGGCGAAACCCTCAGGGTACATAGGCGGAACCCATTCTAGGGTTCTGCCGGATCCACCAGACTGCTGGTTGGTTTGGCTATAAATACCAAGCCACTTGCAATAATTCACAATCACTTTAGGACATATATTACACATATTCTCTCATCTAACTCAGTAACATTTGACTTGTGTGATTCTCTTATGTAGCAAAGGAGTTCACAAGTTCATCCAAGAAGTTACAAGTTTCAACTCAATAGTTAAAAGACTTGTTAGCTTTGTTATGTATAAACTTTGGTAGTTTATACTTCATTTGTATTTTGTGTAGAAGTGATCGGTTAGTATTTTAGGCCTCAAAATACATAGTGTGACGGGAGTTTTTGTACCCTTGTAAAAGAACTATCGGGAGTGTTTGTACCCTTGGAAAATAACTCGACATCTAGCTTAGTGTCGAAAATAGTAGATAGGCGACGTTAGGTTGGTTCTACCTTGAACTAGGACCCGGTATCTAGCTTTGTACCGGATAAAGTGTAAGTGACGATTGTAAAGGTTTCTCCACCCGTGAAAGGAGCTTGTTGACTAGTGCTTGAAACTCTCGAGTTGGAAACTCGGGGCGTGGGTGTAGGGCAAGGAAAAAGAGTACTTGTAGCCGAACCACGATAAACAATCGTGTTGTGGTTTGATCGTTTATTTCTTTGTCTTTGCATATTACATATTGTCTTTAGTTTGAATCGTTAATTACAAGTAAAGCTTTTCAAAGATTAACAAGTAATTTGAGTTTATATCTTTGATGAAACGTAAAGTTTTTAAAGATAATTAAGTTAAAAAGCGGTAAACTATTCAAGCCTCTTCTAGTTTTCCACATGTTGCATTATAGTTAGTATAACAACAAAGTTAGTTATAACATCAAATAAGAAAACTTCAGATTGAAACTAAAGGGGTGTTTGGTTATGCTTATTAAATGTGCTTATTGGCTTATTCAATTACCATAACACAATAAGTTTATGATAAAGCTATAAGCTTTTTTGAGAAGCTTAGTAAAAAAAACCCCTGAACTCACAACTAATTCGATCATAGCTTAGTGTGTTTATAGTAAAAACACAAATATTAAGTGTAGAAGTTTTCAATAAAATATAAAAAAAAAAGTTACTAAAAGTTGGTGTGGATAACAAAAAAGTTAAACCATAAAAAATGTTACTAAAAATTATCAGCTAGATAAGGTATAAGCCAAAGTTCTGTTGAAGTCTCTTTTAGATTTTATCGAGAAGCAAAAAGAGGTTAACACATAAATCATAAGTATAGAAGAATGGTTTGTATCTCACGTCCGTGATTACCAACTCAATAACATTATCGTAGTATAGTAACGTAATAACCTGATTAAAAATTATATATGCTTGCTTAATAATTCTCATGTACATATTTTAATTCCTTTACAACGGCCAAGTATTATGTTCCTTTTTTTTTTTATGAAACATCACGTAAATGAATAAAGTTAGGTTATCACCTATGTAGTTTTTCTTTTTTTGATTTAGGAGATGATTACTATCAAATAAGGATTGTGATGCGTACATTTTTTTTAATATAACTTAAGAAAAACACCTTCTAAATTAAACAATGACTATCTAACCCATGTTCTTTTTTTATTTTTTTTAAATAATTAGCTTTGTATAATGTTATTAACTGGCAGGCATGCTGAGGTTGATGTTGATGTTATTGTTTAACTTTAACTATTAATATTATGTTGTACAAAATGTGCGAGTTTAGTAGCAAATAATGAGCGTTAATGAAGTTAAAATATGCTCCGTTAAGTTTTTAAAATGTTTTTATGGACACACACACACACACACACACACACACACACACACACACACACACACACATATATATATATATATATATATATATATATATATATATATATATATATATATATATATATATATATATATATATATATATATATATATATATATATAGCTTTAAGACCCGCCCGATGGGCGGGCTAGCTTTGTAAATTATTTTCTTAAATATTAGAAGCCTAATTTGTAAAGCCAATTATCTCAAAAGCCCATAAAAAATATGTAATGATTTACACAAACATATTGACCCGTGAAATTCATGGGGCCTTAAGAAACCGTTAACAGTGTTTATATGAAAGATAGATTTGTGATACTATTTAAAAAAAATTACACATTAGATGTATGAATAGAAAATATTAATGCTAAACTCGTTTCAACGTCTAAAATGGTTAACCGAGTAAAATGATATGTTAGATGTATGAATAGATAATAGTCATCTTACATATAAAAAATAAGATGAAAGATATTAAAATTATGGAAGGTATAATGTATAAAGTAAGGTAACTCGAGTAGTCCATGTTCACTCCGTTAACACCTAAAATTTTTCAAAAAACAAAAGTTAAACTAAAAGAAAGTTGTTGAGAAGCAGAGGTCTATGTGTGAAAATTGGACGTTGCAAATAAATTAGAAAGCTTCAATCAAAAAATTGTATGAATTTAATTAATTTTTTTAAGTTGTTTTCAAACAGAGTGATTTACCAATCTCCAACTTTATTCAAATAATTTCTGATTACCTAATTCTTAATCTTGAAGCAATCTCCAACTTTATTCAAATAATTTCTGATTACCTAATTCTTAATCTTGAAGTTGAGATACTTACTTACAACACTCATCTAAACACAAGCTACAATTTAATTAGCTTTATTAATAATATTCGAAGATCATTGTTTATAACAAATTGTTATTTCAAAAGTGTGGTCAAGTACCCTAGTGTCTTCCGTTTAACCACACTAAGAAAACCAACAAAATGTAAGACTAACTAGTCTCTTTGATTTCAATCATCACACGCCCAACCTAAATTTGTGAAGATTTCAAATAATGAAGTGGAGTCTATCTGGGAGGATGAGTCTATTAATGGCTCGAAGTTGTAGAAGACAATAAATGCACATTTGTTATTTTAGTAAGTACAAAACAAATTGGGTATCATCTCATACACATATTACTTATTATTGCCTTTATAAATTAATATAACCTATTTGCGTTCATTGTTATTTGTTAATTCATTCACACACGGAACTCTTTAATGAATAATCCTTTCAAGATCCCCGTGATTTCATGAGTACTATAACCTAGTTAAATATAAATGAAATACCATGTTTAAATAATTAGGAAAAAGAGTCACCACCTAATGAATTGGAGCAAACATTCACTGGATACACATATGATATTTTAACAGATCATGTGTATATATATGTTTGGCATGGAACAACTCAAAAGTCATAATTTTTATGATTTTAATAGAATCACATTTTTCATGATTTTAACACAAAGATGGTTTTTATGGACCAATTCAAAAGTCATAATTTTTAGTAGGTAACAATTGAGAATGAATTATATGTTTGGCATCACTTTTTGAAGAACATAGCTGTAAACTTGTAAATTTGTAAGTTTTCTTTCTCTTTTCCTCTAGAACACTTGCACATAACTTTGTAGTTATCTCCTTATTCCTTCCTAGTTCTACCCATATTTGTCCTACTAAAGAGCACAAAGCAAAATAACATACTTCTTATGTTTGTTATTCCCTTCCCCACCTTTCCTTAACCCTAAAAAAATCCCAAGAACAAAGGGTTAGTCATACATTATAGCATCTTGCTGCTTTTGATATTTCTAAAAAAGAAAGTTGACTTTGAACTTATACATGATAGAAAAGAGAATAAGTGAACCATTCAAAAAAGTCAAAAGGTGTTTTTAGCATTTATACATAGCTAATCGAGTAGTAGTTTAAACTTGAAGCAGTCTTGGTGACGTCTGCATTTCTTCCAATGCACAGAAGTAGATGCATCATCAACAATACTGAAGGCTCGCGGAGGTTTAGCTTCGTCAGTTGATTTGGCGTTATCCTTAATGCGCTCTTGATTAGCTAAGATTGTAGCAAGTACTTTTAAGGACCGAAAAAAAGAGATTGTAATTACCTTCATCCTCAAAGTAATTTGACTTGGAATTGTGTATAAGTTAAATCACCAATCCCAAAAACCAACAACAACAAAGATAGACTGTCTGTATGCTTAACATGCTTGTAGTGTTATGTGATAACCGAAGCACCAAGGCTTCCTTCAATATTGGCTATCTACATCTCACTATGGCCAAATAATGGTAGATATATATCAAGAAAATTAGTGATGCGGCCACACAATGTAATATAAAGTAATTAGTAAACCAAGTTATGATTCTGCACTTTTACTTTCTGCCTGATGCAAAATGTTATCCATGATGCTTTAATCATATATTGATGATCTACTTAAAATCTTCTAATAGAATACATTGGTGAGAAAAAATAACGAAGTCGTTGGTCACAATAGTAAAGGGTTGTAGCAAAACTCTGACATGTTATAAAATAGACATTTTTACACATGAAGTAAACTGTGGGAAACACTAATTGAGAAACTTATATTGCCTTGTCTATAGATTTCGAACAACTGTAACAACAAAACCACGATAAAGCAACCTTTATATGTACAAAATTGCAACATTAAAAAACACAAAATTGGTAATGTGTGGTTCATGAGGCTTAGGTTTTTGAGTCATGGGTCAAAAACACAAAATGGGTACTTTTCTGGTGGTACGAGTCAGGCTGGGTTAGGGTTGCTTCAAACGTCAGTGATGTCCAATCTCCAATGGGGGTGTTTGGATTTACATTTTAAAGTTGATTATCAAAATACTCCTATCAGAAGATTGAACAATCACTATATAATGTTTAAACAAACAAAAATAAGTCGGTTAGCTTATACCAATGCTTATCACTAAGCACCTAAGCAATTTTGAGTTTTTGGGTGAGAAAGTGGTATTTTAGAATTACACAACCTAATTTTAGACACTTCAACAGTTCAACTTCCATTTCACAAAACATATCTCATTTTTCACAAGAATGCCATTTTAGTAATTCTAACTATTAGTTTTCTGCAATAATCGAAATTTTCAAAACTGAAGATTATAAGTTATTTGAAACAAAACCATCGAAAGTTTTCTTCAATATTATAAGTCAAAGTTTTAGCTATTAGTGTTTAGAATAGCATAAGAATGGGTAGATTCAGGTATCTTTTATTTCGACGCCTAAAATTTTAAAATATTTTAGAAAAATATACCATCAATATATGAGCATTATCCTACCTTTTTAAGTTATCTTACTTCTCAATAGACCTGTTCATTTTTGTTTACTCAAGTCTCAATAGTGATTAATCTCTAATTTTCTACATATTAGTAGTTGACATAAACAAACTAAGTTTCTAAATAAAAACTATATTAGTCAATGAAGAACATAAATATACATAGATATCGAAGGTAAATGGGCAGGGGCCATTAGAAGGATGGGTTAAACAAGTCACAATGACTTGGTCAAAACAGATCATACAACATTACTTTTAGACACTAATTACTTATTTAACAATAATTAAAAGTTTCGTAGCAAAAGTATTTCAGAACAACGTGTAGCGAGGCATTTCAAGTTTTTAACATGTATAAAAGGAATGATATAGATAAATAGTAGGTAGTACCTTGTAGGTGTAGCTACATGTATATTCATGGTATCATTCTACATACTGAGGTCTCACTTGAAAACCGTTAGCATGTCTAACCTAGATAATACGTAAATCAATTAACATCCAATTCCAGTACATCATTTCCAATTATAAGTTAACTTTAAGGTAATAAGAAAGTTAATGATCATATATAAAAAGTCGATTATTATTATTATTACATATATACATTTGTTGGGATGTCCGGGTACAACTTTGTTTCTAAACCCGACCCGCCCTAAATGGTTTCTACAGTGTCTTTGTAAGGGAAGACACAGTAACCCGGTAAATAAAAACGATCTCCTCTCTCACAATATTACTCCCTTCCTCACATACCACATACGCAAACACAACCAGACATCCAGAACCCTCTCCCGTCCACAAACGCAAACAGAACCAGACATACAACCACCGCTGCTTCGTCCTCTCCCACTATGTGAGGAGAGGAACAGTAGAACGGTGTTTATGTGTGGTATAAATTTGATCTTCTTGATCATTCTTGGTCTCTCTCATTGGCGCACATCAACGAAAAAAACACACACATAAACAACAGATTCATCATACAAATGATCGGCTTAACAAGGTTAGTTTTACCCTTCATCTCAACAAGATTAGTTTTACCCTTCATCTTTCATGGATATAAATTAATCTAACTGAAATCAAAAGAAAAGGAAAAAAAAAACAAAAAACTGATACAATCATCTAGGGGAAAATGATACAATCATCAGGTCTGAAACTGTTATTTATTTATTTATTTATTTATGTGGGTTTTGTTGTTTCGTCAGGGGGCGTTTGGATTTAGCCTATTTTCCTGGCTTATGAGCTTATTTGCTTCAAGGGGGGATTAAGAATTCATGGTGCGTTTTTTGTGGTGATTTTGTTTATTTTTTCCGGTTGTTTTGGCTTCAAGTTTTAATTTTTATATGTTTCTTGGTTAAAGATTGATGTTTTTGGTTTGATATTGTATTTGAAATTTTTGGGTAATTGATTTATGGAAGAGATATTAGTATGCGTAGTAAGTACACTTCGGCTTCAATGCACTCCATCTATTTGTGAAAATGCCAATTCAGTGTCTTTTTGTTGATTCAATAAATGGACGGTGTTTGTGTGCAAGATGAGCTTGAATTTTTTGTTAAAGCTAATTGTTTTTTTAGTTTGGTTGTAATGATCTTTTGGGCCTGTTGTTTTATGGTGCAAAAGGATGCGATGTTTCGTGATTCGGTTTCTGTTTTAGAATTATATTTTTTTAACAAATTGTAGAATTATATGACTATCACATTTGAACGGTAATTAGTCAGCCCATTGATTCTGGAACAATAATTTGGATTGCGTTTTGCAGATGTATTGCGAATCCTCTTGAATATACTAATAAAAATAACCTGATTTAATTAGTTAAGTGCCGGTATTCAGCTTATGAAATATAAGACGAAATAAATAAGGCCATACAGCCGAAAATAGGCAGAAACAAACACCCCCTGATTCTTTTGGTTTTGGGTGTTTTGTAGGAAAGGGTTGTAAACAGAATCCGATTCAAAATTCTAAGTTGAGTTCTCTTGAAACACAACCTCTGGCATTGGATCAAGCAGAATGTGCAAAATATATACCAAGGTGAACCGCTTTTTACAAATCTTTTTTTACTGTATTTATTTCTGCTCTTAGTGTATTGTCGGGTTTCATATGGATTTTGAGTCGCTATAAACATGTTTTAACGACTCAGTAACATATTCCTACTTATGACTGTCTGAATTAATTAACCGATAGGTTCAAGCAAGAAGAGGTGAAGATGCAAGCTCGGGAGAATCATGAAAAGAGGACGGCTGAGTTGGAGATGAAAAGAATGGAGGTAAGTTTCGTATTTTTCATTTTAGCAGGCTTCTAATAGTTATAGTATATGACCTTGATAAAAGAAGGAACCAATTTATAGGGTGTTTGGGATTGCTTATTCTTGAAGTGCTTATGTCCTAATTAGCAGTTTGACATAAGCTACTTACTTATTATGAGGTGTAAGTAGAAAAGCTTGATCGCCCAAAGACTCAAAAACGTCTATATGTTTAAAGAAAAACGCGGTAAGCACTTAAATAAACAATTCCAAACACCCACTTAATTTGTTATCTAATGATGATAAATGTTGAGCCCATTAGGTATTTGCTTTTGAAGTAGACATTTTAGTTTTATTTGACGCTAAGAAACAGGGTCCGCATACCTGGTGCAACGTCTTTAGGTACATATGTTCGTGTATGTGATGCCGATTGTGAAAAACCCTATTGCATTTGAAGCTCATTTATGTCCTTTAAAAAAATGTAGATGAAAGACCTTCGCAACGGCCCTGTAGGCAGCCCAGGAATCCACTGTTGCACATGCCTCCATTGCAAGAATCAGAAACGTTGCCGGAGGTGGTTCATCAATGCCCGATCATCGACCGTCTGTTACTTCACATTTTTCTGCATCGCCTAACGTGAACACATTTGAAACAGGTGTGTAATTTTTTTTACCATTGCTGCAATTTATGAGATACTCAATGAATAGTACACTCCACCTCCTGCTTCAGGCTGTGTCATGCCTGGCCGGTCGATTGAGGTGGAGGTGTCATGTTGTCAACCATTAATTTGCATAGTAAAATAGCACAAGAAGATTGCCGGTAGTTAGAACCAAGTTAGGGGGTGTTTGGATTAGTTTTTTTTTGGCTTTATTCACTTTACAGAAAAAAATAAAAGCTGAGGTCAAATAGGTTAAAAAATGACTAATTTAGTATTTTTGGCTCCTCTCCAGTTTTTATATATACATACACTAGACAAACATGTTAACGGTGGTTTGTTGTTAGTAATCTTAGTTACCAAGTTCTTTCTTCACAAAAAAAATCATATTTTTTAACTGTCTGTGAATTAACAGGTCTATGCATTCAAATTAACCTTACGTGGTATCAAAGTTTTCGACCCTTTCTAGAATTTTTAATTTTTTCCTTATAATTACTTAAAAGTAACACGATTTTTGGGTTTGTGTTGCGCACCAGTACTTGAAATATAAGTTGAAGCCGTCTATTTTAAATCATGCAGTGTTTCATTCAACGGAAATCTCTGGCGAATCAACTATGTCTTTGTGGTTTGCTGCCTATATCTATACTTACCGTAATGGGGGTGTTGCTACAGTTCTGCTATCTACATTTAGCTTTTTTTCACTATACTCATATTTGTTGCTGATTGGCTCAGAACAGTCAACCTAAATTTGCCAAGTATATGGTCAACAAGGTCAAACTACCTAAACCAATGCTTCCGGGTAATAAAGGGTATTACCAGGTCGTTATGTCCCGACGAGGTGTGGATTGTGCTTTAGCATGCTTGTGATCAGGTGATTATTGACAGAAAGGGGTTGTGATAAGAATTATTTTAGAATTATGAAATGAAATAGCTTAGGAAAGCTATGTGATTAATTACTGGAATTATGATTAAGGAGAATTGATTTAAAACCTAAAAACGTACTTTTTACTTAAAAACGTACACTGACGAACGTGGAAGAAAGTACAACTGATGAACTGAAAAGGCTACGAGTGTGAAAGTATTATTTTTACAATCCTAATAAATTAAGAAAATTTTAAGAAAAAGAAAAATTATTTTTACCCTATTTAATTATTTATTATTAATTAATTACTAATTACTTATTAATTAACTAATTATATTGATTTAAATTATTAAAAATTACTAAAAAGACTTACATAATTAAGAAGATTTTTATAAATCTAATTAACCAGCACGGGAATCTAAAAAATTATAAAAAGTTGGTTTTATGTATTTTTAAACTAATTTACTAATTATTATTTTAATTATTAATTAATTACTAATTAAACTAATTATATTCTTAAAAATGGAAAATGAACAGTAGAAATTCTAGGAAAATTCCTAAAAATGTTTTAACTTATTCAAAAGCTAGAAAAATTATAAAAACTAGGTGTTACTTAATAAAATCTAATTATGCTATTTAATTCTTAATTCTTAATTAATAATTAATTAAACTAAAATTAATTCTAAAAACCATTAATGATAAAATAAAACTCTGGAAAAATTTCTAAAATTACTTTAATCTAAAAGAGAATTAATAAAAATATAAAAATGCTAAAGTGCTTATAAATAAGCTAAAAAGAAAATTAAAAAGATAATTTCTATTAAATAGAAGCTATCACTATAATTAAAGTTGGTTTTTTGTGTTTTTTTCTTTTTCCAAACTAATTTAACACTAAAAACTAACAACTTTTACAAAAGCACTTTTTGTTAAACTCAGAAATTAAGCACTTGGAGTGCTTAATAGCCTAACAGTTGACTTTCTTTGACCACACAATGATTTAAGCTCAAATGGAATTATGTGGGTCCACAATGGTGTATTATGCTTCACTTAAGTTATTTGGACAAGTTTAAGCAAGATTCAAACAATTAAGCTAGATGAATAAGCCAAGAGACCACAATAAACACTTGCTTATTCTAAATCTGGCCTAAAAGTGGGACAGACTTTTGAGGTGGTTTCAAGTGGGGTCCACAGGGTCTAAGGTCAAACTTTTGGTCAAAACTTGAAGAGTGCTAGGAGGGGGGTTGGAAGAACCCAAAGTTGGACTGTGGGACCCACTTGGGTGGCCACAATCAACCACCAAAAGTGTGGTGGTGACTGGGTGGTCTACTGCACAGGGGAGTCACTTCCCCTGCAGCTTACTTTTGAAGGGCAATAAGGTCCACAAATAAAATTCACAAAATTATAACAAATGCAGGAAACTCAAGTTCAGCTGGTAGATTATACACACAAGAAGTTTCAAAGTCTAAAAGCTTACACAAAATTCACAAATATTCATGCCATTTTGGAGATTTCTGACCCAAGCTCTTTTTGACTTTTTATGAAAAACTTGAACATTGAACTATGTGACTTTTGATCTAGGTTTACTGGATGATAATGATATTATAAATTATAATGAAACTAAAATAAGCTAACTTGAACACTTATTTGAGCACAAGAATTGAGACAGAAATGGTGCAAGTACAACAACGAATAAACACCTACTCAGCTTGAACCAAACACCCCTATATTACACTGAAATTGATGATTTTCAAAGCAAGTGAAGGATTGCAGCCAAACTAGTAACACAGAAGCATGAATTATGATTACTCAAACCTATTTAAACACAATTATATCAAAAATAACTACTACAACTTGAAAATCAATATTATGCTAAAATTGACTGAAAATAGAAATGCTAAGCAACGATTGATATTGGTAAACAACAATGAGATTTTAAGTTAAATTACAACTAAATAACATCAAATAAGTACAAAAGAAGCAACAAGCAGTGCAATAAGCACTTGTACAGTGAATGGTATAAAATGGGATTTGGAACTCACAATTTATCCAATGCTTAAATCTGATTAACCAGTCAACTTTTCACACCCTAATGCTTACCATAAGCTCTAAACCATTCTCCATAGCTTATTGCTCCATTTCTTCTGTTCTTCCTCTTTTTTATTTTTTTTTCTCTATTTAATTCTAATTTCTTGTAATTTTTTTGAGAGTTGAACTAGAAACAGGTTTGATGCTCAAAAGAGCTTATAAAAACTTAACTAAGACCTAATATGAACTTGTGGAGCATTAGAAACAAGTTTTAATGCTAATTCATACAAACATAAGAATTTAACTAAAATATGAAAGAGTTGAATTTAAATAGAAAACTTAGATTTCATTAACTGAAAAGTTGAGAATTACACTTGATGAAACTTTGGATACCGATAAAGTCTTATCGTAATATAAAATTATTCCGAAGAAATACTCGTGAAAGTATTTCCCGGGTCGTTATGTCCCAACGAAGGTAAAATGGAGTCGTGAATAATCGAATCGCGAAATCGAGTCGTGAAAAGTGGTAAAGTGAAAACTATGATTTTGGAATTCAAATAATAAAAAGTAATAGTGAAATAACCAGAATGTACAAGATATATATGCACCGATGTTAAAAACGCAAAAAACGGAAATGCAACCGTAAAATTTAAAACATAGCGTTTAATGAAAAATAATCCTACGAACTTGAAAATATTTTCTAAAAATCTTAAACTATTAAAAAGAATTTTAAGAAAAATATTTTTTAGACTTTTTATTTATTTTCTAGAATTTATTTTCTATTTATTGAATTAAAAATGAATTAAAAATAAAGAAAAATAGAAAAACAAATTGGAAAAATGAAAATTTTAATTCTAAAAATTCTAAAATATTATAAAAGAATTTATAAAAATATTTTTGTATTTTTCAAGACTTTTTCTGTATTTTTATGGATTTTTGTTATTAAAAATGATTTAAAAATTGAATAAAACCAAAATAAAATAAGAAAAATAGTAAAAAGGGTTGGAAAAATCTAGAAAAATTCCAGAAATTCTAAAATATTAAAATAAACTCAGAATAAAAATTTGGAAAAGAAACAAGCAGCAGAAGTGCTTATTAGCTTAAAATCAGCTTATGGCAAGTGCTTATTTATAAGCACTTGCCAAAAAAACTTGACCAAACTCTTAACACGGATGAGAAATGCAATAATAAGCTCAGAAATACTCAGAAGCAATAAGATAAAACACAGAAACAATGAGAAAATAGCAATGAGCAGCTTGATGATAAGCTAACCAATAAGCAGATAAGCTACAGTTAAAACCAGAAGCGTAGAACAATGAAAAGCACAATTATACACTTAATGGAACACAGTTATATCAAAAATTCTACATCTCAAGCACAATCAAACAATTGCAGCCCAAAATGCCAAATCAGTACACAAGCCTAAGTTACTAATATGCAGTCCAAATAAGCACTTCCTAATAAGCTCTAAATCACAATATAAATGAAGCAAAAGTAGCAGTACCTATCAGACTACTCAGAATTATGAAAAGCCCCATGAAAAATAAGCTTATACTACCCTAAACTTACTCAAGATCAGCAGACATAAAGACTGATAAAAGGTAATCAGTTGACTTTTTATTCAATTTTAGTTTGACTAAACTCAAACTTAATCAATCAATTCTACTTCTAAATGACTATTTAAGCTGATGTTTAACTAAATTAAGCAAGTTCATGCAGAATTACATCTATCACTACAAATTTAATAACAGATTCTATTGTTACTAAAAGTTAAAGAGATTTTAAAACTTACTTTGACTATTTAACTAACTTACCTACTGTTTAATACTATTACTAACCTATTTTACTCTAATATGAAACTTTAGTGCAGAGATTTCAGTCTTCAAACAACAACAACTACAACTAATTTGCAAATCCAAACACTCCTAAATGTGCAGCTTATACTATGATTAGATGAAATACACTACTCAACACCAATATACCTACTAAACTTAACTAAAATATCACTAATAGAGACAGAATTATCAATCAACTAAACTAGAAAACAACAAAAACACAGAATCACAGGTCCACAATAAGCAGTTATTCTAATAAAACTATAAAACTCAGATTTCTCAAGACAGAATAATCAAATTTCAAATATAAGGCAAATGCAGAACATCAAACTGTCAATCTAAACACTCTCTTAATTTACTACTTACTAAATGAAATCATGAAGTAAACACTAATTACCAAATCACTAATCAAAACAGCATAAGAGATCAACAAATGAAACAGATAAAGCCCTAAATCACAAGTGCAGTTCATATAAACAAACCAAATTAATGCAGTAAAACACTAGACAGTTCTTAAGCTAAAATTGGAATTTGGAACTTACGTAACAACCTCAGCTGAACAGAGGTTTCATTTGATCTCAGCCTATCTTTAGATACGCTCAACTAACATCTCATAACCAGAATCCATCATTCAAATACCCAAAATCATCCTCATTGACTTATCGTTGACCATAAGCTATTCAACCATTTTGAAGCTGTAACTAAATGATGAATCTCACTACAAGCTTTTGGAAAGCTGAATGAGTTTATTAAAAGAATTTAAATAGATTTGAAAATTAAACTTGCTTGAAAATTAAATGGCTAGGATTATGAAAACTGAACTTTTATTAAAACTTGAATTGAGTACAACTGAAAGCTTAAAACGTTAAAATAAGCTAATTGTTACACTAAAATAAGCTAATTTACACTACTCCTACTCCTAATAACTAACTATCTAACAGCCTTCAAATGGAGATATGAGGGGGCTTATATAGCCTTGAGGAGGAGCGTCTCTGAACCTTCTGGAAGTAGAATCTTCTAACGAATATGCTCCTTGGATCCCTTGTGACAACCGATAGCCAATCACAGCTCTCTATTCTTTGTGGTGACGCGTTTGGACCAATCCACAGCTGCCACTTGTCATTCCTTTGTGTCAGAGGTGTCAGGGGTGTCAGGGATATGACCATATTACCCTTAATTCGAGGTTAATTGGAGTGGAAGTGGGTAATTATTGATGTGGTAAATTAGGGTTCATAATTGGGGGAAAAAGGGATGTACGAGGTAATATTTGGGTGGTGGGAATGGTTATATAATTTTTTTATTATTGTTTGTTTAGTTTGACCTTTGACCAAGGTATGGGTGAGTTTGGGTTAGTTTTTGTGGATTGGGCTTTGTATAAGATGATTGGGCTTTTGGACTAGTATTAAAATCTTGGACCAGGATTGTTGTAGTAATAGTTTAGTATGACAAGGACCAAAATTGTAAACTTATAAAGCTCAAGGACCAATTCTGTCATTTCTAAAAAATACTAGCAAGGGCCATTCTTGTCATTCGATAATTCTTGAAGGTAGATTATGACAAATTGAGCTCAAATATTGATCCACACTTGAAAATTGCTCCCCGGCTTCGGCTTTTGATTCCTTTTCCACTCTCGTGCTCGATTTTGCTTTGTTTTGTTCGTTTTTCGTAATATCCGTACTTGCACATCACAAACATAAAAACACGTGTTTTCTTGGCATTTGTTAGCTCAAATAAGTCATTTTGGGTCGGTATTTGGCCATAAAATAGTGAGTGAATAAGCACTCACCAAAATCCCCCCGACTAAGGTATTACCGTGTCCTCACGCAATGTGATCAATTCACGCTCTTGGGATAAATAATTTCAAAACTCTTCCTACTAACTTTGTAAAGTAGCAAGGAGGTTCGAAAGAAGTAATAAAATCATTTATTCCCGAAAACGCTCCGTTTTCCAAAGTTTTCCTTTTATTCCTTTATTTCACTTATACTTTCTATTTTTGTACTTTTCCATACTTCACACTTGTGACGGTTTGTCGACTTTCATTATTATGTAATAATTATTAGGGTCAACGAGTAGAAACACTTCTATTAAGAAGCGACCATATGGATAAAAATCGTCATCCTTGATTTTTCACAAGTCCTCAAACTAAGCGTACAAACGAGATCACAGCTTATCTACAAATTAGATGCTAACACTACTCATAACAGTTACTTGTGGAAACTCCTTACTCCCATTTCCTAGGTTTTGTATCTCAATATTTTATTTTGTTGAGAAATGAATTGCTTCATATTTTCTCGTTTCGATAATTTTTAAGTCCGATAGTGATACCTAAGTTAAAACGATAAGTAGTTATTCATTTTCTCTTAAGAACCACTGCAATAGAAATTCGGTCCACATCAAGGAATTTGGGGTACATACAATATCAAGGATATAAGTTGCGGAGTACGATCACGTGCACCTCATGTGACTGATTACTAATCACTTATCACATGCTCCTCACGCGCCAACAACTTATTGATACATACATAGCTCTTATTCAACAATACTTCAACTTTCACTTTTTTTCATTTTTCACTTTTTTCATACTTTTTTGATACTTTTCACTTTTTTCTTTCTTTCTTGACTTTTTTTTTCTCATAACATCAATGGAAGCTTATCGGGTAGCTCCAAAACCACATAGATAATCAACTTTTGACTTTTGATTTTTTTTTTCACTTTTTGCTCTTATTTTTGACGTTCCTTGATATGTACCCAACTTCTAAAGCAAAAATTCTCTTAAGAAAATAAAGAACTAAATATTATTCAAACCGAAATACCACTAATTAACCTAGAACATCTATTATATATGGGTGACGTATCTGATGGGAGTAAAAAGCCACAAGTACCTCTCATGAGCTCTAAAGAGAACCACTACTCCACGTTTAGCATCTAACTTCTAAATAAACTCTATCATTTCTCGTTCTTCGCAATTTAAGATTCCAAATAATGAAACCCGCGAATACTTGGCCGATAATCAGCCACACATATATAAAGTCAGTTACGGAAACTTGCAAATTCTAGAAGAAGAATTCGCGTTTTCTAGCTCCTGATGTAAAAGACTAGCGAAAGCTTTTAAGCTGCGCATGTATAAAGTCAAGTACGGGAACTTGCAGATTCTTAAGAAAGAATTCGCATTTTATAGCTCCTGGTGTACAAAACTAGCACAAGCTTATGTGATCATCATTGGTTAAGGGAACAAGCTAGGACTCAACATGCCCGGTCAAGTCAAAATATTTATTCCTACTCTCGCCAGTAAGAAAGTCAACAAGGTGTCAAAACACTTATTCAAACTTTATTATATTTTTGTACAATTTTTTCAACTTTTTCTATTTTTTTTGTACTTTTTATGACATTTTCATCAAAAATTTTTGAAATTTTCAATTTTTTCAAATTATTTTATTTTATTTTATTATTGATGGAAAACGGAGTTGCAAGAGTGCACGACATATGAAACATGCAAGGTCAAAATCGAATCGAAGATTCACCCTCCCCCCGACTAGAACGAAACATTGTCCTCAATGTTTTAATGGGTTAAGGTAATCCTAACAAAATTCTAGGCCGTTTATTAATTATGCCAAAGAAAACGTTAGTCGATAAGATTTAACGGATATAGGATTTCCAAGTAGCACCGATGAATGAGACTCCAAGTGAGGAGATAACGAGCACGAGAGTCATCATAAATCATGGACAATCCTGAACAAACATCACAAACAACCACGGAACACAAGAGTAGAAGAGGTAGCCCTCCTCACGTCACATTAGAAAGAAATAAGAAATTTAAGAAGATGAAAAGGATAAGCATGGGGTGCCTCCCACGAAGCGCTTGTTTTTGTTCACCGAGTCACATGAGCTTGACTCGATCCCCGAATTAATTCGTCCTTGGGGAGAGCAAATGAAACGGCCACTTGGCACAAGAGATTCCAGGGTCAAATATGGTGTCCTCACTCCCGGTGGAGTGGAAAGAAGAAATGATGGGATAAGAATAAAATGGTTGAAACACCCGGATAGTATAAGCATAGTCGACATCTGATTCAAGGGTGGGTAAACTATTTAGCACGGGATCATCATGATCATAAATCTCGTCCACCACTCCAAAAATATCATTATCTATACCGGATTCAAGAACTTCATCGGGTGGTTTCGCGGGTGGACGAGAAGAAAGGAAATCGAAAGAAATATCATTCTCATCATTCTCAATACCCGGTGGTATCGAGTCATCCGCAGCAAGAAATAGATCGACATCCTCTAAAAGAGGGTCACGTGGCGGATTATCAGAAATAGGTATAGAATCAATCTCAAAAGTAAAGCATTCATAATCCGGAAGAGAGAAAGCATGAATAGTGGGATTTCCACTACTCGTCTCTTCAAATCGAAAATTTTCAAGCTCTGGTAAAGAATCACTATCCATATCGGGGATAGGAGAAGAAGTCGGAGGATCTTTCAATGCCTCGATCTTAGAAATGAGAAGATACACTTTGAATTTCCGTGTCAACTTCTTCATTCACTTCTTCTAAGCTTACGAGCTCAAGAGGTTCTTCATCAACATATTCGATTTCTCCACAAGATATAGAATCGTCATCGTCAGAATCGGAGAATATCTCATCATGATCATTCGGATTGTCAATAGGAGGTAATTCACACTCCTCAGCCGTATCAAAATCATTTTTCACAAAATCGGGTAAAGAATCCTTGAGCTCGGGCTCCAAAGGATCTGACGGCTTATCTTCAACAATCTCAGTCGAAATAGAATCATTAAGAGAAATATCGACATCTTCCAAACTGGGGCCGCTTCCCTCAACCGGCGTGAGAAAAGGACGGGAAGAGTCGGGGATGATAGATTCAAAAGACGGAGTGGGATTGCCACTCGAAGAATCGATGCCATGTTTACAAAATAACGCTCTTATAATCTGTCTATGCCCCTCCAAGAACAATTCTTCCATGATTTTGCTTCCATCATCTTCGACGGTTGGAATATTATAAAACTTCCCACGATGATAAACCGAAGACATAAATGAGATTTAAATAGATAGAGGGTGTGAGAAGAAGAATCAAATTTTAGAGGATAAGAAGATTATTTTTTAGTTTTTGATTTTTTAATTTTTATGTTTTATAGAAAATATATACAAGATAGAGAAAGGCTTATCAAAACACGATTTTTCAAAACGAAATTTCAAAACTCACGTCCACCTTCCCCGGCAGCGGCGCCATTTTGATAAAGTCTTATCTAATATAAAATTATTCCGAAGAAATACTCGTGAAAGTATTTCCCGGGTCGTTATGTCCCAACGAAGGTAAAATGGAGTCGTGAATAATCGAATCGCGAAATCGAGTCGTGAAAAGTGGTAAAGTGAAAAATATGATTTTCGAATTCAAATAATAAAAAGTAATAGTGAAATAACCAGAATGTACAAGATATATATGCACCGATGTTAAAAACGCAAAAAACGGAAATGCAACCGTAAAATTTAAAACATAGCGTTTAATGAAAAATAATCCTACGAACTTGAAAATATTTTATAAAAATCTTAAACTATTAAAAAGAATTTTAAGAAAAAGAAAAATATTTTTTAGACTTTTTATTTATTTTCTAGAATTTATTTTCTATTTATTGAATTAAAAATGAATTAAAAATAAAGAAAAATAGAAAAACAAATTGGAAAAATGAAAATTTTAATTCTAAAAATTCTAAAATATTATAAAAGAATTTATAAAAATATTTTTGTATTTTTCAAGACTTTTTCTGTATTTTTATGGATTTTTGTTATTAAAAATGATTTAAAAATTGAATAAAACCAAAATAAAATAAGAAAAATAGTAAAAAGGGTTGGAAAAATCTAGAAAAATTCCAGAAATTCTAAAATATTAAAATAAACTCAGAATAAAAATTTGGAAAAGAAACAAGCAGCAGAAGTGCTTATTAGCTTAAAATCAGCTTATGGCAAGTGCTTATTTATAAGCACTTGCCAAAAAAACTTGACCAAACTCTTAACACGGATGAGAAATGCAATAATAAGCTCAGAAATACTCAGAAGCAATAAGATAAAACACAGAAACAATGAGAAAATAGCAATGAGCAGCTTGATGATAAGCTAACCAATAAGCAGATAAGCTACAGTTAAAACCAGAAGCGTAGAACAATGAAAAGCACAATTATACACTTAATGGAACACAGTTATATAAAAAATTCTACATCTCAAGCACAATCAAACAATTGCAGCCCAAAATGCCAAATCAGTACACAAGCCTAAGTTACTAATATGCAGTCCAAATAAGCACTTCCTAATAAGCTCTAAATCACAATATAAATGAAGCAAAAGTAGCAGTACCTATCAGACTACTCAGAATTATGAAAAGCCCCATGAAAAATAAGCTTATACTACCCTAAACTTACTCAAGATCAGCAGACATAAAGACTGATAAAAGGTAATCAGTTGACTTTTTATGCAATTTCAGTTTGACTAAACTCAAACTTAATCAATCAATTCTACTTCTAAATGACTATTTAAGCTGATGTTTAACTAAATTAAGCAAGTTCATGCAGAATTACATCTATCACTACAAATTTAATAACAGATTCTATTGTTACTAAAAGTTAAAGAGATTTTAAAACTTACTTTGACTATTTAACTAACTTACCTACTGTTTAATACTATTACTAACCTATTTTACTCTAATATGAAACTTTAGTGCAGAGATTTCAGTCTTCAAACAACAACAACTACAACTAATTTGCAAATCCAAACACTCCTAAATGTGCAGCTTATACTATGATTAGATGAAATACACTACTCAACACCAATATACCTACTAAACTTAACTAAAATATCACTAATAGAGACAAAATTATCAATCAACTAAACTAGAAAACAACAAAAACACAGAATCACAGGTCCACAATAAGCAGTTATTCTAATAAAACTATAAAACTCAGATTTCTCAAGATAGAATAATCAAATTTCAAATATAAGGCAAATGTAGAACATCAAACTGTCAATCTAAACACTCTCTTAATTTACTACTAACTAAATGAAATCATGAAGTAAACACTAATTACCAAATCACTAATCAAAACAGCATAAGAGATCAACAAATGAAACAGATAAAGCCCTAAATCACAAGTGCAGTTCATATAAACAAACCAAATTAATGCAGTAAAACACTAGACAGTTCTTAAGCTAAAATTGGAATTTGGAACTTACGTAACAACCTCAGCTGAACAGAGGTTTCATTTGATCTCAGCCTATCTTTAGATAGGCTCAACTAACATCTCATAACCAGAATCCATCATTCAAATACCCAAAATCATCCTCATTGACTTATCGTTGACCATAAGCTATTCAACCATTTTGAAGCTGTAACTAAATGATGAATCTCACTACAAGCTTTTGGAAAGCTGAATGAGTTTATTAAAAGAATTTAAACAGATTTGAAAATTAAACTTGCTTGAAAATTAAATGGCTAGGATTATGAAAACTGAACTTTTATTAAAACTTGAATTGAGTACAACTGAAAGCTTAAAACGTTAAAATAAGCTAATTGTTACACTAAAATAAGCTAATTTACACTACTCCTACTCCTAATAACTAACTATCTAACAGCCTTCAAATGGAGATATGAGGGGGCTTATATAGCCTTGAGGAGGAGCGTCTCTGAACCTTCTGGAAGTAGAATCTTCTAACGAATATGCTCCTTGGATCCCTTGTGACAACCGATAGCCAATCACAGCTCTCTATTCTTTGTGGTGACGCATTTGGACCAATCCACAGCTGCCACTTGTCATTCCTTTGTGTCAGAGGTGTCAGGGGTGTCAGGGATATGACCATATTACCCTTAATTCGAGGTTAATTGGAGTGGAAGTGGGTAATTATTGATGTGGTAAATTAGGGTTCATAATTGGGGGAAAAAGGGATGTACGGGGTAATATTTGGGTGGAGGGAATGGTTATATAATTTTTTTATTATTGTTTGTTTAGTTTGACCTTTGACCAAGGTATGGGTGAGTTTGGGTCAGTTTTTGTGGATTGGGCTTTGTATAAGATGATTGGGCTTTTGGACTAGTATTAAAATCTTGGACCAGGATTGTTGTAGTAATAGTTTAGTATGACAAGGACCAAAATTGTAAACTTATAAAGCTCAAGGACCAATTCTGTCATTTCTGAAAAATACTAGCAAGGGCCATTCTTGTCATTTGATAATTCTTGAAGGTAGATTATGACAAATTGAGCTCAAATATTGATCCACACTTGAAAATTGCTCCCCGGCTTCGGCTTTTGATTCCTTTTCCACTCTCGTGCTCGATTTTGCTTTGTTTTGTTCGTTTTTCGTAATATCCGTACCTGCACATCACAAACATAAAAACACGTGTTTTCTTGGCATTTGTTAGCTCAAATAAGTCGTTTTGGGTCGGTATTTGGCCATAAAATAGTGAGTGAATAAGCACTCACCAGATACACTGAAAAGCTAAATTAAAACTTGGAATTTAAATTTTACATAAATTAGAAATTACAACAAGCTTAAAAAACTACACACCCCTGCTCTCTGCTTCTTTTTCTTCTTATAGGGAACCTCTAGGATTTGTTGAAGCTTCTGAGCAAATCCCACCATGTATTTGAGCCGTTGGATGATTAACACTCAATCTTGACCTTTGAAATGTTTTGGCGCCTTTTTCCCTTTTCACAGTTTGTGGTTGAATATTAGGTTTGGGGAAGCAATAAATGCTCCTTGGATGTTAGTTTAGGTGGAGGGAATAAGGAGTGGCTTGCTGAGGTGGAGGAGGGGGAATTGGAGTATTTGGTGAGTTTTGCAGATCACGTGGGAGGGGAGGAAGAAAGGTCAATGTTTGACCCTGGGTAGTTTATTAGAAACGGGGGAGTATTATTTTGAGGGGAGTGGGCTGGGTGATGGAGTTGGGCTTGGAGAGATAAGGGTGGGTGTTTGGGCCTGGTTTGAGTTGGGGTTTTGTTTGTTGCGTTTGGTTTGGGGTTTAAGTAACAAAAGGGTCCAGTTGGTATAGTATTAGAACAAGGACCAATTTTGTAAAATTCTGAAAATGGGGGACCCAATCTGCCAATGTCCCAAAGTGTATTACAAGGACCATTCATGCAAAGTTCAATAATCCTAGGGTAAAGTTTGATATTTTTCCAATTTTTACTACCCAGGGACTTATTTTTGTAAATTTTCAAACTCCAGGGACCAAACATGTAGATTTCCAAAACTTTTCACCCAAAGTCCATTTTTGATAACTTTTGATTTTTGATGGACTTGGGTTGACTTTTCAAAATAAATGCATAGGGACTATTTTTGACAAATTTTGAAACTTGGGGGACTGAAACTGCCAATAATGCAAACTTTGATCATTTTTCATTTGTTTTTGCTCATTTTGCATTTAAAACACATAAAACACAATTCCTGGGATAATTTCAGTATTTCGATGACTTTTTGATTATTTTTGTATGTTTTGGCAGTTTAAATACGACAAAAATTATGAGTGTTTGAGCACTCATCTGTTGCTACGGTCGTGGTCTTACAATTTCTTCTTTTTGGCATCAACAGATGTAAACAAATCGCGCAATTCAGGTTCTACGCGCGTGAAAAGGGTGGCACAGCAACAATAACCCAGCTCCCATTCCTACAGTCATAGTGGTGAAGGGAGTTTTCAGAGGTGTATTGCCACAACTGTCACCCAAATCAGTCCGGAGCCAACCGTATTTCCACCTCAGGAAGCACCCACTTTAAATGTAAACCAAGGTATGCGTTCAAATTTTTTTCGACCTTCTCCAGTTTTAATATTCCTTTTTAGTTTTACACTTGCTTCATTTTACTGCACTGAAAATTGTATTTATGACTCCACAAATTTACTATGCGCAAATGGTACAGACCCACTAATAAAATAAGCTACTCATCATCTAAATTTGATGTCAAACAATATTAGTTCACTCACTGGAATCAGTTTTTGATGTTTTGATAGATGTTTCCTTTGGCTTCTTGAATTAATTAGTTGATTTATTTAATTAAAGAGTGACGGGTCAAAATTTCCTAATATGCGTCGCAAGGTCTTTCCTTAAAAAGCAGTGCAGGAACAAAGCTTTAAAATTGAACACCAACATTTGTTTCTTTGTTGGCCAGAGTTAACTGCTGCTGTTTTCAGCTTTAACTTGGGTCACATTAAGTAATTTGAAAAAAAGTATGAACTTGGAATTGCTTTTACTACTTTTCTTTATTACAGATTATGTTACAACATTGTCTTGCGTTATACTTTCTTATAAATAGTCATAGGTTTGTAATTTAGCCACTTGAACATGTCTTATCGGCGACAGTTTAATATATGCCATGGATACAGATTATATGTTTTTTTTAACCTTTTCGAATTCTGTATTTGTGTAGTTTGTTTTTAAAGATTGTTGAGATTCTCGCCAATATGCAAATTACCACCCGTAACAGGCACTACAGATAGCATGTTCACACCCAAGCGGCGGCTGCAATTTCTTGGCTACTTTAGTCATACTCTCATCTAAGACCATGTCGTAGCAATATGTTTCTCACGTCCAGGTAAACGTGCACTAGGCTAGCTCCCGGTACAGGCAAGTAGCATGCATGAATTGATTATATAAACCGCGTTATTTTACCATTTTTTTGCACAAGTTGTCCGTTTGTCGAATTCATCTATCTATGCATGTTAACAGATATGATATGTTCATTGATTTGCAGGAAAATGTCGGATAACGTTGCATTAGCTGTGATGGCAAAATCTGCCAGAAAAAGACCTGTTACACAACTACAAAACGTAGGAGTGGCAGATATGAAACCATCAGACATTGCAAATGCCATACGTGTCCAAGTGTATCGCAAGTGGACTGTTACATCCACTACAGGAACCAGGCAACCGACACTTTCTTTCATGTTACTTGATCAGTAAGTAAAATTTCGTTACACAGAACTTTGTGATGCTTTGTAACCGGAAAAGTATAACATGTAAGATTCAGTCTCGCTTAGGTTCTATGTTCATTTTTTTGGGTATCAATAGAAGAAGTAAATAGCAGTTATGCCCTTTTTTTATAATCTATTTGTGCATGATAAGTTATAGAGGGGCTCAAATGGGTTTGGTTTAGAGGCTGAAATGGATGGGTTTGGGGATGGATTTGGCTGCTGAAATGGGGGTTGAAGTGGGTTTGGCTTCTGAAATGGGTGGTTTGGGTCCTTAAATCTATTTAACCAACACCTAACCTAATACAAACTGTGAGACCCCCCAACCCCCTCCTGCGTCGTCTAAACACTTTTTATGCATACAGGTTGCATGGGTTGTGTCAGAGGAGTAGGGGGTCTCAAAATGTATGGAAGTGCAAATACAAATCAAGTCGTCTTAAGAAGTCCGGGTTTACCAAAACTTAAAAAGACAAATGCACGCACAGAAGGTATATGCTATAAAGCTCATTATTTAAAACGTTTGCTGGTATATGGGGTTTTTTATTATTTTTCTTTAGGTATACAAATTATAATTAGTTATTAGTTTGGTTAGGAGTCTTTAAATGTTTTTTAAAAATATCGATCCACACCGGTTTGAGCAAAAATACTCATTTACTTGATTCGCTAATCATGAAGAAAAATTTCAGCATTTCCACTGATGCATTTTGGTTTATAAGGTTTACACTTTCATTTTGTTTACTTTCTTGCTGCTTGGGTCTTAAAATTAAAAAAAAAAATGTGATTTACTTTTCGGTAAATAGTAATAAATTGATTATTTTGTTCACATGTCGATGTTGTATTTGAATGGAAACACTCATTCTATGCATATTATGATACATGCTTTTAATCTATCTACTAACATCACCAGTTCACTCTCTTATCAAGTCTATGTTATCAATTTGAGGCTAGCTAAAAGATGTCGCGCTCTACCTACAAGTTGCCATATTCCGATTTGAGATACTTAAGAGAATAACTGTGAAGAACGTCTTCATGAAACCACCTTATTTGGAACAACCCATCAACAAATGTGCTACACAATCTGAAGATGAAAGAGGAATATGTGGACTGTTGAAGATGTTGTTCTTTTTTAACGTGTTTAAATCTGCTGCAAAACTATAGATAGCTTAATGTTTGTTTAATTATAATGGTGTAATAGTGGTGCTCATATTAGGCTGTTAAAGGTTTGGTTTGTTGACCAAGGAAGGCCAATGTTTACTTGCAAAATCATTTCTATGCTTCTTTAGCCTTCGGACTAAATTTCAAAGTGTCGCAGTTGTTTTGCTAAGTTGGCTGACTTACTAAACCTTCTTTAGCAAATCATCCCGCGGCAACGCGCGGGTGATCCACCTCGTTCATCAACTAAGATGAATCGAGCCTACAATATATAAACTTATTAGAGTGATAAAAGCGAACAACTTAACAAAAAATAAATCTGCAATTTATAAGGATTAGGAATTTAGCTAAAGATGTCGGGATAGAAGCAAGTTCTTATGAATGACATTCCCGACTGTTTGTTCAACTTTAAACTACTAATGAGCATTCATATGGTAAATTACGTGACACGTCCAAACTTACTTTCACCGGCCAAAGAGTTGCTACTTAGGACTAATAACACTTCAAATACCTAAGCGATAAAAAATGAAGAAGTTTCTCAAAGGGGTCAAATGGATCTAGAGGAGGAGGGAAAAAAAGCTTAACCAGCAAGGGACTTGTTCAATGGGTTGGAAGTCACCCAAAATCAATTATGCAACTTTCTAAAATCTTTCATTCAAATATATAAGATCTTATTGTAATAGTAATGTTTATTAAACCTTTCATTCAAACACATGTATTATTAGTATTTTTAATGGACCAAGAAGTGTTTGTGAGTCAACATAATCTTGTGTGGTCAATTTGAACCCGTCCCAATAAAATGACTCATTTCAACCTGAACTCATTTTGACCCATTTTGCCAACGCCGCCTATCTTGCCACCTCTACTCAATAGGTGCATAATACTTTAGTGCTCTATAATTGATACGATCCTTAGCTTCTGAATAGAGTTTGAGATACCATTATTGGCGCTTCTGGAATCATTATGAATGAAATAAACAACCTTGTGATGTTTCAGAAATCGGCACAATCTCCATCTTATAATAACTAACCTGAAAGAGTAATAAAGAGCAAATGCCACTTTTAAAGTAAACATAACTCTATAGAAAACCCGGTTTAAAATGAAGTCTACATTTGTCAAACCTTTGATCTAGAAATCGGAGTCTTGGCAAAAGGTTCACGTCCAGCATATTCAGGTGGCAATGTTTCAACTATGTAGACATCCTCTTTCAAGGTTTCAATAAAGTATTGCCTGTCAAACATGAATATAAAGGGAAAACAAAACTATGTTAACACCAGAGTGGAATATCAGATATATGATAAATTTTGATGTGGAAGGTAAAAGCTTTTTCTGCATAAGTATACATACCTCTCATCAGCCCAGTAGGAACTGTGATCAATCACACTGAAATTGATATATAAATATACCTAAATAAAACTAAAGAAAATACAATTACACCATAGGTTACCTTGATATTTTCATCCACCATTTCTAATGGTTAACGGGATCCATTACATAGTAGCCTTCTTTCAATTTCACCTCTTTCAAATCCACCTCAAAGTATCTCATAAACTTCTCCCAACAATCCTATGAAACATGGGCGCATGAAATGAACTGATTATTTGAGTAAACTATTTAAAAAACAATGAACAAATAGATCATGGTCGAAACCTGCATGCTAGATCCAGTAACAATATTGGGCCTATCATAAGTTTTCCCAAGTGATTTTCTCTTAGCTTGCCAGTTCCTTTTGAATGTGAGACCTACAAGATGAGGTGTCAAATTGTTAGTAACCGGTCAAGACAATGTTCGCCCTGTTTGACCAATTCCGTTTTTAATCGGCCTTTAATTAAAAATAAACCTGCATTGACATAGTAATAATTACATCTATCAGAAACATCACCTTTACCTGCAAGCATTATCGCCTCTGATGATCCAACAGTTCCCACACCAACTGCAGTATCGTCTTCTCCGATAGGAGCATGGAACAGATGTGTAATCATGTTTACGCAATAATTCTAAAATGTCAAACAACATAAGCTAAGTACAGACCAACAAATCATTTCTTAACATGGGTAAGAGCGCACAGTTTATCAATAACGGCACAAACTTACATAAGGGAAGTGCATACATGCAACACTCATATGAACTTCTAAATTATGTGGAAGATACATGTTGTGTCGCCATGATCCAACTATATGAACCAATAACCTTTCCTATTTCATTTTGTTGATATATAAATTCATAAATATATACATAAGGAGTAACCTCTTTTAAAACATTGAAGATCAAAACAAACAGATTCCATGTATGCTCAAAACTTTAAAAAGCTTGACAAAGTAAATATTTACATATTAAATATGAAGATAATAACTCATTCGAGGTCTTCATTGAAAAATAATTTAGTATCCATAGTTTTTTTTTTTTTTTTTTTACCTACAGTTAAGTTAAGAGCTCAGCTAGAGCTCAAACCAACACTAATAGTTTATGAACATGTAGATGGATTAAAAATTGATAGATAAAAAAAAGGAGCATTTTATCAAACACATAATGTGCATTAACAAAGTACCATAGACTTGTTGTTTTCGTTGTTAAAAATCTCCAATCAATCATATCATAGCGTAACCATTATTATTTCTACATATATATCTGCTTAATCCATATATATCGAGACATGTTGATTTCAGATATTAAATCAATAATCAAAATTATAATTGTATATATAACTAATCCATAAATAATTAATCATTATATAACAAAATTGATCGTCAAACCTAATCGGATTCAATAATCAGAACAAAAATTAGAAAAATACCTCCGATTGGTAGATGACATAGCCGAATCTGTATGTGTTTATTCGAATCCCTCGTAAAAAATCATTCGAAAATAATTCTGATGGATGTGTCCATGATTTGTGCTCTGTGTGTTTTCGAATTTTGTTAAGAAGACAATAAAACCAGATCTTGATTCATAAATTAAATATATTTGCCTCCCTATTCTAGCTCCAATTTTTTCTCTCGATTTTGGTTTCAAAAAAATTTCGAAAACTTACTAATAGTAGTGTGGTTTCCAGGTGTCTTTTTTTTTTTAGAGTTTTGAGGTTATTTATTACGTCTAAAGATAGCAACCACACTTGTGTTTTATATAGGTTTGGGATATTTTATATATATATATATATATATATATATATATATATATATATATATATATATATATATATATATATATATATATAATAACAATTTCCTTAGTCGTTGTTATAAGTAGAATCGTGTATATTTAATTTCATATCACAGTAACTCGTGCTTACCATTTGATATATGTATTCCCGTTACTAATAACTTAGTCATATTTAATATTCAAACCCGTGTATGCATAAATTAAACTTTTAAATAGAATAACACGAGTCCTTATTTAAAAACATATTCTAATGGATGAAAGTCTACAACTAACAATATTAAAACTAAATCGCATATTTACAAAATTTTGTAATTTTAATAGATGAAATTTTAAACAAAGTTAATATTACTCCTTCCGTCCAATATTAAATGTCCACTTTTACTTTCATAAGTCTTTCTTGTCTAACTTTGACCGTAAGTATTTTTATTTGTGTTACATAATACTTGATGAAAATTGCATCAATGAAAATACATTTAAAATCCAATACATTCATGTATTTTGCATCAAGTATTATATAACACAAACAATAGAATTTAAAGTCAAAGTTGAATAATAAAGACTCCAAAAAGTCAAAATACACATTTAATATGGGACGGAGGTAGTATAAAGTATGAGAGGTATAAAGTGTAAGAGTTATTTGTGTTTTTTCTAAATTTATTAAAAAATATGGAAACTTGTAATTTTACGCTTAACTCTATATAATTAATTTAAAATTCAACCACTAAAGTTTTATTAATTACTTCATCTTTTTTTAAGTTTTGGTTTCATAAATTTGATACCTTTATTTTTATGCATTTTTTCTTAACTAAATTTCTCCACCAAATTTCTTAAGTTTGATTAAAATCAATTTAATTTTGACTTTCTATTGACCAATCTTATTGCTCGATTTCGCCTACGTGACAAAATCAAGCTCTCCTATTGGTCTAATTTTTTTTTCAGTAAGAAGGGTTTTGCAAAAATACTCCAAAATGATGTAATTCTTATATTATATAAAGATTTTTTATTTGAGAATATATTAGCTACAATTGTAGCTAACTCATACAATTTTGTGCTACATTATGTGGTTCCCTGAGTCTATTTGTGAGTCCTGATTTATATTTGTGGGTCCCCGAATCCTTTCTTATGTAATTTTAGTAAAAAATTGTTACCAACTGATTACAATAATTGTAGCTAAAATATTTCTTTTTTATTTTTATCATAACAAATCACATTTTACTCGCACAAACATTATCCTCACATTCTCCCTTAGTTAAAAAGGACAATAAAGAACAAAATTCGTTTCTGGTCACAATTTTCTAAACACGATATCCATAAGCCTGGTGTGAACCACGACTAGTTATAACTTATATGCAAAAGTTAAATATATAACTTGTAATAGAATCAATGAACCAATTCTCGCTATTTATTTTTTTTTTTAAAATTAAATAAATAAAAAAAATAAACTTTCACCATTGTTTTAAAAATTAAATATCTCGCAAACCTTTAATCGTTACGTGAAAAAAAATATACCATCGCGACGAGAATTAAATTATCTTTATACAGATATGCAATTTTATATATACTTTCGACGAGCTTTCTTTTTTCAACGAACTTATTTTTTTCTTCAAAATTTCCGCCCAGAAAAATCACATGTGATTCATAAAATTCAATGTGATTTTTACGAATCACATGTGATTTGAAAATCACATGTGATTCGTAAAAATCATATGTGATGTCTAAAAATCAAATCATATGTGATTTTTACGAATCACTTGTGATTTTTCTTGACGGAAATTTAAAAAAAAAAATCATCGAAAGTATATAGAATTGCAAATCTATAGAAATATAATTTAATTCTCATCGCGATGGTGTATTTTTTTTTTTATTTTGAAGATTTACCGTTTGCAAGATATGTTGTTTTAAAAAAAATGATTTTCTTATTAATTTAGATAAAAAAAAAAAGTAGATGGTTATGATTAGTTTATTGATTATATAACAAATATGAGTTCTATATTGGTCTCACCTCTTCAGATACTGCTTGATACAAACAAACTTTAAAAGAGCATTTGTTTTGCAGAATACTTTTGATGAAAATTATAATATAATCCAAATGACTTGTAATATACAATTATTATAATTCAAACAACAACAACAATAATAAAGAGTTAAATTTGATAAAAGGGATTAGGTCGAAGAATAGCAATCTACTTTTTTAAATGTACCGATTTGGTACGTGAACTTTAAAAAAGTTGTGTAAATGTGACGGACTTTAATATGTGTTTAAATTTGATACATGATGATAACGTGTCATGCGTGAAAGTCTGACACATGGTATCATTTATAACGTGACACGTCATCATCACGTATCAAATTGTAGCCCTTTTGAAAGTTCGTTATATTTCTAAAACTTTTATAAAGTTCAAGTACCAAATCGGTTTAAATTTGGAAAACTATGTTGCTCTTCTACGACCTAATCTCTTGATAAAAAATACATAATTATTAACATAATAGTAATAAAATATTTAAATTAAATGATAAATAAATTAATAATAAAAAGATTAATAATCTTTTAAATTTTAATATTATAAATCTTAAGTAAAAAAAATATTATTATTTTTTATTTTTATATTATTTAATTATAAAATAAAAAATATTTAATAACAATAATAATAATAATAATAATAATAATAATAATAATAATAATAATGTTTTAAAGTATAAAATTCCGAATTTCACGTAATCAAAACTTTTGATCTAACTTTTTATTTAATTTGAATTTTTTCACTCGATGTAATTGCAGTAACTAAATTATAATTACAATGGAAATCAAATAGTCCGCGTAATGTAATTCGAATTACAATTCCTTACAATATGCAAACTAAACAGCCTACATAATATCATATTAAAATTACATCCAATTATAATGAACCAAACAGTTCCTAAGTGGTCACTACTTAATTTAAGGTGGTGTTTATTTGTTAAGAGGGTCTGAATCTGAATCTGAATCGCACATCTGAATCTGAATCTGATGCGTAAATGTCTGAATCTGACCGCATCTGAACGGATATGTTTGAACCGCACATTTGCTTGCTCGTACTAATTTTTTTTGGTTTTTATTTGTGTCAGCAAGAGGCAACAAGACGCATTCAGACACACCTTTCAAGTATAAATCATTAAGATCTTACTGCATCTGAACGCGTCTGAACAGAAAGAAAAAAAACAAATGGTCTGAACGTCAAAATGTCTGACCGATTCAGACACAGTGCCCATTCAGAGGCCGTTAAGAGGCAAAAACAAAAAAAACAAACAGAGCCTGCTTTATACAAACAAACTTGAACTCCAGAGATCCAATAGATATTGTAAAATAAGGTCATATGACATTGGGCTATCATTAGAGTAAAACAATATATTATGCTATATTATATTGTGGCAAGTAGCGTTAGATTTGGCCACCCAAACTCGGCAATGTAGAATTAAAGTTTGATGAATTATCACCGTTCAAATTGTGATTCTGCATCTAAGATATACGAGATTTTCATTCGAATGATGTTGGGTGCACAAGATAATTTGGGCTACAAAGATAGACCAGGCCCACAAATGAATATTGGAACAAAAAGCTCAATAGAACAAAGCTCGTGTCCGTAAATATAACGATGCTTGTTACTTCTATAGTTGTTAAATTGTTTGCTTTTTGTTACTTTTTGCTTCTCTTAAACACCCATTGCTCCATTGGTTTTGGTTTGACAATCACATTTCTTGATTTAACGAATATGAAGTTTACTTGCTCGAGTTTTTGCAAGGCATCGAGTGTCTATAGATATTTTCTTGCTTTTGAGCGATGCATGAAATGTCAATACGATAAAACAAGCATCTTTTTTAAGAAAGAAAAACTTAGATTACAATAGTACAGAAACAAATAAACAAACTAAACTAGCTAATATTTTGTAAAACAAAAGAAAACATCAACAACACAAGAACAAACAAATGCCACAACCTTCACTCTAATCACCTCCGTGGCTTCTCTCTTTCCATTTGTCTCACTTCAGCTTGGCGAAGCACCTCTCCCACCGTGCCTAACGGCGTATCCTCGTCCTCCACAGCGGCCAAGACTCCGGTTCCTAACGGGGTTGTCTCTTCCACTTTCACAACTGTCACGTCCGCGGTATTAGTACCGCGGACACCACCTTGTCCTTTTAAGTTCAAGCTCTCCATTCTCTTCCTTGCATCCTCTCTTGTTTGCTCATCAAACATAGCCTAATTAACAAGTTAAATAAATCATCTCCATTATACTTGCAAAAACCTCATTTACACCATATCAAACATACATTTATTTAGAAAGCCTTGTTAATATATATACATTATTAACAAATTACCTAGTATATGTTATTTTATACAAAAAAAAAAAAAAAAAAAAAAAAAAAAAAAAAAAAAAAATTATATATGATCACATTCGACTAACCTTTGTGGCTTCTCCGGTTTCGGACAATTTCTCCTTAGCCTCCTCTTTTTTACCCGTGAGCAGATCCATGGCTTTTCGCGCGGTATCGGCAGCCGCATCTTTTAAGCTTCCAATCGCACCCACAGTCGTGTCCTTGCCTTCCTTTGCTTTCTCGAAGGAGTAGTCCTTAGTAGCAGCTGCCTTATCAACCGTGTAGTCCTTGGCATCTACAGCTTTTTGAGCTGTATAATCCTTAGTGGCGGCCGCTGTATCGACCGTGTAGTCCTTAGCAGCGGCCGCCTTGTCAAAGGTGAAGTCCTTTGCTTCGACCGCTTTTTGAGCGGTAAGATCTTTGGCTTTCACCGCTTTGTCGGCGGTATAGTCCCAAGTGGCTGCAGCCGTGTCCGCCGCAGCATCCTTGGCTTGTTTCGCCTTATCGAACGTGTAGTCCTTAGCAGCCACGGTTTTGTCAACTGTATAGTCCTTGGCAGCAACAGCCGTGTCGTAAGTATAGTCCTTAGCTTCTTTCGCTTTTTCCGCAGCCAAATTAGCAGCCTCCTTGGTCTTTTGAGCTGTATAATCCGCAGCTTCTTTCGTTTTCTGAACGGTATAATCTTTGTACTCCCCGGCCTTATTCGCGGCTTCTCTTTCTTTTTGCATCGTATAATCCTTAGCTTCTCCAGCTTTTTGCATGGTATAGTCCTTGTACTCTCCAGCTTTCCCCATTGCCGTATCTTTGGCTTGTTTCGCCTTATCAGCGGTCACATCAGCGGCCTCTTTCGTCTTTTGAAAAGTATAGTCCTTATACTCCCCGGCCTTATTCGCGGCTTCTTTTTCCTTCTGCATAGTGTAATCTTTTGTTTCTTTCGCTTTTTGGGCGGTATAGTTCTTATACTCCTCGGCTTTCCCCAGTGTAGTATCTTTAGCTTGTTTGGCCTTATCAGCAGTCACATCAGCAACCTCTTTAGTCTTTTGCATGGTGTAGTCTTTATACTCTCCCGCTTTCCCCATTGTCGTATCTTTGGCTTGTTTCGCTTTATCAGCAGTCACATCAACGGCCTCTTTCGTTTTCTGCATCGTATACTCCTTGGTTTCTCCAGCCTTTTGGGCGGTAGTATCCTTAGCTTCTTTCGCCTTTTGAGCCGCGTAATCCGTATACTCTCCCGCCTTCCCCATTGTCGTGTCTTTCGCTTCTTTCGCCTTCTCCACAGCTTCCCTTCCCTTATTCCCAGTATAATCTTTCGCTTCAGCCGCCTTTTGGGTAGTAGCACCCGCAGCCTCTGATGTTTTCTCAGAGGCTTCATGGGCTTTACCGGTCACAACATCCTTAGCCTGGCCAAGGGTGCCAGTAACCGTGTTGTAAATGCTACTAATAATCCCGGGTCGTGCCTCATTAGTGGGTGAGGCACCACCTGTGGTTCCTACCTGTTCAGTACGCTCGACCACAACTTTAGTTTCACCACGACCCGTGTCACTAAGCTCTCTGTGGGCTGCTCTTGCAGCTTTCTCAGCTACTTGTTCGGTTTTTAGAATATCTTGATTCGAAGCCATATTGAAAACCAACACAAAAGTTTATAAAAATGAACGTGAAATGATTGTTTTTGAGTTTAGATATATGTTTGTTTTTGGATAAAGTATTTGTAGGTTGTTGTGTACGATTGTGATTATATATAGGAGGTTGAAACTTGAAAATGACGCTATTAAATATATTAGTTTATTTACAAGGATGACAATGTGGGTTCGAAATATGGAGGTGGGACGAAAATGGAGTTACGGTGATGATGTAAGCTATAGCTGCTTGACACGTAGAATGACCACGGACACGTGGAGCTCATGCATGATAGGTCGGTTGTGAGTTCGTGAAATAGAAGATATGCTTCATTGATGGACTAAATGTGAAGATAACTTAATGAAGATGATTGTGTCTAGATAAAACGAGATGTTTTAATTTGCGAAATGCAAACTTGATCACGTTTCTGAGTCGAGATAACCTATTACTAACTCATATGTTACCACATTGTGTGTTTTACATTTGTAACTTAATTGTATAGTTTTTAAATGAAGAGAGAATTTGATATATCAATCTCTTTCGATCGTCAACTTCGTTTATACCTAATATAAAAATATTGAACGGGTTATGTATAATTATGAAGTATGATTTGAGTTTCTATGAAATTTTATATACCGGGAAAAGATAAATAAATTTGATTTGAAAAGATATTTAGTGGCAAAGATTATTGAAAATAAAAAGAATGAAAATTAATAGGTAAGATATGTAAATGAGAAAGAGAAAAAAAAAATAAGAATATACCTTTATTTCATGAACATTTAAATTTATGATTGTAATTTTTTTTTATCGTTTTAATATTAATTTTATTTTTCATTTGACTCTAACTCAATTATCTTTTAAATAAAAGGCATTTGTATAATTTTGTTTCATATTAGGTTTTCTGTTTTAGTTAAATGTCAATAGCAATAGCCACAAAATATTGATAGAGTGCTCTCTTATAAATAATTTGAATACTTTGTCACGAGTATTAAGTTATGGAATAATTTGTTAATAATGACCCAATTATTGGATTATGAAAAAGCTTGGAGTTGGCTGAGATCAGTGGGCTACTTCTGATGGGCTGACAAAATACTCACCTTCCACTAGTACAATGACAACCTCCGGCGTCGACTTTTTTTTAACCGTGCCGACGTCATGACGTCGGCAACATACCTTCTCGACGTCATGTCGTCGGCAACAACTAGTCGACAGAGCCGCGTCGGCAACGTCCCTACCGACGAATAACGCCGACGACAGTGCGGGACCCACACGATTTTTGGTCAAACGAATGGGGGTATCCGACATTTTGTTACCGACGTCAGGTCGTCGGTAATGTAATAATTATTTAACGCATTAATTAGATTAACTTAATTTAGTCAACGAAAGTCAAATTTTTTGTAAAATTGTGCCGACGACATATAGTCGGTACCGTTTGAAAATAGTTAATATGTGTGTTATATTGCCGACGTCATATAGTCGGTACCGTTTGAAATTAGTCACCATTTGCGTTATTATGCCGACGCCCTGTAGTCGGCACCGTTTGAAAATAGTTAATATGTGTATTATATTGCCGACGACATGTAGTCGGCAAGAAGTAATACTGCAGCTGCGCAGCTGCCCTGCCCAGATTTTTGCCGCAAAATTGTGCAGCAAAAATTTACCAATTCTAGTTTCATGTCCTGCTCTCATAACAACACATTCCAACACAAAACAATGGCTAAAACGACTATAAAGTTTATAACGGCTAAAACGGTTATATATAACCACTAAACAATTAATAAACTTTACAAAACGGCCATAAACTTTATAACACCCTCAAAATACATCATAAAGTTTACAAAACGGGTGTTATAATCGCTAAACGTAGCTACTATATCTACAAATGTTGCAATATCCTAAGTGTTCAAAGATAATAAGATTGGGGTTGTCCGGACATAGTTCCAAAGACAAAACAACACAAAATAATACCTCTACAGCCCATCGTCGTCATAGAGCCCCTCGTCGTCATCAGAACTCCCGCTGCGAGAGCCACTCCCGCTGCCAGATCCACTCTCGCTGCCAGAGCCACTCTCGCCGCCTGAGCCCTTCGCGGGAGCGCTTGCGCCGCCTCCAGCTGCATGACGAGAACCACTCTGGCTAATAAACGCCTCCCATGTTGGGTTTGTCGAGACAAAACGTGTCAACAACTCAAGCTGCTTCTCGGTTTTCTTGGCTTTCTTTCTTTCTTTCTCCTTCTCTTTCTTAGCTTTATCCACTATCGTTTTAAATTCATCAATCTTCTTCTGAGCTTCAGCAAGCTTCCTGTCAAGCTCGGACGTACCTATAAACGAAATAATCAAAATTTAAAAACGGTCATTTCAATACATAAGATTATCCAACTTTAAATACCTATAAACGAAATAATCAAAATTTAAAAACGGTCATTTCAATACATAAGATTATCCAACTTTAAATACCTGGTGGAGCTGGAGGCGGCAAGTCTACCCGTGGCCTCTTCAAGAAGGGTACCACCTTGCCGATGCCGGGTATATGACCACGCTGCTTGCCCCCGATTACCCGAGCAAATATCTCCTCCTCCGTGAGGCACGGCTCGTCTGCCGGCATATCGGATCTAGGCTCCCGTAGTCGGACCATCTCTTCCTGTGTAGTTGAAAAAAAATGAGAAAATTAATATATTAGTCGGGTTAATTACTAGATTATGTTTCAATAAATCACTAAGTGCGTGTTTGGAAAAAATAAAAAATAAATAAATAAATAACGATACTTACAAACCGAGCACGAGCCTCGTCCTGCAACCAAACACCATTCTTGAAGTGGGTGTCAAGATAGGTATCGAACATGGATGGATACCGGTGGTCCTCGCTGTTCTCGAACTGTATAAATATATACACATGCATATAGGATGAAACAAATTAAAATGACTAATCAAACACCATATATATTTTATTTAGTATAAATACTTTTAATTAATATATTTTTAAAATTAAATAATCTTATAAAAATAAAATGTGTCTTACATATTCGTGTCGAGATGCGGCAAATGATTTCGAACCGTGGCGGCTGAGAATCTTGTTCTTCTTTCTATTCTCTTTGTTCACAGCCGATCGTGTCTGGGCCTTCTCCGTCATGTACTGGTCGACATACGTGTTCCACTCAGCCGGCTCCAAGTTCGGAGGAGGATTTCTTCTGATCTCGTCCACTCTCGCAGCCCCACCCTTTCTCGTAAAGTAATCGCGTTTCAGATCATATTTATTGTCACGGTATCGGGTGGCGAAATATGCTGTGAGCGCCGACCGAATGGTCTCCCACTCCGGTCTGGTGTGGTGGCGCTCCAAATCGAACATACGCTGCAATCAAATATAGTTAAAATTAATATAAAGATATAAAAAAATAAAAAAAATGCTAATAAATGTACACATTCAAATAATTAAATATAGAGATATAAATAAATAAACAAATTTAAATAAATATGCACATTTAAATAAATAAACACGGTAACATAACAATATATATAAAAGGAAAATGAAATAACTGACCCCGACGCTTGGAAGGAAGTTAGCCGTCAGCTCCGGTTCTATATCGTACCAGGTGTCATAGTGTAGCGGCAGCTGTCGAATGAGCTCGCCGACGTAATTGCCAAACCATGCTTGGTTCGGGCCCACATGAGTGTAAGTCCTCTTATCACCAATCTCAAAGTCAATAGACTGTGGGCCACGAAGTCTCACGGCAGCCTTGAGCTTCACATTCTTATTTTCTTCGCGTGGTCGTTGCCTACCGCCATTCTGACCTCCCCTACCCCTGCCTCCCCCCTGGCCCGACCTCCTCGGCGGGGTCGCCCTGATCCTGCAATTGGAGTGAGTGAAAACGTCATAAAGTAACTTATATAGATATATATATATATATATATATATATATATATATATATATATATATATATATATATATATATATATATATATATACACATATATCTATATATATACATAATATGTGTGTATATATATATATATATATATATATATATATATATATATATATATATATATATATAATCTAGAAATTCTTACCACTAGCACGGTGCCCGCCCTCAATCTGACGGGTAGGGAAAGGTGGTGGATCATTGGCACCGTCACCACCATGACTCCGTGCAACTGCTGCTGCCATCTGTAAAAGTACAAGTTGAGTAACATATAGAAATTCGGGAACAAATTAATATAAGCATGCACACATTCAAATACATACACATTCAAAAGAAATATACACTTTTAAACAATCCATAACAATTTCATTAAAATAAGTGTCGTTTTACAAGTTACATTTTAAGATCAATCTGCACAATCAAAATCACTATCATAAACAACATTAGTCGCAACTTCAACTTCATTATCAGAATATGCTAAATCATAAGGATCGTCGTCTTCATCATCAATAAAATCATCGTCGTCATCAACAGGAATGATTGGTGGTGGTGGTGCCTCAACTAACGTTGATTCACCATCGATATTTAAGGTTCCAGGTTCCAAATCATTCAAATTAGCAGACAGTTGGAGATCGGATGAGTTGTTGCCATGTATCACATCATCATCGTCTTCTACCACGATGACATCCCAGATTGTGTTGTGATTTACTTCTTGGACGACCTTCCAATGGAGTGGTCGTCTGGCAGGATCTTCAAGGTAGAAGACTTGTTTTGCTTGTGTTGCGAGAATGTAAGGTTGATCTTCGAACGCATAGCTACATGCCAAAATTTGTGTCATGTTGTTTCTAGTGGTAAAACGTTGGACTCTACGGTTTTTGTTGCTTAAGTCGAACCACTTAACTCGAAACAACACAACTTTGAACTGGGAATATGCGAACTCCAGAATATCTTCTAGTTGACCATAATACATTTCTCCCTCCTTCTCACCAGGTGAACAAATTCGGCTGTTCTGAGTTGTACGTTTTATATCGCGGCTGTGTACGACAAACCTCACATCGTTGACTACGCAAGAGTTGACTGAGATTGGGGTCGGTGATGGTCCACAAGCCAAAGCGAATAAGTCGGGAGTACAGCTTGGGTCATCGGCTATGTAAAGTTTACGGATCTATGAAAAAAGATAAGAATAGATGGAGATGAGTAATAGTCGTTATTTATACATGGAAATACATACAATAAGTTTACCTTCGTCTCAAACCAGCTCGGAAATGCTTGTTGCATGTCGATATTAGGAAATTCGCTGAAAATGTTCATGATATTAGAATAAATCGAAAAGATAACTTGGGAAACAGAAATTTCAAAATATAAACGCATACCTCTCGAACTCGTCCATGTACTTGTCGATCTCAGGACTGTTGTGAAGTACATACCATATCACTCTCTTCATTTCTGGGAGACCTAACTTAATCAATGTCTCTTTACCAGAATTGGTACATAGTGATCGGAACACCTAGAAATCACTGGTTGGGCGAGGACGGTCCTGAGATGCAGCGGGATGATTAAATTTTGTCCCAACACCACGAAAATAACGAGAACAGAAAGTTAATGCTTCATCTGCAATATAACCCTCCGCTATTGAACCCTCCGGCTTAGCTTTATTTCGGACATAGTTTTTAAGCTTCTTCATGTATCTTTCAAATGGATACATCCACCGGAATGAAACAGGACCGCCTTGAATAGCCTCTTCAGGTAAATGCATAACCAAGTGAATCATAATGTCAAAAAAAGCAGGAGGATATATTTGCTCGAGACTGCACAAAATACTGATCAACTGGTCTTTAGCTTTCTCCATGTCTTTCACCATCAAAGTTCGGGCGCAAATTTGCTTAAAGAAGAAACAAAGCTCGATCAATGGTGTATAAGTCTGTGCGTCCAAGTATTGCTGAAGTCCATAAGGAAGTAACCGTTGCATCATTATATGACAGTCATGAGACTTCATGCCCGTTATATTGTTATCATCTTTGGTCACTTTTGACTTGAACTTGGAACCGAACCCATCTGGTAGCTTAACTATTTTGATGTATTGACAGAAGAGTTTTCTTTTATCGGGTGTGAAGGAGTACTTTGCATGAGGCTTCGAGCACTTCCCATTTTTTTTGTTTCCGAGCCACAACTCCTGTCGAATGCCCAGAGCTTCCAAATCTTGTCTTGCCTTCGCGGTGTCTTTAGATTTGTCATTCATTAACAAGGTGTTCAAGATACTCTCTAACACATTTTTTTCGATATGCATGACATCTAAATTGTGTGGTAGAGAAAGAAAAGACCAATATTTAAGATCGTAGAAGATAGACCGTTTAGTCCAGTTCAGCTCGTCGTCATGATTACGTTTTATCTTCCCACCCCCATAATCCGGATGTTTCCCCGGCACACGTGTGGGCAATTTCGCAAGTTGAGTCAAGATATCAACTCTGGTATCTTTTCTAGGAGGCTCTCTATGATCGGGTTCACCACTAAATGTAGTATCGTCCCTCCTCCATTTATGGTTTTTTTTTAAGAATCTTCTATGACCAACATAAGCTGTTTTGCTTATCACATGCGTAGCCGGAGTGTCTACTTTGCATGTAGGGCAAGCGAAGTAACCTTGCCCTTGCCAACCAGACAAACTACTTCGAGCAGGAAAATTATTGATGGTCCATAAAAGCATCGCTCTCATGTGGAATTGAGTGCCTGTAGCAACGTCCATAGTCAAGATACCTGGTTTTTTCCATAATTTCACAAGGTCATCAATCAAGGGCCTCAAGTAAACATAGATGTCCTTCGCCGGTGATTTAGGGCCAGGAATCAACAATGTCAACATCAAAGAAGTCTCTTTCATGCATAACCACGGAGGCAAGTTGTATGTTGTTAATATAACCGGCCACATGCTGTAAGTCTGGCTAAGGTTTCCGAACGGATTGAAACCATCAGCAGCCAACCCTAATCGAACGTTTCGTGGTTCTATAGCAAAATCCGAATATTTATTGTCAAACTTCTGCCATGCTTCACCATCAACCGGGTGTTGCATCTTACCGTCCGTAGACTTTCCAGTAGCATGCCAAGTCATATGTTTTGCAGTGTGAATAGACTTGTACAAATGTTGTAGTCTAGGAATGATAGGAAAGTAACGCAACACCTTGTTAGGAACTTTCTTCCCCGTTGTTTTATTGTCTTTCCATCTACTCGTTTTGCAAACCGGACAATACTCCAAATCTTCGTCATCCCCCCGATATAGAAAGCAATCATTTTCACAAGCATGTATCGACTCGTACCCTAACCCGACCTTTTTAAATGTCTTCTTTATATGATAGTATGACGGTGGGAGATTGTAACCTAACCTGGGCGGAAATACCTCCTATAGAAATTTTAGCGTTTTGTTAAATGAAGTATCACTCCATTTACCGCTGACCTTGAGATGTGTAAACTATTCCATAAAATCCAATGTTGTCATAAAGTCACAACCCGGGTACAGAGGCTGGTTGGAACTTGCAAGTAACTCTTCATACTCGTTACGCAGAGGAGGTGTCGTTGCTTGAGTAGGCTCGTTACTTGTCTCGCCAATATTTCCGTGAGTCGGCTCATTATTCGAAGGAATATCAAGAATACCATTTTTGATCATTATTCGGAGGAATATCAAGAATATCATTTAGGCACGCACCCATGTCACTCATCTCACGTTGTGTTGTGTTATCAAGAATAGCATTTTGATCATTATTCGGAGGATCCGGTTCACCGTGATCCTTCCATTGTGTATAAGTTGGGTCCCACCCATTTTGACCTATGTGGTTTTTAAGACCTTCGAGAGATACCCATGGAACATTACAACAACGACGACACGGACATTTTATTTTTCCGGAATTATTCAATAACGGTTTGCAATGATGGAGGAAGGCGGCAAGACCATCAAGAAATTCTTTTGAACCACGATGATCTATACGGGTCCAACTCTTATCAATTATCATAACTGCATTTTTATGATGCAATCGGTTATTATATGCACTTAATTAATGATTACGAGTTGTTTTGTTCACCTAGCGCAACTATGGAAGGCAATCCTAACCCACTCTTTGAATGATTCGTCCCATATATGAATATGTATAACTGATTTACTATTTGAGAAAATTTCGGCAGCATTTCCCCTCAACTCCCCAAATATGTGCATTAAGATGCACATATTCGTAGGAGTAAAGGAGAAACACTGTCGAAATAATCTCAAATAGTAAATCAGTTATACACATCCATATCCTAAATGAGACAAAACATTCAAAAAGCAGTCCCAAACAGGGGACTTTCCGAAATTAATTTCTAATAAATTAATTCCGGATGGGTTTTCTATAGGATGATTAACTTCGGACGGGGACTTTCCGAAATTAATCACTAAAATCCTAAAACATTCACAAAAGTCTAACAATAGCATATATTTTAAGTTAAACAATTAGAATATAAACAATTATGAAATATAAGCCGAAAACAAAACAAAATAAGCCGAAAACCAAACAATTAAAGTTAAACAATTATATAGTTACTAACAAACACACTCTAAAATCACACTATTTTTTTTCTTTCTTTTACTAGTTTAATATTTGCAACCTTCGGAATATCCTACTTAATACATACCTTGCTTATTTTTATTTTTTTTACTTATTTTGAAACTATTTAAGTTAAAAAGTTTCAAAATAAGCCATAAAAATTAAGCTTGTGAAACATAAGCCGAAAACCAAACAAACCATAAGCCCGTTATATAAGCCGAAAACCAAACTAACCAATATATACTAACCATATCCTACGGCTAGTTCAATACCTACGGCTAGTCCAATATATACTAACCATATCCTACGGCTAGTTATATAAGCCGAAAACCAAACTAACCAATATATACTAACCAACTAACATTTAACCAAACCCACCCAATATCCTACGGCTAGTTCAATACCAAGTCCCCCAAGGTGCTATTTGCACCGTGGGTACACAATATCCTACGGCTAGTTGACATTCCGCAACACTATACTAGTAACCAAACTATACATACGGCTGCAATCACTAAACTAGTAACCAAACGCTACAACAAAGCATAAATAAGAAGAATTTTTTTTTTTTTAAAAGGAATACATACCGTACGTATCAGCTGTGGTCTCGGCTGTGGCTCGGCTGTGGTCTCGGCTGTGGCTCAGCTATGGCTCGGCTGTGGTCTCGGCTATGGTCTCGTCTTGGGCTCGGGCTATAATAAAAGAGATGCAATATATAATGGTTATATCAAAATTTAAAAAAAAAAAAAAAAAAAAAAAAAAAAAAAAAAAAAAAAAAACTGTTGTCATCGACATGTCGTCGGGATACCAAAAGTTAATAAAAAAAATAAAACGAGGCTCTCACCCTGCTGTCATCTGCTATCACCCTCGGCTCTCACCTGCTACTACTGTAACAAAAATTAACAAAATTTTAATAAAAATTTTATTAACAAAATTTAATAGCAATTTTATTAACAATAATAATAACAAATTTTATTAACAAATTTTATCACCTGTGTCTTGGTGGATCTGTGAAAAAGAAGAGAAGTGGGGAAGAAGAAGAATTAAAAAATGGAGGGGTAGAGGATAGAATTAAATAATGGAGGAGGAGGAGGTGCACAGTGGTGCGAGTGTCGGAGTGGTGGAGTGGTGTGGTGAGCTGTGGTGGGCTGTGGTATAATGTGGTTGGGGTGGAGGTGGTATAATGTGGAGGAGTGGTGGAGGTGTGGTGGAGGTGATGGAGATGTAATCGCCGGTGGAGGAGGAGCGATGGTTTATTTTTATTATTTCTAAGTTATGAGCGATGGTTTGACCAGATCTGGTTTTGGTATTGCTTCTTATTATCCCGTCGACATGTCGACGGTAATATTACAAGAATTTTTTATATTATTACTCATACCGTCGACATGTCGACGGTAATATTACAATATATTGTCGTTTACGTTTGGCGGGACGTATAAAATTTTCACGAAAATTTTGGCGGTTTTATTCCCGTCGACATGTCGACGGGAAAATAGCTTTTATTAATAAAAAATGTTTATAATAAATACTTTGTAAAATACTTTATTATAAATACTTGTATAAAATTACTTTAATATAATTAAAAAAAATTATTTATTATAAATACTTTTATAAAATATTAAAAAATAAGTTTTATAAAATTAATAAACTAAATTTATATAATTGAAAAAAATTATTTAATACTTTTATAAAATTAAAAATATATATATATTTAAAATTAATTACTTATATTATAATTAAAAAAATCATTTATTAAAATATAAAATAAAATAACGAACGAGTCGAGATGCAATGGTTATACATGATATGTAAAACGAACGAGTCGAGATGCAATGGTTATACATGATATGTAAAACGAACGAGTCGAGATGCAATGGTTATACATGATATGTTAAATGAACGAGTCGAGATGCTATGGTTATACATGAGATGTTAAACGAACGAGTCGAGATGCAATGGTTATACATGAGATGTTAAACGAACGAGTCGAGATGCAATGGTTATACATGAGATGTTAAACGAACGAGTCGAGATGCAATGGTTATACATGAGATGTTAAACGAACGAGTCGAGATGCAATGGTTATACATGAGATGTTAAACGAACGAGTCGAGATGCAATGGTTATACATGATATGTAAAACGAACGAGTCGAGATACTATGGTTATGCATGAGATGTTAAACGAACGAGTCAAGATGCAATGGTTATACATGAGATGTTAAACGAACGAGTCGAGATGCAATGGTTATACATGATATGTAAAACGAACGAGTCGAGATGCTATGGTTATACATGAGATGTTAAACGAACGAGTCGAGATGCAATGGTTATAGATGAGATGTTAAACGAACGAGTCGAGATGCAATGGTTATACATGAGATGTTAAACGAACGAGTCGAAATGCTATGGTTATACATGAGATGTTAAACGAACGAGTCGAGATGCAATGGTTATACATGAGATGTTAAACGAACAAGTGGAGATGCTATGGTTATACATGAGATGTTAAACGAACGAGTCGAGATGCAATGGTTATACATGAGATGTTAAACGAACGAGTCGAGATGCTATGGTTATACATGAGATGTTAAACGAACGAGTCGAGATGCAATGGTTATACATGAGATGTTAAACGAACAAGTCGAGATGCTATGGTTATACATGAGATGTTAAACGAACGAGTCGAGATGCTATGGTTATACATGAGATGTTAAACGAACGAGTCGAGATGCAATAGTTATACATGAGATGTTAAACGAACAAGTCGAGATGCTATGGTTATACATGAGATGTTAAACGAACGAGTCGAGATGCAATAGTTATACATGAGATGTTAAACGAACGAGTTGAGATGCTATGGTTATACATGAGATGTTAAACGAACGAGTCGAGATGCAATGGTTATACATGAGATGTTAAACGAACGAGTCGAGATGCTATGGTTATACATGAGATGTTAAACGAGATGCAATGGTTATACATGAGATGTTAAACGAACAAGTCGAGATGCTATGGTTATACATGAGATGTTAAACGAACGAGTCGAGATGCAATGGTTATACATGATATGTCTCATCTCACTATATCTATCTCTCTACCTAACACCTTATCCTCACAATATAAACACACACACACACATACTCATCTCACTATATCTCTCTCTCTCTCTATCTCTCTCTAGCAGTTTCTGTTTTCCGGCGACACCAGCATTTTCCGGCCGCCAGAATCTTTTTCTGGCCACCACCTTTTATCACCTCAACTTGTAGATCGGGCCACACCGGTCACGATTCAACCACTCAACCTCACAACCACAAACATACACTGTTATCATGGTGAAGAAGATGGCAGAATTTGAAGCTTTTCCTTGTCCTTGTGAACGAGGAGACGTGGTTCTGCGAGAATCGTGTAAATCTTACTCCCGTGGTAAACTATACTATGCGTGTCCTTTCTCGCAGGTGAACAATTACATATTTTTTCTTTAAATAATTTGGTTAGTTGTTAAAAATAATAGTTTTTACTCTTTAACAGCCTGGGACGGACGACCATGGATGTAATTTTTTTTTATGGAAGGAGGAACGACTCGCCAAAATGATGATCGGTTCTCTGGGAGCTTCAACATCAAGCGGTTCTGGATCTGCTCCAAAAAGGTGCTCAAACTGTCATGAAAAAAATCTTAGAATAAACTTGCTGGAGGCACAAAAACAGGTGTTGGAGGCACAAAAACAAGTGTTAGAGACAAAATTAAGGGTGCTGGAGGCAAAACTTGACATGGCAATGTATCCCAACCACGACCATGCATGTCAGTCGGATGCAATACTCCGTGACCTTGTAGGTGACATGGATAAATTTCATATGTAGTACTGTTATAGTTGTTGTTGCTGTTGTTTGCTGTTGTTGTTTATGTTTTTGATGTTTAATAAAATGTTGTTGTTGTTGTTGTTGCTGTTTAATAAAATGTTGTTGTTGTGGAGCAATAATTAGAACTGAAGGAGCAATAATTATCAAACACAAAGGCAAACTGTTTATTTAAAACAAACAAGAGTTCTTAACCACATGCATTTTCATACAGACTCAAACTAAACAACTCGACAACCAAACTAAACAACTCAACAACCAAAGGAAACAACTCAAACTAAACAACTCGACAACCAAACAAAACAACTCAAACTAAAAAACTCGACAAACAAACGAAACAACTCAAACTAAACAACTCGACAACCAAACGAAACAACTCAAACTAAACAACTAGACAACTAAAACAACAGATCAAACGAAACAACCCGTTTATTTTTTTTTGCGGCTACTTCCCGCTTTACTCGAACTCGCACCATCTTTTCCCTTCCTTGCTCTCATTTCCTTGATATGTGCAAACGTAACTTCAAGATTTGTGATCCTATTTCCCAAATTATCAAGTTTTGTTTCCAACGTACTTTCAGCTTCGTCGTCACCTCCAACAGCAACAACTTGAGCTTCAGCAGCATCTAGCTCGTCCATGTACTCTTTGTAGTACGGCTTTTTCCTACACCATTCGATAATCTTGTCTCTCATCCACGGTTTAGCATCCTTAAAATCACCATATTCCTCATAAACTGAATGACCAAAAGTTAACATAACTTCATTAAAGAGGAGCTCGTGTGACAAGATTTTTGAGTACTCCTCTTCAACTGTGCAACCACGCCAAGTCATGTGTGTATTGTAAGAATTGACGATTGAATTATTTGTGAGATGAGTAAAATGAGACGGAAATAATTTTGTGAAAATGTATATGTAGATGTGTAGGTAAAAAATGAGACGGGAATATATTTGTTAGGTTATATATAGCCTGGATTTTGGGAGAGATATTCCCGTCGACATGTCGACGGGAAAAAACGCGGGAAAATTCCCGCTCAATTATTGCCGACGTCATGTCGTCGGCGTCGTTAAGGCGGGAAAAAACCCCGCCCAATTATTCGCTATAACTCACTAAAGGAAAAAACCAAAATTTTGACTCAAATTGTGGCCGACGTCATGTCGTCGGCGTTTTTAAACTAGGGGGCTATTAATTACTAATCATTGGTTAATCCCACGCTAACCACAATTATTTGTGTATTTATATATCGCCGACGACATGACGTCGGCACGTGTTTTGGCGGTCAAATTCCCGCCTTTTTTTTCACCAGGTTTATCAAAAGTCAAACATGTTGTTATTATACCGACGACATGACGTCGGTATAATTCTAGATTAAAAATTCAACGCAGCCTTGCCTGGGTCAAGCCATTTTTTTGTCGTTTAGCGTATGGTGCCGACGACATTGAGTCGTCGGCATTGCTGTCGTCGCCTGTTCTCCTGATTCTTGTAGTGTTCATTTAAGTGAGTATAGTGACATGCGAAGACCATTCTTGCAAATTTTCAAGAGTCAAATTTCATTTGTTACACAAACATTTGGCATAAAGGTCTAGCAACAAGTTTTACACACACAAAGAGGGTGTTCTCTTTTCTTAAACATTATACAACACTACAACATGTTCTCCCTATTATATATACGAGTTTTCTTTTCTTAAACATTGTACAACACTACAACATGTTTTCCCAATTATATATATGAGTTCAAGTATTTTTATATTTAGTATGTTGTAAATTGATGTTACATGTTTACTATGAGTTTTAGTATTTTTAGTTGTGTTATGTTAACGTTAAAAGTTTAGGTTTTTGATTTTCGAAACTAGGTCTAACTAACTAGTTGGTTACAAATAATTGTTTCCCGTTATCAAAAGTGGACACAATGATTTTAGGTCTTGTCTTTTAGTTCGGACATAAGCTTCTTAGGATCAAGTGTTAAAATGGGTGTTTGGAAATGTGTTTAGCAGCAATTTAGGTAATATAATTTAGATTTTTATTTTTTAATAATATTCGAAAGCATGAGTTGATCGCAAACAAGGTTTTAGATTGTAGCGTGTGATACCCTATGGAGTATTTATTGATGCATAATCTGGCGCGGGCTGGATTTGACGACTCTCTTTGGGCCGTTAGTCGTCTTCTTAAGCCCTGAGTAGACCTGTCAACAAAGAGAACCCGTTAGGAGTGGACCCGAGGCCGTAGCCCCGGGATCCACCTCCGACGGTCAAGTTAGTATCGGTGCGATATGGCTTATAAGAGTTAGGTTTAGAGTAACCTGTTATCTTGTGTTATGAAGGGAATCCCAGCCCTATATTTATAAGGCATGGATTAGGGTTTAGGCGTAGAGTGGGCCGCTGTCTGCCGGGCGTGGCCCATTCCTGGTCCAGTCCGGACCATACGTCCACAAGCCCCCAAGTCTAGTGTGACATAGTGCATGGCTATGTTAGGCTAGACTTAAGTTCTTTTCATGGCCGCGTAGGCTCAATCAACCATGACGGCACGACCCATGTGTGCGCAACTTGTATGCACATGGGACGGACCATACTGCACAGCCCACATGCGACAGTGCGCACTGGGATTGCGATTGTGATTGTCTCATAATGGTGAAGGTGGATCTCGTATGTTGCATCCTGGGTAAGGGCGTACCTTTTGTACCAGCAGCGCGCGCTGTGCGCGACAAAGATGCGCGTGTGCGCGACAGAGATGCGCGCTGTGCGCGAACATTACATTCGTCTTTACAACCAACAGAGGACGTCTCCCCTGCGGCAAGATGGTGCGAATATTTAAATCCGTATTTGTACCGGGCTTGCAATACCTCTTACATACGATCTGCTTCCAAATATACCTGTGTGACGCGTACGAAAATAGTGGTAATATATACCCTGGTAGCCCCCCAAGTTTGATGGTGCTACTCGTGTAGGAGCATTTAAACTTAGTTATTCAAATCCTGAAAAACACTTAATCCAAATATTAGAAGTATATGCAGCGAATCGCAACATATAAAACCTAATGAAGTAAAAGATTAGCGTGAAGCAATGTATAGCACATAGCATATGAAATTAACACATAAGAGAAGTAGTAGTGCGAATTACACCTATCGTGAGGTGTTACAAACTATATAAGAGAAGTAGTACGTAGCTAATCTACGAACGCATTACGCTCATGGCGATTTATTGATCTTTTTCTTTTTTATTATAATAAAAACAATGGCGCCGATGGACACACCGTGACCGCGACTAATAGTTTCAATCGCACATACAGACGCAGATGGATGTATCGTGACCGCATAGACTCTAACATTTGTGGATGATCGCAGATGACCACCGCTTTTGTCCAGTGCGCTCATGGCGATTGACTAGCATCGTGGTGCATGCACGTGACAGTGCGCTCATGGCGCCAATCTGCGAAGATGTCCGAACGCATGGCCTAACGCAGGTAGATTTATTGTGACTGCGTTGTTCACGGTTAAAAGATAAAGTAGGTCCGATAGTGCGGTTATAGGTAAAATCGTGTTTACCAAGTTTAAAAAGATTTACATACTATACGATGCATATAGGTAAAATCGTGAATATCATAAAGTCGATTTGACCTTTTAGTATATTATCAATATATCAACCAGTATGTACTGTACGATTCTAGCATACATGGAATAATAAAGTCGATTGACTTTTTGGGTATATAAAAATACGGAGTTTTAAAGTTACCGGCTTTTGAACTCAATAGTTGCTTTCCGGTGATGTGAAAACACGAAACTTGTCGTAGTCAGGTCCAACGGATGGCGCCAACTTGTTGATGCATAATCTGGCGCGGGCTGGATTTGACGACTCTCTTTGGGCCGTTAGTCGTCTTCTCAAGCCCTGAGTAGACCTGTCAACAAAGAGAAACCGTTAGGAATGGACCCGAGGCCGTAGCCCCGGGATCCACCTCTGACGGTCAAGTTAGTATCGGTGTGATATGGCTTATAAGAGTTAGGTTTAGAGTAACCTATTATCTTGTGTTATGAAGGGAATCCCAGCCCTATATTTATAAGGCATGGATTAGGGTTTAGGCGTAGAGTGGGCCGCTGTCTGTCGGGCCTGGCCCATTCCTGGTCCAGTCCAGAACATACGTCCATTAGTGAATAACCTACTTTGCGTTCCATGGAAAATCAACATCAACATACCAAGAGTATCTCTTGCTTTCAAATCATATTATAGAAAATGTTAATGAGACAATCCTTCGGCGATACACAAATGGGTCACCACAAGCGATGAGCTTGGGAACTGATAGTCTAATAGGGTTGGTTTTGGCGCATCACAACAAAAATTAAGTTTAACGCTTGTAATCAGGAAGTGTTGAGTGTATACATGATAATGATCAAGCGTTGTCGTGCTTTTGGTGCATGCATGATCATGATCAAGTTTAAAGTAGAAAATTCGAAAGTAAGAAATACTCGCAAAAAGGGTCTTGGATTGGAATGCTTATTTTGATATTTCATAAAACCTTGTTGTAGACACTTTAATGTTGACTGTGGTAAGAAATAAGAATGTTATATACTCTCATCTATCTTTTATTGAGGGAACTGTGGAGATTTGAAGAGAATTGCACAACGAGATTTGAGCTTGGAAACAAATTTCCTCACATTAGTGCGATACAAATGTTGCTAGAATGATAATTTGGTTAGTCGTGTATTTTAGGTTTCATTTCAAAAGGCCCACTTTGCGGACAAGATCGAAAAAAAAATGGTGAGTGCTTGAGTATCGGTGGAGGTAAGAAATGGTACGTAAGATGAAAAAAGGCATCCGCAAAGTGTTGTAGAAAGCACAAAGGAATACTGAGGCAATGGGAAGGTTACGACTATAGCCATTTTTTGTACTATCCTTGACGTTTGAGCCTTCGTTGCCAATACCTCATAGTCATTGTTCCTTAGCTTATATAATTTACCTAAAGGGTGAATTACATGTATCCCATTTAAACCCTATTAATTGCAAATTTACCCAATGAAACTTTAAAGAGCAAACTGCAAATGATTTCCTTGTGGTTTCCCCTTTTTGTGAGCTATATCCCTCAAAAATTATAAATGCGAAAAATGTCCCCGTGGTTAATAGTTTGTTGTGAATAATCTCTTTTGGATAATGCTCATTAAAAATCCCCGTTAGTCAAAGTTAAAGGTATGTGATATGACTAATTTATCATCGTATTCTTCCCACAATTACTTTCTTTTGAATGTCCAATCATTTTGTAATTCCAACACCATCACCACCACCATCTACCACCACATAACCACCACCATCAATGAACGCACCATAGAATATATTATCGTTATGAACATAGTAGTTGTAAGAATGAGGTATACAACCACCACCACTCTGAGAGTTCACAAGTGATATAAGGCACCACTGAATCATTGCGTGGCCTGATTGTAAGTCGCAAGTTAGATACTAAGAGTATTCGTCTGATAGTTCATTATGAACTTGATCACAAAGTAATACATGATTCTAAAGTCTTAGATTTGTTATCTCATAATCAGAGTAACAAAAATGTTTTCTTTTATTAGTAGACTGCTTCGCAACAGACTCAAAGCACAGATTTTCTGAAATTTCTGGTTGATCAGTGCCAGGCACAGAATCTGTTGTTCTTTTCAGTACACGAAAATATTTTTGTAGAGATGTTGCCCAAGGTAGTTGATCCTGAAGCATGGAATAAGTTCACAGAAATTGGCAAGAATTATATTTTAGTAGGGTGTGTCAGTTGAAGGTCGTGGTTGATCATGGCTCAAAAATTGATGCTGTTAAAATCATTATTGTGGATTTGGTAGCGAGTTATACTTCCCCACGACCACAAGTAATTGTGTATGTAAACCAAGAGACTGATCCAGAACCTTTATTGACAAAACTAGATGAATGGGATGTTAGGGCACCAAGGCTTGCTACCGATGAGAATAAAGCCATATCTTTGTCTGAATTTAGGATGGACGAGGCTATGATACTCATCACTTCTAATGTACGATTTTCCTGTTGGGTATGTTATATCAGTGGTTAGCTCTGTTGCCTTATAGTTATTTTGTTAAATATTTATCTTATTTAAATACTTGATATACTATTTCCAGCCACATCTTGTAATTTTGATCCATCGGTCAATGAAAATGGTCAACCTCACTTTGGTTTATATCACCATCTAGCTAGCAAAGCTGCAAAATATCCAAGTTTATCAGGTATGATTGTTTACATCTTGAATGTGAGTCATTTTGGTACCCGCATTATATTTGCATCAAAATTGCTGCTTCTTTTTGGCATTCTTATTACATGTGGTTTAACAGGTACCGTAGTGTGTTTGCTAGAAGATCAAAGAGAGATAGATTGTATGTCAGCGATTGAGACAAACTTTGATATGCATGTTTCACAGGTAAACAAGCAGCAATCTTAACCTAACATCTTAACTCTAAAGATGTCCTTTGTTTGAAATCCTCTTTAGTCCATACAAACAGCCATTACAACTTGTTAGCTTTTATGTATTAAACTCTTCTTCCAACTGATTTTCAACACCTTTAAAATGTACCATAATTTTTGGTTTTATTGTATATTGAAAGGTGGAAACCACCAAGAGAGATTGATTTTGTGGAAGCCACAGGTAATATCTAGCATAAAGCTACTCATTATGTAAAACATATTTTATTGTTGTTTTTACTTCAGTGTGTGACAATTGTTCATGTGATGATAGGTTCAGACGTGGAGGTGGAGTGATTCAAGGCTTATTTCGGAAGCTGGACTTATGTACGAAGACATTGATTTTTCAAAACATATTTCTTGCAATTGATATATTGACTAGATTTACCTCAGAAAAGACAATAATCATTTGTTAACAGTACTCTTATGGATAGATATATCGTAGTTTACACATTGATTTTGTGCAAACACGTGCATCATAAATACTTCGATAATATGTAGTTTTGATGTCAAAGCGTTGAGACTGAGATTGAATCAGTGAGAATTCGCAACGAAATATAACTACATGTGTAGTACTTATTGCTTTTGTTGGAATCTTGGCTTGTCCTTTGTTTTTACCCAAATCTACTTTGACTATGTTATGGAGAGTGAATCAATGAGATTAGGAAATGAAATAGGATCACTAGAAACTTATTGTTTTTTTAGAAATTTGGCTTTGTTTTCATTTGATTCGATTCCGCTTTGACTCTACCTGCGGATTTCATTCTCTTCTAATCAATTTGATATGCTGAATTTTGACAGCCTTTATCTAGTTTGAAGATTGTATTTCTTATTAAAACCCAACAACGTATGTCTTCGCATAATGATTTTGTTGAGGGTTCTAATTAAGATAACTGATCACGATGATACTTTTTGATCTTTCAGTTAATTGAAAGTAATATCTTCGTAGTTTAAAAGATTGTAGTAAATTGTTTTAAATTAGTTTACTTTTGAAAGACACTTTATTTGCCAATTGAATATCAAATAAAATTTAAAAGAGACGTTTAATTGTGGTATTCAGAGAGAAACTTTGAGTAATCTTTTGCGTAACAATTAGAACGCACACAATAGCAAGTTTGATCTTTGAACACTTTATTTATAAATGAAGAAAAGAAGTATGTATATGAATTTCAAAAAATTTCACGTTTTACCTTCATTCCATTTTGAACATGTATTGTTCCATTCACAGTTTCAGAATAGCGAGACTTCTCAGAGTTCACACAAGTGTACTCGAATAAGAGAGACGACTGGTGGTGGTTGTGTAGTGGTAGACGGTGGTGATGGTTGTGTGGTGGTAGAGGATGGTAGTGGGAGAGGGTGGTGGTGGGAGAGAGTGGTGGTGTTGGTTGTGTAGTGGTAGGGGATGGTGGTGGGATTACAAAATGATTGGACATTAAAAAGAAAATAATTGAGGGAAGAAGATGAGGGTAAATTAGTCATTTCACATGGCCTTTGACTTTGACTAACGAGGATTTTTAACGATCGTTAGCCAAAAGAGATTATTCGCAACAAACTATAAACCAAGGGGACATTTCGCAATTATAAGTTCTAAGGGGCGTAGCTTGTAAAAATGGCAAATCATATGAACATTTTTTGCAGTTTACCCAACTTTAAAATAACAAATATACCAAATTTATAGATTAAACTCTCATATTTATCCATTCTATCTATTTTAGTTAAAAACTGAATAACAAAACCCGTCACTCTTGTACCAAATTTCTGGCCACTAATCAATGAAGCTTGTGCACACCGCTTATACCAAATTTGCACATGTTGATCATGTTTGACAACAACGTTTTGGAAGCGTTTAGGAGCAACAAGCGGTAAGCGGTTCGGTTTTTGATCTTGTTTGACAACAAAGCGGCAATAGTTACTCCCCCAACATTTTATTTATGTACTGCTATCTCTAAAACTCTTGTTGAACACCATTGTGTAATTGCTCCATCATTTTATTTATAAAATTACCCATATACCCTCAAAAGATAAGATGCATTTTATTTGCTTAAAATCTATGTTATTACCTTGTCGATCAAAGTTAAACCATGACAAATTGGCAACTAGTCAACCACCAACTCTTAAAGAGTAATATTTAGAGGGTGTTTATTTTTTTTGTTAGCTAAGAGATGGGTGGGGTCCATATAGGACCCATGCCTTTTAGTGTGTCTTAATGGGGAGAGGAAGACATTTTAAACCTTGTAGATATAGATGTATTAGTGAAAATAGCTTACAAAATGACACTTTCATTTTAACATTTATTTATTAGCAAATAGTAGTGAAAATACCTACAACTACGTTACAAAATACGTTTTTTAAACACACAGCTATCGCCTATTGCTACTACTACTTGTCGCAAAACGAACCCATTATATGCTCATTGGTCTCTAAATCTGGGATTAACTTGTGATATAAATGATTAAATTGATCTTGTCACGACTCATTTGGATCAAACTTAGATCTTCCTATATTAACAACCTTCAGCTTAAAAACCTCATTCTATACTAGCTCTAAAAATACATAAAACCATTCCCTTAAGACAATAAAGCGCAATGAAAAAAGCATAGAATTCACAAAAATAAACTATCCCCTTTCTTACTGATAAAAGAAAATAAATCCATCGAATTAAACATAGCAAACGCATTTGAAATCATATTCTCAAAAGATTCTTCTGCATCCCTTAAGGTGCACTGCCTTCTCGTCCCGAAAGCTCTTATTTGGATCCGGCAAGCTCTATGTTGTACATTATAGAGATATAATCAATCAATTAAATGGTCTTATATTTCGGCATAACGCATATTGTCCTATTGTTTTTAACACTGGCAATTAATCTTCTGAATTTCTGCACGGCACATCATACAGGAACTATACACAAACAATTAACAAGATGCAAACATATATAGTTAGGAGGGGTTTTATCTAAGCAAACACTATTTTGAGTATGTATTTATGAAAGTTCAAATCCTGCGTTGGAATTGATGGCGTATAATAGTTTTGTTCTCAATGTACTCGCCCGTTTGTAAGTTGGGAGCTGCATTCAATGAAACAAATTGAAGGATATGAGGTCAAGGTTAAGAAAGTATTAAAAAAAACCTTGATAATGAACAATTTGCAAGAAAAGCAGTTGGGTACCTTAAGAGTATTATAGCATGTTGAAGCTGATGGAAGACGATCCACATCTTGTCCTCCAAACGTTGCCCAAAGTGGTATATCACATGCGACCTATAAAGATAAAATTTCACATTATTTTCTTTACTTCTCCCTGGTTTATCAGCCGGGGAGCGGGAGATATGAAAGTTAAAGAAGATACCTTGTGGATGGTAAAACTTGGCTGTAGGTGCTTAAAGCCAAGCAACGGAGCTCGTGAACAACTTGTTACAAACTTCATGAGCAAACAACGTTCTTTTGGCTCAAATTCTCTTATGACCTGGGTAAAAAAAAATGTCATTAACAAACATGAAAGCATTTCTCCAGTGCGCAAACAAACAACACCAAAGGTGGCTTCATGCAAACAAATAAAAAAGAGCAAGAAAGAGAACAGTAAAAGCAGCAGAATTCAATAACTGGCTTACATCAAAGAAATGGAAAGAATCAGACATAATAGGTAAATCAACATTAATATCGAGTGTATACCTCCCAAAAGAGCTTAACCGTCCGACTCCCTTCAGTATAACCACCAGTGTACTTTGTATTACGCCGCAAATCATCAACATCAATGTCATGATTTCCACCAGAAAGAAGCTTCAAACACACATCAGCTATTAGAATTACTCTTTCAAGTCCAAATTTAGATTCAGACATTCAGTGAAACAAACAAAAGCATAAACCAAGAATCACCCCAAAGATAATACCTGATTAAATTCACTGGCATTAAACAACTTCAGCCAAGATGGAGATATAAGATCTGTCAACCCTCTAAAAAATGCATTTGAGAGTGGCAATACCTGCAGCATGTGATTTCAAGGATATATTAACTAAAATGAGTTAACAATGTGGGATCATAAAACAAAACTTAATATACATATATACCTGTCGGTTGAGTTTATAGTCTGCCATAGCATATATGTATTGCAACTTGTTATCATTTGTCACATTGACATCCTTGCCACCAGACTTGAGTTCTACAACTTGTCGTTTCCCAGGTAACTCTTCAGTAACCGTAAAGTCTAGTGAAAGGTCCTTGACATCACCATCATAATGCTGCAGCGAAATGACCAACATCACTATTTATTTAAAGTAAGTGCATTCTTTTTTGCAATTATGAATATTGGTTGCAACTCATTCCCATCACTGGACGCCAACCATACACATAAGATTTCTACTTTTGATAAATGCATACCTTAACATACATAAGATTCTTGTAGAGCTCTGGATCAAGTGCTGATAGCTCATCAATAAAGCTATAGCGGCCTAGCAGCTTTTGTACAAAAACATGGGAAAAGGAATAATCTAGTAATATTCCTTCATAAAGTGCTTTGCCAACAACTCTTCCAAGAAACTCAATCATCTGTATGCCATTGTCCACAAATCTTGCAGCTGAATTTGGAATTAGAAGTCTATCTGTGGTTGAGGTCTGTGTGAATAGTCCATAACTAAAACAAAATACAGTGATTAGCAAAAGTTTGATACTCCAAAAGTCAGAAATTGATGCAAAGTGGGAGGTATGGAAACTATCTTCAACTTACTCGGGGGCAAAGGCAGCTTTAGCAATGTCAGTTAGGAACTCTTTTGATAGACCCCCATAGTCTAGTCCAGCCTCAGGAAGACCAGTTTCACTAACGAATGAGACGTGGATGCTAGACTTTAATCTTGATCCAAGGGAATTTAATTGCTGAAATCCATCTTCAACAATATGACTACGACGGATTACTACCTCAACAGCTTGTGGACCAGGTCCAACCATTTCACCAGCCATTCTTCGATTTACTTTGTCCATGCTGATAAGTTCTCTAAACATCTCAACTCTACAAAGCAAACAATCGCTCTTAGTGATCTAATTTAATAAGAACGTGAATAATATAGCTTGATAGTGTATCTAGAAACACAATCAAGGAATTCAACAGGCAGAAATGGGAAGGAAAAAAAACTGCAACCCTGTATGTGACACTCTTAATAATATTGGTGTCCAAAAAAATTAATCCATCAACTTCTTGATTGCGATATTAGGCACCAATAATGAACAATCTAAGTATGAGTGTATGACCTTCTTAAGTACCTCGGCTTCTTGTCAGCAAGGCAAAATGAAATGAGTAAGAAAGTGTCCCGGGTATTTCAAAGGATTATAGACCTTAGGAACTAAAGGAGATGATGCTAGTTTTCTTGTTCCTATATGCATACAGCTCTTTCACACGACTTATATCAGTTTTTTATTTTATTTATTTATTTATTTTTATTTTTTTAATATATATTACAGAGAAGCGCAATCTGCATACCAAAACTTTAGGAGGTAAACCATCCAACAACAATGATATATAGTAACGCAAATATAAAGGAAGCGGCCACATACTTAATTTAAATGATCATATCTCAAAAGTGTTGAAATTACATTAGTCTAACCACTATGTAGAGATGATAGTCTTTGGCAACTAACTTTCAAGACTCAAGGTTGCAGGGAGTTACAGTACAAACGGCTTTTTTTTTTTTTTTTTTTTTTTTTTTTTTTTTTTTGTGTGTGTGTGTGTGTGTGTGTGTAAATTCAATTAATTTATATGCAAAACTGACCAAATTTAACTTGCAATTACCTCTCTTCAAATGGAAAAACATGTGGGGTTGTCGTGATAACAGAGTGCATGCTCGAAATGACCACTAAATCATCAGATCTTAGATTAGCTGACAGAACTTCATGAGTTCTTGCAGCAACAGCGATTGGTGGTCGATTCTTTTTACCCGGAGAAAGCCAGAGAGCAGGAGGACAAAACTGGTGCCTACAATCTCTTTCATATAGCAAATGTAGGCAGCGAACAGCAGCATCCATAAGAGGCCGATTTGGCCGGGAAACATTCTGATTCAGGGCATTATAAACTAACGTATTCAGCATTGATGCTATTCTGCGTTGCTGCTCCAGTGTAAAGGGAACCTATTCAATTGCAAAAATCCTTCATTAGTGATAAAATAAAAAGATAAAGCAATTACAGATGTTTATTTGGGTGAGGGAGGAATTACCTGTTTTTCATAGAACTCTATGTCATCAAGAACCAGTAATAGGTGAGAGTAAGCAGCACAGAAGAGATGGATAAGATGAGAAGAATCAGTTGTTAAACCCTCGGGACCCTTCCTCAAGGGCTCGATATCCCAAGCATCAGAAGAGTCATCCTCAATACTTTGAGTACTGAGGTTATTAACAGACTCTATCTGCTCAATATCTCCTTGGGACTTCCCAGTGATCTTATTCAATACACTGCCCCACTTAGAGCTTCCATTCTTTGCTACGCCCTTTTTCTTTTTCTTGGAAATCCCATTCCTCATGTCTTCCATGATATTACCATTCAAGAAGTTAGCATCGGAAGCAGAATCTAGTTTAGGAAAAAATAAGTTCTCAAGCGCTGTCCATAGATTCAAAAGGAATCCAGGGGTAAATGAGAGCATATTGAGGATAGGCATTGAACCAACCACTGGACTGAGGCTGGTAAATATTCTAAGCATACAAGAATAATAATACGCAACATCTGTCAATTCACACTTATCCGCAGCATCTGGAAATGAATCATCAGCTTTCTGAATGGATGGATTCTTGTCCAAGGTCAACAACTTCATCAAATGCCATTGTTGACACACAGGCCTCAGTAAATCTGTGTATGACATGTTGGAGTGTTTCTGGGTGTCGAGAGTAATTGTGTCAGCTAAGTCAACCAAAGGCTCACCATTAACTTGGAGTGACTGGTCCTCTCTGGTCCATCCAGCTCCCTCAAAGCTATTTAATAAGTTTTCAGCAAGTATAATAACAACCCGAATGTAGGATACAAAATCTAGATCTTGAGTGAATTTTCCAGAATCCTTAGAATTGCCGTCTACCGCTGTCGCAAGACAAATGATGTTTGCAAGTGCCCAACCAACAGCCGGTAACATCTTTGGGCTTGAACGGCTTTCCAAATCATTCCGCTTTGAAATCTCTTTTAAGACTCTGTCTTTAGATATCTGCCATCACCTGCCAAAGGTTTGATCAGCTTCTCATGCTTCATTTATTTATGCAGGTAATATAATTTGATGTTAAAAACTCATGTGGTTTAATAATGACTAGCTCAAAAGAATCTAAAAGAGAAATTTAGGTCTTAAACGCGCCTAAGGAGCATAATTGGATAGTATGATGTGATATATAACTTTAATGCCAGGAACACTTATCAGTGTAGATCGTACTTCCCCAACTACAAATTGCCACATTATTAAAGTACACACATACTTTCCCACAAGCCTTACCAATATTTGCTTGAAGCAAGGTGACAAGATAGATTTATGCTTTACAGCAGATAAGATCATTGCTGGCAGACGTTGAGTGAACCAAGGAATTGTGAGCAGAAGCACACAGTACTGCTCAGCAGCAAACTGCAAACCGTTGAACGCATTTTCTTTCGTATTTGTGTTGCCACTATTGAAGGGTCGCAGTGCCAATGTGATTGCACTCACAGTAATCAAGAATCTGTCATCTGTATGACCAGTAGGTTTCATTTGTGAAGAGAAAGGAACATCCGATCTATTAAGGTATCTTCTGATGGACATGTAAAGCTGACTTTCCTCACTGCACATGTACCACACCAGATCTTTCACTGCTGTATCTGCATCTCGAAGTGTAACATCGTTAAGAGCTTTCCAACCTTTCAGATCAGTCAAGCTGACAACAAACCGCATTGCCATAGATGTAAGAACGACATATTGATGACCCTCTTGACATGAGTGATCACATTCTGAAAGAATGAGGGCACATAAGAAAATCAACTTCTTTGCTTGATATGCCCAAATTTTTTGCTCTTCAATGCTGCATGTGGCAAGGGTGCAAAAGTTTCTCTGTGGATCTACAAAAAAAAAAAATAATAATAATACTAATAAAATAAAATAAATAAAATGAAATAAAAAATCAATCAAGGAATTACAGTGTAGTTTGAAACTGTATAATTTCATAGTATGATAACTAAAAAGCATTAATCATCAATAGGAAACTGTAAAAATGTGTGATAATGACAGTTGTCAAACATGTCCTAATAAAAGATCAAGTGACATGTAGCTGATAAATGCCACTTCTTTCAAAATAATGGCCATCACCTATTTTCACTATTTTTCCATTCATACAACTTCAAAAAGATATCCACGAATCTCGTATTCTACTACAGAAAAAAGCGTACCACTGGAATTTATGCTCTCCAAAAGAAGTCTGAAGCACCTCTGCATATAATCTACATCTCTATCTTCAAACCTTTGACGCCGAGATCTCAAAATTGTAACAAAGAAAAGAAAAGGTCTCAATAGGTTGTTTGATATCCAAATTCTGCTTGTGGGAACTGGATGACAATTGAGCATCTCCTGCCACTCGTCTCGAAAATGTAAAGCTGCCATCTTTGTTGAAGCATAGCGTCTCCAAACTCTCTACACAAAATGGGAACTGGATGACTATTGATTAAGGTGAAGCATACCATGATACTTGAACACTTAATCAGCACATTCATAAGTAGCTTAGTTTACCTGCTTTGGCTTGGACTTACTTATAACATTTTCATAGATTAACCTATTTAAAAGACGTGCTTCTAATGACCCCAATTTGTAAAGGCATTAAAGGTATCAAACACTTCGAATTCTAGTCTCAATGTTAGACTCTTAGTATTTTTAGTTACTGGGTATAATGCAAAGTTCTTCTTGATACAGTTGACGAATCCAAATTCACGTTAGAAAATAAACCTGAATAAACAGTGAAGCTGAGGTAGCTCGTCGCATGTAATTGCGAAATTCCCTCTCTTGTGTAACTTTCTCAAGCAAGGCATCTCTACTGATCTCTTTCGCACTCGCACCACGGAGTGACACCTAAATCCAACACATACAATACAACACTCAGAAGAATAATTCAAACATTCAACCCAATCAACCTGCAACTGATTCATCAACTAAGAGGGTGTTTGAGATTGTGTTTAGGAGGAGATTATCTGAATATTGCATTTGCAAGTCGCAAATAATCAGAAAACAGTTTGCTTAAAAAAAAAGTGATTATCTGCGTTATCTTTGACAAAATGCAGTTAGCATACACATGATCTGTTTTAAAAATGCAATCCCAAACACCTCCTAGACACAGATACTAATACAATATCAAACTAAAACATCTTAATTACAATCATGATAAAAACATTTAATCCGATGAATCTACAACTAATCCATCAATTAAACACTTCTTATAATCATAATTGAGCATGATCATGATTCAAAAATCAACCGACAAGTAATTCATCAATTGAACACAAATACTTTTTTCGATCTGCCAAGATATTATTACACAGTACACACTAAGCAGAAAATCACACTAAAAGCTGATACGATCATAATTGATCATGATCGATACTAAATTGAAGAGCGTACGTAGTAACGATACACCTACAAATTAATATAGGTTAGATTATGCTTAATACAGATTCAACACCTACATTCCATACGTCATTTCAATCAACCTACAACTAGTTCATCAACTAAAAAGGGAGGGAATACCGGTTTAAATGCGTGTCGCGGTTTGGGTTCAATCCGCGTGGATTAGTCGTCCAAAAGGTCGGAAAGCATGGTTATCCAAAAAAGAAATTCTAATAGATGAAATCAGACTAAGACCTCATACAATCATAACTTAGAAACAAATAGATATTAAGCACTAAACAGTTCAATTCCAGCTAGATGCAACAACAACCCAACCCCGTGGTGGTGGTTTGTTTGAATCGTAATTCAGGCTTGTTTGAATGATAATTACTGAATCCAGTGAATTTAAAACTAATTCATCATATAAAAGAAAATTATTTAAGTACCTGATTTTTACGAAGGCCATCCATTATGATTATGATGATGATGATGATCGGTTCAATTGATTAACCAAAATCCACAAAGTAGTAATCACTGTGATGATGATGATGTTTTACCAAGTCCATCCATTGGGTAACACCAAGGTCGTGTTTGACATTTTGACTAGCTGTAGGGGTTGAATCGTAGTAAATATTTAACCAGGGTCAAAACGGTGGGGTCCACAGCTAGGATTCATTTCGGTAGCTAATACTACAAGTTGTTGTGTGAGGGGCTTTTTTCATTTCACGCGTGAGTCCTTTTGTTTTTTCGTTGGTTCGATTCAGGTGTGACCCAAACAAGGAATAGGTGGAGAATATGTGTTTTTTTTACATGGCTGGGTGGTGTTGTACTTCCAAAATCCAAAGTTTAATTTGTTAAAGATGAATGTTGGTTTGTAAAAATCTTTTTATTTCAAAGTTTTATTTTTTTATTATTTTTTTTTTAAGACGGATGTCAATTGTATTGAAATAAGAGCCTTAGGTGTCATTTGAGCCCTACAGAGTACTACATCACCATAACACGACCCCTTATCACAACTAAACACAACAACTTCATTTGCGTCCCACATACACATTTATTCACACACACAATCATTATAAAATAAAAAACTAAAAAAACAAATTTCGTACAAAAAATACGAGTGTTTTGCTCGTCGTCTGCACAACGAGAGGTTGTATGGCGAAGGACAACAAGCTGGGGGTGGTATGATGGCGAGCAGTGGCAAGCTTGCCACAATGGAGTGGTGAAGCACAACGAAAACCACGCCTAAAGCTGTAATATAATTTATACACTTTTCAGCAAGGTTGTTATATTTACAATTTTTTTATTATTATAGATAATATCGTAAATTCCTACTATAATCACAGCTCTATTAAATATTTTCGATGGATATCAAACACAAATTTGTACGATAACTTCATGAAAAATGCACAAGTTCAAGTACAACTAATTGTTTAAAGCTACATACAGCTAATAACCCATATCTGGATATATTGAATTGATACAAGCTTATATGGGTTAGCTACAAAATTAGTTAATTACGTATTCTAGTAAGCTGGTAATCAAGGTATTCTCAAAAATTAAGATGCAGTTAGAAAAGTAGTACTAGTACAAGTTAAAATTTGGAGTATCTTTTCATGAGGATTTTGTGTATGTAATTTCATTTTGATTCTCGTCCACTTGACAAACTTTCAAACTTGTAACAATCGTGGAGAAACTATCTTTCAACTTCTTTGAGTCCTTGCATATTTGTTATATTGCCGAATAACTTGTAACTAATTGTCACAATAATTATGTGTGTTGCTTAATTAACTGCAAGGACAGCTCCTAATGTGGGTGGAGCTGCGATATTATATAAACAGCATATAGATAAGTAGACAATGGAGCTGCGAGGGATCACATTGATCCAATTGACACAACGAATCAATAATAGGTTTGCGGGGAGGGACATATCTCATTTATCTTGAAATGATGCATTGATCAGAGACGGCTTATGACTCGATGTATGGCCAAATCCATCTGTCACTAGCTAGTAGCTAGCATCATATTACATGGCTTCCATTCAATTGACCAATTAGATGACACTCAGTCGGCTAATCTGATGACACGCTTTAGAACCTGGGTACCTTAAAAGTTAAAACCAAAAATCGTGATGGTTCAGCTTAAGTTATTTAAGCAAAAGGGATCAGTGTACGCCATTTTTGCATTTAAAACAACATGCAAAAACAATTACTCCGTACTACGTAGCAACCATTATTTTACAATATAGAAACAAGAGAAGAATTTGTTTTTATTGGAAAAGCGAAGTATTATTAAATCAAGGGAGGAAAGAATTTATTTCTTTGAGATAGTAACCCAAAACACTTGTTTCCTTTGATGTCTCAAATTGAAGGATACAAGAAAGTGAACAAAAACTTTGACAAATAACTCGCAATTAGTTTACCATCAATTAGGGAAAGAAACCATCACTATTTGTCGACACAACGTGCAATTAATTCACATACTTATCGATAACAAGTATCAAAACAGAGCTACATCAAACGACACTTGAGCATCATATTTTGGCATAATATTGATCATACGATATGCTGCTCTAACCGCATACCTCACCTCCGAAAGCAAGGTAATCTAAACCTAAGATGAACTGTGGATTTATTGAGGATGTGGTACTCGGCAAGGGTGTTGTCGTCCTTGAGTTGCTTTCCTGCGTAGATGAGCCTTTGCAGGGCCGTTGAAATACCTTCCTTGTCCTGGATCTTGGCTTTCACATCGCCGATGGTGTCCGAGGGTTTGACTTTCAAACAGATTGTTTTATTGGTGAGTGTCTTGACATATATCTGCATCAATCCCCTTGAATTTAGCACAAGGGTTAGGATAGATTCCTTGTTGATGTGGAAGTCGGAAAGGGTACTGCTGTCCTCAAGAACCATTTCATTAAATATTAGCGCCTGCTGGTCAGTTGGGATACCTTCCATATCCTTGATCTTTGCTTTCAGGTAGCCATGGTGTCTGAGGGTTTGACTTCCAAAGAGATTACTTTTTTGGTGAGGGTCATGACATATATCTTCATCAATCCCCATGATTTAAGCAGAAGTGTGAGGGTGGATTCCTTCTTGATATGGAAGTCTGAAAGGATGCCGTTGTCCTCAAGAACCATTTCATTAAATATCAGCGCCAGTTGTGCAGGAGGAATGCCTTCCTTATCCTGGATCATGACTTTCACATGACCAATGGTATCTGTAGGTTTGACTTTCAGAGGGATGGTCTTTCCGGAGCATGTCTTGACATAAATCAACATCAATCCCGTTGATTTAAGCAGAAGTGTTATGATGGATTCCTTGCTGATGTTGAAGTCAGCAATGGTACCGCTGTCCTCCAGAACGATTCCATCAAAGCTTAGCGTCTGCTGGTCAACGGGAGTACCTTCTTTTTCCTGGATCTTAGCTTTCACATTGCCAATGGTGTCTAAGCGTTTGACTTCCAAAGAGATCTTCTTTCCAGAGAAGGTTTTGATAAATATTTGTATGAATCCCTTTGATGTACGGATAAGTGAGAGTGTACATTCCTTCATTATGTGAAAGTCGGCAAGGGTATCGATGTCCTCGAGAACTATATTCTTGAAGATCAACGCCTGCTCGTCTGGAGAAATACCTTCTTTATTCTGGATCATCGTTTTCAAGTTGCCAATGGTGTCTGAGCATTTGACGTCAAGAGTGATGGTCTTTCCAGTGTGGATATTGACGGATATGCCTGCAGAAATAAAAATAAACATGATAAAACTTTGAACAGAGTTAACCACTATTAAACATAAATCAAGGGACAACACTTAGAAACTTTTGATCATTTAGAATTCGGATATATCATGAGGTAAAAGAGTTTGCATTACGTACATCCAGAATCCGACATATTTTGGTAATAGGTTTTGGAACTGAATTTGGATTAATGGGATCTAATAACTGATATAAGATAGAATGTTTCTCATATGTTTTACATATTTGAATTATGGCTGATGAACTTTGGGGTCATCATACCCTTCAAAATTGTTTATTTTACTTATTGTACTGTTCTTTTGTTCATTTAGGTCATTGTAACTAAATTATCTTTTAAATGAAAACTAAACCATAAAACACAATATAAGTTACTCACCTATCCACTTTCTCATCCAACTCAGCTCCATGTCATCTCCAACATGTAGAAAACCATGTCTCATACATGTGGAAAATAAAGATTGATGAACTATTAATTCATTGTACTTTTAAAAAATGTTCATTTTGGTTATTGCATATTTTTTGTTCATTTAGGTCAATGTGAGCTAAACGTCTAATGGTATGTTTGGCGAAGCTACTTTAAATTAGAGCTTGAGCTTTCACGGAGCTGGAGCTTATGAGAGCTCCAATAGGAGCTTTTACTTTTAGAGATGTTTGACATAGTAATTGAAGCTAGAGCTTATTGGTTGGGTGTAAATTGGCATCAAAAGACAAAACAAATAAATATTTAAAAAAGACAAGGGTATTTATGTTATTAGCCAAACAAAAAGTTCAAGCTCCTATTAGAACCTCTTCCTAAAGAGCTTCTCTTTCAAGAGCTTATGGCTTCCAAAGCTTCTCATCCAAACCAAGATTATTTTAAATTCTCAAGCTCCAATAATATAATCTCCTAAAAACTTTACGCCAAACACACCCTAAATGAATAAAAAAGGACAATGATGGTTAAGTTATGTGGGAGTGACTTAAACAAGATGTTGAACATTAGGCAAATAAAGAGATAATAATACAATGATCGAAGTAAACAATTTTTGTTGCAATTAACGCATTTTTGAGATGAGTGATTGAACAGAATAAATGCATAACAAATAAAGACACAAGGATTTAACTTGGTTCGGCAAAAGCCTACATCCACGGGCAGAAGCTAGAATGGAATTTCACTAGCAACTATATATGGAGTACTGAGGTTACATGGTGTATTGCTCAAAATCTATAGGCTCCAAGAAATACTCCTAAAAGTTAACTTTTGGATCCTCACTAAAAATTTTTTTAAAGGCATTGATATAAACCCTCACTAACTTTTTATACACTCCTCTCAAAAATCACCTGTATAGAATAATGTAGTACAATTTTTCTACAAAAGACTCACTAACTTTCTCAAACAAACAAATTTGTTTGCTGAATTTCGGATGCGAAATGAAGCTCGCGTCCATTTCTTTTTATAGGTGAAGTATCATGTAGTCAAAGAATATGTGAAATGAGACTTTCACGCGGCTGTGAAAATTGCAACAGAGTCATCAAATGAATAGTTTTTCCACATGACCTATTGAGGGCTATGCCATCTATGGTCGGCTTGACCACTCCCAACAATTTTTAACAGTAGACTATCCTTATTTCATCAGTCTTACTTCCAATTGTATTCAATTATTCACTATTCAAGGGTGTTTGGTGTATCTTATTTTTTCAACTTGGAAAAGGGTAAGCTCTCTTTTAAGAGAATACAAGCTTACCAAGTAACTATACATATATCTTTATCTCACTATAAAAATAGACACAAACCCTTAATGTTATATATTTGTGATGTGTTGATTTACAGAAAATTATAGATAGGGTTTTTGTATAAAGGTACTATCATCACTAAAATGAAAAGGTCTCAAGTTCAATTTTTATTATACGCAAACACCTTTAAGTGGTGACGCAATCTTTTAGAGAAAATGAGAGAGATTTACCCGTTTGAGTGTTTGGACTTTGGAGTCCTTGTGTTGCGGGGCTTAAACTATGAATTAGTCAACTAAAATGCCGGAAAATATGTTCAAAAAAATTAATATATCAAAACCATGCAAGTAATTAAAAAACTAAACCCTAAATTACAAATGAGCCATAAAATGACAAATAGTAGTAGCAACTACAGCATATAATTAAATGGATTACAATGAAGATGATGGTTAGGAGAATCATCCTTACTATACATGTCGTCATTCGTTGAACCATCCGTCATGTTTCTTTTCCCAGTAACGTTCTGTTGGAAGAGATAGTGAGCAAAAGAGGTTTAAATTTGGGCAACCAAACTCCACCATTTATTAGCTTTGTCACAACTTACAAGGCTTGTTAAGAAAACGAAACGGTGGCAATAAATCCATTTTAATGGCTAAAAGTTTAATTTCAACTAGTCATTCAGACCCGTGCTATGCACACGGGCTCGATCTAAATGTTAACAGCGTATTGTTCAACACTAATATTCGTCATTTTGATCATGGATGGATTTTGTTGATCAATAAGTTTCTAAGTTATGTTTGTTAGCATGACATGAAAAATGTTGATGCCGTTATTTCGTTACTTTTAATTGAGATCGAGTCAAACAATCAAAATACAATATATAACTCGGGCTGCCTCATGACCCGTGCGATGCACACAACTTTTTTGTTTGTTATTATAATTTATAAATGACTGCGAGCCAAAATTATGTAATTTTTCCATTCTATTCATTATTCAAGGTGATATTTTTAATATATCGTATTTTGTTATTTTAGCAAACTCTAAAAGCCTGTTTGATGCACATGGGTTGTATAGAAGTTTTCAAAGTTTAATATCCGTCTTTTATTTTCCTCATTTTATATTCGAGACGTATTTTTGTCATTATATATATAAGTTGTCATGGTTACACTCATTTTGTAAGCATGATACGTATTTGAAATAGTTTATTAACATTTAATCTTTTAAAATGTATTTTTTACGTAATATTTTTTGTCTATTTATTTTGGTATTGACTCTATCGTTTTTTTATTGGAACTAACTAATATTAATACATCCGGCTAAGTTATAACTATTTCTTATGATAATCAACAATGCCCGTGCGATGCACATGGGCTGTATAAAAGTTTTCATAGATTTAAAATACGTGCGATGCACATGGGCTGTATAGAAGTTTTCATAACGTAATATTCGACATTTATTTTCATCATTTTATATTTAAGTTGTCATTGTGACACATATTTGCTAAGATTTAAACATATTTAAAATACTTTATTGAGTTGCACATGACTGTATATAAGTTTTTATAGCTTAATCTTCGACACTTATTTTCGTCATTATATATCTAAGTTGTGCTGGTATCACATTTTCAAGCATGTACGTCAAGAGTATATGTGAAGAGATTTTATTCAAGATGTTACATTGAAAAAAGTCTCTTCACATGTAATATTTTAATATGTATAAGTTACATAAATTATTTTAAATGTGAAGCGATGTCATTAATGTTGGAGACCTTTTATATTCATCCTCATGCGATGCACACATGTATGGACTGCCTCAGGACCCATGCGATGCACACAGGTTGGATCTAATTGTTTTTTTTTCATAATGTTTGGGACTAATTTTCAGTTCATGTTTGAAACTCTCATTTTTTGTGAAAGACGGACTTCGTTGTTCAAATAAATTACATTATTAAAAGGGAACTATAAAACAAATTTCCTTTTTAACAAAACTATAAAAACATAAAACATTAAAGTAATTAGTATATTCAAGAGTATAAATTATAATTCGTATAATAAATTATAATTCGTATAGTAAAATATTGCATGTTTAATTTGTAACGTGCTATTAATATGAATGCTAAGTATTCATCTATATTGACACCGGTAGCCATGGCATTGCTCGTATTGTTGTTCTTCTTATTGTTGTCCATTGGCATTTTGCATGTTTTGTTCTTGATACAATTTTCGTGACTTATCGATCCCTTTCTTTAATATGAAGAGGTTTTTCGTAAAATGTTATATTTAAATGAGGATTTTCATATGTAATCTTTTAATATGAGTAAGTTGCATAACTTAGTTTTTAATTAATGCATTATTAAGACATTTTTCCCTAAACTATAAAATCGAATTTGGAGCATTCATTAGTAACTCACTCTAAGTATTTACAGTCTGACGACATGAATCACATGATCTCAAACTCAAATGAATAATGCTTACCTCGTGATAGGTGTAGGATAACATTTGAAATACAATTTTCTTCCCCTTTATATACTTATTCGATATAGAAGATTCTTATTGTTAAGATGATAGTGTGAAGATATTTTTATTATATACTACTATTTTCAATATGTAACATCGACATAATTTACACAGTCATATCAAATATCAAAGTCATGCAATATTCCAAGAAGTTTAATTAAGAAAGTGACATTAACACACCGCAAGACAAAAAACTACATTAAGAGCAAAAATATTGAAATGCACCAACAAAATGTAGTAATGATTATTGACTAAAAATTGAATGCTCGTCACATTATTTTCAAAAAATTTACTTACTAACGAATAAATAGTATTAGCTCATTCAGTGGTATTACATGAAGTAAAATATTGCATGTTTAATTTGTAACGTACTATTAATATGAATGCTAAATATTCATCCCACCGGTGGCATTGGCGTTGTTCTTCTTCTTGTTGTTGTTGTCTTTGTCGTTGTTGTTCATTGGCCTGTTGCTTTTTTTGTTCTTGATACAATTTTTGTGACTTCTCGATCTCTTTTTTTAATGCTTCTTGACGCGCTACAAAAAATAATTAGATATAGTTGATCATTAGTAACTTAAATACAGTTAATCAATATATTGCATTTTTTTTATCAAAGTAAAAATGTTTGTGCATGTTCCACTTAATTGATAAGACAACGATGTGTAGGATCTCTTAAACCATTAGAGAAGATGATGTTACTACCAAACCTCTTAAGCACCATATTTATGTCCTACATTCTTACACACACAAAACACACATGAAATTTACATAAAATAATATAAATCAATATGCTAAATAAGTAAGATGATATTGTGTGTGATTTTTGACACATTATATAGTTGATAAAATATTTGTAACTCATGGACGGGGAGGTAAAAAGACTAACCAATAATTGGTTTGTTTAATTTATGTATTTATGGCATTTTTGGTTTGTATTCTTTAAGGTTTAGTGATGGTTTGAAACATGTTATACCGTACAAACTTTTGTGCACGATTCCTCATGCAAAACATATTGTACCATACAAATTTTTGTGCACAATGCCTCTTGCGCATTAAATTAAGCACTCCAATCTTTAGATAGTATAGAAGCTATACTTTTCATGTTGTTTAAACTACCTTGTACTGTATTACAATTTGTGCACAAATCCTCTTGCACATTAAATTAAGTCACCCAACATTGTGTAATTGATATACTTTTGATGTTGCTTAAACTACCTTGTACCATACAAATTTTTTCAATTACTCGAATCACTAATCTTATGTACTTACCCTTATGCATGACTATTAAATCAATGTACTAACACATGAAGCCTCCACATTTTACTTTTAATTCATGAAACATTAATTGTGAACACTTTGCATTTATAAGACAACTTAAGTTTTTAGTATATATAAGATAAATTTTTTTATCAATTTGAAGTTAATAAAATTTGAAAGGGAAAATTACACGGATAGGTAAAGAACTTTGAAAAATTTCTAATGTTAAGTAACAAACTCTCAAAAATATTAATATAACCAACAAAACTTGTTGAAATCGTCAATGTTAAATAATATTTGCTATTTTTACAACTTGTAACCGGTGCAACCGGTTACCATTGTACCACAGTCATTTTTTATTGTATTTTTTATTACACACCATTGTACCATTTCACATCATGCCCACATGTCACCACACATATCTCATTAGTCATTATAAACCATAAGCATTATATCAAGATCTCATATATCCGAGCCACATTATACGAATGAAACCGTCACCACACATATCTCATTGGCCATGAGAGTTTTTATGCCATATCCATCATCACTTTATACGAATGAAACTGCAAAAACAAGGGATTCCAAAAGAATTGACAAGGTCGAGGTAAGGCTTTTACAAGAAAAAAAGGTTGTTGGATCTATTCAAAGACTTATGTAATTATAAGGATAATGGTGTACGGGTCGACGGTGGCTGAGAAGGATGACGGTCTGTTGTTGGCACCCCCAATTGTTGTTTTGCAGCGTCCCGTTTTTTTTTTTTTTTTTTTTTTTTTTTAGAGTAAATTGCAAACGATGGCCCCTTTGGTTTTTAAGCTGAAAAGATACTCTTTTTGGATCCTGACTATTGAGACTTGAGACTGCTTTTGCTTTGAGAAAGAGAACAAGTAGAGTTTGTTTTGTTAGCTTTTTAGAAAGAAATGAGAGGATAAGAGTTGAAAAAAATATCTAAGGTAAAGAAACAAGATCCATGTTTTCAGGAGAAATTAAATGGGAGGCGCAGGCTTTGGAAAGACTTGGTACGAGTTGGTGATTTTGTAATTATTTGGTGTATATAATGAAAATAAAAAAAATGGTGTTTATGGTTATTTAAAGGGAAAATTACACAGATAGGGGGTGCTTGTAGTTGGATGTTTAATGTTTGGTTTAAGTTGACCTTCAGAGGTTGTCACCGGCGAGTGTGAGCGCGTGATGATGGTGGTTTTGGGGTTTTTGAGGGTTGCAAAGGTGGCGGGACTGGTGATGGATAGAGATAGTGGTGGCCGGTGGGTGAAGAGAGAGATATATTAGTACTTAAGAGTCAAATAGACGATTTTTGTGGTTACACGTGGCCCAATAAGCTTAAACGGTCATATAGCATAACATTAAAGGTTTCAACAAGTTTCATTGGTTATATTAGTATTTTTGAAAGTTCGTTACTTAACATTAGAAATTTTTCAAAGTTCATTACCTATCCGTGTAATTTTCCCAATTTGAAATGACATATACAAAAGTAAGATTTAAATTTAATTTTATAAAAATATCAAATGTATTTTGAATTTGTTTTTTCTTTTGTATAAATATTAAAACTTATTTTTGTCACGTGTTAAAAACCGTTGGAGTAGAATGCTTCCTATTAAAGTCAATATAAACACATGCGACTTTGTCTTGATAGACTTCGTTGTAATCTTGATGCTAGGGGCATCGATCTTGACTCATAACTGTAACAAACCGGAATTTTTTCCAAACAAATTTTCAATAATAAATTATATTTATTATTTCCTAAGTTTCATTTTTGAACTTTTCCGAACTCATTTGAATTTAAAAACGAGAAGTTATCTCGCTTTTTTTTTATAAACGACACGACACGCGTACCGACACTATCTTAGTAATGGCAAAAATCCAATAATTTATATCCATAGTCGGGAAGGTGTTTTATATTACTTTTATGAAGACGATTTCATAAATTATAATTTTCGCATTCGAGCCAAACCGGAGAACCACGTTTACACCGAAGCTCAACGGAACACGGGGTACTCATGACACCATCTTTATAAATAAAACACAAGTTATTAACACAAAATTTTAACTTTCTCTTATACCTTCACGTTTAATTAAATAAAAAAAATGAAACGTTAGAATACTTCTCTAAGAGCATGAGCACACGTAACGTGGAAGGCTGCGTTAAGGCAGTTTTAACTCACGTTAACGTGCGTTATTGATGTGGAGGGTTGCGTTAAGGCCACGTTAACGTGGCAAGTTAAGCCACTAACGTGGCGTTAAGCCACATTTGCTTAAAAAAAATTACACTTCTGGTCCCTGTATTTATGTTTGTGTGTTGACAATTTTGGCCCTTGTAATTTGTGATCTTTTATAAGATTTCAAGGACACATGGCTTGAACTTGTGATCTTTTATAAGATTTCAAAATAAGTAAATAAATAAATAAACTAAAAACTTAATAAAACATTAATTTCATTAATAAAAACGTAAACATTACATAAACACCATACAAAGTTAACATGGTTACAAACGATACAGGAAACAACTAATCACGATACGAATAACAGAAAGAAACGAAGCGGAATACTTAACATAAAAGATCATTACTCATCGTATATGTCCCATGCCCTTGTGTTTCTCAGAGTGAACCACACTTGTGGGTAATGTAGCTCTCTCCCATAGCGTTCATAATAAATTCGGTTTGCATTGGTGAGACGATTGGTGTCTTGACTGGTACGCTGCAACTCTTTGTAAATAGCGTTATATCTACGACATTCAATGTTCATTCTATTCCATTGAGCCGTAATACTATTCTTATTACGTTGAACACCATTAGTCTGCTCGTTAAACTTTCGTGTAACGACATTCCAAAAAGAACGTTCATTCAAAAGGTCTGTAGATTCTTGAACTTCTAGCCATACGATGGCTAGCAAGACTTCTTCTTCCATTAACCAACGATTATTCATTGTGAAGAGATGTGTGAAGAAAAGTATTAGATAGTGGTGAAGAGATGTGTGAAGAAAAGTATTAGATGTTGTGTTATTTATAAGGGATTTTTAAATTTTGAAAAATTCAAATTCAGATGCAGAAGCGGGATTCTTTTAAACGTTTAAAATTCAAAATTTGAAATGAATGGGCGGGATTTTGTTTAAACGTTTAAAATTCAAAATCTGAAATCAATGGGCGGGATTTTTGAGCTTATTTAACACCATTTCATTTCACAGTTAATTCTCACTCAATTCACACATAATTTTCAAACATTTCTCTTAAACAATGTCTCGCAAAGATTTCTCTCAACAATTTCCAACTCACCGTGACTTCTCCTAACAATTTCCCACACACCGTGATTTTTCCCAGCAATTCCCAAGTGATCATGACTTTGGCCAGCAATTCCCAAGCTCCAACATGACTTTGAACACTCCACCGGAAGATATCTTTCCGGTATTCACACCGGATAATGAACCGGTGCCTAATCCACATGTTGTCCAACAACCCGATCAACCGGTGAACAATCTACCGGTGGAAAACCAACCCATTTGGAGAGGGTTGACTGATGAAGAATTTGAAGAACAAAATATGCAAGAATTGTTACGTGTTGAAGCAGAGGAAGAAAGGGAAACAAGAGCTCGTGAGCAGCGAGCAAAAGCTAAACAGGATCGTCGAAACCGTCGAGCAGAATGGCGATGGGCAAATGGAATAGACCATGTGCCAACCAGTGAGGACGATTCGAGTGCCTCCTATTCGAGTCATGAAGGGTGGGTGTCCGACGATTCGTTCTATTGATTCGCAGTTTTATGTTTAATTATTTTAGTTTTATGTTTCATGTTTAATGTAACTTGCGTTTAAATTTAATGTATGTTTAAATTTTAAGTATTAATATAAGTTGTTTTTATTAGTTATTAAGTGAAAGAATAGTTTTAGTTGAGGGTAGAATTTAAAAATATTTGAGTTAAAGCTGAGTTAAGGCTGAGTTATTGTTGCGGGTGTTTTTTTCTGAGTTAAAGTTAAAGTGTAAAAGCTGATGTGGCGCTGACGTGGCACTGCGTTAAATTTTAACACAGGTTACGCGTGGGCATGCACTTATCCTCATTCTCTCACTCACACGTGCCTTGGAAAAAGATATACATGCCTCTCACTTTTTCCTTCTTCCTCCTGAACACCTAGAATGTCACTTTTACCATATATATATATATATATATATATATATATATTTATATATCTTCTCTCCTGTGCTTCTCGAATACAGTCCCAAGACATATATGATATATCTTTCACCTTACATTGTTTATGGTGTATTAAAGACAATCAAGCGGCTATGAACTATTCCCTTTCTCCCCTCCCAAAGATGTGCCACGAGATGTTATAAGAAGAAGCAAAGGGATGTGATTATAGCTCTTTTTGGTTATCATCAAAGATCGATGCCAAGAAAGTGATTTATAGTTTTTCTTGTTTTTCCTCTTTTAACTCCCAATCGATCCACAGAAACTGCCACATCTCATAAACTTCATCCAAAAATCAAGAGTAATCGGTGGTGGTGTTTCTGCTTGGATCAGATTGGATTCATTGTTTTTGGGTCTTCTCTTCAGAGTATTGTAAGGATTCTTTGATTTTATTCATTTTGTTTCGAATCTTATTTTGGTTGATCGACTCATGTTTACATTTTTTTTATGCGAATTGATGAACTTCCTAGTTGTTATTGTTTAAGTGTGGCACTATGCACTCCGTCCCATATTAAGTGTCCACTTTCAAAAAGCACAAAGTTTTAGAAAATTCAACTAACTACACTCTCCACCAATAAAATATCACTTTTACCCACTAAAGTCTTATCTCATTGGTTGGAATAGAATATGAACACTTAATTTGGGACATCTCAAGATTCCATTGTGGACCCTTAATATGGGACGGAGGGAGTAAGATATGGATGAACTCATGAACAAAAAAAAAAAAAAAAAGAAAAAAAATGGACCAATTAAAACTAATAAGTATTGGCTCATATTAGAAGATATAGTATGTACAATAGTTTTTGGTTTTAATAGGTCGATGCTGATTCCTTCTAGCCCCTTTGCCCTACTGTCGAGACACAACCCCAACAGTGGGTACATTTTAATTCACACTCTTTTTGCCACTAGTTGCAAACTCAAAAGAGAACTAAGTAGAAAAAGAATGTGTTTTGGGTCATTCAATTGGTTTGGTTTTTGTGTTACATGTGGCCACCTAGTCTTAAATGCAAAACGTTAATAAAACACTTGTTAGATGAAAATCTGAATTGTGTTTTGTTAGTCGCATGGCTGTTGGGGCCGAGACCAAATCACGGCCCAACCGCGAGTCCTTTTGGCTCCACATAAAGTCACGTTTATTTTGGGTTGTGTTTGTGTCGAGCCACTGCTTGGTCACGAGCCGACAGTGGGTGTGTTGTCGTTGTTGTTGCTTGACCAAAGCCAATATAGAAATGTTTTATTTTGCTCACTGTTGTCAAGAACTAGTTTCACAAGAACAACAACAAGCAACATTTATTGGTATAAATTAAAATCTAGTGAAATGGGTTGGTTAAATTTTAGAAATTGGGATTGGGTTAACTTCAACTTGGTTTTGGGCTTGTGTTTGTGTCTGTTACGTTTGGGCTGAGTCAGATGTGGGCCGAGCCCACTTTATTTCAACAGGGTGAGTTTGAATTGCCTGTGTCATTCCGACTTATCCCGCGACTTATTCCCTTCATGTTTCAACTATTCAATCTCGACAAATCTTCACGACATACTTAAAACTACATATCACATTTTATAAATAAGTTTCTAAAACAAAACTAAATATACTACGCATAAAGCTATAAGTTAGCATATAAATTTAAAAACTAGATTAAACTAAAATTTAAGTGTTACTTTATTTTAAGACTTTTGATTTATATTATCATATCTAAAACTTAACATGACTCGTTTTATTACTTATGATCAAAACTTAATACTTTTGCTATAAGTTTAAATCAAACTAATGAGAATGTAAATTATAAGTGTTACTTTATTCATACTTATGATCAAAACTTAATACTTTTGCTTTAAGTGTTACTTTATTCATACTCGTGGTTTATTTACGTTATCGTAACCCACTTAAATGTACAAAATCTTTATTGGGTTTCAGTAAACGTTATATCGTTGTTCATTATTATAATACGGAAATTTTGACTTTTAGTCACCTCATACAAACAAAAACTTATTCACGGGTCATGTCCATCTTTCGTCAAAATATATATTTGACTTACATTTTTTTTTTACCAACAATGTGGAGTTTTATTCATAATTTACATCCATCAATTAATTTAAAATGGGGACTATTAAACAAAGTTATTACTTAACTCTTTTTAGATATTTTATGATTGTGATATATATATATATATATATATATATATATATATATATATATATATATATATATATATATATATATATATATATATATAGGGTAGGGATCCAGTAAGAAGAAAAACTAAAATAGGAAGGATAAGAAGAATTTCTAGCCACACATTTTAAATAAGAGGGAGAATTTTAAGGGGAGATGCATCAATATTTGTAGGTGCATCTGAAATGAGTGGTTATGGTTTCTTCTTATCATTCTTATTTTAATTTTTTTCTTATTTGATCCTATATATATATATATATATATATATATACACACACACACACACACACTTAATATTATATATTCTTTCAACAATAATGCTTACAGAATCCGTCAACGCCTGATATCCATTTGGAATTATTATCCGTACATCGTCTTTCGGTTAGAGACTTATTTGTCCTTGACACTTTTCAATTATATACTTATATACTTATAACCTTCCAAGAGCCAATACTTACAAACATTTAGAAAACTGTTTTAAACTTAAATGCTGCCACACAAGCAACAATAACAAAAACACCATAAAACTTTTAAACTCGTTTAAAACTTCATCGAGTCTCAAACTGAAAGTGTGAACTAAGCTTGTCATACTAATCTAGGCCGCGTGTCGGTGCCGCACACTATCACTAATTGATACTTTACTCTATTCAGACTGCTTTACTGAGGTGAGTTCATGACCCCTACTTTTACTCGCTTTATAAATGTTTTGGGGGAGAATACATGCTCGTTTTTAACTAAACTAAATGCTTATTTGATTGTGCGATTGTTTACTCAAACATTCTGTTTTGCTGAAATACTTGATTTATTATTCAAATGCATTTATGTGTATGTTGGTTGCATACTTGATTATTTTCTCATGGACACAAGTGTTTTATAAACATGGACACAAGTGCTTGAAACATACATGTGAGTTATAGCCCCACTTTTCCTTATACTTGTTTTACAAACTTTGGGGTGAGAGACATGCAAAACACTTTTATGGACCAACACTATTTTTCAATGTTGCAAAAATCGTGAATCGGTCCCGAGGCGGTCGAGGGCCGTGTAGCGATTTTTGGCCGATTAATCGCCGATTCCAAGGTCCAAGGCCGATTAATCGGCCGATTACCTTGTAATTCGCTCCAAGGTCCAAGGCCGTTCAGCTTGTAATCGCCGATTAATCGGCCTTGTAGGCCGATTTTTGCAACACTGCTATTTTTAAAACTATTACGTGGAGAGCCTAAGCCCTTGAATCCCACTATGCCCAAACTCATGAACCGTTAGTTCCTGCGGGAAGCTCGATTGTTATAGATAGATCTATTGGGGTGACTCCCCCGTTCGGTTGGCCATACATGGGTCAATGCGAAACGTATAGCATATCGGAATCGAGTGTAACGGGATAAGCACTCGCAATGGGCTCCTTTTTAGTATGACAACATTTTGCATACACCACTGTTGTAGCTTCGGTTGCATGAACTTAGTGCTAGTGTAATAGACTTTTACTTTTGTGTGACATTATATTCATTGTAATGATCACATACTTTGCCTATGGTCCAACTTTATGCTTAATACTTATGGTCTACTTTATTGATATTTTTCATGACACTATGAGTAAAGCAGTAGTCACTAAAACTGAACTTGATTTGTATGTGAACGGTTTTTCATACTCGAAAACCTTGTGGTCCACATTACTACATTTACTTGAAAGTAAACTATATTTCATGAGATTGTGAGCGACACGATGGTCACAAAAGTTTTATCGAACTCACATTTCTTTTATACTAAATTGCTATTTATACAAACCTATGAACTCACCAACCTCGTGTTGACACTTTTTAGCATGTATTTTCAGGTTTAAGGCGATAGCTAACTTTTGAAGGCTTTTGGCATGGTATGGTATGGTCATAGATGACTCTGACGTATTTGGGACCGCTTAAATTCTTTTATGGGCCTTAAACTTATTCGATTCTTTTAATAAAAATTTTGTTTAAAATGGATAAGGTAATCTGTTCTCGTTACTATATGTTGTGATCCAATTTAGTAGCACCCTAGTGACTTGTATGCTTCCGCTGGACCCGATTTTGGGGGTGTTACAATAACGATGTCCAATTTGCGATGACGATCTTGAATCATCTAAACATTTATTTGTTGAATGCTTTGTTGCTTCTTCTTTATGGAAAATGGTTACCACTTGGTGGGGTTTGAACGACTACCCAAAGTTGCTTCCGAATATGCTCTTATTGGCCGAAACGGTTAACATGCCCACCCATTCCAAGGCATGCTTTGACGTGGTTATTCAAACAACTATTTGGGTTTTATGGATATATCGCAATAGAGTTTGTTTTGACTCTAAACCTCCAAGGAAAGATACTCTGGGTGAGGATGTCAAAATCTATTCACATTTATGGATCCACAATACAAATAGGAATGTAAAACCAATGTGGTTAAAATGGATCAATGATCCTATTTTAGCTTGTTCTAAGTTTTTTTTTTTTTTTTTTTTTTTTTTTTTTAATTTTTTTTCTTTAACTTCTTGCTAGCCTTTAATTAAATCAGCAGTTCAACATATATATATATATATATATATATATATATATATATATATATATATATATATATATATATATATATATATATATATATATTCTCTCAAGTCTAAAAATCATTTAGAAGTGATCAAATTATTTGGTGCTTGAAAACATAAAACATATTTTAGCCAGAAAATTTAATTACACGGGTACCCGCCAACGCAACGCGTGGTATCATGTCTAGTTGCTTATGAAGTGTTTGTGCTCGTCCACTTGAGAAACCTTTAAACATAGCAATCGTTAAGAAACTTTCAACCTGTTTGGAACAAGAATAAATTTATTGGAGTCTCTGCATAATTGGTATCTTGCCTAGTAGTTGTAAGTTGTAAATACTTGTTAAGATGTAAAGACAACTCCTAGTGTGAATGGAGTCATGATACGATCTGAACATACAGATAGGTAGACTTGAAAGGCTATCGAAATTTATTACACAAAATTGAACGAAAAAAAAGATCTACATGTGTTAATATTGAGGGATCACTATGAATTAATATACCATGACGGGTATCGAATAGGTTTCAGGGAGGGACATATCATTATCTTGAACGTCTATGAGGCTAAAAAGTTCTCATGACTCGATATATGCCAAATCCATCTATCGCTAGATATTATATTACATGTCTTCCATCAAATCGTCAATAAAAAGACACGTTTTAGACATGGGTACTTTAAAACCAAAAGTAATATAAGCAAAAGGAACGGTCTATGTTCTTTTACATATAGAAAACAACATGCAAAAACATTTATCTACCCCGTAGGTGAGCAACCATCAGTTTTGCAAAGCACCCTTAATCAAGGGAGGAGCTTATTTAATTATTTGAGATAGTAACCACAAATACTCTTTTCCCTTAATGGCTGAAATGGAAGGATACAAGAAAGTGAACAAAAACTTGGACAACTAATAACTCGCAGTTAGTTTACCATCTTAGGGAAAGGAATCATCGCTATGTGTCGACACAACATGCAATTAATTCACATAGTTGTTTTTTTGGTCCAAAAGGCGAATGATTATATTAGTATCAACAAATGACAAATTACAAGTACAGTTCTCCCATAACTAGAGTGAAACATTCTTCACCCAGTCAGATACAAGATGAAACATATAGTATACTCTACTCTAGCCTATCCAATATCAGATGACATAGAAGTCTTCCAATCAATATCAGACATACTAGTCCATATAGAAGACAACTCACACTTATACCCAACTAATCAAAGCTGCACTATAACATAAACCATGCCAACTTTGATTATGCATTCACCTATTAAAGCACCTACCATCTAGCTACATTTCGACATCATCTCCCCATCAAAGCCATTCAACCAGCATCCACAATAGCTAAGGCATGTCATATGTGTGGCTTCACTAGGAACCCATAACCCATCCATGAAGGGGCTCTGCCAAACAACCTACATTTCCCTCTCTAGAAGGGCTTCAGTTGTTTAAGAACACTCACCCTCAATGATGACCAACCAAACCTCCTGTGCCAATGTATTGAATGGACCAAGCAAGTTCATCTTTCACTCCTCACTATTCCACTCACCATACATTGGCCTGCTAAACCATATACCCTTCACAATGGCTGCTTTATTTTATGGTACATTCAAAGGAATTAGACCTCTCACTTTAGCATCAAAGCCTACCACAGTCCCCCTAGGCCAAACTAGATAGGAGAATGATGATCCAGTGTGTACAGTCACACCCAATGAACTCCAAGGTACAAGATACAAATCCATTGTTATGGTTTCAAGTGAATTCTTATTGAGATATAGATCCATTGTTATGGTTTCAAGTGAATTCTTATTGATTTTAATGTCACAAAGTCAATAAAATAGGAAACTTTAGTAAAATCCATGTCCAAACACTCCTGTTTTGATAGCAATTTTGATAGAGAACTATTTCATTGATTATGTTCAGCTTTCCTTCACATCAATCCATTTTCTCATTTCAATATCACAGTCATTCAATATCCTCAATTCCCCATATACTAAAAACCTCCTTTACATCATTAGATTTTATAAGCTTCAGGTCGGATAACTTGAGTTTCACATTATCTTCAATAATTTTCCATAAAACCTCCCATTCCCTTTCCACTTTCTGAAACAGTCTTGAATTTCTCTCCTGCCACAGGAAGTACACACAAGCTGCAAAAACTACTTTCTTAAAAATGATCCGGATGTTCCTTTTGTTTGGCAGTGTGATAAGTTCTTCCAAAACCTTCTTCCACTCATCTTCCAAACACCCTATTCTGCTTACCACTCTTACATTTTGCCAGATGTTTGATGAGTAATTTGCATTTAAAAAATAGGTGATCATAGCTATTAGTAACATGACCATACAGAGCGCATTTGATACCTTTATCTGGATGCCATTTGAGAATTCTATCTTGTGCAGGCAGCCTTTCATGAATAAGTAACCATAAGATAAAGGCATGTCTTGGTATAAAGTTTGAAAACCACACCACTTTACTCCAAATAACCTCTTCCCCATGGTCACTCATATCCTTCCAAACTCTATTAGTGCTAAATTTAACTAGATTCCTGTGATTACTTTTCCATTTGACCATACCCTCTCTATTTTCAATTAAGACCAAATACCTTATTTGATTCAAAACTGTATACTGCAAATACCATTCTTGAGGGAACTTTAGCTGCTCATTTTCCACCATATTAACCACAGTAGCATTGTTTGAAAATCCTGCAGTGTAAACTTGTCTTCTAGTTAGAAAACTACTCAAAAGAGACATTTTGAAAGTCATTATCATTCATTTATTAATTCAAATATGTAAGTGGTACCATTGTTTGACATATCACAAAGTTATGAATGTTTGAAATGAATGATAGAAATTATTTTACAACAAAGACCCATGGTCTATTGCCCACTCCGTGCCTCAAATGCTGCTTCAGTTACCTGAGATAAACACGCTAAAAAGTAAACAAAATTGTTGAGTGAATCCATAGTGTTTATGTTTAATAATCAGTTAAACACAAGGTGAGTAATAGTAAATCAGAAATATCTCAGTATAGTATATTGCAATAAGTCTCATGAATTCAAACATTAACGTATGAGATATCATAAATGATATAATATAGGGGCCCTTGGGGCAGGAATTTGCCAATCTCCTGGTATATATTAAATAATGTGCATTTGGCTATTTATCCAGCTAACACAAGGTTATCTATCCGGTTAGCTCAAATGGGCTGTCAACCTCCAATAGATCTATTCACAATATTCGTGTTCACACGCAAGTGACTAATGGTTCATGTATGATGGGCTTTTTAGGAGCAACAGTGTGTCTTATGCAATAACACTCACGATAGCATACATAAAAATACTTGTGTTCAGTTTGTAGCATGTATCTCCCCACAGGTTTGTAAAACATATAAAAGTGAGACTATGAACTCACCTCAATTGGTGGTAGGCAAGTAAGTGATATCAAGTGCAACTTGAGAATGGCTCCAACACACAACTTGGATAATATGGAAATCTCAGATTTTGGTGGTTTTAACCTAGACTTAAAGTCAGTAAGGATTATAGAAATGGTAATCGGTAAATGGTTTTGATTGTGGCAAGGATGGCTTATATACTTGAAATGCTTAAAGTTCAAAAAAAATATTATATATAATAACATCTTATTTTTATGTTCTTAGATTCAGTAAATGTTGTCTCTTCAAAAGTTAGTGGATGATAAGTTATGTTATTCGTTGAAAACTTTGTTATAAAACGTATTGTCGTTTAAATAGTTTTACGTAATAGTTTAAGTTTTTTTCTTGGGATATAACTTATAAAACCTCAGTGTGTTAATAAAATCGTAATGTTACTGAATAAACCTTCAAGTTATAAGAAATTTACATTTTGAACCCTAACATTGGATATTTACACTTTTAGTCCTTGTACATTGACAAAATTACCTTTTTGGCTCAAAGTATCAAAATATGACAATCTAACATTATTGATTTCCAAATATTCACTTTTTACCTTTTAGTTATCAAAATGATAGTTTTGGCCCTCTTTTATGAAAAATTACACTATTGGTCCATTAACTTCACATGTTTACACTTTTAGTCCTTAACTATCAAAGTTTGATATTTTAACACCTATAGTTTTCAAATAATCAATTAATACTCTTAGTTTAGTAAATGACTGTTTTGGCATAAATTTTAGAAAGTTTACATGTTTAGTCCTTATGGCTATATATTTTGCAAATCTAGTCCAAAATCTTATATTTTCACATTTGTGGTCCAAATCTCAATAGATGTTACATTTTATGCACAAAAATACTTATACATACTATTTTTATCCTCAGAATTCCAAATTAGCAGTTTATACCCTTAACTTTCATAAAAGTTACACTTTTAACCCAATTTTCTTAAAATTTGCATTTTTAGTCCAAAAATTACATTTAGAAAAGGTTATCATTTCTATTAGCTTATTATATTCCTAGAAGCTTATTTAAGCTTAAATAATAGCTTATTGAGATGTTAACTTATTTTTTTTATGTTAATGGGCTTTAAAGTAATAACTAAGGCTCGTTAACATTTTTAAGAGTCCAATGGACTGGGGACTTGTTGAGCTTTCTTATGAGCTTATAATAGACCAATTTCAATTTACAACATAGCTTATATACAACTTATTAACAATCATTGGGCCTTAAGGCCTAATGTGTAACAATTGAGTTTATAGAAATTGTTTCGAAGTGTATAAGCTTTAGGCTTTTAAATCACATTATTTTAGCTTATCATAGGTGCATGTTTAAGCAGTTTGTTTGTTTAGCTTATAAAGATATAAATCCATGTTTTGGTTTGACCTTGTACACGATTAAAAATAGTATAACATGGCCATTTCTAATGACAAAAATCATTCTGTTGGAATTCTTAAGTTATAGAGTGTGTTGATATAGACCAAAGTAACTTCAAAACGTGTGATAAAATATATTTATATGTTGATGTAAGTTATTATTAAGCATCCAAACTCACTCTTAGCATATCAATAAGCAAGTGACCCATAAAACTAAAGAAATAGTTAATGAGAGCTAGGGAAGCAAGACATGAAACTTTTATGGTTTAAACATGTTACAAAACAATAACTATGGACTCAAAATTTATCTAAGTTTTTGTAATGACTTACTACACCTCAAATAGGTGGGTAGAATTCGACTGTGGGGCAAGGTGATGAGGTGAGAGCTTCGTGACTTGATTGTTCACACACCAAAGACTTGAGAAGGACTTTTGGATGGCTTTGTTCATGCTATGAATCACCTAGGCTTGGCTCCTTTTCTCTTCGACTTGACATATGAAACAAAGGTCTTGAGAGTGTTTTTGTTTGTGAGTTTTTGAATGATACGTGAAGTGATTTTTTGCATGGGTCTTATTATAACGAGATTGGGACAAGTTGAGGGACACAAGGAATATTGGATTAGGATAATGTATAGGTACTAAGGCTAGAGGGTAGGGTATTTGAGTAAGTTGCAAGTTGAGTTACAAGTGTAGCAAATGGGAAAACGTTTAGGAGGTCTTGGTATTTGAGAAATGACTAAGCAAAGGTCTTGAAGTTGACCTAAGGGCTTTCTTCGTGTACTAATGAGTCTCAAGGACTTAACAATGTGTAATTTGTTGTGTCTTGATATCAAGGATTGGTGTACGAGTTGGTTGTTTGATCCTAGAACTCCAAAGGTCCAAAATAACTATTAACGTGACCAAAAATACATGCAAGTGCTCGAGTTGAAGTCTTAGAGGACTTGGGGTGTCATGATCGATCCTGTTATGGTCCTTGTTAGTCCTTACAAAGTTTGTTTGGTTAGTAAAGCCTCAATCAGTCATGACAACCCTTAAACGTGTCCAAATATTTATATAGTGATCGAATTCGATACTTTAGGGGTTTGGGAGGTTTAAAACGGTTAGGAATTAGTTCTTTTGTATTGTTAGGAGTAATAATGATCTCCTATATGTCCTATAACATCTCATGATCTCGTTTGTGCTTTAGTGGTTCAAATATATAGAATGTTGTATCGAGACCAAAATAACTCAACAAGGGTATGTTTGGTGTATTATGGTATAGAAATGCATTTGCATGAGTAAATAAACTCTTTTAAGAAACTTTGGACATGTTTGTATACGTACATGATATGTTTTGAGTATTTGGAATAGTTGTGTACACTTTGGGTACGTTTGGGACTCTTGGTGATCACGAGTTACTTTGGTGTTTGTTCTATGTCCAAATGATCATACTAAATGTGTATATTGGACATTCATGAATCCTTGCTAGATCCTTATTCGAACCATGAATTTTGTTGTATAGCTTGTGTGTATGAATTCCAAATAAATGAATGAAAGTAATCATAGGTTGAGTCGTGTAATAGAAATTAATAAGGGTTTTATTGGATTTGTTAGTGGACTCGTTTGATGGGCTTAGGATTCACAAGGCCCAATGAAATTAATTAAGGGTCCGTTTAGATTAATTTGGGTTTATTTACTTGGGCTAGCATATGTCAAGGCCCAATGTGAAGTTTCCAAAAGTCCAATTTGGCTTTTAAGCCCACTAAGAAAATTAGGGAACCAGGGGGGTTGTGAGTGTGTTGTGATGTTTTGGTAATCAAAACAATACTAGACTTTGATTTGAGAGTGTTTTAGAATATTTTGGTACGCGTGTGAGCTCGTTCCAAGGAAATGTGAATCACATAACACATATTGATTCGTTGTTGCATGAAAAAAAATCTTGCCTAAAAATGGTTAAGTGAACAGTAATACTTGATTATTTCTTAATTAACATTTATTAATAACTGGAGATTTTACGGGTTGCTACAAACACTAATTTCAAACAAGTACAAGAAGGATATTTATCATGTACACATTGTAGTCATGATCCACTACTTCGCGCCATTGGGCATTAGCCTCGATAGCTCCAAACCTCCTCCCATTAACCTCGACATGGAATGATGTCACGGCTTGTTGACCATGTCTCATTGCGACTTGTAAACGCTGTCGGATGAACTAGTGAACCCCATCAATAGGTATGTTACGAGGAACTCTAAGAAATGTCCTTTCAAGCACCAGATTTTGGTCGGCATATTGAATAGCCAACAATAGACTTTGGGGTGTTGATGAGCTAGGCCACTACATGTCTACCTTAGCAACTCTACTATGCAGTACCACAACAGAAACTACAGAATGAAAAAAATTAAACCTTAGTTCTACACTAAGTAATAAGGTAGCGAGGTAGTAAGCCCAATATATATGTAAAGTAGAGTCCTGCCCATTAACAAGGCCGACTCTACCTCGCCTCTCCCTATCTCGTTGACCTTTAAACTATAAATACCCCCTACCACAAGGCAAGGTATGTGGCTTGATAGTTTAGTGTTTTAACATAGTGCTTAATAGAGTTCCATTACATGTTTGTATCTCGCCTCCTCTCTCTCTCTCCCTCTCTCTCTCTCCCTCTTTCTCTCTCTCTCTCTCACTCTCTCAATCTATCTTATGTGTGATGTTATTGATTGTATGGGAAACCAATAAAAGATCTATATCAATTGTTTTCAACTCGTGTAACCCCAGCAACTCTTTAAAATAAACCGGTTATTGTGTTTGATTATATCTAAACAATTAAGGATTGACAAGTTGTCTTGATTAACTAAACATGATCGTGTTCAAGTTGTAATTCGATCACCTGTAAGTTAAAGTTAATTATAACCATTGGTCGTTTGGTTCACATAATGTTATTTTTGAAGGAATTGTAACGTGTTAAAAGAATTGTAACATGAATAAATTGAAATGTAATTATTTGCAACCTGATGGAATTTTATTTTGAGAAAAAAAAAAAAAAAAAAAAAAAAAAAAAAAAAAAAAAAAAAAAACTAAACGTGCTTGATTTGTTGGAAAACATAATGTGATTGAGAAAAATGATCATAAAAATAAATACAAAATCAATAATAATGGTAGTAGTAAATAATTTAAATTAATAAAAATATTACAATTAAAATGATAATAATAATTATTTAAATTTGATATTAATTAAAATTAATAATAAGAATAATATTAAAGTATTTAATCTTAATAGTTATTAGTAATTTGTATAAAAAATATATTTCTATTATTTTTATGTTGTTTAACTATGCAATTAATAACATTTGAATTAAAATAAAATTTATAAAACCTAATAAAGTTATATTTAATCTAAACTAAAAACAATAAATAAAATACTTTTAATATGAAAAAACAAAATATAATAATCTAATAACAATTATAATATTTATATTAAATAAAAAATATATAAGTAAACAAATAAATAATTTTTAAATAATGGTGATACTCACTTAATGTCATTTAAGTGAATTGAATTTCAATTACATGACAAACCTCCAAGAATGAGGTTATATTCTTCATGAAATTGAATTGATTAATGATGTGACATTTTTGTTGTGATTAGGATTTCTAGAAATGAGTAGATTAAAAAGAAGATTAATAAAGGAAATAAGGAATGTAATTAACTCTGATTGATGATGATGTTATTATGAACATTAGTCGTTTGATGAAGGTTACATTGTTACAATTTGAGGATGCTATTATTTGAATAAACCTAATTGGATTATGGATTTTGTGGGAAAGCTTTTATGAATGAGAAAATTTACAAGAACACATAAAGTAATACTTTATTTTCATTAACACCTCAAATATAATGAGATATAAATAAGACATGTTTTATAGGCTTACACACGGGATTTGAAAAATGTAGAATAATCTAGCATATTATAATGGTTTATAATACTAAGTGTGACCCATCTATATGTTTTCTTCTCTAGACCTTTATATTATATATTATAGATTTATGCCACAAATTCACAATCTACATTTTAATGAAATATAACTATTTTTTAAAATGAGATTTTTTATTTTTGAAAAATAGGGTTAGTTTTTGTTTATCCAATGACTTTTTTTATTCGTTGCATATTTCCATCTACATGGCTGGTAATTACGGCGCTAGAACCAATGACCGGTGTCGTCTTTGCATTATCGGCTGAAATTAATCTTTTGCGCAAGCCTTTCCAGAAGTTCATTTATTAAGGGTTTTTGCATATATATCACTCCATATATTTAAAATTGCATATATATCCAAAACATTCATAAAAATTAATGTATCATATGCATCAAAAATTTGTACCAAAGATATATATATATATATATATATATATATATATATATATATATATATATATATATATATATATATATATATATATATATATGGGCCATTCACGTGAGAAATCTAATTTTTGTGAGAACGCGAGAACTAATCTTAGCCACTCATTTTATCCTCCTTAAACTTTGATCTAATTGCTATTATTAGCTAACTATTTTTTTGAAAAATTTCGAAAAAATTTCAAAAATTTTCGAAATTTTTTTTGAAAAATTTTTAAAAAGTTTTCAAAAATTTTTTTGAAAAAATTTCAAAAAATTTTCAAAAATTTTTTTGAAAAATTTTCGAAAATTTTTTTGAAAAATTTTCGAAATTTTTTTTTTCACATGTGAAGAAAATTTTTTTTCATATGTGACGGAATTTTTTTTCACATGTGACGAAAAAAAAAATTTACATGCGACGAATTTTTTTTTCACATGTAACGATTTTTTTTCACACGTGACAAAAAAAATTTCATGAAAATTTCCAAATTTTTTTTCACATGTGACGAAATTTTTTTTTCACATGTGACGGAATTTTTTTTTTCACATGTGACGAATTTTTTTTTCACAACTGACAAAAAAAATTTCGTGAAAATTTCCAATATTTTTTTTCACATGTGACGAATTTTTTTTTCACATGTGACGGAATTTTTTTTCACATGTGACGAAAATTTTTTTTTACATACGACGATTTTTTTTTTCACATATGACAAATTTTTTTTATATACGTGACAAAAATATTTCGTTAAAATTTCCAAATTTTTTTTTAACATGTGACAAAAAAAATTTCTGAAAAAACAAATTTTTGAAAAAAAAAATTTCAGAAAAAAAGTTCGGAGATTTTTTTTTCGAAAAAGTTTTTTCGAAAAAAAATTTCGATTTTTTTTTCCAATTTTTTTTTTTGAAAAAAAAATTTCTAAAAAAAAAATTTCGAAACAAAAATTTTTGAAAATTTTTTTTTCGAAATTTTTTTTTTTTAAAAGTCGAAAAAATATTTTTGAAAATTTTCGAATTTTTTTTTAAATTTTTCAAAATTTTTTAATAAATTTTCAAAAAGTTGATTAACTAATATTAGCCATTAGATTAAAGTTAAAAGAGGATAAAATGAGTGGCTAGGATTGCTTCTCGCGTTATCACAAAATTTAGGCTTCTCATTTGAACGCTTCACTATATATATATATATATATATATATATATATATATATATATATATATATATATATATATATATATATATATCATATTCACGGGTTTTGCACGTCGGCCTTTTCACAAAGGTTGAATAGTCAATTCCTCACATACTTTATATTTATTTGATAACTGTTTTACAGCCTATCAAATTTGCGCCGCTGCTAGGGAGGTTGTGTTGCGACAATATCGTTAAGGTTTTAACGATTAGTGACTTGTAGATCCTTCGTCAAGAAGTTTTCGCTTTCATTAAACATAAAACACAAAAATATTTTTCTTTTTCTTTGTGTATATATATAAAAGAAAAAAAATACAAAAACATTTTCGTTTTTCTTGTTAAATAACAATAAAAGACATTATCGAGAAATATTCGACAGAATACCTACCAACTGGGGGTATGAGCATAATAAGTTCCCGAACAAAAGATTAAAACTTGCCTTTGTATCCTTGTGAATTAGTGTACCTTTTTCAAAGAAGCCGTTCATTTGTGATTATTGGTTTAAGTTTCCTGTGTTTTCGATTCAGTCTTGTTTTAATTGATCTTGTTTCAGTGCATACGCACTTGTTCTTCTACCTCATCAAGTCCTTTACTCAGAAGCGTCAACATTCCTCGAAGAGGTAGTCGAAGACTATCCGAAATAGTCGAACCCGCGATTCGTACTATTCCTAGTCCTCCCGTTATCATGGCAGAAGATCTTACTATGTCTCAGCTTCTCCAAGCACCCATCGAGGGTTACGGAGATGCTATTGTCGTTCCGCCCATCGTGGCCGATACTTTTGAGCTCAAGACCGGGTTGCTAAACCTGGTACCCTCAAGCCAATTCTATGGTTTTAAGAGGGATGATCATCATTCCCATATTCGATGGTTCAACAAAATCACATCTACCATCAAATACAAGAATTTCCCTTCTGATGCAATCAAACTTCTTCTTTTTCCATTTTCTGTAACACCCCAACCCGGAAAAGGGTAAAAGCGTGTTGGGATCATAGTTTTTACTATTTTATCAAGTCTCGGTCATTTGTAATAATAGGTTGCTTAAGTTACTAGTTACTTTCATTTATGTTATGTTATTAGTTTACAAGGCTTAAGCTATTGAGTCCATGGGCCTTAAAGCCCATACGAAATCCATGTAGAGAGGACAAGGAGTGTTGCCCTAGCTCCTCACCTATAAATAGATGTCTTAGGCTAATGTAAAACTTGGTTGTTTATTTGAAATCATAAGGAAACTCTTGCACTTATCATTCTCTTATTCAAATATTCATCCCATCCTTATATCTATCTCATTCTTGTTTGTGTGAAATCAATATGGTGACCTAACAAGTGGTATCATTCGCCATATGAAGGTGTAGTCGTCTTTCTCTTTGAAATTCGATCCTTAATATTTGTTTTTAGTTGTTATTTTTATTAAAACTTGTACTTTCTTGTTTGTTCTTTTGGTTTTTATCACATATTTGCTTACAAATTTGTGCTATAAATCATTTCAAACACAAAAGTATCCATTTTTTCTTCAAAATTACGATTTGCAAACTTGTACTATTTTTCGAAAACCTTTAAATTTTTGAAAATCATTGTCAAGTTTACAACTTTCTTCAATATTTCATCATTTTACAACTTGAAGTACAAAAATCTTGCACTAAAAACTCGATTTTGGATTGCTTTCATTGAAAAACAAAGTTTTGCAATTTTTCGAAATCCTTCATTGCCGTATTTTCGAAATCCTGTGATTTTGCTCTCTTTCGACTTACGGATCGTGAACTCAGTCTTTTCTCTCTTGTATAAGGAAGAAAAGTACTTCGACTTTTGGTTTACTTTCGAAATTGTATAATTTCGAAAGTGAGTTGGTGTGTTTCGCAAAATTTATTTTTTCGAAATCACAAGGTTTTTCGAAACTTGTTCTCGAAACCTAAAGTTTTTTTCGAAATTACACTTATTTTCGAGAAACTTTATTTCGAAATCTCAATAATTTCGTAAACTTAATTTTTCGAAATCCTTGAGCAACAATTTTCGCAATCTCAAGTTCTGTGACAAAGTTTCGAAAACATCTACTTGGGCGTACTTTTCGAGATTTGGCTAAACTATACCTTCTACAAGATCCATCCTTTCACACAAGTGTTTCATAATGTCTCAACCACCGTATTACAACTTTAACAATCCTCAGCAACATCAGTATCAACAGTATCATCAGCAACATCCGCAACAGCAACAGTATCAACAATCACCACAATATTATCATCAACCGGTTTATTCACAACAACATAACTTCATGCAACAAATGATTCCAATACAACAATCTTATCTGATGTCACAACAACAAAGCCCACTTCCACCAAAACCTACTCACTAGTTTGACAGGATGTGTGAAGTCATTTCAACTCAACAATCCAGACACGAAGCAGGCTCTCCTGACACCCCACCAATGCTAACACCGGGTAATTATGTTCGATGGGCAAGTCGATTCTTAAGGTTTATTGAGCTCAAAAAACCCAATGGTAAGTACATGAAACAAGTTATCCTTGAAGGACCATTTCCTTGGCCTGTTAACTACGTTGGTGGTGACCTACAGGCTGATCCTCCGGTAGCTCCAACTGCTGTGCGTGTTCCTGAGTCTCAACTTACTGAGGAACAAAAACACCATCGTGAAGCAGATGAAATTGCTATGTCTTACATACTTCAAGGAATACCAAATATCATATTCAGAAGTGTTGATGCTCAAACAACTGCAAAAGCGATGTGGGAACACGTCCATCTACTGATGCAAGGCACACAACTGAACAAGGAAGACATGGAATCTAAACTTTACTTGGAATACACTAACATCGTGATCGAACCAGGGGAATCACTTGAGTCTTACTTTCATCGTTTCACTAATGTCGTCAATGATTTAGAGAGACATGATATAACTCTTCCAAGAATCGCTGTCAATACAAAGTTTGTTAGTAGTCTGGGTCCTGAGTGGCAAAAGTATGTGACATTTGTGAGACAAGCCAAGAATCTTCACAGGGATCCATATGGATTGTTGTACGACTATCTCAAGCACTATGAGTCTGAAGTTGAAAAAGACAAACTCGCTCGAGGAGGATACATATCACCACCTACCTCTAATCCCCTTGCACTCGTTGCTCAAACCCCAGCTTCACATCCTCCGATGTCTAATCATACTTATGATCAGGAACAGAAGTATTTCAGTCACCAGCATCCTCCTGCTTCTCAACACGCTTCTAATCAATTTGCTCCATATGACAACAATGATAGCATGTATTACTCTAATCAGTTTGAAGATGATGATGATGATGACGTCAATACGTTAAATCAAGGACTTGCTCTTGTTGCTCGTGCTTTTAGCAAATTCTCCAACAAAACCAACAACCGTCTTCGTTCTTCATCAAATACAAAAAACCAAGCTGTCATTCAAGATGGTCGAGTTGAGATTCAAAATCGTAATTCAGGACGTTCAGGTGGGTATACTAGAAATTCTGGCTATGGACAAAGAGTTAACAACAATGGGGGATTCAAAAACAATTCAGGTGCTCCTCAGCGAAGTAATGACAATGCTGCTAGTAACAACACAGTCTCTGGGAATGCGATATGGTGCTACAACTGCAACGAAAAAGGTCATTTTGCAACTGCATGCCCTCACCCAAGAAAAGGTAGTCAATTTCACAAGCAGGCATTACTTATGGCTCTCAAAGATGAAAAGGAAGGAACTTTCAATGATCAAGAGAACAATTTCTTTGCTAATGCTTACAATGATGATGAAATGGAAGATCTTGAAGCCAATGCAGCTGTGATGCTTATGGCCAACATGCAGGAACATCAGTTGAATGATTCAGGCCCAGTGTTCTCCACTGATGGCTTGTCTCAGGTAAATGACCTAACCATAAGCTCCATACATACTAATGCATCACCCTATGTTTCTGAATCAGATCAGGCGCAAGTTGTTCCTTCTGAAACATTTTTTTCTTCTCAAGAGGATGAACTATTTGATGATGACACTGTCGTCTCATTTGATGATCCTATTGCGCAAGACAAAAATGAATTTAGTGAACAACATGAACCTCCTTCTGATCCAGCTCCTGACTGTACAGTTACGGACAAACAACTTAATAATCAACTTCTTTCTAATCACATAATGGACGTGCAAACTGAAGTTTTGAAAGAAAATGCCAAGTTAAAAAAGGACATTGAATGTTATAAAACGCATCTTTCAAGTTTTCAATAAGTCGTTCATCGTGAACAAAGCTTTGAAAAGTCATTTCAAGAATCATATGTCAAAGAACAAAATCTTCAAAAGCAAATGTATGACATTGTTGAGTCAAACGGTAAAATCATTTCCAAACTAGAAAATGAAAAACATGATCTTCAAATACAAGTTGTTCAACTCCAACAGGAACTTTCAAAAACACGTAAAGACGTGATAACTTGCAAACAGGAATTTTATGAACATAAAGTGCAAAAACGAGAAAAAGAAAGCTCTTTACTTGATGATAACATCGTTCTCGAAAATCAAATCAAAGCGTTTCAAAACATCGTTTATAAACATGGGGAATCTGTAACGACAATTCAAAAGTTTTCTTTAAAACCAAGACCAGGTAAAGGTTTTGGCCTCGGCGATTACAGATTGAAACGAAATTTGTCAACTTAATAATAAAATTGATTGGTGTCAAGCTCAAAGTATTGAAACTGAATTGCAATTTTGTAACAAGCATGCGTCTCGTAAATACAAATGTCGTCAACGTAAAAATGAAATTGCGGAATTAAAAAATGAAATTGCGGAGTTACAAATTGAAAACGCCGAATGGCAACAAAACCGCGATGACATTCGCTATTGCAATGGTTTACTTGAGTCTGATATTCAGGACAAAAAACACATCATCATTGATTTGAAAGAGAAAATTAAGCTACTTCAAAAAGGAAAGTTCATTGACACAACTGTCATTGCACCAGGAATGTTTCAAATAGACATAACAAATAAAGGTAAGCATATTAAGAGTTCTAATGTTAGCTCTTCCACTTCCACAGGTCTAGTTTCCCCTAAGAGCGTTATAAGCCCAAAGCCAAAAAGAGTTAAGAAGACTAAAAAGAGTAGGCTCTCGCAACAAAAACTAATGTTGCATCTGATTTAGATTCTAATTTGGCAAATTGTAATCCAAATCTTAATGTAACAAATGCTGAACCTTCAAATGTTTTGAATATTAATGCATCTTGTGTGTTTTGTCGTAAAAGTGTGTTATCTGGTGATCATACCAAATGTGTAGCTAATAATCTCTTACACCGCAAAAAGAAACGTAGATTCGGCTCTTCTTCTAGGTCCACTAATGCTTCTCAGTCTACCTTAAGAAAAACGCCTACTACAGTTTCTAATAATGTTGTAGTCAACCCACAAGCTGTTATTAACAATTCTAGGAACCCGCCCAAAGCTAGTGCATTCACTAAGAACAAAGCAAAAACTAGTTGGAATTGGCAACGTTGGTTACAATATAAACCAAATTTTAAATGGATTCCTAAATTGTCAAATATTTGCATCTCTAACCAACAGGAACCCACTATTTCTTCGGGTTCCACCCTTACTTCTGTTCCATCTCTGTCGTCTTCTTTTGATGCAGGTGGTTCAGATCGTTCTATGGATTGTTGATAGCGGTTGCACCCGACATATGACAGGCAATCTCAAACTGTTAAAGAACTTTGTCTCAAAGTTTATTGGAACTGTCAGATTCGGGAATGATCAATACGCTTTAATCATGGGTTACGGAGACTACATGCATGGGAACATTGAAATTAGCAGAGTTTATTATGTTGAAGCTTGGGTCACAACCTCTTCTCAGTTGGTCAATTTTGTGATGGAGATTTAGAAGTAACATTTCGCGAGAAAACCTGTTTTGTTCGTGATCTACAAGGAAATGATTTGATGTCTGGCAAACGTGGCACTAACCTTTATACTATTTCAATGTCAGACATGATCGCTTCATCTCCAATCTGTCTTCTATCCAAAGCTGAATCGACTAAATCTTGGTTATGGCACAAACGCCTTTCTCATTTGAATTTCAAAACGATGACTGATCTCGCTCGTCACAAATTAGTTGAAGGCTTTCCAAGATTCCGTTATGCCAAAGATCATCTATGTCCAGCCTGTGAACAAGGAAAAAGTACTCGTGCTCATTTTCCCTCAAAACCTGAACACAGTACTAATCATGTTTTACAATTGCTTCATATGGATTTGTGTGGTCCGATGCGTGATCAAACAATCAACGGTAAACGCTACATTCTAGTAATTGTGGATGATTACTCTCGCTGGACTTGGGTTTATTTTCTTCGAAGTAAAGATCAAGCTCCTCAAATGATAATCACCTTTCTCACCAAAATACAAGTTCAGCTTCGAAACACTGTCAGAATTGTTCGAACTGACAATGGCACAGAATTTAAGAATCAGACTCTAAGGTCATATTTTGAGAAAGTGGGAATTGAACATCAAACATCTATTCCACGCACACCCGAACAGAATGGAGTTGTCAAAAGACGCAACAGAACATTAGTGGAGGCTGCTCGAACGATGTTAATCAACGCTCAATTACCAGATTACTTATGGGCAGAAGCTGTTTCAACCACCTGTTACACTCAAAACCGTTGCATGATCACAAAACGCCACAACAAAACCCCATATCAGATTGTTCACAAAAGAAAACCAAACATCAGTCACTTTCATGTCTTCGGTGCTTTATGCTACCCAGTCAATGATCGTGATGATCTAGGTAAACTTAAAGCAAAGGCTGACATTAGAGTATTCATAGGTTACTGTGAAAATTCTAAAGGCTATCGGATCTGGAATCGTCGTACTCGGGAAATTCAAGAAACTATTCATGCTAATTTCGATGAACTCACTCAAATGGCTTCTGAGCAACATGGCTTAGGACCCGCAACCAACCGTCTTAATTTTCCGGTCTCTTCGGCTGAACCATTGTCACTTTCTTGTAAAGAAGTGGAAACCTTGTTTGCTCCATTGTTTGATGATACGCCTGTTAACCGTCCACATGAGGCCACACCAAATTCCACTGCAAACCTTGATCAACATCAAGTACCTGATACACCTCAACAAACAACAACTTCTGTTGGAAGAGACGGTCCTCCAGTCATATCACCTACAACAACCGAACAAACTGGGTCCAACTCACGACAATCAGCTGGAGATTCCATACCTTTATCAGTTCCACAACCCGCAGAGCATGACCCAGAACCATTCAGTAATCCATTTGCAAATGCTCAACCTGTCCCCGACATTGCTGAGTCATCCACACGCAACATGGGTCCTGCTCACTTGCGAGATACTTATCAACTTCATCCTTCGACACACAAATGGACTAGAGATCACCCCTTAGTTCAAATTATTGGCCATCCAGATGCACCTATCATGACAAGACAACGCCTTCACACAGACGGTGAAACTTGCATTTATGCACTCACAGTTTGTGAAACTGTACCCAAGAATGTCAAAGAAGCAATGACTTATGAAAACTGGATTGAGTCTGTGCAAGAAGAATTCGAAACCTTCCAAAGATTAGAAGTATGGGAATTGGTTGAAAAACCTGAAGGCATCATCATCATTGGTTTAAAATGGATCTGGAAAAACAAACTGGATGCAGAAGGCACAGTCATACGCAAGAAATCACGCTTGGTAGCAAAAGGTTATTCTCAAGAAGAAGGTATCGATTTTGAAGAATCATTTGCTCCTGTGGCTAGACTTGAAGCTGTACGGATGTTCTTAGCATTTGCTGCTCATCGGAATATGATTGTTTACCAAATGGACGTGAAAACGGCTTTTCTGAACGGTCAACTCCAAGAAGTAGTTTATGTCAGTCAACCTGAAGGATTCGTTGATCCAGAACGTCCCAATCATGTCTATGATGAGTGTCTAAATACTCATAATTTTATACTAATTTGAGCTGCCAAAACATCCAAAAACACTCAAATATGCATCAAAATTCTTAAAATATCTTAGAAGTGTGTTTTATATGTTTCAAAATGCAAAATATGCAAAAACAGATGAAAAACGTATAAAGTTTGCATAATTGGCAGTTTCAGTCCCTCAAGTTTCATAAATTGGCAAAACTAGTCCCTGGTTATTCTAAAAACTTGAAAAAGTCACCAAAGGTCCTTTTTAATCATAAAGTTACATATTTAGTCCTTTGGTGCAAAGTTTCACAAATTACAAGTTTAGTCCCTATACTTTGGAAATTGACATAAATGGTCCCTGGGATGTTAAAAACTTTGAGAAAATCAATTTTGGTCCTTGTACTAATAATATTTTGCAGGAATGGTCCTTGGTGTGAAGTTTGGTAAAATTACATGTTTGGTCCCTGGACTTTGAAGGTTTGGCAAAAATAGTCCCCGGATATTTAAAAAATGAAAAACATCAAAAATACCCTTGTACTATTCATCCTTGTCAAGTTTGGTCCTTGTGAGAACTTTGGTAAACTTATAAAACCAGTCCCTCAACTTTGTGCAAATTACAAATTTGGTCCTTGTGTGAAATAAAACCAAACGGACCCTATGTAATTATCATAACCAAATCCAAACTAAAAACACCAACAACCCAACCCTTTTATTAAAACCCAAGCCCACCCTTATTTCCCTGGCCCAAGTCCACCAGCCCACTTCCTTTTTAAAAATAAAAACCGGGTAAACCACTTACACTGTTCATCTCCCTCACAGCCAATACCACCACCTCCACCTCGACTGGTATTCCACCCAACTTGCTACCACCTATCTCCCACCTGTCTCTCCACCTCATACAACCTCCCAAACCCATTTAATTGCCCTTAAAACCCGTACACGCTACCCCTATGACTTTGGCGCCAAGTTACAAGTTTAAATGGCCAGGATTGTTTTGACCACATCAAGGGCTAGGAATTGGCGGGAAAGTCTTCCAAAGCTGCAAGGAGCTCAAATATCTTCTATATAGTAAAAGAGAAGCAGCAGAGTAGAAGTATTAGTATAGTGTTAGTGTAATTTAATCGTAGGTAGTATAATTTCATTTTCAATTGTAATTTTAGGTTAAATCTTGTTGTACTCAGTTGAATTAATGTTAAGCAAACTCTATTTAATCTTTAATTCCAGTCTTGTTTGTTAAAATTATATTTTGCAATTTTAAGTGAAATTGATATCTTCATTTAAAAGTTGTTTAAATAACTTGTTTCCTGTTCCAATAGATTCATATAAGTTTAGGTATAAGTAATTTACAGTTTAGAAAGCATTAAAACCTTTTTAACTTTATAAATAGAAAAATACCAAAAATTCCAAATAAATAAATAAAAAATAAAAATCAGTGTTCAAGCTAGTGGAAGTAAGAAGCAGGGTGTGATTTTGGAATTTCATGGTACTAGTGCCTTATGGGAGGCTATAGGAAGTGATTTTGTTCCTTGGTTCATCATATCTCAGTTTGTATCATTTGTAAGCAATATTTCCTTTTTATGCTTTTTACTTGGATAGTGCTTTTTACTGCTTAATTAGTATTCTTATATGTTTATTTTATACTTGTTATTGATAATATAGCTTAATCTCATCAGCTTGTTCTTTGGAATTCATTTATTCTTGTAATTGAAATAATTTAGTATAAAATGCTTATTTGACAAATCAGTGTTTTATGCTTGTATTGTGGTTGTTCTAGACTCATTTAATATTAAATAATATCAATATAGTGTTAGGAATCAGATTTAAGGTTTAAAACATTGAGTTGCTTTGAAAACTTTTTAACAGGTTCACAAGAAGGGGTGTTTTGCTGAGTTGAATAGGTTCTTAGTTGTTGTAGTTGTTATTTTCTGTGTTATTATGTTACAATAGGTCTAATTAGGTAATACAAGTCATTATAAACTAGAGTTATTTAGTAAAAAGTCAAAATCACAACAAAGTTGGCTTTTCTGTTTACTGTATGGGCAGTAAACCATTAAACCTCCCCACATTAGCTTATAAGTCAAAGCTTTAGGCTAGATTGACTTTAGTTTAGCTTATAACAATCAGCTTAATCAATTAGAAGCTCTCAAATCTCAAATTAGTCAAAATTCAAGTTTATATCAAAAGTCAACTTTTGCACATCTCAGGTTTTTACAAATATTCAAGGAATTGTTTTGATTTATGAGAGTTGATTGAGACCTTGAAATTTGTTCCTAGTTATAGACTACCAGCTCAACTTTTGAATCCCACAAGTTTTATATTTTTAAGATTTTTACCCTGGGCCCCACACAACCCCAAAGTAACTTGCAGGGAAGAACCCTGCTCTGCACCAACAGATATCAGGCCATCACCACCACTTTGGTGGTAATTTGTGACCAACACAGTGGGCCCCACACCTCCAACTTAGGTTCTCCCAACCCCCTCCTACCAGGGATCATTTGTTGACCATAGGTTTGACCTGAAACCCTGTGGACCCTACCTGAATTAGGCCTTGATCTTTGTCCCATTTTCTGTCTCAGTCCACAATAAGCAAGTGCTTATTGTGGCTTATTGGCTTATTCAGTGTACCCCAAGTGCTTAATCTTACTCAAACTAGTTCACACAACTTATTTGGACTAGATTTCACCATAGTGGGTCCCACACAAGTCAGTTTTGGCTTATTTACTTGTTTGGTCAAACAAAGTCAACTATGGAGGTAATAAGCCCCCACAGTGCTTAATAATAAGCTATAAATTAGTTGTTTTTACAAAAGTTTCTTGTTTTTAGATATAAATTAGTTTTGTAAAAGAAAAATCCAGAAAAACAAATATAAAAATAAGTGATAGTTTCTATTTAATATAATTTAATTTTAATTTTCATTTTTAGATTTTTATTAAGTAAGTTGTGTTTTTAATTTTTTATTAATTTCCTATTATATTAAAGTATTTTTAATAATTTTCTCAGATTTTTATTTTGTAATTTAGTATTTATTAGAATTAAAATTAGTTTTATTAATAATTAATTAATAAGTAAGTTTTAAATAGCATAACTAATTTTTATAAAGCAACACCTAGTTTTTATATTTTTTATAGCTTTTATAAGTTATAAAATAGTTTTATAAATTTTTCCATAATTTTCTAAGTTGATTTAGTATTATTTGTAATTTAAATTAGTTTAATTAATATAAATAGTTTTTAATTAATAAAAAATTCATAAAAAGACAAAAATATTTATTTTTATTTTTTATACTTTCTTCAAGTTCTAATTTGAGTTTAGAAATTATTTTTACAAGTTTTTAGTTTAATTTGTAGTATTTATAATTTTTAGTTTTATATAAATTAGTTTTAATTAAGTAGTTAAATAATTTTTTAATTAAATAATTAATAATAAATAATAAAATAATCTAAAAAATAATTTTCTTTTTAATTTAATTTTCTTTTAAGTTTAAGTTTATAGAATTGTCATTTTTAACCCCTGTAGTTTATTTTTCTTAAAACTCACCTTTTTCTCAGTACGCAGTCGCGTCTGATTTTAATTTGGTGTACGTTTAAACGTTTTAGATATCTAGGTTTTACGTAATCGTTCTAATAGTTTATTTAAGTTATAAAACCTTAGTGTAATAACACACACACACACACACACACTTATACCTTTCCTGTTCACATTCACTGATCACAGATTCGTTTTTAATAAAACATCGCACACCTCGTTGGGACATTACGACCCGGGGAAACATTGTATTCCACGGAAGCATTTGCCTCAGCTGTTTGACTATTATAATTAATCATTCACAAGTGGTTGATCAATAATTATCTGACCGTTTGAGGCGAATCAAAATTTGGCGCCGCTGCCGGGGAAGTTGTGCGCTTATTCTAAACGATTTTGCGTATTAGTGAACCTGAATACACGCTCATTGTATATTTATCCGTCCTTGTTCATATTATTATCATATAAAAACCAAAAAACAGTTCTCGAAAACATTTTAAAATTAGTTTTCAACGAACACAAAAAACCCAAAAATATTTTCCTTATTAGTACTACAAAAATTTTCAAAATACCAAAAATATTCATCCATTTACCCTCTATCCTTTTGATTCTACCTTCTTCCACTTGTCCCATAATTGATTCTAATGACATCTCTCGATGAAGATTTCTTTGAACAAAGGGCCTATGAGAGCAACATCGAAAAACTTATTGCCTTGTCAAAGATATCGAGATGTCATGTTGATTATGATGGACCATCGATTCATATTCCCTCTCCAGTGAGGGAAATGGAACGAGAAACCGGGGTGACAAAGGACCCTGTACTTTCCTCTGACAATGAAAGTGCTAAATACGTCCAACCTACGGTTGTCCAAGAATCTAAGCTCACAATTGATCCTAACCTTTCACGGTTTACGGTTAAAAGTTTGTCAAGCAAACGTACAGAGCTTAGGGCAGTTACTGAAAAGAACGATTTGCCTAATCTTCACATTTATCAAAAACAAAAACCAGAGACCATAACGGAAGTGGTGGAAATTCCTAGCTCTCAGAGCACACCACTTGTCCCACCTCCAGATTTTGTTCCTTGTGTCGGTTGTGGTGAGCCGCTTTTCGGTTTTCCATGTCGTTGGTGTACATGTGAACAATGTGGTAATGATATTCGAGACGGGAGTTGTTTGTTTTGTGGATCGAGCAATCCATTTGCTTATGATCCTAATCAAAGCTCATTCAACGACTCCTCAAATTTTTCCAACTACCCATCACATTCATACAAGCAAGAATCATATTATCCAAATCTCAATGATGCTTCGTTTCAAAATACACCAAGCCAGACTCAGCAGTTTAACTGTTGTGAGTATTGTGGTGGTGCACACTACAGTTCTGATTGTCAATCAGGAGACACGCTTGTCTATGAGCAGGTTCCTAATAACAATTATGACTTAAGCACACACGACTCACAGCCACATCAGTTCAACTGTTGTGAGTACTGTGGAGGTCCACACTTTAGCTCTGATTGTCAAACAAGGAATCCATTTCCTTGTACCAATTATGGCTATTCGTTTCAAGACACACCTCCACAGTGCCAAATAATCCAAGCAACTCCTCATAAAACTCTGCAAGACCTTTGTCTAGAGGTTCTTGAGAAAATTAAAGACATTAAGGAGGAGTTGGCTAATATTTCATCTCACAATGCACGAAGTTCTTCTTGTGTATATTGTGGGGGTCCTCATGATGATTTCAAATGTCAACCGTATTATAAACCTGAACATTGTTCTAGTTCTGATACATCCGGTTTTGACACATTCACACCTCCACAGTATCAATTCATTCCATATTCTCGTGATAAATCTATCACGGAATTACTTGATGAAGAACGAGCTGCTAGAGACGAAAGAAGCATGGAAGAATTATTAGTCTTAGAATACGCAGCTATAACACGTACCAAATTTCAAAATGCTGCTCTTCTCGATGAAGATGATGAAAGTGATGATACCTCATCAAGTTCATCAGTTGAGACTTCTTCCATGGATATACAGGGAGAAAAGAATATAACTGAAACTCTAGCAGTAGAAATAATGGAACTTGTAGAATCCATTGCTGCTAGTCCTTCTCAGTTCCCTCTGTATGATGTTATCACACCCGAGGTTCCCACTCACTCTCTGAGCATGGGGGATGAGCATCTTGACACAATTCTTGCAAAGGAATCAGAAGAATTCATAAAGTCTAGTGTTGAGAACCTTGTCCCAATCCCAAGAGAGTCACAGGGAATTCTTGATCATATGTGTGATATTCCTACCCCCGTGATAATCCAAATGATCAAATTGAGAATGTCTCTAATTCCAGTAATGATTGTATATCTTATGGAGACATTGAGTATGTTGAGGCATCACTACCTCATTCTGATGTTGATCCTCTTCTTGAGGATTTCACAGAGGAACTCACTCACATCATTCCACTTCTATCTGGAAGTAATGATGATCTCTTTGACTTCGAAGCCGATATGGGAGAAACTGAAAATCTTTTAAACTCTAATTCCAACATCGAGCTTAGTACTTCACATGCTGATGAAAATTCTTTATCTTCTGGAGACATCAGTCATGTGAAAGGATTACCTTCTGAGCTAGTTAGCTTAGAAGAAGAAAATGATAATCACCTTGTTCCCGAAGTAGTCAAGACTACTCTCACCAATCCTCTATATGAATTCGAATCCGAATTCACTTTGATTTCTGATAATCCACTCTTTGATATTCAGAATGAGGATTATGATAAGTCCACAATGGAACATGAGTTCACGGATTTACATCTTGTGAATGATTCTCTTTACGAGGAGTTCTCCTTTGAACTCACTCATATCATATCTCCTCCGGAGTATGATAACTTTTATTTTGATCTAGACATACCCATAATATGTCTTGATCAAACGAGCTTAAAAGAGGAGATTCATGAAACAATGAATTCTCCTATTGAAGATGAGGAGTTAATCATGATTTTCATCATGACTTTCTTTCTTTTCTTCATATATTCCGTGGCTTATCCTGTTCTTCACTCTTTCGGGAGTGAAGACATTATCTTTGACCCCGGCATTCTCATTTATAAATTTGAGCCGGGTACTTATCTCATCGGAGTGGAACTTTCACGTGCTTCAAATGTTTATCCAAATATCTTGAATGAAAGTCCGATGCAGATTGTCTCTTCCACATCATGCTTCCCCATGGACAAATGAATTCGGGGTTGAGTCAAGCTAGCGACTCGGTAATCAAAAACAGTAGCATGTACTTAGGGTTTTCACCCTAAGTGTGGGGGAGATACTAACCCACATGTTGTATATATGTATATATCCTTTAAAAAAAATGTGTGTACATAAACTTAAATAAAGGCTATGGAATATTTTTCTTCTTACGTTCTAAGTGTTGGTTTAACACCCGGTATTTTGAATATTGAGGACAATATTCAGTTCTAAGTGTGGGGGGAGATTCGTTATTCTAACGAATTTAAACACATGTTCCATCAAGAACCCCCATTTTAGCCCAAATTTTAAAATTTTTTTCTCACTTAGAACGCAATAAATGGTTATCAGTCCGCCATGTCTAACCCACATAAGGATTGGCTAATCCAGGAGCAAACGGTTCTTGGTAAAGATATCTCAAACCCGTTTATGGCTTGCAATTTGCCCAAAATTGTATGGTACCTCAACTCGCCATATCCTAAAAAGCGAATGAGTTGGCTAGCCCGCAAGATTATGGCTTGTGGTAAAGGCAGTGGAAAAACCATAATTGGTAATCAACTCACCAAGATGTTGACTATTCCATCAAGAGTTGGCTAGTCCAGAAGCAAACGGCTTTTGGTAAAGACTAATCAAATCCGTTGACAGCTGGTGGTTTGCTCAAAATCACACGGTTATCAGGTGTGCCACAGTTCTTACATCTGGCTACTCCAGAAGTGATGGCTTTTGGTAAAGAGTTTTTCAAATCCATTAAGTTTTTCTCAAAAGATTGCTAGGGACTAGCAATAGTTTAGTGTGGGGGATTGATGAGTGTCTAAATACTCATCATTTTATACTAATCTGAGCTGCCAAAATATCCAAAAACACTCAAGTATGCATCAAAATACTTAAAATATCTTAGAAGTGTGTTTTATATGTTTCAATATGCAAAATATGCAAAAACAGATGAAAAACGTACAAAGTTTGCATAATTGGCAGTTTCAGTCCCTCAAGTCTCATAAATTGGCAAAACTAGTCCCTGGTTATTCTAAAAACTTGAAAAAGTCACCAAAGGTCCTTTTTAATCATAAAGTTACATATTTAGTCCTTTGGTGCAAAGTTTCCCAAATTACAAGTTTAGTCCCTATACTTTGGAAATTGACATAAATGGTCCCTGGGATGTTAAAAACTTTGAGAAAATCAATTTTGGTCCTTGTACTAATAATATTTTGCAGGAATGGTCCTTGGTGTGAAGTTTGGTAAAATTACATGTTTGGTCCCTGGACTTTGAAGGTTTGGCAAAAATAGTCCCCGGATATTTAAAAAATGAAAAACATCAAAAATACCCTTGTACTATTCATCCTTGTCAAGTTTGGTCCTTGTGAGAACTTTGGTAAACTTATAAAACCAGTCCCTCAACTTTGTGCAAATTACAAATTTGGTCCTTGTGTGAAATAAAACCAAACGGACCCTATGTAATTATCATAACCAAATCCAAACTAAAAACACCAACAGCCCAACCATTTTATTAAAACCCAAGCCCACCCTTATTTCCCTGGCCCAAGTCCACCAACCCACTTCCTTTTTAAAAATAAAAACCGGGTAAACCACTTACACTGTTCATCTCCCTCACAGCCAATACCACCACCTCCACCTCGACTGGTATTCCACCCAACTTGCTACCACCTATCTCCCACCTGTCTCTCCACCTCATACAACCTCCCAAACCCATTTAATTGCCCTTAAAACCCGTACACGCTACCCCTATGACTTTGGCGCCAAGTTACAAGTTTAAACGGCTAGGATTGTTTTGACCACATCAAGGGCTAGGAATTGGTGGGAAAGTCTTCCAAAGCTGTAAGGAGCTCAAATATCTTCTATATAGTAAAAGAGAAGCAGCAGAGTAGAAGTATTAGTGTAGTGTTAGTGTAACTTAATCGTAGGTAGTATAATTTCATTTTCAATTGTAATTTTAAGTTAAATCTTGTTGTACTCAATTGAATTAATGTTAAGCAAACTCTATTTAATCTTTAATTCCAGTCTTGTTTGTTAAAATTATATTTTGCAATTTTAAGTGAAATTGACATCTTCATTTAAAAGTTGTTTAAATAACTTGTTTCCTGTTCCAATAGATTCATATAAGTTTAGGTATAAGTAATTTACAGTTTAGAAAGCATTAAAACCTTTTTAACTTTATAAATAGAAAAATTCCAAAAATTCCAAATAAATAAATAAAAAATAAAAATCAGTGTTCAAGCTAGTGGAAGTAAGAAGCAGGGTGTGATTTTGGAATTTCATGGTACTAGTGCCTTATGGGAGGATATAGGAAGTGATTTTGTTCCTTGGTTCATCATATCTCAGTTTGTATCATTTGTAAGCAATATTTCCTTTTTATGTTTTTTACTTGGATAATGCTTTTTACTGCTTAATTAGTATTCTTATATGTTTATTTTATACTTGTTATTGATAATATAGCTTAATCTCATCAACTTGTTCTTTGGAATTCATTTATGCTTGTAATTGAAATAATTTAGTATAAAATGCTTATTTGACAAATCAGTGTTTTATGCTTGTATTGTGGTTGTTCTAGACTCATTTAATCTTAAATAATATCAATATAGTGTTAGGAATCAGATTTAAGGTTTTAAACATTGAGTTGCTTTGAAAACTTCTTAACAGGTTCACAAGAAGGGGTGTTTGGTTTTGCTGAGTTGAATAGGTTCTTAGTTGTTGTAGTTGTTATTTTCTGTGTTATTATGTTACAATAGGTCTAAATTAGGTAATACAAGTCATTATAAACTAGAGTTATTTAGTAAAAAGTCAAAATCACCACAAAGTTGGCTTTTCTGTTTACTGTATGGGCAGTAAACCATTAAACCTCCCCACATTAGCTTATAAGTCAAAGCTTTAGGCTAGATTGACTTTAGTTTAGCTTATAACAATCAGCTTAATCAATTAGAAGCTCTCAAATCTCAAATTAGTCAAAATTCAAGTTTATATCAAAAGTCAACTTTTGCACATCTCAGGTTTTTACAAATATTCAAGGAATTGTTTTGATTTATGAGAGTTGATTGAGACCTTGAAATTTGTTCCTAGTTATAGACTACCAGCTCAACTTTTGAATCCAACAAGTTTTATATTTTTAGGATTTTTACCCTGGGCCCCACACAACCCCAAAGTAACTTGCAGGGAAGAACCCTTCTCTGCACCAACAGATATCAGGCCATCACCACCACTTTGGTGGTGATTTGTGACCAACACAGTGGGCCCCACACCTCCAACTTAGGTTCTCCCAACCCCCCTCCTACAAGGGATCATTTGTTGACCATAGGTTTGACCTGAAACCCTGTGGACCCCACCTGAATTAGGCCTTGATCTTTGTCCCATTTTCTGTCTCAGTCCACAATAAGCAAGTGCTTATTGTGGCTTATTGGCTTATTCAGTGTACCCCAAGTGCTTAATCTTACTCAAACTAGTTCACACAACTTATTTGGACTAGATTTCACCATAGTGGGTCCCACACAAGTCAGTTTTGGCTTATTTACTTGTTTGGTCAAACAAAGTCAACTGTGGAGGTAATAAGCCCCCACAGTGCTTAATAATAAGCTATAAATTAGTTGTTTTTACAAAAGTTGCTTGTTTTTAGATATAAATTAGTTTTGTAAAAGAAAAATCCAGAAAAACAAATATAAAAATAAGTGATAGTTTCTATTTAATATAATTTAATTTTAATTTTCATTTTTAGATTTTTATTAAGTAAGTTGTGTTTTTATATTTTTATTAATTTCCTCTTATATTAAAGTATTTTTAATAATTTTCTCAGATTTTTATTTTGTAATTTAGTATTTATTAGAATTAAAATTAGTTTTATTAATAATTAATTAATAAGTAAGTTTTAAATAGCATAACTAATTTTTATAAAGCAACACCTAGTTTTTATATTTTTTATAGCTTTTATAAGTTATAAAAGAGTTTTATAAATTTTTCCATAATTTTCTAAGTTGATTTAGTATTATTTGTATTTTAAATTAATTTAATTAGTTTAATTAATATAAATAGTTTTTAATTAATAAAAAATTCATAAAAAGACAAAAATATTTATTTTTATTTTTTATACTTTCTTCAAGTTCTAATTTAAGTTTAGAAATTATTTTTACACGTTTTTAGTTTAATTTGTAGTATTTATAATTTTTAGTTTGATATAAATTAGTTTTAATTAAATAGTTAAATAATCTTTTAATTAAACAATTAATAATAAATAATAAAATAATCTAAAAAATATTTTTCTTTTTAATTTAATTTTCTTTTAAGTTTAAGTTTATAGAATTGTCATTTTTAACCCATGTAGTTTATTTTTCTTAAAACTCACCTTTTTCTCAGTACGCAGTCGCGTCTGATTTTAATTTGGTGTACGTTTAAACGTTTTAGATATCTAGGTTTTACGTAATCGTTCTAATAGTTTATTTAAGTTATAAAACCTTAGTGTAATAACACACACACACACACACACACTTATACCTTTCCTGTTCACATTCACTGATCACAGATTCGTTTTTAATAAAACATCGCACACCTCGTTGGGACATTACAACCCGGGGAAACATTGTATTCCATGGAAGCATTTGCCTCAGCTGTTTGACTATTATAATTAATCATTCACAAGTGGTTGATCAATAATTATCTGACCGTTTGAGGCGAATCAGTCTACAAGCTTAAAAAGTCTCTCTACGGTCTTAAGCAATCCCCCAGGGCGTGGTATGACAAGCTTTCTAAATTTCTGTTGGCTAATGATTTTACTCTAGGCTCGGTGGATCCAACATTGTTTACTAAAACCTACGGGATGGACTTATTAATTGTTCAAGTTTATGTCGATGACATTATTTTTGCCTCGACCAACAAAAATTACTCAATGGATTTTGCAAAATTAATAACAGATAACTTTGAAATGTCCATGATGGGTGAACTTACGTTCTTTCTAGGACTACAAGTTCATCAATCACCCCATGAAATTTTTCTAAATCAGTCCAAATATGCTCTTGAGATTTTAAAGAAACATGGTATGCAAAGTAGTGATACTATGAATACACCGATGGCCAACTCTACTAAACTAGATGCTGATTTACATGGGACTCCAGTTGCCCCTACCATATACCGAAGTATTATTGGGTCCCTCATGTATCTCACATCCAGTAGACCTGATATTGTATTTGCTGTGTTTATGTGCTCTCGCTATCAGGCTAATCCAACTGAAAAACACCTCAATGAGGCAAAAAGAATCCTTTGATACATAAAAGGAACCATCCATTTGGGGATCTGGTATCCGAAGGATTCTGGTTTTGAACTAATAGCTTTTTCAGATGCTGACCATGCAGGATGCTTAGACTCGCGAAAAAGTACATCAGGTGGCTTACAGTTTCTTGGAGATAAACTTGTGTCTTGGCAATCAAAGAAGCAGGATTGCACATCACTATCATCTACCGAATCTGAATACGTAGCTATGTCTGCTTGTTGCGCTCAAGTCATTTGGATGAGATCACAACTTAAAGACTATGGCTACTTATTCAACAAGATTCCGATTTACTGCGATTCTAAGAGTGCCATTGCAATCTCCTGCAACACAGTTCATCATTGCAAATCCAAACACATTGATCTCCAATACCATTTCATCAAAGAGCACGTCGAGAAGGGTACAGTTGAGTTATATTTTGTGGGCACTGAGTACCAATTAGCGGACTTACTTACAAAACCCTTAGCTCCATCAAGGTTTGCAAGTTTAGTTCACCAAATTGGTATGCGATGTTTGACACTATTTGACTTACAAAAGTTTTTAAAACATAAGTAAAATGTCAAACATCAACTATTTTACTATTTTTGTAAAATAAATATTTTTCTTTATTTTTCTTAAACCCCAAAAACACAAAAATATTTGTCTCTTAAAAAAAAAAAAAAATTGCAAGTATATCGCTCTTTTTTCAACACCTTGTCATTTTACAAGTGTTGAGGGGGAGAATTGCCTAAAATTTTATAAATTTTTTCTAAATCGATATACTTGCATATTTCCTTTGATACGTTGTTTCGGGATCTCATAAGATATCTCATATCTCGTGTCCTTTTCTTAATATAGTGACGTAAGTTAATATATCTTGGTGCCTTTACTTTTTTCTAAGTTTAGGACTCATCATGCATTAGTTGTAGTTAAGGGACCAAAAGTGACAACATTCAAAGTTTCTAATATAATTAAACAAACACCCCCGTTTTTTTTCTAAACTTCACAAAAACAAAATCATTTCAAACCAAACACCCTCTTCTCGAAAACCCACGGCTACAAATTCATTCCATTTAATCCATGCGTAGATCTTTAATTTGTAAGTTCCTTTATGTTTTTAAGGGTATTTCTCATATAGGTCTTCAATTTAACACGTTTTGAATGGCTAGATTGATGGCAATTGCGTTTTCGATATCTAGGGTTTATGCAATTTCGAAGATAATCCAAACATGTTTAGAAATGCAATATTTCATAGGGCTTTGGTCTCATATCATGTTCTTATCATTTCTATCACAACCAATCGTGCTCCATCACATGTTTGAGTCGTTTTCGAACACTAGGGTTTATGTTCGAATTGGGTTTTATTGATTTACGGTTTATTGTGATGATTTTGTTGGTGGGATATGGTGTGTTCTATGTATTATGACCTTTGTATCACTTTCCTTGTGTCTTTATCCTTGTTTGCTCCATATTCGATATCTAGGGTTTATGTTCATGATTGGAATTTTTCTCGTTTAGTGTTCATATAGTCTTTTCTGTGTTCTCAAAGTGTCATTATGCATGATATGTGATGTATATTTCATAGTAGGGATGTATGTTTGCTCATATTTGTGTTTCTCGAAATAGTTTTATCACACTTGTTTCGAAATCATTGCATGATTGCTATTACCTTGTGTCTAATTGTTGCTCTGTCATCAACACAACAGGTATCAATCTCTGGAAAATCATATTGGATAAAGAAACGTATGGTGACACAATTTCGAAATTCTTGTACAAGAATTTTTTCGAGATCACACCCTTTTTCGCAAATACCTACATAAGTGAAAATCTTTCGAGAACACTAGTTTTCGAAAAATATCATTCTGATGAATTTTTTCGAAAAGTGAGTGTTTGCGAAAGTTCTTCACTTGAGAACAAATTTTCGAGATCACCACTATGTAGCTTTTTCGCAAACATACTTAATGAGTATTTTCGAAAATTAATTCATTTGGGATGTTCTCGATAACTCATTATCGAAAACTCACTTTGAAATCTTTTTCGAAAACACCCAATTTGCAAGTTTGCGAAAATATTCTTAATGCTCTGTTTCTCCAAATTTTTCGGTACTTGTGACACTGTTTTCGAAATTATGTGTTTATCTTTATATGTTTTCGATAAAGTTATTCATGTACTAATTAGAGAACTTTGTAATTTCAAAAACATGTTATGTGATAATAGACTATCATTTACGTATAATGTGATGTTTGTTGTGATCATTCGTTGAGCTTATGTGATTCATGATTCGATAGACTATCTAAGTACACGTCACCTATCAATATACATGCAATTATTGAACCATACGTGCTTACATGATTCTAAATGCTTATCCATAATCAAACATTGCAATCGTGCTAACTCGTAACAAATCTCGATGTTTTGTTTATGATAATGTTTTTCAGAATAACATGGCTGAACACAACGAGAATGTCCCTGAACAAGCTCTCCCATTACTCACCATGGATGATATCGCTCCCGCTAACTACAACGTCATGATTGGCAACAACAATCCACGAGTTGATTTCGACAAATTGAGAATTATTGAGAACTCGTGCAGGATTGTTAAAGATATTCTACTTGCACATCCACGCAAACATCTGCTCATCTGTTCTACTTCAGTTCCTCTGTTCTACCTTCATCAGTTCTGGCTTACGGCTAAGGCAAATTTGGATGATGAGTCTTTCACTGTTACATTGGATCGCCAAGTCTACACTGTAGATCACGACGTTCTTCGTACAGTCCTTCTCCTGCCTCAAACTGACAACGAATTTGCTCCAATACTACCTGAACTGGACCTTCTTGACTTCTTTGTTGAGTTAGGATATGATGTTGATGACGATGTACCTCTAGTCAAACATTCCCGATTCAATGCCAAGAATATCCCTCAGCCTTGGAGAACTTTCTGTCTGTTGGTTGTAAGATCGATATCAGGAAGAAAAAGTGGTCATGAACATCCTAGGCTTGAACATTTGCAAACATTTTGGGGAATGGTGACTTTGACACCTATTGACTTTTCAGTTCCAATCATGAACGATATAGTCTACAGCATTCAAACCGAACGTGTTAAGACTATGATTCCGTTCACAAGATTCACCAAGCTTCTCATAGAACATTTCGGCAAAGACACTCCAGAATTTATCAAAAGGATGGCAGATCCTAATGAGCCGAAGCACCTCTTCGAGGACGACTTCACCACCTCATTCATCAAAACGACCACTTCCTCTACCAAGATCAAAGGAATGAGGCTTCCAGAATACCTTCTTGATGACAAGATCAAGAAAAGTCTGAACTACAAATACTATGATAATGCTTACAAAGGGATACATGAAGAAGCTACTATACAGACTCGAAGCAAAGGAGGTGTGAAGTCTGGGAGTACTACAAGCACCACTGGCTCACCTCAGACTAAGTCTAAGGCTGCTCCCAAGACAAAACCATCAGCAACACCCAAGACTTCCGCCAAACCTAAACCAACATCCAAACCTAAGCCTGCAACCAAGCCAAAGAAGAAGGTACATCCTGAGTACATTCTTCAAGATGAACCTACACCTCCACCTTCTGACAGTGAATCTGAGTTCGACACAGAATCTGAAGAAGAAGAACCAGACTATGAACTGAGAGTAAGAGCACCTGAAGAAGGATTCCCTTCAACAGAGATCGCTATACAACAAAGTCTAGAAACTTATGAAGAAGAGACAAGAAAAAGGAAAGGGATCACTATTAATGAGCCTGATGATGATGATGAAGACGAACCAATCGTTGAACAGTTGGTCGATAAACGCAAACTGAAAAGTATAGTTGTCGACACCCGAGCTGAAGAAAAGCAACTTCGCAAAGAACAAAGGAAAGCAGTTCTCGAAAGCCGACTTATGTCTCAACCTCCAACACCACCACTTATCGATCAGTCAGAACATGAAGGAGCTACAAGCAGCATGATTCCTCCCGTTGTGTCCACTACGTTAGAATCAGCTCCACAGCCTGATGACACCGTTAAAGATACAGACGATACAGGAGATGTCAATATGACTAAGACTGCTAATGTAGAGGAGAATGTTGGCGGACAAGAGAATATTGCTACGGATCAGGAACATGAATACCTCATTACTCCAGAGTTTCTTGCACGAGAAGTAGAGGAACGTCGAAGAAAAGAAAACGAAGAAAAGAACGCGTTCGACACCAACATATTTCTTAAGTCATCTTCTCAGCAGACTTCCTCAGCACAACCTCCACCTCCTCAAGACTCTCCACCAAAGGATCCGAATCCTCCTGCTTCTTCTTCAAACTCTCACAACGAGTCATCATCCGAATCATCACCTGAGCATTCATCTCCCACACCTTCCGAAACCGCATCGAAGCAACATTCAATCAATGTACCAAAACAACCAGTTGATCTTCAGGAGCAAGTCAACAAACTTACCGACATGGTTACCGGTCTTACCAAACAAGTTGAAGATTTTCAGGAGTCTAAGCAGCTGATCGATAAGTTCTTGAACTCTGATTACACAGGATTTATTAGGACTGTCACACAAGACTTTCTCACTGAAAATCTAGTTGAGATGGTCACTCCTGAAGTAGCAAACCTTCTTGAACCAATCAAGGACAACTTAGATCACAGAATCAGAAGTGTCGTCAGAAAAATGTTGTCAACAACACCATTCACGCTTCACACTGCAAAAGCTTCTACTGCAGCTCCAACCGTCCCTGACTTGTCCATCGATGACTTGCTTGCTAAACTCTTCGACAAAGTTGCCTACAAAACCATACAGACTACTGAAGAAAAAGCACTTGTTGATGCTATGCCTGCTTACATGTCCAAAGAGTCATGCAAAGATGCAGCTGGAACCCTGAAAAGGTCAAGAAAAGATGACGACCCTGACCCAAACTCAAAAGGCAAGAAACCTAAGTCTGGAACCGGTCCCTCATCTTCTATACAACCACGAAAGGACTCCACTCCTCCTGGAAATCAACAACACCCCTCAGCTACCGGTCAAGGTCCAACTGAAGAGGAAGAAACTTTCATGGAACCTACTGATGACTACCAGGGTCAACCTGACACCGATTATCGTGCTTCACCTATTCCCGATTCTCATGCTGGACCATCGTCACCATCCAAGGCTAAAGACAAAGATGCTACATCTAAGTCCAAGAAATCAAAGAAGAAAAGACGTCATTCATGGCTCGACAATGATGACACTCCTCAGAATGATTGGCTGACAGAAATGGTTCAAGCTCAACCTCCTCTCGAAGAAGAAGAACCCCTTCTTGGTAACACTCTACAGTTCACCCAAGTCATAATGAAGGATCTTCAGATCAACAAACTCACAAAGACGGAGCTTAGAAGAATCAATAGGGATGCACAAGAATTCCTTAAGTCCAGATCCGGAAACAAAGTGGAATACGAGTATCACATGCAGAATATAGCTAGTGCAATGTCCGCCGATTTTGACTGGCTAAATCCTGAAGTGAATATCGACCTCAGTTCCAAAAACCATGAAAAGCCTTACTTCACTGACTGGACTAAACCATTACCTTTGAAAGGATTTCTAGACAAACCCAAGATACCTTACAGCTTCTTCTTCAACAAAGATCTTCTTAACATCCAACTCACCCAAGAGACATCCAAGACAAAATATGCTTCCTCACTCACTATCTCAGTACCAGCCGCAAGATACGAAATTCCTGCCATTGAAGAGACAACTCGAATTTTCAGCAACTCCATCGTAGCTTACGACAGAGATGCTCTACACAGAATTCAACACTGGCCAGAACGTCGTCGTCTCGGTTATACCAGCAGATTAGGAGAGAAATCATTGGAAAATGTGAAGCAGAAATCTAAGATCATCGCTATCTTGGAGATTCAAGAGTCGCAAAGGTTTAACTACATATTCATGCGTGAAATTGTTGTTAAATGACAAGATGAAAAGAAGTACAAGTTCTCCGAAGCAGACTTTCCAGACCTTAATCTCAATGACATCGAAGACATGTATCTCGAAAAGGTTCAAGGAAGAATGCGTCGATTCGAGAGAGAAGTTCAGTACAACTTCATGGCATCACTACTTCTATTCATCCGACGATTGATAGTTCAAGAAAGAATGGAAGATCTTCAGCTTGGAGTGGAAAGTTACCAACAGAAGATCAATTTGACAAAGCCGCAATTCAGATTTGATGGAATCTATCAAATGTCACAGTTTACTCTCATCCAAGACCCTGCATTTGGTTTCACCTACATCAACAGCAAAAAGCTACAAAGCTTCATGAGGTTCGATGAGATACACAAATTCTGTGATGTTACACTCAAATTTGTTCGTGATGGGCTTGTCAAAAGGTTGAATGATGATCGCCGAAAGATAGCAAAGGGGGAACAACCTAGATGGAAATCCAGCTCAAGAAGACAAGTTCGTAACTTTGTCTTGAAAATTGAAGAAAGGTTATTTCGACGGGAACAGATCAGACGACTGGAAAGTTATATCGGTGTCAGACCATCGTTTCCTATCAGAAACTTCGAAAGACCAGAACCTAAGTTCACTGACTTTGATGCTCCACTTCCTAACGAAGATTAACTTGGTACATTTGATCATTCATTTTTCAATATCAATTGTTTCATTTGATTGAATTTCATAATGGCTTGTGCACACATAACAGTGTACAACCCGTTCTTGTAAAGAAAGGACCCTGAGGTACGCATCAGTGCCTCAATCTTAATATAAGGAGCGAAGGCTTCTTACTTTTGAGTAGAATTAATCAAACATTTTCTGATTTTCATAATTCTGCTCAAAAGACAAGTATTTCACCTCAACGAGTATTCACTTGTTGAGGGGGAGCACTTGAAACAAAATCATCGTTCTTGAAATCAAAAGTTCTTGTTCAAATTCTCCCCATAAGACTCAAAAGGCATATTTTAATCAAAAGATTGTCAAAAATATCATCTTATATGCTATTTTTGAGGGGGAAAAAAAGTGAATGTGATTAAAATATGAAAGTTCTAAGTTGCTTTAAAGTCAAATCTCATGCGAGCTAGACTCAGAATTGACCCAGGAATTGACGAAACATTAAAGTTAGTAATCTCGAAAAGACTTATCATCGGCGGGTAATAACATCAAGTTAGTTATTAGAGCTAGTTGTCACCTAAAAGCTGACAATGGAACTCTTTAACTAGCCACGTAAGCGTGTCTCGAAAAGGATTTGTCTTAGTAGAAATGTACCGTTTCGAGAAACTTTCTGTGGATTTGACCAGGCCGGGTAATAACTTCAAGCTAGTCTAACTAGTGATGTAAGCGTGTCTCGAATCGGTCGGGTTCACTGAAAGTGGATCAATTCAAATAATGCTTGTTCCTCTTGCATGTGCAAATTTATTTAAACAATTATGAGCACATGTGAAGGGGGAGCCCTTCAAAAGTTAACACAAAACTCTCAAAGTGTTAAACAAAATGTTTGATAATCACAAACATTTTGAGAGATTTTCAATCAAAGGTTTCTTGTCTACTGTTGGATAATCATGGAGTTATAAGGTGATTAAGATAGGAAATACAGTCCTATGATCCGCCAGAGCCGGAGGGATCTACCCAAGGACATCACCAATAGTTAGAATTAGAAGTCCTTAGGTATGATACGCTAAAAGGAGAAAAGAATGAAAGGGAAAGAAGGAGTTGAAGAATTAAAAAGAAAAGTAAAGAAAAGGGTGAAAAGAAATAGCCCTCCATATGTTCAACCTTAGGGCAGACACCGGGTTCAATTCATATGCTACTGGTTGTTACTAAGGTGACACCGGTATTGAAGACAAAGACGTCATCGACCCAGTGACGCAATGCACTAAACCTTCTAGCCACTCAAGTTCTCTTAAAAGAGCTTGTTTCATTCTCACAGGGAACCGATGTAATCTATCGACTTATCTCTTAGAGATGGTTGATATTGAAGCAGGAGACCCCTCCCTAGTCTCCGCATAGGAAAACTAAGTGTGCACTTTTTGAGTCTAGAGCCATGAGACACATCAAAGATCTCTTAGGAACACTTAGTATTTCTACAACTGGTGTTCTACATCAATGGACACTAGCTGTAAATTATCGAGTCCTTTGCAGATCTTAGTAATTTCTCAATGATTGAACGGAAATCCTGCCAGGGTCAACATCAAACACCCCTGACAGCAGGTCACTTCGGTAACTCCTTGTGGGTTACGCTTAGTGTTTGCGGTGGTTTCTTAGCGATCTACAGTCGTGGAGTGATCCCCAGCGACTCACCCAGTCATTGAGCTACTTAGTAGGTCTTGTAAGCTCCTTCGGGAGTATCTAATATGGGAACGGCCTTGATAAGGGTTAGAAGGAGTCTTCACACTATGCTGTTGACGATCTATAATTCCTTATCTGTAAGTACCGGATGTTTTATTGCTAACTGTTTACATGCAGGGTTACATCATCTCCATGGCGACGGACTCCACATGCTCATACATGCATCTTGAAGTCATCAAAAGCTCCCTCAAAGATCAAAGCAACACAAAGTTCAAAGAAAGATTCTATGCCAAAAAGAAGAATCTACAAAATATAAAGACTAAAGATCTTAAGTGAAAGAAAGGGACTACATGCATGTATAAGTCAGAATTCAAAGATGTATGAGCATGTTGGAATGACGGACTACCACCACAGACGCAGAAGTGACGAAAGGCAGACAACTTCATAACATGATCACTATCACAACAACAATGAACAAAGCACAAAGAACGATGAATGATTCTTATCTCATTATTATTGAAAGACGTCTCAAGCTATGAAAGTCAAAGATGAAGAAATGACAAAGACGTCAAGCAACCATGATGACCGACCCTTAGGGGGAGATTGTTGGGATCATAGTTTTTACTATTTTATCAAGTCTCGGTCATTTGTAATAATAGGTTGCTTAAGTTACTAGTTACTTTCATTTATGTTATGTTATTAGTTTACAAGGCTTAAGCTATTGAGTCCATGGGCCTTAAAGCCCATACGAAATCCATGTAGGGAGGACAAGGAGTGTTGCCCTAGCTCCTCACCTATAAATAGATGTCTTAGGCTAATGTAAAACTTGGTTGTTTATTTGAAATCATAAGGAAACTCTTGACCTTATCATTCTCTTATTCAAATATTCATCCCATCCTTATATCTATCTCATTCTTGTTTGTGTGAAATCAATATGGTGACCTAACAAAGCGTCACATTATGGTGGCATATCAAAGCATACAAGATCATAACATAATGGAAACTTCATAATTAAACAAAGTCAAGAACATCATGACTTAAAGTTACAAAATCCCAACGGAAAATACTTAAAGGAAATGAAATAAAATAACATCCATTCATAAGTCCAACATAATCCAAAATAGTCCAAAATGATGGGGAAACTAAGGTGTAGGTCTCTAAGCTCCTAGTCTCATCACTCGAGCCCAAATTCCCGCTTATTACCTGCCGCATGGAAAAGAAACGCGGCTGAGCATAAAAAGCTCAGTGAACAGATATGAACAAGCAAAGTAATAAGCAAACGAAAGGAGAAGATCATAAGATGGCATAATGTATCACAAGTCATATGAAACGAAGCAATATGTAGAGATATTAGCATAATCATATGGAAAAGAATAAGAGCACGTATCAACAAAGGCATGTCTACCAGAGTCACTCGAATAGACATAAAGAAACAAGGAAAGCCACGAGCCGACCTACCAGAGACACTCGAATAGGTCTCATACATACATACAAACATAATCATAAGCAGCCACATAAATGCACAAAGAGGGGAGACCTCTATGTACCATACTTGGAGTGATCAGCTCCACTGTGAAAGAGTAGAGAAGCACCTACCCACATTCACCATACATACACATAATCATACATAAACATAAGTGCTAGGATGCATCCATACGCCCCCCATACATACATACATAAACCGGCATAATCATATCATAAGTGCTCATAATCATATCATATCAAATGGGGACGCCGTGAATCAATCACACCTCCACAGAAAGTGTCATGCCATCGGTGCCTCGATGACACGCCCATGGTACCTCCATGAGTAGTTAGAAAACTCGGGCATAAGAAGGAACGAAGCATACATACATACATACATACGTAGAATCATAGCAGCATATCTGAATCATATCATAGCATAATCATATCAGAAGAGTATCAAATGAATGTGAATCGTCTATCAAAAAGATCATATCAAGCAATCATGTCAAATGAATCATGAAGAACGAATCAAATCATAAGGGAACATAGCAATGTCATAGGGAATCTTATAACGTATCAAGAATCAAGATCAAGTCATGAGAATGAAAGCACCCTTACTGAAAGGGCAGAATATCTGTACCTTAACAAAAGCAAATCACAACCAACGATGATCACACAGAGATGAAAACTACTCCCGCTTCACCGGATCTACACGAATATGATAATAAAGTATTATTTTATGTTCATAGAACCAGGTTACTTATTTTAGTATAATTCCCAGTTTAAGTAACTTTCTCTTTTTAGGAGTTTCCCGATTTAGCAAGTTTCCAAACTTAGTAAGTTTTCCCGAATAAGTAATTTAATACTTTAAGGTTATAGTGGCCAATTAATAATATTTATGGTTAAAATGACCAATATAATAGTTTAGGACTTAAAACGTTAATATTATAAGTTTAGGGTCTAAAATGTAAATTATCAGAATTAAATATTAAAAGTCAAATAAAATTATTTTAAAGTTTATTTTAATAAATTAATATTACGATAATAATTTTGGACCCCGTCATTATAATTTTATATAATGTATTAACGTACCCACGATATTAATATTTATGCCGCGACGACCCAACATTTTTATAAAATCATGCAAGACTTGTTTATAACTCGACACCGGTTCACTTCATCCATATAGACACGACACCCTTTTTATTTTGAAAGTAAAACAACTCCGTGATACCCTCTTTGGATTTTTTAAAAAAAAAAAAAAAATGAGCCGAGACACGACCTATCTTGGGATATAAATATAAGCCGAAACAAACACCTTCCTTGTTGAAAAACATAAGCCGAGAGTACACATGTTCCATGTCTTGATTTTATATCAGATATATTTTACATATACATGCTTGCATAACTAGTTGTAATTTTATATGTATATATATGCATGCAATATAAGTCTAGAAAATTTCATGCAATTTCATCTTTAACGTCACAGGTCACCAATATATTTACGTATGCTATCTTTATATTTGATTGGTTGTGAGTTTTAGGAGTCAAGTATATGAAGTTACAATCAATAAATATTCGTGACCAAAACAGAAACAAAGACACAAGTTCTCTTGTTGATATACAAATCATTAAATCGTTATTTTATGTGCAACTTTTATGATTTTATTTGAATCAAATCGACAAGGCTAACAGAGAGAAATCGAAGCATAGCGAGAATTAAACACGTAAGAGTCGTATCGAACAAGGATAGGACACATTACCCTTGATGCGTGATTACAAGAACACACAAAGGATCGAATCACAATTCAGCCGAAAACCGAACCAAGATCACCTTCTAACCGCCTTAAAACCTCACAGACCAAGGCCCTTTTTGAAACAGCAATCACCCACGTCCAAGCTACTCCAACCACGATCACAAACACCTTTTGTTTACTTAGAATCTGATGGAAAATGGACAAAATAGAATGGCAGCCGCTTTTTTTGTTTTTGAGAGAGTTTAGGGTTTAGTTTTGGTGGAAAAGATACGGTTAAATGGTAACTTGATATGAAATGTGTGATGTGATGAGGTTAAACAATTTTTGCCGTGTCTTAAGGAAGCGATTGATTATTTCCATGTTTAGTTTAGGTGGGCTTGGACTTGGTTTTGTGTTATGATAGCTTATTAATGAAATATCAGCCCATAGTCTCTTATAAACGTGTAACATAGATTATATTGTACTGAATTTATAGTCTTGTGCTTTCATGTCTTGTACAAGTTCATATATTATCTTATACATACTTAGGTTATTTATGTTTGAGATTTTCGGGTGTTATAATTCTTCCCATCTAAAAAGAAAATTTCGTCCATGAAATTGAGATAAGAAAATCAAACGAGACGTACCGATTCATGAAAAGAAGTGTGGATAACTAGCACACATAGACTCCTCTGTTTCCCAAGTAGCCTCACTCTCGGGATGGTTCTTCCAAAGTATCTTAACGAAAGGAATGGTTTTAGTTCTCATGACTCGATCCTGACGCTCCAAAATAGCCTCAGGCTCCTCAACAAAAGATAAATCTTCCCGAATTTGATCTAAAGGATACGAAGCAACATGAAGCGGGTGATAATTATATCCCCTCAAAAGTGATACATGGAATACATTATGCACATGAGAGAGTTGTGGAGGTAATGCCAAACGATACGAAACTTCACCAACGCGATCTAAAATCTCAAACGGTCCAATGTAACGCGGACTAAGTTTCCCTTGAATACCAAAACGCTTAACACCACGGAAAGGAGAAACCTTAAGGAAGACACGGTCTCCCGGATTGAACTCTAACTCACGACGGTGACGATCCGCATAACTCTTCTGCCTTGCTCTAGCTTCCTTGAGCTTTGCAGTAGCGGTAGCAACCTTCTCATTGGTCTCTGCAATCAACTCGGGACCCTCAATAATACGTTCACCCACCTCATTCCAACATATTGGAGCCCTACACTTCCTACCATACAACAGTTCAAACGGTGCCGCCTTAATACTTGCGTGCCAGCTGTTGTTATAAGCGAACTCCACCAAGCACAAATAATCATCCCAATGTCCGGTCCACTCTAGAGCACAAGATCTCAACATATCCTCCAAGGTTTGAATAGTGCGTTCCGACTGCCCGTCGGTTTGCGGATGGAAGGCTGTGCTAAACTTGAGCTGGGTACCCCAAGCTTTATGCAAACTCTTCCAAAAGCGAGAGTTGAAACGAGGATCTCTGTCAGATACGATAGCAGCTGGTGTACCATGAAGACGAACAATCTCCTGCTGAAAGATATTAGCCAACTGGCCTATAGAGAAATCCTTTCGGATCGGTAAGAAATGAGCAGATTTAGTCAAACGGTCGATGACTACCCAGATAGCATCATGTTTCCGAAGAGTACGAGGTAACCCGGTAACAAAATCTATCAAAATCTGATCCCACTTCCATGTAGGTATTTCAAGAGGCTGTAATAAACCACTGGTGCGCTGATGCTCAATCTTGACCTTCTGACAGGTCATACACTTAGCCACATGCAAAGCTACATCCCGTTTCATGCCGGTCCACCAGAAATGTTGTTTCAAATCTCGGTACATCTTGGTATAACCTGGGTGAATAGTGAATGGGGAACTGTGTGCTTCAGACAATACAGCTTCCTGAAGCGAAGGATCATTGGGAACACAAAGACGATCTCCAAACCAAACAATGCCGTCATCATCAACCCGAAATTCCGTCTGTTTCCCTTCCTCTATATTCTGAACAATGGACCATAACTCGCCGTCATCCTTCTGAGCTTCTTTAATTCGCAGGATAAGATTAGATTCAACCTTTAGACTAGCCCAGTATCCATCATAACCCCGAACACAAAGCTCTACATCCAACTGTTCCAAATCATTGAGTAAACGAGGCTCGATCTCTAAACTAGCAATCATACCCGATTTCCTACTAAGGGCATCTGCCACTACATTCGCCTTACCTGGATGGTACTGAATGTTGGCATCGTAGTCTTTCAAAAGTTCCAACCAGCGCCTCTGTCTCATATTCAACTCTTTCTGCGTGAAAATGTATTTGAGACTCTTATGGTCAGTGAAGATGTCACAAGTCTCACCATAAAGATAGTGTCTCCATATCTTAAGCGCAAAAATTACTGCCGCCAGTTCCAGATCATGAGTTGGGTAATTCACCTCATAAGGTTTCAACTGCCGAGATGCATAGGCAATCACTTTCCCATGCTGCATAAGTACACAACCCAACCCTTTCTTAGAAGCATCACTATAAATTTGATAGCCGCCCGTACCAGATGGAAGAGCAAGTATAGGAGCAGAGACTAATCTCTTCTTTAGCTCTTCAAAACTTTGCTCCCGTTTGTTGGTCCACACAAACTTCTCACCCTTTCGCATAAGTTGTGTCATCGGTAAAGCTATTTGCGAGAACCCCTCAACAAACCTCCGGTAATAGCCAACAAGCCCTAAGAAACTCCTGACTTCGGTCACATTAGTAGGTCTCGGCCACTTGGTGATAGCCTCAACCTTTGTCGGATCCATGGTAATACCATCGGAGGAAACAATATGACCCAGAAAAGCAACTTGCCCCAACCAAAATTCGCACTTAGAGAATTTAGCATACAATATCTTCTGTCGTAGAATTCCCAAAACGGTACGAAGATGATGTTCATGCTCCTCCTTTGTCTTAGAGTAAACCAAAATGTCATCGATAAACACAATGACAAACTTGTCGAGATATTCATGGAAAACACGGTTCATCAAGTCCATAAAAACGGCCGGAGCATTTGTCAAACCAAACGGCATAACGAGGAATTCATAATGACCATATCTAGTGCGGAAAGCGGTCTTAGAAACATCTTGTTCCTTCACTCTCAGCTGATGGTACCCTGATCTCAAATCGATCTTTGAGAAAAATTTAGCTCCTTGGAGCTGATCAAACAAATCGTCGATTCGCGGAAGCGGATAACGGTTACGAATAGTAATGCGATTCAATTCGCGATAATCAATGCATAATCTCATGCTCCCATCCTTCTTCTTCACAAACAATACCGGAGCACCCCAAGGAGAAGCACTTGGGCGAATGAAACCACAATTAAGAAGTTCCTGTAACTGTTCCTTCAACTCCTTTAGTTCAATAGGGGCCATACGATAAGGAGCTTTGGAAATAGGTTCAGCCCCCAGAATTAGATCAATACTAAATTCAACCTCACGTGCGGGTGGCATACCCGACAGCTCGTCAGGAAAAACATCGAGAAAATCACAAACAATAGAAACGCTCTCCAGATTAGGACTATCAACAGAAGTATCCTTAATCGATGCTAGGAATCCTTCACAACCATGTGAAAGTAGGGCACGAGCTTTCAAAGTTGAAATGACTTTAATAGAATTACCAGGTTGAGAACCTTGGTAGATAAATTCAGGAGCATGTAGGTCACCAAATAAAACACGTCTATTATGACAATCAATTGCTGCTCGGTGTTCAGATAACCAGTCCATACCCAAGATAATATCGAAATCATACATATCCAAAGGAAGTAAGTTCGCAGAACGGATCTTATCGCTGAATAGTATAGGACAATTCATAAATTCACGATCAATAATAACACAGTTCTTCATCGGAGTGGAGATGGATAGATGATATTTTAGTAGTGTTGCAGGTGTATTAGTATATTTAGCAAATGTATTAGATATCACAGAATGCGTAACGCCCGTATCAAATAAAACAAAGGCTGTACGGCCAAATAAATGTAGAAAACCCGTAACGGTACCTGAGGAGTTAGCGGCCTGGTGCCTAGTCAAAGCATGAACTCGGCCAGTAGCAGTCGGCTGACGATCTCCACCAGAACCTCGGTTGTTGTTCCCATACTTAGGACACTCCCTAGCCACGTGTCCCATACCACCACAAGCATAACAAGCCCAGACGCCTTATAACACTTTGTGCCCGGATGCGACTTCCCGCACTCCTTGCAGATAGTCGGTTCCACACGCCCCCTCTGTCCAGATGTACCCACAGTACGATAATCTCGTTGACCCTGCTGCTGTTGGTCACGACCAGCCCTCTGGTAATTATACCCCTGTCTGTCATACCCACGAGCATCGTAACCCCGACGATCATTCTGCCTGTCAAACCCCCGGTTATCATGGCCACGACGGTCATAACCCCGCCTTTCTGATCCCCTAGTGTCAAAAACCCGACGATCATTACCCCTGAACTCATTTCCTCGCTGAGCATTCCCCTGAGTTGGTCGAACTGGCTCACCATCGTAGTTCCTCTTTACCCCCTGTTTAACCCTCTCAACAGCAATCTCAATGTTGCGAGCGGCATTCGCAACCCCAGCAGTATCATCAAAATGAAGGTTCACAACTCTGTTCAACAAATCTTGACGAAGAGCCCACTTGAATTTCTTCGCCTGTTCTGCCTGTGTACCAGCCTTTTCACCCAAAAACCCAGCCAATCGAACAAACCTCTTCATAAATTCTGTGTTGGTCTCCCTGTCAGTCATAGCAATCGTGTGGTATTCCCGTTCATACTTCTCCTTCTCAGATAGAGGGAAGTACTGAGAGCGGAAGATTTCACGAAAAGAAGCCCAAGACAAAGTAACCACATACTCGTTCGGATTGTCTCCACCCTTGGCATATTTGTATGCCTTCCACCAATTGAGGGCATCCCCCTCAAACTTGTACGTAGCCAACCTTACCTTAAAAATGTCGCCACAGCCTAAAACTTCAAATATCTTCTCCATATGAGCTATCCAATGCTCAACATCATCTGGAGAAGTAACCGTACTGAATGAATGAGGTTTTTGTTTGTTGAACCATTCCAACCAGGTGTGAATAGTCTCCGGTGGGTTCCCACCACCACCAGAAGTAGCAGCACCGTTAGCCATTTCCTGCCGCACTTCCTCCCGCATTTCCTCCCGAATCCTAGGTAAGAGTGCGTTGACAGACTGTTGGACAACAGCCTCAAAAGCAGGGTTATTAGCAAATTCATCCTGAGTGCGAGTAGTAACCATCTGAAAGATCATAAACGAGTCAGCGGAAACAAAACAAGGGAGGAATCGAAATACGAAGGAAAAACCGGATCAAAAGCGAAGCCTAATGTCTACCCAATCCTCACAGGTCAAGACCTAAGGGTTATAAGTCATAACCTTGTTCTCTGATACCATAATTGTAACACCCCAACCCGGAAAAGGGTAAAAGCGTCACATTATGGTGGCATATCAAAGCATACAAGATCATAACATAATGGAAACTTCATAATTAAACAAAGTCAAGAACATCATGACTTAAAGTTACAAAATCCCAACGGAAAATACTTAAAGGAAATGAAATAAAATAACATCCATTCATAAGTCCAACATAATCCAAAATAGTCCAAAATGATGGGGAAACTAAGGTGTAGGTCTCTAAGCTCCTAGTCTCATCACTCGAGCCCAAATTCCCGCTTATTACCTGCCGCATGGAAAAGAAACGCGGCTGAGCATAAAAAGCTCAGTGAACAGATATGAACAAGAAAAGTAATAAGCAAACGAAAGGAGAAGATCATAAGATGGCATAATGTATCACATGTCATATGAAACGAAGCAATATGTAGAGATATTAGCATAATCATATGGAAAAGAATAAGAGCACGTATCAACAAAGGCATGTCTACCAGAGTCACTCGAATAGACATAAAGAAACAAGGAAAGCCACGAGCCGACCTACCAGAGACACTCGAATAGGTCTCATACATACATACATACATAATCATAAGCAGCCACATAAATGCACAAAGAGGGGAGACCTCTATGTACCATACCTGGAGTGATCAGCTCTGCTGTGAAGGAGTAGAGAAGCACCTACCCACATTCACCATACATACACATAATTATACATAAACATAAGTGCTAGGATGCATCCATACGCCCCCCATACATACATACATACATAAACCGGCATAATCATATCACAAGTGCTCATAATCATATCATATCAAATGGGGACGCCGTGGATCAATCACACCTCCACAGAAAGTGTCATGCCATCGGTGCCTCGATGACACGCCCATGGTACCTCCATGAGTAGTTAGAAAACGCAGGCATAAGAAGGAACAAAGCATACATACATACATACGTAGAATCATAGCAGCATATCCGAATCATATCATAGCATAATCATATCAGAAGAGTATCAAATGAATGTGAATCGTCTATAAAAAAGATCATATCAAGCAATCATGTCAAATGAATCATGAAGAACGAATCAAATCATAAGGGAACATAGCAATGGCATAGGGAATCTTATAACGTATCAAGAATCAAGATCAAGTCATGAGAATGAAAGCACCCTTACTGAAAGGGCAGGATATCTGTACCTTAACAAAAGCAAATCACAACCAACGATGATCACACAGAGATGACAACTACTCCCGCTTCACCGGATCTACACGAATATGATAATAAAGTATTATTTTATGTTCATAGAACCAGGTTACTTATTTTAGTATAATTCCCAGTTTAAGTAACTTTCTCTTTTTAGGAGGTTTCCCGATTTAGCAAGTTTCCAAACTTAGTAAGTTTTCCCGAATAAGTAATTTAATACTTTAAGGTTATAGTGGCCAATTAATAATATTTATGGTTAAAATGACCAATATAATAGTTTTGGACTTAAAACGTTAATATTATAAGTTTAGGGTCTAAAATATAAATTATCAGAATTAAATATTAAAAGTCAAATAAAATTATTTTAAAGTTTATTTTAATAAATTAATATTACGATAATAATTTTGGACCCGTCATTATAATTTTATATAATGTATTAACGTACCCACGATATTAATATTTATGTCGCGACGACCCAACATTTTTATAAAATCATGCAAGACTTGTTTATAACTCGACACCGGTTCACTTCATCCATATAGACACGACACCCTTTTTATTTTGAAAGTAACAACTCCGTGATACCCTCTTTGGTTTTTAAAAAAAAAAAAAAAAAAAAAAATGAGCCGAGACACGACCTATCTTGGGATATAAATATAAGCCGAAACAAACACCTTCCTTGTTGAAAAACATAAGCCGAGAGTACACATGTTCCATGTCTTGATTTTATATCAGATATATTTTACATATACATGCTTGCATAACTAGTTGTAATTTTATATATATATATATATATGCATGCAATATAAGTCTAGAAAATTTCATGCAATTTCATCTTTAACGTCACAGGTCACCAATATATTTACGTATGCTATCTTTATATTCGATTGGTTGTGAGTTTTAGGAGTCAAGTATATGAAGTTACAATCAATAAATATTCGTGACCAAAACAGAAACAAAGACACAAGTTCTCTTGTTGATATACAAATCATTAAATCGTTATTTTATGTGCAACTTTTATGATTTTATTTGAATCAAATCGACAAGGCTAACAGAGAGAAATCGAAGCATAGCGAGAATTAAACACGTAAGAGTCGTATCGAACAAGGATAGGACACATTACCCTTGATGCGTGATTACAAGAACACACAAAGGATCGAATCACAATTCAGCCGAAAACCGAACCAAGATCACCTTCTAACCGCCTTAAAACCTCACAGACCAAGGCCCTTTTTGAAACAGCAATCACCCACGTCCAAGCTACTCCAACCACGATCACAAACACCTTTTGTTTACTTAGAATCTGATGGAAAATGGACAAAATAGAATGGCAGCCGCTTTTTTTGTTTTTGAGAGAGTTTAGGGTTTAGTTTTGGTGGAAAAGATACGGTTAAATGGTAACTTGATATGAAACGTGTGATGTGATGAGGTTAAACAATTTTTGCCGTGTCTTAAGGAAGTGATTGATTATTTCCATGTTTAGTTTAGGTGGGCTTGGACTTGGTTTTGTGTTATGATAGCTTATTAATGAAATATCAGCCCATAGTCTCTTATAAACGTGTAACATAGATTATATTGTACTGAATTTATAGTCTTGTGTTTTCATGTCTTGTACAAGTTCATATATTATCTTATACATACTTAGGTTATTTATGTTTGAGATTTTCGGGTGTTATATTTTCCCTCGAGGGAGAAGCCCGGATTTGGCTTGAAAAACAACCCCCTCGTTCGATTGAAACATGGGAAGATTTGGTTAAGAAATTTGTGAAGGAATTCTTTCCCCCTTCCAAAACCACAAGTCTCAAGAATGAAATCATCAAATTCACACAGAAGTTTGTTGAACCCTTTAGTGAAGCATGGGATTGTTTTAAGGAATTGCTTCGCAACTGTCCTCATCATGGTTTCTCCGAGTTGATGCAACTCGACACTTTCTACAATGGAGTGAGCCAATCAGATCAAGATTCTCTTAATACCTCCGCAGGAGGTAATTTTTTGAGTAAAACTACAAAAGAAGCTTTAGCTATCATTGAAAACAAATCTAAGGTCCGTACTACACGAAGCAAGCCGTGTGTTTCACAAGTAAGTGTTGGTCCTTCTACTTCATCGACCATGAGTCAATCTAGCACCGATGCTAAGATTGACAAACTCACGGAAGCTGTTCAAGCTTTGGTTCTCTCCAAGCAAAAGAAAGTTTCCTTCCCACAAACTTCTTCTCCTGCTAAAGTTAAGAAAGTGGAAGTCCGTGTTACTTGTGGTGGCTCTCACGCATACTACAATTGTATGGCCACCGATGGTAACCCATTTGAAGCTAATGCGATAGCCGGTACTTCCAATCAGGGAGGTAACCAATACCGTCCTCAAGTGGACCCGAACTATCGTCCTAACCACTACCCTGGACCACCCGGTTTTAATCAAAACCGAAACCACAATTTCAATCAAAACCAAAACCAATATCGAATGAACCAAGGTTTTCAAAACCAAGGGAATTTCAATTCCGGTCAAAGCCAGGGTTTTCAAAACCAAGGAAATTTTCAAAGAAATCAAGGTCAGGGCAATTTCAATCATGGGAACAATTTTCAGGGCAATAACAACCAAAATCAAGGAAATTTTCAAAACAACCGTGTTCAAAATTTTCCTAACCAAACTCAAGCCATTGTTCAAACTGGACCATCATCTGATGAGTTGCTGAAACAATTCATGAAATCCCAAGAAGAAATGAATAGGTTGTTGGTCAGTCAGATCTCAAAACTCAATCGCTAAACCGAGGGGCGATGTGAAGGCGATCACAACCAGAAGTGGAATTACGTATGATGGACCCACGATTCCTTTTACCTTTTATTTTCTTCCTCCTGAGGTAGTGGAACGTGAACCTGAGGCGACAAAGGACAAAGTGCAATCTACTAGCCCACAAAGTACCACACACATCCATCCTCAAGTTGTCCCAAAACCCACACCTAAAGTTGTCTTTGAACGTTAAGAAACTCCCGTTGAGAGTCCTGAAGTTCCGGTCCCAAAATCCAAACCTTCTATTCCTTACCCATCACGTTTATATGAACAAAAGCTCCGAGAGAAAGCCAGTCATTAAATGGAAAAATTCTTTCAAATTTTTCAAGATTTACATTTTTATATAAGCTTTGCGGATGCTATTCTTCTGATGCCAAAGTTTGCATCAACAATCAAGAATTTGTTAAGCAATAAGGAAAAACTCTTTGAGATGGCAAAAACTACATTGAATGAAAACTGCTCAGCAGTTTTGTTGAAAAAGCTTCCTGAAAAGCTTGGAGATCCCGGGAAATTTCTAATTCCTTGTATTTTCCCGGGTATGGTTGAATGTTTTGCGTTGGCCGATCTTGGTGCAAGAATCAACCTAATGCCTCACTCAGTCTGGAAGAAACTCTCTCTTCCTGAACTCACTCCTACCTGCATGACTCTCGAGCTTGCAGATCGTTCCATATCTTGTCCCCTCGGCATTGCTGTGAAAGTAGGAAAGTTCCATTTTCCTGCAGATTTCGTGCTTGTTGATTTTGATGCAGATCCTAGGGTTCCTCTCATTCTCAGGAGAGGATTCCTAAGAACAAGCGGTACATACTGTGATATTAAAGATGGAGTCAAGGCCAGCCCCGGATAGAGTTTTGGAAAAAGAATGGAAAAATGACAAAACTGAGCACGAGATTGGAAAGAGCACAAAAATTACGAGACCAATGATAATTTTACTTGGAGCATCGAGGCCAATTTAAAGATTTTTTATTTCAAGGATCAATGAATTAAATATAAAGAACGATGATGGACCAAACGTGTTTTCATGAAGATGTAAAGAAGATAAGGAATTAAACTAAAAATTAAGTATAGCAAAGAATAAAAATGAAAATGAAAGAGCAGTAAGAATGTTGGCGTTGGAGTTGGTTTGACGCAAACGAAACCAAAAATAAAAACAATTTCAAATTACACTAGATTGAAAACTTAAGTATAAAGAAAACTACATCTTCAAATTAAGTGAAAACTATTGTCATCAAAAAGAAAATAAGAGAACTAGTGTTTTATTATTTTATTTTTCTTTTTGGTTTGTTGATTACGTAAACAATAAAAGCTTCAAAAGTTATTATGAGAAGCAAAATAAATAATAGGTAGAGAAAACTAAATTGACCATGTAATGAATTACAACTAAAGCTTTTGGTAAAATAAAATGGGAGATGAAATTAACTTTAAATATAACTAAATAGAGAATTAAAGCCTTAAATGATTGTAACTACAAGTTTAAAACAAAACACATACACTATTTTTTTAGTAGAAAAATATCAATTTTGAGCTTAACCAATTTGATAGGCGAGTGAATAAATAACAATTTATTCACTAGGACTAGTATTAATACTAGAATGAGCTTAACAATTGAACCTGTTTATTATCGCTTATAAAACACAATTGTTGCCGAGTCAATTCTCCGGTAGCGGCGCCAAAATTTGATATGCTCAGATCAACCACTTAACCTAAGGATGGTCAATATAGTCAAACCTAGCATGTGCATCATCTCCGGTGAGTATAGTGTTTACCCGGGTCGTTAAGTCCCGACGAGGTGTGAAATGGTGAATCGAATCAAGTTCGTGATCGGGTGAAGTGAATAGTGATATATGAACCAATGTAAAGTAAATCTACACTAATAAGCATAAAATAAAGCACGTAAAGCAATAACGTGTGAAACTTAATAATAAGCACATAAATAAGGGCAAATCAGAGCCGTTAAGGCTAAAGCTAAAATAAATGTTAGGAATACAAATATTCCTGTAAAAGTCTCGGTCACCTAATGATTGTAATAGCATTAAGTTAGCTCGTAGTTAGTTTGTTTATTAGTTAATTAGTATTAGTTTTAGTAACACCGTGGAAGAAGGACGGGTCTTCACCCACTGTATGCCTGATCCACAGCCCGGGTGTGGGCGTTTTATTGTAAGTATAAATACCCCTCTCCACATATGGAGAGGGTTGGACCTTCACTTAATCTCAATCTAATATTACATTTTTCTCTCAAGGTTCCTCTCTTCCCCTCCTTCTCTCTTATCCAACGCCACCCACAAACAACACAAATCATGTTTCCATCATAGTTAGTATTCTACAATTGGTATCAGAGCCAAGGTTTCATCTTAGGACCTTGTAGAATCGAATTTGATGGTATTTTGTGTGGTCTTGTGAGTTTGGTGTAACTTTCTTGTAAAACCTCTTAGTTTGATCTTCTCTAGTGTTGTTATTCATGTTAGTGATGTACTTTTATGTTCATTTGTGTCTGTGGAACATTGTAGTTTAGTTTGTGTTACCATTTCCTTAATCTATTTGAAGTTTGGAGGTGATTTAGGGCATATTTCTTATCTGTGGTTAAGTCTACTGTTACATCGCTTAGTTGCGTTTAGTTTCTACAATCTGTGGTTAGTTTAAACTGCGATTACTATTTTGGGAATACAAACAAAACGCAAAGATAGTGACAGTTTTGGACTATTGCTATTGCGATTAGGTGTTTGCGATTAGTCTACTGCGGTTAACTACTCTGCGGTTGGGAGTTTTTCTGCGATTGGGATTTCTCTGCGGTTAGTGTCCTTGGGTTGCGGTTTGCTCTGGTTGCGACTGAATTTTTCTGCGGTTGGAATTTGTCTGCGGTTTAGTACTATCTGCGGTTTGTGTCTTGCGATTTGTGTTCTGCGACTGGTATCTACTGTGGTTAACTTGTCTGCGGTTACTATCTCTGCGGTTAGGTCAAATTGCGGTTAAGTTGTTCTGCGACTAGTACCCTACATTGCGAGTATCTCCCACCTTGTGGTTTGGTAATTTCTTTTTTGTGATGGCAACTTCTTCTAATGACATTCAAGCTGCAGGGTCTGACACCCGACCTCCGATGTTGGACAGAACTGACTATGAATCATGGGCACAAAGGATTCGTCTGTACTGTCTGGGTAAAGAAAATGGGGTTAACATCTTGAAATCCATCGATGAGGGACCCTTTCAAATGGGTACTACTAGAGACACAGTTGCAGCAGCCACTGATCAACAACCGGCCGTATTTGGTCCTGATAGACCTCGCATTTACAATGAGCTGTCTGATGAAGAAAAGAAACGATATGATGCAGACATCAGGGCATCAAATATAGTCATTCAAGGGCTTCCCAAAGATGTCTACAAACTTATCAACTACAACACTGAAGAAAAGGCGGTCTGGGATAATGTCAAAATGCTTCTTGCAGGGTCTGAGTTAACTAAAGAAGATCGTGAGTCTCAACTATACGATGAATTTGAACATTTCAAAATGAATCCAGGTGAAAGCATCACTGACTATTACGTCAGATTTCACAAGCTGGTCAATGATATGAGAGCCATCAAGATGACAATGCCCAACATACAGCTTAATTCCAAATTCGTGAATAACATGGCACCAGAATGGGATAGGTTTGTCACAGCTGTTAAGCTCAACAAAGGTCTCAGGCATACCAATCATGAACAGCTTTATGCATATCTCCAACAACATGAGAAACATGCTGCTTATGATCGGCTAATGCGAGAAAAGCTCAATCCGTCTACAACGAATGAATCTCTTGCTTTTGTTTCCAATGTTCAACAACCTAATCAAACCTCTAATGATCAATCTCAACCATCGCAATCATCCTCCAGGTCTACCCCAACCAATAGTCAATCATCAACTCCCTCACCATCTGCTTTGAATACACAACTTGATTCTGGGTATTCTCACACTGACATGATGATTGATAATCTCTCCAACCAAGTTTCTCTACTAGTCCAACAGTTCAGGGATGCACTTCCATCTACTAACAACCAACTCAGGATCTCATCTAATCCACGTAATCAGGCAGTCATTGAAGATGGTCGGGTGGTGGTGCAGAATGTGCAGGGAAGACAGAACTTCAACCAAAGAAATGTTGGTAGAGAGAATGGGCAGTACAGAGTTGGGAATGCTCTTCAAGCACAAGCTAAGCAACCGAAATGCTATAACTGCGGAGGGTTGGGCCATATTGCTAGGAATTGCACTCTCCCAAAACGTCCTCAAAACTCTGAGTACTTCAAAGACAAGATGTTGCTGATGCAGGCACAAGAAAATGGGACAGTGTTGGATGAAGAAGCTTTGCTCTTTCTGGCTGGTAATGATGGGAACACCTTTGATGCTGATGTGGATGATCAGCCTGTTCAGGATATGGCTCTTAATGACCCGAATATCTTTCAAGTTGAAGAGTGTGATGCATTTGACTCAGACGTGGATGACGAACCTACTGCGCAAACCATTTTCATGGCTAATCTGTCTGCAGCTGCATCCTCTTCACAGCATCCTGATTTATCCATCACATCTGCTATCTCTGAGGTACCAACATCTTCTAATCATGATCTGAATAATCCTACAACTGTACAGGGGGCATGTGACTCTGTACAACTCAAGAATATTGTCAACACAAACGTCACTGATATGTGTAATACCAAGAATATCCCATATGAAATGTATGTGAATGACAATGGACCACCAGTTGTACCAAGTGACATGCCGTCTATTGATTCTAGTGAACATGAGGTACATGAGCACACGATATACAACCCTGATGATTCCCTGATCACTAGAATTAACACCCTTAAGGATCAAGTGAATATTTATGAGCAGCGTGCTAAATTTGAGCTGAATGAACGTGAGCAGAAAATGGAATGGCAACTGCGTACTTACATATCTGAAAACAATTCCAAACAAGAATCATTGAAAAGGGAACTAGTTTGTTTAAAGAACCAATTGGATCAAACCATCAAACAAAAACTAGAGGTTCAAAAAGGTTTGACTTCAATCAAACTAGAATTCAAAGATAAAGAAACTAAACTTCTAAATGATTTCTCAAAACTAAAAGTGTTGAAAAATAAATCGGAAGATAAGTTGTACACACATCTTATCTAAGTGATGAATTTAGTGAACAAGATACCTCCAAACCCAAAGCAAGATACCTTAGAATTGGTCTAGGTGCACAACCTGCATTATATGATGCAAACACTATGCTTGAACCTAATCATGCCCCTCCTGATACACGATCTTATGACCATATCAATGAGGCAGAGGATAGAACTAGGGTAAAACTTGCTGAACATTTAAAGGATCCTAAATGCATTGCTAAGAATATTGTGTTTCACTATGATTATGCGAATGACAATCAATCTGCAATTTTTGTTCCTCAAAAGAGAATTCTTCCTGAAAAAGTGTTTTGGATTATTGACATTGAGAAAATGCAAGCTGAAAGAGTTGTAGGTAACACACGCACTATGTTTAGAATTGCTGACCCAACTACTTACCCCCTGAACACACCTAGGCACCTTGTACCTTTCACTCTTCCCACACAATGTAATACTCTAATTGGGCTGTATGTGCTAGGTCAATTGTTCAATGACTTTGAGAAAACCTGTAAAATAAGAATTACACCTACAGGGATTGCAGAAGGGGAAAGGGGTTTTGAGCAAACAAAACAGTGTTACCTAACTGAAGTTATGCCATTTTTTAAACTTCTCAAAGAACATTTTGAGGGCCTTAAAAACACCATTAATGATGATGTGACTCAAATGAAAAAGGTTTTTGATGAAGTGGAAAGTGAGGGTAACCAATTAGCTATTGATCTCAAATACAGTGAAATTGACAGGAAAAACATTCTCATCATGAATGAAAATTTGATTGCTAACTGCATTGCAAAAGATGTGTTTTATACTGTTACCGACTCTGCACTATCTGCTCGAAAATTCCATGAAATGTCGGTTACTTTGAATGTTTTCCAGAATCGTGTAATTGAGCTTGAGGGGGAGAATTACAAACTTACTGAAAAAATTCAAAACGATGACCATGATAACATGGTCAGGAATTTCTCAAAACTAGAGGTTGATAATCTGAACCTACAATTAAAATATCAACATCTAGAAGAAAGCATAAAAATATCAAATGCCAAGACATCTTCGGATGCTCCTGAGTTTGATACATGTTTTGAATTAGCCAAAAAGGATGAAGTAATTCAAGCTCACTCAAACACGATTCGGAAGTTGAAGGTCCAAATTGCACAATTAAAATCGAACAAAAGTGATGTGACCAATACCAATTACCAGAAGTCGATAGATTCTCAAAACTTTCAAAAACAGGGCATTATCAATGAATTACAACATGAAAATGAGTGGCTTCGTGCTGAGATGTCTAACGCTAAACAACGTTATAAATAATTGTTTGAGTCTATTAAAACTACACGTGACCAAAACAATGAAAGAGTCACTTCTTTGTTAAATGAAATTGAGAATCTAAAGACCATGGTGAAGGGTAAAATGCCTGTCGCTTCATGTGATCATACAATTTCCAATGTACATGCTTATAAGAAATATGCGTGCGATGCTGTGAATGTCTCTCTTCCCCTTAGGAACAATAAGTTAGTTCATAACAACTATCTTAGAAATCTTAAGGATTGTCTGGCCATACTTAGAGAAACCATTGAAGATGAGAGGATTTCTAAACTACTTGATGATGTTATTATTGGTGCGTGCTTCCTCACTAATAGAGCCCAGGAATTATTAGAATATGCTATAGGATCATGCCCCAATAATGATAACAAGTCGGATAGGACATTTGCATTGCACCCTAACAGTGGCAACAAGCATGTCACAGTTGATTTTCCTCAAACCATGTCACAATCCTCCATCTTGATCACCGGTAAACAAGTAGCAACTAATCAGACTAATGTTCCCGTCATTGCTTCTATAGGAGTAAAAGGTGTATCTAATGCTAGCAAGTCACAGCCTAAGTGCAATACAAAGAATGATAGGACTTTGCCGGCTAAGAGTACACTTATGAAGGAAGTAGAAGAATCATCTAGGAACAATAAAGTGATGCTTAGTGAAAGGAATCGAGTTGATTCAAACATTTGTGTTAACAATGATGTAATTAATTCGAATTCTGATGCTATTTGTAAGACTTGTAACAAATGCTTATTTTATGGTAATCATGATGCATGTGTTGTGTCCTTTCTTAAATCCACTATGAAATCTCCAGCTATGAATGTCTCTAGTGTTGAACGGGCAAAACAAGTATGGAATAAAACAGGAAAAGTTTTCACTAATGTTGGTTATCAATGGAGACCTACTGGAAGGAAATTCACTCTAAGGGAAAAGTGCCCAATGACTAGGATCACTAACTCCAGAGTTGTGCCTATTAGGAAGTGGAGACCTACCGGTAGACTGTTTCCAATAGAAGCAATGAATACCACTCCTAGTTCTAGTGCATCAAAATGTGAATACTCTAGTGAGATATCTGTAACATATGATAATCCAATATTTATGTGTGCTAACCAAACGGACCCCAAATGTGTGTGGGGCTCCAGCTTTTTCAGTTATCCACGATTTTCTGGTTTCAAATGCAGGTCGTACAAATCGTCCTTTGGTATTTGGACTCAGGCTGCTCAAAACATATGACTGGAGATCGCTCGCGGCTCAAGAATTTCGTGGAAAAGTTTATTGGTATGGTTAGATTTGGGAATGACCATTTTGGATCTATAATGGGTTATGGTGATTACGTCTTTGGAGACAGTGTTATATCCAGAGTTTACTACGTGGAAGGACTTGGGCACAATCTATTTTCTGTTGGTCAGTTCTGTGACTCAGATCTCGAAGTCGCTTTCAGAAAGCGCACCTGTTTTGTTAGAGAATTAGATGGTGTTGATCTTCTCAAGGGGAGTCGGGGCACTAATCTTGACACCATCTCCATCGAAGATATGCTACGGTCCTCTCCAATTTGTCTGCTCTCTAAAGCCTCCAAGAACAAATCATGGTTGTGGCATCGTCGTTTAAACCATTTGAACTTCGGTACTATCAATGAACTTACACGTAAGGATCTTGTTCGAGGCTTGCCCAGACTTAAGTATGAAAAAGACCATTTGTGTTCCGCCTGTCAAATAGGAAGAAGAAAAAAGCACACCCATAAACCCAAAACTGTCAATTCAATCATGGAAGTTCTTCATACTCTTCACATGGATCTTTCTGGACCAATGAGGATTCAAAGTATCAATGAAAAGAAATATGTGCTGGTTATTGTTGATGATTACTCTCGATTCACATGGGTAAAATTTCTACGATCAAAAGATGAAACTCCGGAAACCATCATCAAACTCATCAAGATGTTGCAAGTCCGCCTCAACAAAACAGTTAGAGTCATTCGTACTGATAATGGAACAGAGTTTGTGAACAGACAACTTACTCTATTTTATGAAGGTGTCGGGATCAGTCATCAAAAGAGCATTCCACGTACTCCTCAACAAAATGGAGTTGTTGAAAGACGCAATCGCACCTTAGTTGAATCTGCAAGGACTATGCTCATCTTCTCCAAAGCTCCTATGTTTCTTTGGGCTGAGGCAATTGCCACCGCATGTTACACACAGAACCGATCCTTGATACATCCTCTCCACTGCAAGACTCCCAATGAACTGGTTCATGGCAGAAAACCCGATCTTTCGTTTCTTCGAGTTTTTGGTGCACTTTGCTATCCAACTAATGACAGTGAAGACCTTGGGAAACTCAAGGCCAAGACCGACATTGGTTTCTTCATTGGCTATGCTCCAGAGTGAAAGGGGTACCGAATCTATAACAAACGTACCAGAGACATAATGGAAACAATCCACGTTACTTTCGATGAGCTGACTGAGCAACCGGTTCCTGGACAATCAAGTTCTGGACCCGTACCTAACCTTTTGTCTCCTGGACCAATTAGCTCCAGGCTTGTACAGAATCCCATTCCTGCTGCTCCTTTTGTACCTCCTACAAGTGAAGATTGGAAGAAACTGTTTGACCCAATGTTTGATGAATACTTTGAAACTCAACAGATGAATGCTCCTGAAGCTACAGTGGTTCAACCACCAGATGGGGTGGTGAATGATCAAGATGACAATAACGGTCCGTCCACTTCATTGTCATGGGATTCTGAAGCTCCAACCATCAGTCAATCAGTTAGCACCTCTAATGTCCAACCTTCGCCTGTACAGCGAGCGGCAACTGTAGATAATACATCTGAAGTTAATCCTTTTGCTCCACCTGATAATGAGCCGTTTGTTAACATCTTTGCCCCTGAATCGTCAAATGATGTAACATCCTCTGACGAATCTAACACGGCCACCTCAGTTCCATATTCTCAACCCCATGAATACCTTAGAAAATGGACCAATGATCATCCTATAGACAACATTATTGGAAACCCTTCTCGTCCAGTATCTACCCGCAAGCAACTTGCAACCGACGCATTGTGGTGCTTCTTCAATTCTGTCCTTTCTAAAGCTGAACCAAAAAGCGTCAAGGATGCAATGTCCAAACACTCATGGTTCACTGCAATGGTGGACGAAATTCATGAATTTGACCGACTGGATGTATGGGAACTAGTACCACCTCTCGAGTGTGCTATGATCATTGCTCTCAAATGGATATTCAAGGTTAAACTTGATGAGCATGGAGATATATTGAAAAACAAAGCCAGGCTTGTGGCAAAAGGATATCGACAAGAAGAAGGTATAGACTTTGAAGAATCCTTCGCACCTGTTGCTAGAATTGAAGCCATAAGGATCTTTCTCGCAAATGCTGCAAGTCAAAACATGGTGGTTTATCAAATGGATGTCAAGACTGCATTCTTAAATGGCGATCTAAAAGAGGTGGTGTACGTATCTCAACCCGAAGGTTTTGTGGATCCAGAACGCCCTAATCACGTGTATCGATTAAAGAAGGCTCTCTATGGGCTTAAACAAGCACCTAGGGCGTGGTACGACACTCTGTCTAAATTTCTTCTGGCTAACAAGTTTTCCAAAGGCGTTGTTGATCCTACACTCTTCACCAGAAAAACGGGCAAAAACCTTCTACATGTACAAATCTATGTTGATGACATCATCTTTGCCTCATCTGATCCCACATAATGTGATCGTTTCTCCCAAGAGATGAGTTCCGAATTCCAAATGTCTATGATGGGTCAAATGTCATTCTTTCTAGGACTACAAATTTCTCAAAATCCCAATGGCATCTTCATCAATCAATCCAAATACGCCAATGAAATTTTGAAGAAATTTGGATTCGACTCCTGTGATTCAGTTGATACTCCTATGATTGAAAGATCGAAACTAGATGAAGATGATGTGGGAATTCCGGTCGAACAAACCATGTATCGAAGCATGATTGGCTCCTTAATGTATCTTACCGCAAGCAGACCTGACCTTCTATTTGCAGTCTGCATTTGTGCTCGGTATCAATCCAAACCTACCAAGAAACATCTGGAAGCTGTCAAAAGAGTCTTTCGATACCTTAAAGGAACAATCCACATGGGCCTTTGGTACCCTAAGGAAACTTCTATGGCTCTCACAGCATATTCAGATGCTGATCATGTGGGATGTCAAGACACTCGTCGCAGTACATCTGGGAGTGCACAGTTTTTAGGGAATAAGCTAGTCAGTTGGTCGTCAAAGAAACAAATGAGTACATCTATCTCCTCCACTGAAGCTGAATACATTGCCATGTCATCGTGCTGTGCTCAGATCCTATGGATGCGATCTCAACTTTCAGACTATGGCTTCATATGCAACAAGATTCCCATGTTATGTGACAACAAAAGTGCAATTGCCCTCTGCTGCAACAATGTCCAGCATTCAAGGACTAAGCATATTGACATTCGACATCACTTCATCAGGGAGCAAGTTGAGAAAGGAATTGTGGAACTTTACTTTGTGAGGACTGAGTTCCAGCTAGCCGATATCTTCACCAAAGCACTTTCTAGGGAACGTTTTCACTTCATTCTCCCACGCCTTGGTATGAAGAGTCTCACGCCTGAGGATCTCATTTGTCTTCAGGAAGATCAAGAGGAGTAAAGGGGTTGCTTCACATATCCTTGTATAGTATCAAATCAAAAAGAAAGTAGAAAAAATATAAAACCAATAAAAAAAACCATAAAAATCTGGAAAATCACAAAAATCCAAAAATATTCTTCTCACGACATGTCTCTTGTGTAATCAATATTATGTACGGTTCTAGAAATGTCATTCAATAATGACACGGAATCATACATATGCTTGAGCAAGAGTTTTACAGTTTCAAATAAAGTTTTTTTTTTTTTTTTTTTTTTTTTTTTTCTCTCAAAAACATGTCGTTCTTAAAATATTCTTCAAATTATGGCTTGTAGTCATTTCAGGCTACAACCCGGTCTTCAAAAATTATGGCTTGCTATTACTTCAGATAGCAACCCGCTTTTCAAAATGGGGAAAACACGTCGCCAAAAAGACGGTTGTTCCTTTTACTGGGTGAAGTTCACCTGGGCATGGATTACATTATATCCATGTTTCCTCAATCTAATGTACGTTTCAGTGCATTATTTCTTGATAAAGAAGAGAAGTCTTCTTTTTATCGCCAAATACTTTCCCTTCTATGATTTTTCCGATGAGTATTTGTGCAAAACTTGGTGGTACCATGAGATTTTGAATGAAAATCAAATTGAATCTAAATCTTTGATAAATTTTTTCACTCAATCAATGACATAACATATTTATGTTTTAAACATCTGTCATTGATTGAGGGGGAGAATTATTTTCAAAAATTTTATGTATCATCAAAACTCCCCACTTTGTACAAAAGCAACAAAACAACTATGATGATTATGTGTCAAGAATGAGTACATCTTCAAAGAGTTTTCGCTAAAACTTCAAATCTTTTGTAAACTCATCAAATCTGACACATATCAACCTCCCTCACAGATTGAGGGGGAGCAAGAAAAAGTTCCTTTTTATCAGAAAATATTAAAATTGACCGCATTTATCTCCCAAAATGCTTTCTAAATTATTTAAATCAATTGAGATCAAAAATCTCGAAAGGTTTGAAATTTTTGATCGGGGGAGAGAATGTGATTTAAATAAGAAATCTGATAATCAAATGTGATCTTTTCGTCTCAATAATAGGCTCCCACATATGTGCTAAACACTTTCGAATATCGAAGCACATATTGAGGGGGAGCGAAAGGCGTTTGTGGAAGTAATACCTAAGACCGACCATTTACTTTAATGCACGGAGTTATAAGGACGGTTAAGGTTAGGTATAAGTTCCCATGATCCACCAGAACCGGAAGGATCTTCCCAGGGACAATCCATAGATAGATTAGAAGTCCTTAGGAATGATTGAAAAAAGGAGTAAAGTGAGAAAGGGAAGAGTGCGGACTGAGATAGAGCTAGGACTGGAACAAACCCAACAAGGTTCTAGTGGTGAAGTCTCGGTAAGCACTGAAGGGGTTGAAGAATGAAAAAGAAATGAAATGAGAAAGGGTGAAAAGAAATAGCCCTCCAAATATTCAACCTTAGGGCAGAAACCGGGTTCAATTCATAATCTACTAGTGGTTACTAAAGTAACACTAGTATTGAAGACAAGACGTCATGGACCCAGTGACGCACTGCACTAAACTTCCCAACCACTCAAGTTCTCTTAAAAGAGCTTGTTTCATTCTCACGGGGAACCCTGTGCAATGTATCGACCGCTCATTGCGAGCTATGTTGATACCTAAAACAGGAGACGCCTTCCCAGTCTCCAGGAGCGGATCAAAACGCACTATTGAGTCTAGAGCCATGAGATCATCCATAAATCTCGATAGGACACATTCCAAATATGCTTATTGTTTCACACAATGTGGAAAATAAGATAAAATATTTAGAGTCCTACGCATTATCCTTGTGGTATTGCCAGAACATCCGAGTGATATGAAAATATTCACAATGAAGATGGAAATCCTTCTAGAGCGAACATCACTCAAGCTCTTGGTAGGTGACATGTGAGATCCATCTTGGATCAATGATCAAGTGACAACTGGAAAGCAACGATGGTGCGATTCATAATTGAATCAAACTTGTTCCAGGATATGGATTGACGGATACTTTTGCTAAAACCTCTCAATGTGCTCACCAACTAATCTTTCGAGCACATTGATTGTGTACAATATCTTTCAAACAAAAGTATTTTTGATGGAAATGTGATTCTAAATACAAAACTCTCGTTGTGTCTCAAAAATGTTTATCATAGGACACACGAGTGATTTCTATAAATCTATTTCTCATCAATCCGTGAATATTCATTCACCGATTCACTCTATCGTGCTGTCTGCTTTGAGACGTTCCGGTATGAGAACATGCTAAGTATGAGGATTCCAAAGTGGATTCTTTGGAAAATTCATTACTACAAGGTGGAAATTCTTGTCAAGGAGAGTCTTCTTTAAAAGAGACTCTACCTGATCACAGGTCGGTTTTCACAAAACCGGAGGGTAGTCTGTCCTCGCAGAACGAATGACAAAGCCATGTTCGTTCTCTATCTTTATTGCTAACTGTTTTATTTCAGGGACACATATAAAGATGGCGTTGATGGCTCCAGTTTCCAGCTGAATCGGGTCAATCCATACCTCATGCTCACACATCCTCCACACTATCAATGAAGATGAGAGACTTGCTACAACAAAATGTTGAGAGACTTCTAACAACGTTTCCGCAACTCTGATGAAAAAGTCTCCTGATTCACAAACTCCAATGCAACGTCTCCAGATACAGAAGGGTGTGAGCATGATGGTCCCTTGTCACTACATCACATGAAGGCAATACAACTATGGATGAGCTTGGAGATTTACTTTGGCTGATGATCTCAAAGAAGCTCAAAGATCACATATCTCAAAGGAATTCAAATCATAAGTTCTCTTGCTTGAAGTACGAAGTGTGTTGAAAAGAGAAGAATCAGATCCTACGAGCTACAAAGACTAAAGAATGCTTAAAGACCAAAGATCTTAATTTCAAAGGTGACCTCGCTTAGGGGGAGATTGTTAGGAATACAAATATTCCTGTAAAAGTCTCGGTCACCTAATGATTGTAATAGCATTAAGTTAGCTCGTAGTTAGTTTGTTTATTAGTTAATTAGTATTAGTTTTAGTAACACCGTGGAAGAAGGACGGGTCTTCACCCACTGTATGCCTGATCCACAGCCCGGGTGTGGGCGTTTTATTGTAAGTATAAATACCCCTCTCCACATGTGGAGAGGGTTGGACCTTCACTTAATCTCAATCTAATATTACATTTTTTTCTCAAGGTTCCTCTCTTCCCCTCCTTCTCTCTTATCCAACGCCACCCACAAACAACACCAATCATGTTTCCAACATAGTTAGTATTCTACAATAAACTAAAAATAAAAACTAGAAAAGCTATTTAAGCTATAATAAGAAAAGCTAAGGGGTGAATAAGCTAAAACTAACTTAAGGGAACATAATTAAGCAATCTTAGTCTAATTAAGAAATCTAGATAAGTGGCTAAGTACTAAATAAGCAAAATCCTAATAAGGGTAACTGATGCAAAATAGGCTGAGGGGCTATATTAGAGGCCATGAAAAGCTGTTAAAGAAAATTGGTAAAAATAAAATAATAATACACTAGTTCTCTTATTTTCTTTTTGATGACAGTAGTTTTCATTTAATTTGAAGATGTAGTTTTCTTTATAGTTAAGTTTTCAATCTAGTGTAATTTGAAATTGTTTTTATTTTCGGTTTCATTTGCGACTCCAACGCCAACATTCTTACTGCTCTTTCATTTTCATTTTTATTCTTTGCTATACTTAATTTTTAGTTTAATTTAGTAATTAATCTAGTTTTAATACTAGTCCGATCTATTCTAGTTTTAAATGCTAGTCCAATCTATTCTAGTTTTAGTACTAGTCCGATCTATTCTAGCTTTAACACTAGTCCGATCCATTCTAGTATTAATACTAGTCCTAGTATTTTTTTTATCGCTTATAGGGGTGCTCACGGTCCAAAAACCAGACCGGACCGACAAAAACCGGACCGGACAAAGACCGAATCTGGCAAAAATCTTAGACCGAGACCGGACCGAATGTGGTCGGTCCGGTCTCAGTCTGGTTCGGTCCGGTCTGGTCTTGGTCCGGTCTCGGTCCAAATAGGCTAAATGTCCGGTTTTTAAGCCGAACCGGACTGGACCGATCCGGACCGAGACCAAAATCATGAAAATCCCTAAACCGAGATCGGACCGAATGTGGTCGGTCCGGTCGGTTTTGTCGGTCGGTCCGGTCCATCCGATCCATTTGCTCACCCTTAATCGCTTATAAATTGTTATTTATTAGCTTTTGTACTAACCTTTATGAAGTTCTATTTTTCTTTGTTTTCTTACATTTCGCAGGCTAAGGCGTGGAGCTTAACGGTCTTATAGGCATAAAATCATTAAAGTTAATTGGTGTTTTTGGTTTCCTGAGTTTGTGTATCATTTCATGTTGAGCATAAATTCCGTTGTGTTAATTTAAAGTTTCAGCGATATTTGCAAGTTTCATTAATATCACTTTAGCGCAAGCATTGAACCTGTTGGTTCTGGTTATCAGAACTTAGTTGTAGTATTAATCTAAAAAGTTTTAGATTTATTTGATAAGTTTTAGTATTTATTAGCATTTAATTAGTGTTTAATAGTTTTTAAATTATAATAATTACAATTTTTCTTTAATAATTAAATTTTCTTTTCCTTAAAATTTACTTTTGTCGTCTAGTACGTAAGAAAATTAGTCGTATGCCCGTAGAACTAGTCATGCTTAGATTTCACTTTTTATATTGCGTGTTGACATTACTTTTAATTAAAACGCGCATCTTTAGTAATTGCTTTGCGTTATTATTCTACAATACCAAATAATCTAAATCTCATCCTAACAAGCATTTTAATCTCGAACCTTACACGATATCCTCGATTCACGCCTCGTTGGGACACGACCCGAGTGATCACTTGCCCGGTATCACATATATTTATATCATATTCACAGGTTTTGCACGTCGGCCTTTTCACAAAGGTTGACTAGTCCATTCCTCACATACTTTGTATTTATTTGATACATGTTTTACAGCGGCATGTGAATACAATATGTATATATATATATATATATATATATATATATATATATATATATATATATATATATATATATATATATATATATATATATATATCTACATTATATATAACAGGAGGCGTTACACGCGTATTGCCACCTCATTGTCCAGTCATTGCCATGTAATTCAATTTCTGCCATGTCATCACATTTTTAAATTTAATTCGGATTTAATTTGTGTAAAAATGCAATGGGTTGGGTTCGAACTTGAGTTGGCATGCACAAAAGACTATCATCTCAACCACTAGGGCATTCAAACATTTGGAATAAAGTTTACAAACTAAATTTGATAACACGCACCTGATTATGTCAATGGAGAGGTAATGCATGTCACTTCCAAAAATATAGCCGAGAGAATATCAATTTGCTATTCATTAGCCGGCCTCATAGAACATAAATCATTCAACCTCTAATTTTTGCCCTACCCGCCAATTTCGCCGCCTCCAAAAACAACCGGATAATCAAGACCTCTCATCAAATCCTAAAACACAAGTTGACAGAATGATCTCTTGATTTAACCCTAATATGTAATGCTTCATTACTTATCAATCAAATTCGATTTCAGGTTATTTTTATTTGTAGTATTCGTTTGAATTTAATCAGAATTAGGTTACCAGATATGATGTTTGATGAATTAGAGAATACTTTTGTATCCATTTACATAAATTATTTTTATTATTGATGTAAGTTTTGCTCTATAAAAAGGTAACTAAGTGTTCGATTAGTGTTTGTTAAAATATGACACTGAAGTTTTTCTAAAGATGTTTGTGTATTCATGCTCACCTATAAATTTATATATTTAAGATTTTTTTCATCTATGAATGTAGGGATGTGTATTTGAGGATGTGAAGTTCATAGACATGGTTGGCCGTGGGACTAGCCAGCTGTGGGGTTATGATTATATGTTGTGCCAAAACTACAACAAGCCTTTGAAACCCGGAGAGAACGTGTTGCTATTGATGTGTATATATTATTAAAGATTCAATATTTGTGGTTGTATTACTCATTGGAGCCACATGCTGATCAGCTGCCTAATAGTGTTCAAAATATTGTAACATGTGTTCTTTAATGTTTTAATTTTAGTTAGTTAATCTATTTTTGTTTCTGTTATGGGTGTTAGTGTTTTTGAAACGAAGGATCTTCAAAGCTGGAGTTCGAAATTAGAGGCTCAGGTTAACATTTGCTACAATGTAAGCATTATTTGGTCGTAATGTTACACATACAGTTCCGAGATTACATGGATGTTTGTTCAATTTTATTTGTCGACTAATTACTTTATGTAATTTGAATCCCCTTTTTTCTTTTTTCAGCTTTTACTTTTTGTGCTTTAACTAACGTCTAACAATGTAAATTGCAGGGTCTTCGGCCAGTGACTGAACCAATGTCACGTTGTCTTTCAGAACTTGATGAACGTCAAACAGTACAATGTTGGCAGCTAAAATGCGTGTACAGGCAAGTTTAGTAGTTTTTGGTACATTGCTTTTAGATATCAGTTCCGATGTGTTACTTCTTACTGTCTTAGATTAGTTGCTGCCACTACTTATATTATGGCGCAAACTTCAAGCATTAGCTGCACTCTTTGTATGTAGAGAGACGTTTCAAAATTTTACAAGAAAATAACACTCTCTCACACCAAATGGATCAAATGTTATTTCTTTTACACCCGCATCCCCAATATCATGTTTAACGTACAAGAACTTTATTTTGGCTGATAATCATGATAAACATGCAATGATCACTTTCATTGAAAATATAAATAGTGTCTGTCTACATTTCAAAATTTTACAAGAAAATAACACTCACTCACACCCAATGGATCAAATGTTATTTCTTTTACATTCGCGTCCCCAATTTCATGTTTAACGTACAAGAACTTTAGTTTGGCTGATAATCATGGTAAACATGCACTTTCATTGGAAATAGAAATAGTTTCTGTCTAGCACCGAAAGGTGATTAGTCAGGTTCGCTTATGGACAAAAAACTAAATTAAAAAAATTGTTCGGCCGTGTCTTTTCTATTAATTTGAGATCGCTTAGTGATTAATTTTCCGTTTGTGTTTATGCCAGTGAGTTGATTATTAAACATTACAGCGATTATTAAACAATGCACCGATTAGTTTACAATATTTGAATACGATTATTAAACATAGCAACGGCTATTAAACGTTGTACACGTTATTCATCGGTTGCAGGCAACGAATATTAATGAACCCATAAATAAAACATCTACTTATGTTGCTAATTTGTGCTAATCTTGGTTTTCAGGTTACCGAACTGCAAGCTCCACTTAATGGCCACATATTCGTGTCATTATTACAAACCCCTATATGAAGGACGCTTCACATAATGGCGTGAATCTATTTGGTGACTGTTGCGCTAAATGTGCAGGTATGTAGTTATTGGTTATTTAAAAGGTGGTTTCTACTAATGTTTAACCTTACTAAAACTTAATATTCAGTTTGATTTTTGAGGATATGGGGTAATTTTAAATTGGACTCAGATTGATAAAAGCTTTTTTCTGACCTCAAGCAAGCTTTATTATGACTTCTGGCACTGGTTGCTTCTGTCTTATGCTTGATGAGCATTACTTTTTCGGGCCAGCTCACACACGAATTCTACTCAAGAAGTTGCCTGAGTGTTTTTGAGGCGGTTGGCTCAGTGGTTCGATCTGCTATGTCAATGGAAAAGAGCATGGGAGCTTCCCTCCTTAGACTCCATTTCCATGATTGTTTTGTGAATGTATGTACCTTTTTTTTATAAATTTAATGCAATTTGAAGTTAGAGTGACTTAGTTGATCCTGATTCATGAGGGCCAAGGCTAATTAGATGTTTTCATCGTTTTCTATTTTAATTTTGTGTATGGGTGTGACGGGTCAGTTCTACTAGATGATACACCTTCGTTCACTATGGAGAAAACAGAAGGGCCCAATGCTAATTCAGCTAGGGGTTTTAACGTGATTGCTGATGTGAAGTTGAAAGTTCACCCTCCCTCTTCCCAAACTGTTTAGGTGCATCCTAGCCAAGGAATGCCAATGTTATTTCCACAACCACCTATGCCCAGGGTTCCTATGCATCATGCTTATCGATAGGCAGATGTGGCTCCAAGGTCAGTAGACCCGATGCAAACGAAGTACTCTCATGCAATGACCTAATTATCTAATCAGGTATACCTATTTCTTTCGACTAAATTATGTGTTTGAACTTGTGTGTTGGACAATTACTGTGTTTTGAAGCTGTAATTTTATATGATATAGGGGTCAGATAAATGGCTATCTAAGTGTATATAGAAGCGTACCAGAACACTACTGTCTATGGCGTTTGATTTCAATTACAGTGTCACAATTGTTTATATAGGTACAACTTGAACTCACTGAAATATGTTATATAGGTACACAACTTGTCATTGTTGAGCCATTTGATGCAAATGCAATTTCTTGGTCTTTACATCATGGTAGAGCGGTAATATTTGTTTAAATAAGAGGCTATGCAGATAGTGTTGATGTCCAGGATGTTAGTATGAAACTTTCCGTTTATGCAGGAAATTAATAGACGGAGTATGTCATGTCAGTCGTCATTCATAAAAGTGAGTACTTTCTTAGCTATGTGTATGTCCATTTTCTAATTTTACTTTCATAAGCTTTTATCTTTGTATTTTGCTTTTTGGACTGACGTAATAATCAGTTTATCAACGCCACCCAGCTATAGAAACTACTTGGTGGGCCCCTTAACCGAGTTGCGTTTGTAACGTGGTAAGTTTAGAATTTTGCATTATTAGTTGTTCTTGATCTTTTCTGGTGAAACTATATATTTTAGTAACCTAATAAACTAAGTTAATAATAATCATATGCACCAGCGGAAATTGGGATATAAAGACAAAAAAACCCGGCAATGCAAACTTTAAAAATGAAGTTATCCCCGTACTTTATGGAATGCATCAACTTGAAGGACATATATCTCAAATTTTACGAGAGGATGGTTAGTACACAGCAATATAATTTGTATGTTCACTTTCTTTTGTATATTTCCTCTTTAGTAAATGAAGAGGGACAGTTTGGCTTTTGACCGCAAATGTATTACTTCTCTAAGTAGTAGATTGGTTAGTTTTTCTAAAATTGGAACACCTATTTTTATAAATCTCCGGATATTGATCTTATAGCGTATATTTTGTTAGTTATGAGAGGAGGTAGTTAAAATGGACTCGGGTTGAGAGTTTGTTAGGGATCGGAGGTCATTTAACATAAATTTTACTTGCATAAAATGTTTTTAGGTGTTCATTTCAAAAGTTAGATGATCCTCATACATGAAATTTATGTGCAATTCAATAAATGAAAAAGTGTTTGTGGGTTGGCATAACCCAACCCACCTGTTTTAAGAATCATATATTCTGACCCCAAACCTAATTTCACCCATGCCCGACAATGTTTTACTGGCCCCTTCTGACCTGTTACCTAACATGTTCGACCCTCCCATGTTGCTACCTTTAGGTACCAGATTTTCCCAAGTATTGAAAACTAATTCTGGTCACTTTTGGCTGTAAAAGTCAATCATTTGACTTTTAGAAATAGATCCCTATGGTGGAGAATCATGTAGTGACCAAAGCTTTTTATATGTGCAGATGCATTCAACCAGAAGACATTGGGTATTTGAAGCTAATTCAAAGTTTGAGGCACGGAGATTGTTCGTAAATGTATGAGCAACTAAAATGACCACTTAGTATTGGTGGCACTTTCAATACACTTTTAACATTTTTATTTACAGTGATTAACATGCTACACTCTCTTTTATAGTTAATACATTTTTATTTATAATGTTTTTATTGTTGTTTATAACATTGTAAGAGTTAATATACATAGTCCTCGCATTTTCATAAAAAAAGTATTTTTATAAATAGCAATTTGGGTGAATTGGTAATCAGAAAAAACAGGTTTGCTAGATTTTTAAGATGATACATGGATAGAGTAAGAAGCAAGGGATCTTTACAAACGATTGCGTTAAAGAGGTTTCAGGTTCGTGAAGCAGAATCATCTTACTTCTGTATATAATCTGTCATCTTATTAACTCATGTTCATATTATCTTTCTACTATAACATTATGTAAGTTAAAGTTATAATCTTATAGGTGATTCTTATTGTTTTTATTTTGTGTACAGAGTGGGAACTTAGGGAAACTTAATAAGAGGGTGCCGTTTCCAGAGACTCTATATCTCAGTCCTGACATGAATGGAACTACAGATGGCAATGATAAGTACATGCTATATGCAGCTATTGTTCACGTGGACATGCTGAATACATTAGGATTTGGTCATTACATTTGTTACACCAAGGACTTATTTGGAAATTGGTATCGAATCGATGACTGCAAGGTAGAGTCTCCTTCTCTGTGTATTAAAAAATGTCTTAAATGGTCCGAGTCTTGCACCGGGTAAGTAGAACAGTGCCTTTATTATACGTGAGTCGCTCTTGGTGAATAACTGTGACATGAACATATTTGGGAAAGGGAATCATGTCATATTTTCCCATAATGGTAAAAGGAAAATGGATGTTGATCACCATTCAAAACACACGGCGTATCTGATGGCTAACAAACAATAGATGGAGCTTAGTGATCATAAGCATGATGATTTGTATGCAAGTAGTACCAAATAAATTTCATATCAGCTAAAACTGAAAACAAGAACAAATAAAAGAAAGTTAGGGCGTCATTTATTTTATCATTAGAAAAAACACACGATCATGGCTATTAACCTATACACTATTGAACCGACCCACCTTTGTTCGTGCTAATGAACATTACAAGTAATAAGATATACACAATGATCTCATGCAATTCACACAAAGGTTAAAGTTGTCATCAGAAACCTAATAGTGTATAAGATATAAAACCTAATGGATCTTAAAATTTTATGGATTCAAGCATGAAACATGAATGTTGAATATTACAAATATTCTTTCTGAGATCTTATTTGTATGCTAACGTACCTTTTTTATTGTATGTTATTGTTTTATACCAACTCTTAAGTTAGTAGCATTAGTTTTTCAAAATATGAATCAATGATGTATTAAAAGAAATTGTGTTATCTATTTGTTAAATCCTTACACAAGATCAGATGAAAAGATGTTCTTGAGATCCTTATAAACTGTGGTATTTTTTATAGTAGCTTATATTTAGTGGTTTGTGGAAATGCAACACGCCAAAACCATGATCTCATATCTGAGACGCCATCTTTATACCAGCTATAACCATAATAAAAAATGAAACATAAATGAATAAATATTTGCTGTACACATGGACATGCATAATGTGAGTATTCATCATTATATTGTTTGTTTAGGTTGTTTTTTTTGCTGATACTTTTTTTTGTATAGGACCTGATTCAAAGACAAGTGGTGTTTTCTATGACAAAAGCTTTTCTGTAAAGAAACTGATGGCGGAGTACGATTCCAAGATCCAATGACAACTGATGCAGCAAACACAATTATTTTAGTTCAGTCGATGACGTTGAGGCTGGGACTTCATTTTCCTTGAGTAATATAGGTTGAATAACGGGTGTTTGGGAAATGCATATTTTTGTCATATGTTAATACACCATAATCCAAACACCCATTTACTGCACTTCGTTGCATCTTCCATTTAACATCATGGTACACTACAACAGATATATTTAATTGCTCATACCATTTGATATCCATAAGTGATAAATATATTCACAACCTTAGTACTACTAATGATGATCAAGAATCTGTTAAGTTGGCTTTATTAGAATTTTTGAACATGTGTATTTGTCTAAATGATTTATGGAGTGAGTTTAGTGCTTGTGATGAAAGATTTGCTGAGTTGGCAGTGAATCTGAGTGGTGCTAGAGTGTTGAGGCAAGACCCGTTAGAGTGTTTGGTTCAATTTATTTGTAGTAGTAATAATAATAATATTAAGAGGATTACTAAAATGGTGGATTTCGTGTCGTGTTTGGCGGAGTTTGTTGGTGTGGTCGATAATCCGGATATCGAATATAGATGCATCCTATCATAGATAAAGAGTGGTTCTTGAGTGACAAATTTCTGATAGCTGAAGATCCTGACATTCCAGTTTGGGTTTGGTGACGATATTGATCATCTCTTGAGGTGGAGATTGAGAAGTGAAGATATGTCAAAACTTATTTATTTCGGCTTATCAATGTTTGGGTTATTTTGAGACCTTGGTTAAGAGATCACTAAAGTTTTGTTTAGTTTTATTTCAGGTCAGTTGCAAACCTAAGAAGGATGTGTTCAAAATATTGTAACATGTGTTCTTTAATGTTTTAATTTTAGTTCGTTAATCTATTTTTGTTTCTGTTATGGGTGTTAGTGTTTTTGAAACGAAGGATCTTCAAAGCTGGAGTTCGAAATTAGAGGCTCAGGTTAACATTTGCTACAATGTAAGCATTATTTGGTCGTAATGTTACACATACAGTTCCGAGATTACATGGATGTTTGTTCAATTTTATTTGTCGACTAATTACTTTATGTAATTTGAATCCCCTTTTTTCTTTTTTCAGCTTTTACTTTTTGTGCTTTAACTAACGTCTAACAATGTAAATTGCAGGGTCTTCGGCCAGTGACTGAACCAATGTCACGTTATCTTTCAGAACTTGATGAACGTCAAACAGTACAATGTTGGCAGCTAAAATGCGTGTACAGGCAAGTTTAGTAGTTTTTGGTACATTGCTTTTAGATATCAGTTCCGATGTGTTACTTCTTACTGTCTTAGGTTAGTTGCTGCCACTACTTATATTATGGCGCAAACTTCAAGCATTAGCTGCACTCTTTGTATGTAGAGAGACGTTTCAAAATTTTACAAGAAAATAACACTCTCTCACACCAAATGGATCAAATGTTATTTCTTTTACACCCGCATCCCCAATATCATGTTTAACGTACAAGAACTTTATTTTGGCTGATAATCATGATAAAGTTATAATCTTATGTTTCTGGTTCAACAACTAGAATTAATAAGGTGCGTTTGTATTTTGTAAGCTGTAAAACTAAGGGTGCGTGGTGCAGCCGCAACCTACCTTAGGTGCGTTTGACCTCGGTTCATGAGAGACACTCAAGAGGGTGTGTCTTGGTTTGGTTCTCAGCCACGACCCAAAGAGGGTGTGTCTTGGTTTTAATTCGGTTCAGTAAGGGTACATTTTGTTTGCCTATTTTCCTGCACAAAGGGTGCATATAGAGCTGCCGATTTCAGCCCCTAAAGAGTGAGTTTCGTTGCTTATTTTCTGCACTAAATGGGGTGCGTTTGCTGCTGCAAAACATCCCCAAAACAGCCCCATCAGCGGCCGTTTGTTGGCTGCAAAACAGCCCCAACATAGGGTGTCTTTGTCCGCTTATTTTCTACACAAATAGGGTGCGCTTGCCTGCTTATTTTCTGCACCAGAAGGGTCTGTTTTGTTTGCTTATTTTTCTCTGCAACAAGGGGTGTTAGTTGTTTAAGCGGAAGCCCTTTAACAACATATAGGGTGCGTTGGGATTTATTCGGGACGAGAGGCCCAACCGAGGCCATAAGAGGTGTTAGTTTTGATAGATTGGGCAGCAAGCTCAATGTGAATTATCGTTAGAGTGTAATAATTTGTCTAGATTAATTACTTCATTTTTAGAGTAAAAGTGAAATATATTTATCACTTATGGATATCAGACTATACTAAATCAACGGACTAAATACATTGAACCAAGGTTAATACCTAATTACTATTTCCACCTTATTTACAGTTACGGAGAATGCATAACAAAGGAAGCCATTAAATATTAATCTATCTAAAGATTTAAGATCAATTGAGGTTGGGTTATTATGCGTTAAAACTATAATTATTCTTATTATAATTTAAACATGAAAAAGACATGATGTCGACAAACTCATAAGTAATGGGTATAAAACAAATAATAATTTTTTTTGGGACCAGATACAACTCACCAATATATGAAATGGGTATGCAGGTGATGTGACTCAACATTTTTCTTCTGGTTGGCAATCGGGCTCTTAAAAACTTTTGGACCCAATAACTATTCGGCTCGACTTAGGGTGAACCAGATTCATTATTCGGCCACACTTTAGGTGTTGCTATGTGTGCCATTTTCAACTATACTATTGTTTTAGGCTTATTTAGGATCTATTTTTAACACGATCTTTATTTTGGGTTGTACAAGCTCAGAGATTCTTCACCATACCACCTATATAGTGAGTCCTTTATACGGGAAGATGGACTACTCGATTAGCGAATGAACACATTGGTTATAAGCAATTAACAGATGGTCAAAGAGTGCTACCTCTGAGTTTCATACATTCTTGAGCTTTTCAAGACATTAGCTCATAAAAAACTCAGAAGTGACCAGCTTCCGCATCTGCTGCCAATATAGTCCATATGGCGCAAGTCCAAAACCAGCATGGTCATAGGCCATGTAACGACTCACAACCATTTTATTAAATAGTATTCTATCTATATTAAGAAGAAAAGAGCAATAAGGTCAAGGTCTTAATCAGTCCCACACCGCGAAAAGAATGCATAATATCGTTGATGCATAAAGTTACAATTTACTGAAGGTTTTGGAGAAGTGCGTTTACACAGTCCTGATTATCTACGGTTCACGCTACTTCATATTTTGTTATCAGGAGGATTTCTATCAAGTATTGTACAATATCTTGATAGAAATGGAGGAAGTTACTGAACGTTAGCCAATTCCCGATGCTCATGTACCGGTTATGAAGTTTAAGTTTGAAGGGAATCAATTGCTGTTATATGCGCCTTTTCGGTCGTTTATCATTTTCTAAGGTTTATTTGTATTATAAATTTTAGTCGAAACATTTTAGTACCATGAAGCAATGTTACTCTTTAGTCTGATGTTTCAAGATTCACACTGATCTTATGTGGTTTTTGCAAATTCCAAATGGGTCTGCTGCTACTTCTTTAGGTTCTACATAGTGACATATTGGCATGAGCAACTTTTCTTATGTTTATATCAACCTTATGGCACAAAAAAGTGTTCAATAGAATGTTTGAACTTCACCGCCATTTTTTTAGGAAATAGGCACAGAGAATGTTCAATAGAATGTTTGAACTTCATCGCCATTTTTTTTTTAATTTTTTTTGTAAATGCTAAAGCTTTTGAACTTTTAAAGGCAATATGACCATCGGGTTCCATTGTACTCACTCTTGCATCCCTACTTATTGTTCCAGATAGGCGTGAAAATACCTGGATGATCTGTTCCATTATTTAATAGTATGTAATTGCCATCATCATATCACATGTTTATATGTTTTGGGCTTTTTTTTGAAGACATTGTTTCATGGTGTATCATGTATGGTTGTGTTCTATTACAAGCATGAGTGATCACCACAATTATTCAGGTATATATTCATTGTATTGCCTAAACACAAGCTGATACTCAATATATTATCAATTTGATTCTATGTTTTTGTTTAAAAGTAGAAACTGCATCAGAAAGAGAATAAGAATAACCATTTTTTTGTATTTTTGTTTTAGTAATTTGTTAACAAGACGATGTAGTCGATTTTAATTCATCATCAAGTTCACATGATGATTATAAGATAAGAAGTTGGTTCTTATGAATAAAGTAAATGGTACCTCAAGAGAAGAAATCGAAGATGAAATCAATGTATATTATATATAACATGCAAGAATCAGACAAAGCTTCAGAGAAGCTTGACGTACCTTTACAATTGATGATTTGCAACCACAAATACCCGTTGTTCATTTTAGGAATGTGTGTATAACAATTTATTTAATTATAAGTTATCTTGATTGTATTACAATTTGCACGATCATCTGTTTACCTATATCATTTTTTATATTTATATGTCATAGGCTGTTGTTTTCTATAATTGTTTTTTTTTAACGGCGAGTTATTAGTTAGTGATTTGAGCCACAGTGACATCCGATTGGGCAGTATGCAAGCATCGAACCTTTCTCTTTAGGGGATAAACCACACTCCTGCTTATATTCTTTCGGGCCCCTGAAGGTCAATGGTGAGACTCGAACCTGAGACCTCTCCAAGGATACCTCACCAAGGTTACCCTTGGTGGCCAACTGAGCTAGCCCAGTTGGTTATTGAATTCTATAATTGTTAACATTCATTTATTTTTCATTGTTAATGCATTCAATATAAAAATTGGTACGTTTGTATTTTATTTTTCGTTAACTTATAAATTTCAACAATATTTATAAGTCATGCCCGCCCATTGGGCGGGCTTAGAAATCTAGTATATATATATATATATATATATATATATATATATATATATATATATATATATATATATATATATATATATATATATATATATGTATACATATATATATATATATGGGGATAACTTGACTACAATTTTTGTAGTCAAGTTAGCTACAATCCTCTATATAAATTACATAAGAAAGGCTTAGGGACCCACTAAAAATACTCAGGGACCCACAAAGACCTACAAATTATAATACAAATTGTAGGGAGTTAGCTACAATTGCATTGTAGCTAATATATTCCCTATATATATATATATATATATATATATATATATATATATATATATATATATATATATATATATATATATATATATATATATATATATATAATTGAGATCAAATGAGAACTTTCTTAAAGTTGTAAAAATGAGAACCAACCAAAATCTCACAAATGACACTCAACTTAAAAGTAAATAAAAACATAATTAATTACAACTAAAATTATTAAAGATTTGATGGGTTTTCTTATGAAAATTGACGTACACTAAGTGATACACTTTGATTCAACGTGTAATGTGTATCAATGTTTAGTATTGTGATCAAGTTTTTAGTGGTTGTTGTGTATTAGGTGTATCAATTTATGTATAAGAAATTAGTTTTTTGATATTTTATGGGCCGTTTGGTATGCGGGTTTAAGAGGGTTTAGGCTCAAAGATGAGTAAAATCACTTGTTTGGTATGAGTACTTGGGTTTTGAAAAAAGGCCTCATGCCCTTGAAAGTGGGGTTCCACAAAACACGTGAAGTACCCAGGTTTATATTATTAGCTTTTGTCTTATTCTCATATTATAGTAAAATTGAATACGTGAGCTTATCTCACCCTCACATTGTCATTTGTTTTACTATTCATTGTTTTTAAATAAATTATAAAATATCTTTTACATATTTTTTAATTTAATTATATTAATTATTAAATATTATTTTTTCTCTCTCCTCATTTAATTTAAACCCAAATCCAAATCCTAATCTACAACTTTTCCATCAACCCCAAATCCTAATCTAAACCCATCTACAAACCAAACGGGCCCTTAATGTATATGTATCAAAAATTTAATTGTGTATCAGTAATCCGTTTTTCATGTATGAGGTTGTTATTAGTCGATTTAATGTTAACTTGTATTAATATATAATATTTTGGTGCATCTTTGCTAAAATGGTTATGTATCAATGTTTTAATGGTATTTTAAAATAGTTCTCATTTTTACAACTTTAAGAAAGTTTTCACATTATCCTTCCCCTATATATATATATATATATATATATATATATATATATATATATATATATATATGATACCTGGCAAGTGATCACCCGGGTCGTGTCCCAACAAGGTGTGAATCGATGATATCGTGTAAGGTTCGAGATTAAAATGCTTGTAAGGATGAGATTTTGATTATTTGGTATTGTGGTATAATAACACAAAAACTTCATAATGAAGAAATAAAATCTGTTAATGAATCTGATGATCCTCCAGAGGTCGAACTTAAGGACTTGCCACCTCATCTCGAATATGCATTTTTTGAGGGTACCGATAAGTTACCCGTAATAATTGCTAAAGACTTGAATGATGAAGAAAAAGTCGCTCTAATAAAGGTTCTAAAATCACACAAGCAAGCCATTGCTTGGAAACTCTCCGATATCAAGGGTATTAACCCTGAATTTTGTACTCACAAAATTTTAATGGATGATTACTTTATGCCAGCAGTTCAACATCAGAGAAGGGTTAATCCTAAAATCCATGAGGTTCTCAAACTTCTTGATGCCGGCTTGATTTACCCTATCTATGATAGTCCTTGGGTGAGCCCCATTCACTGTGTACCCAAAAAGGGAGGTATCACAGCCGTTCAAAATGATGAAAACGAGTTAATTCCTACTCGACTGGTTATGGGATGGCGTGTGTGCATTGACTATAGAAAGTTAAATGAAGCCACCCGCAAAGACCACTTTCCTTTACCCCTCATGGATCAAATGCTCGAAAGACTAGCGGGAAAAGAATACTATTGTTTTCTCGACGATTTCTCGGGTTACTTTCAAATCCCCATCGACCCACAAGATCAAGAAAAGACCACCTTCACGTGCTCCTATGGAACGTTTGTTTACCGACGTATGCCTTTTGGCTTATGTAATGCTCCAACAACATTCCAAAGGTGTATGACAGCCATTTTTCACGACATGATCGAGAAAACTGTGGAGGTCTCTATGGATGATTTTTCGGTCTTTGGGAATTCCTTCGATACATGTTTATCCCATTTAGACAAAATGCTTAAACGTTGTGAAGACACTAATCTTTTTCTCGATTGGGAGAAAAGTCGCTTCATGGTCAAAGAGGGCATTGTCCTCGGCCATAAAATTTCCAAGAATGGAATTGAGGTTGATAGAGCTAAAGTTGATGTTATCGCTAAACTACCTCATCCTACCACCGTTAAAGGTGTTCGGAGTGTTCTTGGTCACACCGGTTTCTATCGTAGATTCATTCAAGATTTTTCAAAAATTGCTCGGTAATGACTCGTCTTGATGCGTAGGGATTGCACCAGGCTTTACCTCTCAAGGGATCTTGAGAAGCTTACAACCCCCACCAGGCAGTGTACCTGATCGATGTAGTATAGTATAATGACAAGTACCGGGGGATTGATCGTTCAGCTAGGAATAGTGTCGCTAGGATTAGAAAACCTAAACACTAGATCTAGAGATGAGGGATGATTCTTTTTTGTATTTTTATATTTTTTTAGAAAGCAAGTAAAAATCTCGGGTTTGAAGGATTTTGGTGGAATTAGTTGCTAGTCAACTAACCCAATACTAAGATGCAATCAAAATAAAATACTAAAATGAAAATAAAACTATATTAAACTAAAGTTGTGAGCAATAAGTGGAGAAATGTGTTTACTTTGATTTCACTACTCCCTAGATATCTTTTACACGTTAATTACTTGTTATAGTTGCGTGGATGACGGATTGTATTCCTTAATACCATTCATGGGGTGGCGTACTTAACTCCCCAATCCTATGAGTGCCTACTTCACTCCTATGTTGAGCCGACTAAGAAGCTCCTAACATGGGATCATTAGAATTTACTCATGCATTAAATACAACCAATAAAACCTAGTACACATCGGTTCATGTTTCCTAAGACGTTCAAGCATGTTACCAATTGGAGATCTGCCAGTTTTCTTAAGCCTAACATTGAAATCATTCATCCAATACAACCATAAACAAGTAATCAACACATAATTAACATCTAGGTTTCATTAGATCTAAGCAAACACAAGATAGATCTAGCCTAACATAGTGGAATCAAGACAAGCACAAGATATAGACAAACAACACATAGACATATTGATTGAATTAAAAGAACACTTATCTCAATAGCACATGTAAGGGTTCAAGGGCTGAAAACCCTTAAAAAAGCTGTAAAATACGTATATGGTTCGGCCTTAGGGTTTCTCCAAACTTGCTCCTCCTAATGAATGAAAATTAGAAAACTATATATAGATTTTAGAGGCTGACGGCGTCAAAAACAAAGGTGTGACGCCGTCATCTCGTCGCCAAATAATTCCTCGGACTGCCTTGATCTACATCTGACGCCGTCATGTAGTCCTCTTTTGCAGGCCGTCACGCATTTAACTCTTGACTCTCTACTTGTGACGCCTTCATGTTTGTACTGGGTCGTCATGGACTTTACTCTTGACGTCGTCATGCAATTCCTCTTGACGCCGTCAAACATTGTTCCCAGCATGGAAAATTAAGTCTTTGGCGTTTTCTTCACTTTTATGCTCCAAAAACGTCCGAATTGCTTCCTTTTCCAGATTTCACTCCCAAAGTACCTAAAATCACAAAAGGAACGATTTAGGGCAATATTTGATCAAATAAATTCAATTCCGGGCTTAAATGACCCCCTAAAAGTGGTTCATTTTTCGCCTCATCATATACCCTTACACTTGAGATTTGCTTGTCCTCAAGCAAATGCGCTTTTATTCTAATCAAAATACAAGTTAGGTGTCGTTTAACACTAATATAAAAGTAATTACAACAAATAATCATTCCACCAAAGACCAAAGACAAGCACGGAGGTCATATACTAGCACCTGACAAATAGTGTTTAGATACTCACATCTCTCGGGTATAATAAAGTATAAATTACAATATGGAAACGGAAGATATCTCTCACTACCTGTCATAGCAAAATAGATTACCATAGGCTTGGGAAAGGATCAAACCTCCACCACATGGCGTAAGCACCTAGGATAAACTATCAAAGAGGTCTTTTAAAGGGTTGTAACGTTAGGTGTAGGGATATGAAATACACGGTTTTGTTGGATATAGGCAGTCTTTACTGGTGGCGAGTTAACAATCTTGGTTAATTACATGTACAATATGACGTTGCTAAGCCAAGACTAGACTCGACTTAAGCTAATAAATGAAAAATAACAAAAACATAAAATGAACATAGAATGAAAAGGGATGGTAGTCCGTATGTTTTTTCTCTTTTTCTTTTTTCTATTTTTTTTCTTTTTCTTGTTTTTTTTTTTTGATTTTTTTTTCATACACTCTTACCCTACCATCCAAAATAATACATCATAGGGAATGGAAATTCCCCTTACACTTGAATTTTACATACTTTACAATAAACTAATCTATTGACTCGAATTAAGAAAATCAAAACACTTGGAGTACTTTTAAGATTAACGTACATATGGGGGTAATAATATTATGTTCTTCCCCATTACTCCATAAAATAAGTACTTTACCCATGAGTCCCAATCGTCCCAAAACAATATGTACAAGGATATGACTCGACTTAGCAACCATGTAATCAATTAGATAGTTAACTTAGGGTTTAACAAATAACAATAATGCACTAAAGATGAGTGCATACACGGAAGGTTAAGGCGATTTAGTTGTACATTTAAGTGGGGTGTAACAAATTCTTCCTTTAAGTAAGATGCTTAAAGTTAGAAACGAAAAGATAGGCTCGGAGGGGTGTACTAGGGGTTTCGTGTACTAAAAATGAGTACAACGCTAAAGTGTGGGAAAAATTAATTGACTTAACTAGTCAAGTAATATGACTTAAATGGTCAAGTAATTATAATACGGGTTTAACACAAGGGTGATCCTAATGCCTCTTATCATGCAGTAAATCCTACTACACGAATGTAGTCTCACTAGCGGTCTCGGGATGCATCACTAACGTAAGTTCTAGAATCTAAATGCTACCGGTACACTCATAAGCACTAATAATGAATGCTTTTCCTATCAAATCTAAAGGCGAACCTCACATATTTGGGTGGAAAATTTTTCTGAATGATACGGTTATGTGCTAGTCATACAATCTCCTATCCATGAGACGCTTGCTATGGCTAAAGTTTCACTCCTAAATGTTGTAAAAAAATTTAAATTTGGCGCTAAAATTACACTAACAAGTATTTCTCATAGTTTTATTACACATCTACTATCAAACAAACAAACTCAAGCGAAAGTGTATCTGTAAGGTATCATCATTTTACCCTCCCCTTACACTTAGGATGAACATTGTCCCCAATGTTCAAGTAAAGAATGTAAAAGTGAAAAAGTAAAAAGAATGAAATCAAATACTCCCCTGATTCGCTCGGTATGGATAATAAGGTGGCCAGGCTAGATCTTCCTCCAAGAAAATGAACAATCAAAGCTTCCCTTCCAGAGTATAAATCATCTTCTTGTCATTCATAACCTGTTAAACATGAGAAAACAGACAAGGCAACCTCGCATAAAATCGGCGGCAATCTACATAAGTTACTAAGTCCTAGAAAACAAAGTAAGATATAATGCTTGTGGAATGAAGTTTGCAAATTTCTTGGAGATTATAAAACTTAATAATTCAACAAAAACTTTAAGACTCTGTTAGAAAAACAAAACTGGTAAAATTTCCAGATTTTTACACGTGACGCCGTCAAGAGTAAACTCATGACGCCTTCAGAAGTGACCTGCAGAAATTCTTATGTTAAGTTTCCGGAAAATTTCTAGAAAAACTTGGTCCTACTTCCTGGAAAATCCTGCAAAACTTCATTATGACTCGATACAAGCATTTGACTCTAACAAATACGAATATACATGTTCACTTAATATTGTGGAGAATCATGATCGGTTTGTTTCTTAAAAACATATTTGGGGTTTCCCCTTACACTTATATTTTGCAAAAATACCTTTTAGGTGAAGTTAAGACTAGGCCAAAACAACAAAGTAAAGTATTTCCACTTTTTTGTTTAGAAACGTGATCTACCAACAATAAAAATAAAGCATGCATACGGAAGCAAATAACAAACAAACAAAATAAAAATCACACAAAATCATGGGTTGCCTCCCAAGAAGTACTTTTCTTTATTTACGAGTCTTGTAGCTAGACTCAAGGTCATGGATTACTACGTGATCTCATCATTGGTTTCACTCTCTAGGTCGTCTTCTAAACCAGTTTTGTATTCTGGACCTAGTTACAAGCATTCTTTGTAGAAACCAAGCATCCTATTCTTCACATACTCTACTCCTCTACGTCTATCCTCACCATTCCTATAATAAGCCGCTTGCTTGTGTTCCTTTTCTATATTGGGGAGAAGGCGGTATTGCTCAATTTTGTAGGACATTTGGTAGGCAATCTCATCATTCTCTTCCTTGAACCGAACTATCCCTAAAGTCGGATCATAACTCATCCTAGTGACCTCAACAAATGGTTTTCCGAATATTATTTGGCTTAGGCAATCATCTATCACCGGACGAGTGTCTTCTACTATCATAAAATCGATCTCATAAGTGAAATTACCTATAATCACATGCAATCCCTTCACTCTTCCTACAAAATTACTTATCAAATTCTTATTGGGCATCATCCTATAATCAAGTTGCTTCTTCATTACCTAATTGTAATAAGTCCTAGTCATGATGTTTACGGGAGATCTAGCATCGATGTAAGCTTTCCATATATACATGTGCCTGATGTTGCATGGTATGTTGATGTTAGAGGGGTGATGCGTGGGAATCGCACCTTGCTTTACCTCTCGAGGGATCTCGAGAAGCTTACAACCCCCACCAGGCAGTGTACCTGATCGTTGTAGTATAGCATAGTGACAAGTACCGGGGGATTGATCGTTCAGCTTAGGAATAGTGTCGCTAGGATTAGAAAACCTAATTACTAGTTCTAGAGGTGAGGGATGATTATTTTTGTATTTTTATATTTTTATGAAAGCAATTAAAATCTCGGGTTTTGAAGGAGTGGGCGGAATTAGTTGCTATTCAACTAACCCAAAACTAATATATAATCAAAATAAAATACTGAAAATGAAATTAAACTAATTTATACTAATGTTGTGAGCAGTAATTGGAGAAATTGTGTTTACTTAGACTTCACTACTCCCTAGATATCTTTTACACGTTAATTACTTGTTATACTTGTATGGATGACGGATTATATTCCTTAATACCATTCGTGGGGTGGCATACATAACTCCCCAACTCTATGAGCTCTTATCTCCTCCTACACCATGACCCAGCACAACTATAGGGATTGTAAACAGTGGCTCATGCATTAAATACAACCAATAAAGACCTAGTACGCCTCGGTTCATGTTTCTTAAGACGTTCAAGCATGTTACCATTTGGAGATCTGCCAGTTTTCTTAAGCCTAACATATAAATCATTCATCCAAGAACAAGAATAAACAAGTAATCAACACATAATCAACATCTAGGTTTCATTAGATCTAAGCAAACACAAGAGAGATCTAGCCTAGCATAAAAAAATTGAGACAAGAACAAGATATAAACAACCAACACACAGACATATTGATTGAATTAGAAGAACACTTATCTCAATTACAATGCAAGGTATCAAGGGTTTGGAACCCTTGAAAAACCTGTAAAAGAGGCACCAAATTCGTCTTTAGGGTTTCACCAAAACTTCTCTTTTTTTCTAATGAAAAAACTAGAAAACTATATATAGGAAAACTGGGCTGACGGCGTCAAGACAAGCATGTGACGCCGTCACCTCGCCGCCAAATACTTCCTCGGACGGCCTTGATCTACTTATGACGGCCTATGTGACGCCGTCACCACCTACGGTATTTTATTCTTGGGACTTTGACGCCGTCAGGATGGATTTTGACGCCGTCATCAACTACGGTGTTTTATTCTTGATGTCTGACGCCGTCAGGGTGTAACTCTTGACGCCGTCACCTAGTGTCTTCAGCATGGAAAATTGATACTTTGCCGTTTTCTTCACTTTTATGCTCCAAAAACGTCCAAAATGGCTTCTTTTCCAGAATTCACTCTCCAAACACCTAAAATCACAAAAGGAACGATTTAGGGCAATATTTGATCAAATAAAGTCGGATTCGGGCTTAAATGACCCCCTAAAAATGGATCATTTTTTGCCTCATCAAAGGGTCTCCCATTTTGATAAGGGGTGTGCCAAGGATATATGGTCTCTCGGGACTATCGAATAAATCCTTATTGTATTCCCTTTCTTCCTTGGTGGGCAACTTATCAAAGTGCTTTTCTATAGTCTCTACCTCCTCTAATTCCTCTCCCCTATTAACCTCAACTTCCCTACTTTCATCCCTAGTCTCGGTTTCTACTCCAACTTCATCATTGTCACTTTCTTCTATCTCCTTGTCTATTGGCTTAATGGTGACAACATTGACAAAGTGGACATGTTTGGATGATGAGGGGTCCTTAATTTGGATTCCGTTGTTGGTGTCCCTAGTGTCCTTCCTAGGCGTGGCTAACGCTTGGTTGTTGAGGGCCTTCAACAAGTTGTCTATCTTGTTGGTCATCTCCGTTTGTGGTTGGTTGAATTCAGTTTCAAACCTAGCTATGCGAGCTTCTTGAGATGCCATGAACTTAAACATCAATCCTTCAAGATTGTTGGTACTACCATAGTTGTTAGAAGGATTGTTGTTGAAAGTACGGTTGGAGGGTGGACCGGTTGATTGGTAACGATTAGGCAGATTAGAAGAATTGGCTTGATTTTGTTTCCACCTAAGGTTTGGGTGATTTTTCCAAGAGGGGTTGTAGGAATCATCGTAAGGGTTTGGCTCGGGTTTGAAAGTGTACCACTTATCTCCCGCTTCGTCGGTACGCGAGGATGCGTAGTCCGCAAAAGTTGTTCCGGGGAGTTCCACACAATCACGAGTGTCATAGGGACCACTACATAATTCGCATGAAGAAGTGATTTTGTTCACTTGGCTTGAAGGCTTCGGAGCTTCGTAAGATTTCATGAGAAACTTGACTTGGTCCTCAAGTTCCATGATCCTACGGTCGGGAGTGCTAGAGTTGTTCGAAGGCAAAGATATTGCCTTGACCATTTTATTCAAATCACGGGGATCATTCCAACTTTCGTTGTCATAGAGAGCAAGATCTTCTATGAGTTCCCATGATTGTTCCGCACTTAGATCACGTAGCTTACCACCGGCCGATTGGTCAATGGCTCGCCTCGTGGAGAGATCGATATGGTCATAGAAGATTTGGACTTGGATCCAAAGATCTATGCCATGATGAGGGACTTTTTAGAGTAAGTCCTTGAAACGAGTCCATGCTTCATAAAAAGATTCATTTTGACGTTGTTGGAACATCAAGATGTCATTTCTAAGCTTGGTAGTTCTCCCCGGTGGGAAAAATTGAGCAAGGAAATGAGTGCTGAGATCATCCCATGTGGTGATGGATCCCGCGGGTAAACGCTCAAGCCATTGACTAGCTTGATCACGTAGAGAGAATTGGAATAGGCGTAATCGGGTTGTCTCTCTAGTTGCAACATCTAAGTCTATGGAATCTACGATTTTGAGAAAGTCTTTAAGATGTTGATTTGGATCTTCGGAACGAAGTCCATGGAATGTACATCCGCTTTGCACCAACCGGATGGTGTCGGATCGCAAGGGGATCACATTGGCTCCGGTGAGCTCAATGGTGTTTCGGTAGCCTTGGTGGCTAGGTCGGGAATACTCTCCTAAGTTTCGGGGCCTAAGAGGTTCTAGTGGTGGGTTTTGTTGTGGTGGGATGACGGGTTCAAAGATGTTCCCATCGTCCATGATGTCGGGTGGTGAAAAGTAACGAACAAAAACACAAAGAAATAAGATAGACTAAAGAGAACCTAAAAATAAAAATAAAATCTTACTAGAACGGAATCTAGCAAGTAGACCTAACAAAAAGAGATTCTAACCTAGATAATAACTATTCTCCAGGCTGCGGCGCCAAAAACTTGATGCGTAGGGATTGCACCAGGCTTTACCTCTCAAGGGATCTTAAGAAGCTTACAACCCCCACCAGGCAGTGTACCTAATCGATGTAGTATAGTATAATGACAAGTACCGGGGGATTGATCGTTCAGCTAGGAATAGTGTCGCTAGGATTAGAAAACCTAAATACTAGATCAAGAGATGAGGGATGATTCTTTTTTGTATTTTTATATTTTTTTAGAAAGCAAGTAAAAATCTCGGGTTTGAAGGATTTGGGTGGAATTAGTTGCTAGTCAACTAACCCAATACTAAGATGCAATCAAAATAAAATACTAAAATGAAAATAAAACTATATTAAACTAAAGTTGTGAGAAATAAGTGGAGAAATGTGTTTACTTAGATTTCACTACTCCCTAGATATCTTTTACACGTTAATTACTTGTTATAGTTGCGTGGATAACGGATTGTATTCCTTAATACCATTCATGGGGTGGCGTACTTAATTCCCCAATCCTATGAGTACCTACTTCACTCCTATGTCGAGCCTGCTAAGAAGCTCCTAACATGGGATCATTAGAATTTACTCATGCATTAAATACAACCAATAAAACCTAGTACACATCGGTTCATGTTTCCTAAGACGTTCAAGCATGTTACCAATTGGAGATATGCCAGTTTTCTTAAGCCTAACATTGAAATCATTCATCCAATACAACCATAAACAAGTAATCAACACATAATTAACATCTAGGTTTCATTAGATCTAAGCAAACACAAGATAGATCTAGCCTAACATAGTGGAATCAAGACAAGCACAAGATATAGACAACCAACACATAGACATATTGATTGAATTAAAAGAACACTTATCTCAATAGCACATGTAAGGGTTCAAGGGCTGAAAACCCTTGAAAAAGCTGTAAAATACGTACATGGTTCGGCCTTAGGGTTTCTCCAAACTTGTTCCTCCTAATGAATGAAAATTAGAAAACTATATATAGATTTTAGAGGCTGACGGCGTCAAGAACAAAGGTGTGACGCCGTCATCTCGCCGCCAAATAATTGCTCGGACTGCCTTGATCTACATCTGCCGCCGTCATGTAGTCATCTTTTGCAGACCGTCACGCATTTAACTCTTGACTCTCTACTTGTGATGCCTTCATGTTTGTACTGGGTCGTCATGGACTTTACTCTTGACGCCGTCATGCAATTCCTCTTGACGCCGTCAAACACTGTTCCCAGCATGGAAAATTAAGTCTTTGGCGTTTTCTTCACTTTTATGCTCCAAAAACGTCCGAATTGCTTCCTTTTCCAGATTTCACTCCCAAAGTACCTAAAATCACAAAAGGAACGATTTAGGGCAATATTTGATCAAATAAATTCAATTCCGGGCTTAAATGACCCCCTAAAAGTGGTTCATTTTTTGCCTCATCACGTCTCCTTGAAAAAGAAACTCCTTTCATCTTCTCTCCTGAGTGCATCGAAGTTTTTCAAACTCTAAAGAAAAAGCTTACTGAAGCACGAATCCTAGTTGCCCCCGATTGGGACCTACCTTTTGAGCTTATGTGCAATGCAAGTGATTTTGCCATAGGTGCGGTCTTGGGGCAGCGAAAAGCAAAACACTTTCAGCCTATACATTATGCTAGCAAAACTATGACCGAGGCTCAAGCTCATTATACCACAACAGAAAAAGAGTTATTAGCCGTGGTATATGCCTTCGAGAATTTTCGGCCATACTTGATCTTGACAAAAAGCATAGTGTATACAGATCACTCGACTCTCAAATATCTCTTTTCAAAACAAGATGCAAAGCCGAGATCGCTGCGATGGGTTCTCCTCCTACAAGAATTTGATATCATTATACGTGATAAAAAAGGAGTTGAAAACCTAGCGGCTGACCATCTGTCCCGTTTAGAAAATCCTCACCAAGATGTGCTCGAGAAAAAGGAAATAAATGAAACATTTCCTCTCAAAACACTTAATGTGATATCTTCTCGTGATGATTCTAGTGCCCCATGGTTTGCCGACTTTGCAAACTACCATGCGGGTAACTTTGTTGTGAAAGGGATGTCGTCCCAAAAGAAGAACAAATTCTTCAAAGATGTAAAACATTGCTTCTGGGACGACCCCTACTTGTTTAAAATCTGTACGGATCAAGTCATCCGATGGTGTGTTCATGGACAAGAAGCCATTGACATTCTCAAGGCTTGTCACAATGGACTGAAAATTCCCTCTCACTTCTATGTTGATCCTCATATTGCTTCATTCTAACTTGTGCCCTTGACTATGTTCATGGACAAGAAGCCAAGGCTTGTCACAATGGACCCACAGGGGGACATCATGGCCCGAACAACACCGCCAAAAAGGTGTTTGACTCCGGTTTCTATTGGCCCACAATTTACAAAGATGCCCATGACTTAGTCAAATCTTGTGACTCTTGTCAACATCACGAAAAAATTTCGCAAAGAGATGAAATGCTACAAAATGCCATTCAAGTTTGCAAAATATTTGACGTTTGGGGCATTGACTTTATGGGGCCATTCCCATCTTCACGGGGAAACAAGTATATACTCGTGGCAGTTGATTACTTGTCGAAATGGGTTAAAGCAAAAGCACTCCCCACCAACGACGCCCGAGTAGTTGTAAAGTTTTTGAAATCTCTTTTTGCTCGATTCGGAACTCCCCGTGCTATCATTAGTGATCGCGGTACTCACTTTTGCAATGAACAATTTGCAAAAGTCATGCTTAAGTACGTTGTCACTCACTGTCTTTCTACCGCATATCACCCACAAACCAGTGGCCAAGTGGAAGTCTCTAACCGTGGTTTAAAAAGAATTCTGGAAAGGACCGTAGGTGAAAATCGTGCCTCTTGGTCGGATAAATTAGATGATGCACTTTGGGCCTTCCGTACTGCCTACAAGACACCCATCGGGTGTACTCCATACAAGATGGTGTACGGAAAAAGGCATGTCATCTACCGATTGAGCTCGAGCATAAAGCCTATTGGGCCTTGAAGCATACTAACTTTGACCTAAAAACCGCGGGTGATCACCGAAAAGTTCAAATCAATGAACTAAACGAACTTCGTGATCAAGCCTACGAGAACTCTTTGATCTACAAAGAGAAAACAAAGAAGATTCATGACTCCAAGATCAAAAACTGTGTTTTCAACGTTGGTGATCGAGTCCTTCTTTTCAACTCAAGATTGAAGAATTTCTCAGGGAAATTGAAAACCCGTTGGACCGGTCCATTCACCGTTGCCAAAGTTTATCCTTATGGGACCGTCGAGTTATCTCAAACCAACGGTCCAAACTTCAAGGTGAACGGTCATAGGTTAAAGCATTACTTTGAAGAGGACATACCACCCATGGTTGTCCCGGATCTCCAAACTTTCCCCAAGAACCAATGAATTCGGGGTCGAGTCAAGCTAGTGACTTGGTTAACAAAAACGCTAGCATTGCATGTGTGACAACCCATGTTTCTGTCTTCTTTCTATTTTCTAACACTAAGTGTCGGGGAATTCCTCTGCTGTGCTTTGCTTGTGTGTTGTTTGCTCTTATTTTCAAGTTTCCCTTGGATCAAGATGATTGACGCGCCTGTTTTCAATCCAGCCGCCCAATATCCTATCCTTTTGCTAACAATTATCTAGGGATATCTTTTTAATCCTTTTTGTGAAAAATAGATTTCCTTTTTACACTTGGCCTTTAGTATTACCTTTTTACGTTCTAAGTGTCGGCATAATAGCGAGTACTTTGAATATTGAGGGCAATATTCAATTCTAAGTGTGGGGGAGGGGATTCTGGCGAATTTGATCACATATGTACCTGTTAAAGCCCTAGTATCCCCGTTTTTGGCAAAATTTTAAATTTTTTTTGATAAAAATAAGTGCTTTGCATACAAAAAAATGAAAAAATTTGAAAATTTTTGCAAAAATATAATAAGTTTTGACACCTTGCTTGACTTTCCACTGGGTAGAGTAGGAATAGAAATTTTGACTTGACCGGGCGTGTTGAGCCCAAGCTTGTTCCCTTAAATTTTTAGGCTAAGCATCCGCGGATCTCATTACTTGAGATTTTAAATTTGCGGAGAACGAGGAATGATAGTAAAGTCATTAGTGTGATTAGATGCTAAACGTGGAATAGTTGGAATTCTTTAGAGCTAATAACGGTTACTTGTAGTCCTTGCTCCCGCAAGATTGAAAACCCCTAAATAAAATAACTAGAATTATGCATTTTCAAAAGTTGTCTAAATTTCCGCTCACTTTACGTGTTGGCATAAGCATTAATATGTAATAAATGCCAAAAATAGCCTATGGTTCGACAATTGGATCCTTGCATCCTTTGTTCTGAAAGGCGCTTAGGTCTGGGAGATTCACCGTGATAAGTGCTTAGGTCTGGGAGTGATAAGTGCTCAAACACTCATCATTTTTTGTCAAATCTGAACTGCAAAACATACAAAAACACTCAGAAATGCATCAAAATACTGAAAATATTCCAAAATTGTGTTTTATATGTTTTAGATGCAAAATGAGTAAAAACAGATGAAAAACGTACAAAGTTTGTAAAATTGGCAGTTTCAGTCCCCCAACTTTCAAAAATTGGCAAAAATAGTCTCTGAGCACTTATTTTAAAAGAAAAGTCACCAAAGGTCCTTTTGAAATCATAAGTTGTCATATTTAGTCCTTTGGTGAAAAATCCAAAAGTTTTGAGAATTTACAAGTTTATTCCCTCAACTTTGCAAATTTGACAAAAATGGTCCCTGGGATGTAAAAACTTTGAGAAAATCAATTTTTGTCCTTATACTACTAATCTTTGGCAGGAATGGTCCTTGGGTGGCAAGTTTTGTGAAATTACACGTTTGGTCCCTGGAGTTTAAAGGTTTGGCAGAAATAGTCCCTTGAAGTTCAAAAAAGGAAAAGTCAACATAAGACCTTGTACTATTCATCCTTGGCAAGATTGGTCCTTATGATAACTTTGGATGAATTACAATTTCAACCCCTTGAAAAATCAGATTTTACATACTTGGTCCTTGGGCTTAGTTAACCTTACAAACTAAACTACCCTTTGTATATTATAAATCCAATCCAAATCCAAACCAAACAAACACAAACAGCCCACCCCAACCTTATATCCCCTGATCCAACCAAATCCCCCAGCCCAACTCCTTACCCAGCCCACTAACACAAAAACATAACACCCTATTTTATTTTAAACACAGTCAAACCCTGTGTTTGACTTCCCTTCCCTCCACCATTAACAACACCATCACCACCCTAATTAACAACACCATCATCACCACCCTAGTAATTTAATTTTTTTTTATTATCGCTTATAAATTGTTATTTATTAGCTTTTGTACTAACCTTTACGAAGTTCTATTTTTCTTTGTTTTCCTACATTTCGCAGGCTAAGGCGTGGAGCTTAACGGTCTTATAAGCATAAAAATCATTAAAGTTAATTGGTGTTTTTGGTTTCCTGAGTTTGTGTATCATTTCATATTGAGCATAAATTCCGTTGTGTTAACTTAAAGTTACAGTGATATTTGCAAGTTTCATTAATATCACTTTAGCGCAAGCATTGAACCTGTTGGTTTTAGTTATCCGAACTTAGTTGTAGTATTAATCTAAAAAGTTTTAGATTTATTTGATAAGTTTTTGTATATATTAGCATTTAATTAGTGTTTAATAGTTTTTAAATTATAATAATTAGAATTTTTCTTTGATAATTAAATTTTCTTTTCCTTAAAATTTACTTTTGTCGTCTAGTACGTAAGAAAATTAGTTGTATGCCCGTAGAACTAGTCGTGCTTAGATTTCACTTTTTATATTGCGCGTTGACATTACTTTTAATTAAAACGCGCATCTTTAGTATTTGCTTTGCCTTATTATTCTACAATACCAAATAATCAAAATCTCATCCTTACAAGCATTTTAATCTCGAACTTACACGATATCCTCGATTCACACCTCGTTGGGACACGACCCGGGTGATCACTTGCCCGGTATCACACACACACACACATACACACACACACATACACACACACACACACACACACACACACACACACACACACATATATATATATATATATATATATATATATATATATATATATATATATATATATATATATATATATATATATATATATATATATATATATATATCGTATTCACTGGTTTTGCACGTCGGCCTTTTCACAAAGGTTGACTAGTCAATTCCTCACATACTTTGTATTAATTTGATACCTGTTTTACAGCCTATCATATCACAATTTGGAAATGGAAAACATCTCTCACTACCTGTCATAGCACATAGATTACCATAGGCTTGGGAAAGGATTAAACCTCTACCACTTGGCGTAAGCACCTAGGATAAACTATCAAAGAGATCTTTTAAAAGGGTTATAACGTGAGGTGTAGGGATATGAGAAACACGATTTTGTTGGATAAAGGCAATCTTTACTGGTGGCGAGTTAATCATCTTGGTCAATTACATGTACAATGTGGCGTTGCTAAGCCAAGAGTTGACTCGACTTAAGCTGATCAAAACTAGAAAAACATAAAATAAACACAAAAGGAAACAGGATGGTAGTCCGTATGTTTTCTCTCTTTCTCTTTTTTCTATTTTTTTTTTCTTTTCCTTGATTTTTCGATCTTTTTTTTTTTTTTTTTTTTTTTTTTTTTTTTTTTTTTTTTGTGCATACACTCTTGCCATACCATCCAAAATAATACATCATAGGGAATTTACATTCCCCTTACACTTGAACTTTTACATACTTTACAATCAACTATTTTAATGACTCGAATTAAGATAATCAAAACACTAGGAGTACTTTTTAAGATTAAGGCACATATGGGGGTAATAAATGATGTTCTTCCCCAATACTCCATAACACTAGTACTTTACCCATGAGTCCCAATCGTCCCAAAACAATATTTACAAGATATGACTCGACTTAGCAACCATGTAATCAACTAGACAATTAACTATGGGTTTAAACATATAACAATAATGCACTAAAGATGAGTGCATACAATGAAGGCTAAGGCGATTTGGTTGCACATTTTGGATGGATTGTAAATAAATTCTATCTTTAAGTAAAATGCTTAAAGTTAGAAACGAAAAAGATAGGCTCGGAGGGGTGTACTAGGGGTATCGTGTACTAAAAATGAGTACATCGCAAAGGTGTGGGAAAATTAATTGACTTTACTAGTCAAGTAATTATGACTTCATTGGTCAAGTAATTATGATACAGGTTTAAACACAAGGGTGATCCTAATGCCTCTTATCATGTAGTAAATCCTACTACACGAATGTAGTTTCACTAGCGGTCTCGGGATGCATCACTAACGCAAGTTCTAGAATCTAAGTACTACCGGTACACTCATAAGCATCTTTTCCTAACAAATATAGGGGTGAGCCTCACATATTTTGAGTGGTACGGTTTTTGTGCTAGTCATACAACTCCTATCCATGAGACACTTATTAAGGCTAAAGCTTCACTCCTAAATGTTGTAAAAAAAAATTTAATTTGGCGCTAAAATTGCCCTAACAAGTATTTATCTTAGTTTTATAACACACCTACTATTGAACAACAAATTCAAGTGCAACTGCATTCTCTAAGGTATCAACATTTACCCTCCCCTTACACTTAGGCTGAACATTGTCCCCAATGTTCAATAAAAATGATGTAAAAGTAATGAAGGTAAAAGAATGAGACAAATACTCCCCTGATTCGTTCGGTGTGGATAATGTGGTAACAAGGTTAAATCCTCTTCCAAGAAAATGAATGTTGAAAGCTTCCCTCTAGAAATATAAATCATCTTCTTGTCCAATATAACCTGTTATACCAGCAAACCTCGCGTAAAATCGGCAGCAATATATATATATATATATATATATATATATATATATATATATATATATATATATATATATATATATATATATATATGATTTTTGTAGAATGAATATTGGCAGATTTCCTGGAGTTTATAAAACTAAAGAATTAACAAAAACTTTAAGACTCCGGTAGAAAAACAAAACTCGCAAAATTTTTCAGAATTTTACACCTGACGCCGTCAGGTTATAACCTTGACGCTGTTAGAGTGTTTTGACAGAAATCTTATGTTAAGTTTCCGGAAAATTTCTGGAAAAACTCACGCCTTATTTCATGGAATTCCTGCAAAACATCATTATGACTCAATACAAGCATTTGACTCAAACATATACTAATATGCATGTTCGTTTAATATTGTTGTGGTCCATGCCCAATTCCATTCTTAGAAACAAATTTAGATTTCCCTTACACTTATCTTTGCGAAATACCTTTATATGAAGTTAAGATGAAGTTAAACAACATGGTAAAGGGTTTTCACAATTTAATTTGGAACATGATCCACAAACAATAAAAATAAAGCATGCATACAAAAACAAATAAATTCAAACAAATAAACCTTGGGTTGCCTCCCAAGAAGCGCTTTTCTTTATTTACGAGTCTTGTAGCTAGACTCAAGGTCACATCCTACCGTGTGTCGCTTATGCTTACATACGCAAGTGTGAGCCATTTAATTGTTGCCTCATCTTTCTTATAGTCATCACTTAGCTCTAAACATCCGCGATAATACCTTTTATTCTTTTCATGAGGATATTTAAGCCCTTTCCTTTTATCATTCTCACTTAACATATCGAGAGGTGGAAACTGATGCGTGGGAATCGCACCTTGCTTTACCTCTCGAGGGATCTCGAGAAGCTTACAACCCCCACCAGGCAGTGTACCTGATCGTTGTAGTATAGTATAGTGACAAGTACCGGGGGATTGATCGTTCAGCTTAGGAATAGTGTCGCTAGGGTTAGAAAACCTAATTAATAGTTCTAGAGGTGAGAGATGATTATTTTTGTATTTTTATATTTTTATGAAAGCAAGTAAAATCTCGGGTTTTGGAAGAGTGGGCGAAATTAGTTGTTATTCAACTAACCCAAAGCTATTATATAATTAAAATAAAATAATGAAAATGAAATTAAACTAATTAAACTAAGGTTGTGAGCAGTAATTGGAGAAATTGTGTTTACTTAGACTTCATTACTCCCTAGATATCTTTTACATGTTAATTACTTGTTACACTTGTATGAATGACGGATTGTATTCCTTAATACCATTCGTGGGGTGGCATACATAACTCCCCAACTCTATGAGCTCTTATCTCCTCCTACACCATGACCCAGCACAACTATAGGGATTGTAAACAGTGGCTCATGCATTAAATACAACCAATAAAGACCTAGTACGCCTCGGTTCATGTTTCTTAAGACGTTCAAGCATGTTACCATTTGGAGATCTGCCAGTTTTCTTAAGCCTAACATATAAATCATTCATTCAAAACAAGAATAGACAAGTAATCAACACATAATCAACATCTAGGTTTCATTAGATCTAAGCAAACACAAAAGAGATCTAGCCTAGCATAGTAGAATTGAGACAAGAACAAGAGATAAACAACCAACACATAGACATATTGATTGAATTGAAAGTACACTTATCTCAATTATAATGCAAGGTCTCAAGGGTTTGGAACCCTTGAAAAACCTGTAAAAGAGGCACCAAAATCGTCTTTAGGGTTTCACGAAAACTTCTCCTTTTTTTAATGAAAAAACTAGAAAACTATATATAGGAAAAACAGTCTGACGGCGTCAAGAGTAACTTCTGACGCCGTCACCTCGCCGCCATATACTTCCTCGGACGGCCTAGATCCACTTATGACGGCCTATGTGACGCCATCACCACCCACGGTATATTAATTTTGTCACTTTGACGCCGTCACGAGTCCTTCTGACGCCGTCACGAGTCCTTCTGACGCCGTCACCACCTTCGGAGTTTAATTCTTCATGTCTGACGCCGTCAAGATGTTGGTCTTGACGCCGTCACCTTGTATTTTCAGCATGCAAATTAGGTACTTAGCCGTTTTCTTCACTTTTATGCTCCAAAAACGTCCAAAATAGCTTCTTTTCCAGAATTCACTCTCCAAACACCTAAAATCACAAAAGGAACGATTTAGGGCAATATTTGATCAAATAAAGTCGGATTCGGGCTTAAATGACCCCCTAAAAACGGATCATTTTTCGCCTCATTATATACCCTTACACTTGAGATTTGCTTGTCCTCAAGCAAATGAGCTTTTATTCTACTCAAAAGACAGGTTAGGGGTCATTTAACACTAATATAAAAGTAATTACAACAAATAATCGTTCCACTAAAGACCAATAGACAAGCACGGAGGTCATACACAAGCACCTCACAAATAGTGTTTAGATACTCACATCTCTCGGGTGTAATAAAGTAATATAACATTATGGAAATGGAAGATATCTCTCACTACCTGTCATAGCAAAATAGATTACCATAGGCTTGGGAAAGGATCAAACCTCCAGCACATGGCGTAAGCACCTAGGATAAACTATCAAAGAGGTCTTTTAAAGGGTTATAACGTTAGGTGTAGGGATATGAATTACACGATTTTGTTGGATAAAGGAAGTTTTACTGGTGGCGAGTTAACAATCTTAGTTAATTACATGTACAAGATGGCGTTGCTAAGCCAAGACTAGACTCGACTTAAGCTAATAAATGAAAAATAACAAAAACATAAAATGAACATAGAATAAAAACGGGATGGTAGTCCGTATGTTTTTTCTCTTTTTTTTTCTTTTCTATTTTTTTTTTCTTTTTTTTTTTTTTTTTTTTTTTTTTGCATACACTCTTACCCTACCATCCGAAATAATACATCATAGGGGTTTGAGCATTCCCCTTACACTTGAATCTTTACATACTTTACATTTAACTAATCTAATGACTCGAATTAAGAAAATCAAAACACTTGGAGCACTTTTAAGATTAACGTACATATGGGGGTAATAAATGATGTTCTTCCCCATTACTCCATAAATTAAGTACTTACCCATGAGTCCCAATCGTCCCAAAACAATATGTACAAGGATATGACTCGACTTAGCAACCATGTAATCAATTAGAAAGTTAACTTAGGGTTTAACAAATAACAATAATGCACTAAAAATGAGCGCATACACGGAAGGCTAAGGCGATTTGGTTGTACATTTAAGTGGGGTGTAACAAATTCTTCCTTTAAGTAAAATGCTTAAAGTTAGAAACGAAAAGATAGGCTCGGAGGGGTGTACTAGGGGTATCGTGTACTAAAAATGAGTACAACGCTAAGGGTGTGGGAAAAATTAGTTGACTTAACTAGCCAAGTAATATGGCTTAAATGGTCAAGTAATTGTAATACGGGTTTAACACAAGGGTAATCCTAATGCCTCTTATCATGTAGTAAATCCTACTACACGAATGTAGTCTCACTAGCGGTCTGGGGATGCATCACTAACGCAAGTTCTAGAATCTAAATGCTAGTACACTCATAAGTACTAATAATGAATGCTTTTCCTATCAAATCTAAAGGCGAACCTCACATTTTTGGGTGGAAAATTTTTCTGAATATACGGTTATGTGCTAGTCATACAATCTCCTATCCATGAGACGCTTGCTATGGCTAAAGTTTCACTCCTAAATGTTGTAAAAAATTTTAAATTTGGCGCTAAAATTACACTAACAAGTATTTCTCGTAGTTTTATTACTCATCTACTATCAAACAAAACAAACTCAAGCGAAAGTGCATATGTATGGTATCATCTTTTTACCCTCCCCTTACACTTAAGATGAACATTGTCCCCAATGTTCAAGTAAAGAATGTAAAAGTAAAAAAGTAAAGAGAATGAAATCAAATACTCCCCTGATTCGCTCGGTATGGATTTTAGTTGGCCAGGTTAAATCTTCTTCCAAGAAAACGAACAATCAAAGCTTCCCTTCCAGAGTATAAATCATCTTCTTGTCACAAATAACCTGTAAATCCTGACAAAAGTAGACAAGGCAACCTCGCGTAAAATCGGCGGCATCCTATATAAGTTACTAAATCCTAGAAAACAAAGTAAGATATAATGCTTGTGGAATGAAGTTTGCAGATTTCCTGGAGATTATAAAACTTAATAATTAACAAAAACCATAAGACTCCGTTAGAAAAACAAAACCGGTAAAATTTCTAGATTTTACATCCTGACGCCGTCAAGAGCAATACCCTGACGCCGTCAGAATGGACCTGCAGAAATTCTTATGTTAAGTTTCCGGAAAATTTCTGGAAAAACTTTGTCCTACTTCCTGGAAAATCCTGCAAAACTTCATTATGACTCAATACAAGCATTTGACTCTAACAAATACGAATATACATGTTCATTTAATATTGTGGAGAATCATGATCGGGTTGTTTCTTGAAAACATATTTGGGGTTTCCCCTTACACTTATCTTTTGCAAAAATACCTTTAGGTTGAAGTTAAGACTAGGCTAAACAACATAATAAAGTATTTTACATTTTAATTGAGAAACATGATCAACCAACAATAAAAACAAAGCATGCATACGGAAGCAAATAACAATCAAACAAATAAAAATCACACAAAACATGGGTTGCAAAGATAAATCATCAATAAAAATTAAAAGCTAATCGTGCATAATAATAGTTAAAAGAACAGAAATGAAAATTGTTCAAAGCCAACAAAGGCCGAATCCTAAACTATTACAAACCAAATGTTTCAAATCGTACAACCAAAAATAAATTGTTCAAGAATCATGGATATCAAGATGGATCACTGAGGGGGAGGACCAAAACGATAATCATAGCCTGATGGGAGGTGTCCAGTGTACCCATAGGGAGGGTAGTCAGTCTCTCGGCCTGGGAAGGGGTCAATCTGCAGGTGAGGCTCAAGCTGATCTCGGGTGGAGAGGTGCTGCATCTGGCGGACGGTATGATCATACATCCAGTCAAAGCGCTGGTCAGTAGCAGCTCACCACGTGTCCATCTGACCCATCCAGGCACCCTGGTGTGCCTGCCAGTCTCCCCGACTCATGTGTCGGTAGTAATCAGCCGTCCCCTCCTCATACCCGGCAAACTGATGCTGCTGGGGCACTTCCTCATCATCACCGTCATCATCCTCATTATCAGCCCCAACGTACCATATGTAGGTACCATCCCCCATCTGCATCACAATGCTCATCTGCCTAAGGGATTTCGCCCTCACTACCCTGCAGTTCCCACAGTCGCTCAAGTACCCTATGATCTGAGGAGTAAGAAGACCATAGGAACGAGCCAACCGTGTGACGAACATCCCCCCATAAACCTTGTCGATATCCCTCTCACCCACACTGGTCCTCAAGTAACTGGCCACCCAAAACGGGATGTTGCAGTAGACATCCTCAGAAAAGATGGTGTACAAGTAGAATAAGTCCGAAGCAGTGATACGGTGAGTGGTGCCATGACGTGCAGACAAGCTGTATGTGATGCACCTGTGAACTAGCCTTACAATGGGGTCCCTGATCGATGCAGCCCCAGTAGTCGAGGTATAAGCCCCATTCCCTATGTTTGGCCAAAAGGTAACACACCTCATCTCATTCCGCTGAGTCTCTCCATGTAGCAAATTCAGCATAAAAGCCCCATCAACCTCCTCACTAGTATATAGCCCAAGCCTCCAACCAAACTCAGCCACAGAACAAGACCTCAACTCTCCCCCTAGCCTAAAATATATCGTGGTGCCCCCCATATCTCCCCTAGCCTCAGCTTGATCAAAACGGAAGGTCGCAAAGAACTCCCGTACTAACTCACTATATACCGTCTCTCTCATCCTAAACAATCTCTCCCACTGCGGTCCCGCAAACCCATCTGTGCGGAACCTCCCTACAAATGCAGCCTCCAACCCATAGGCTCTCAGAAAATCCCAGTCAACCACCGCCCCAGTATCAATATGGTGGTTGCACAACTCCTCATACTTGGTACTAGTATCCACATCATTGAATTCCCCCCAACTGTGCACTAATTCCCCATAGTTGACCCCTTGAGATCTAGAAGAACTACCCTTTTGTTGGCGAGACCTTTTGCTCATTTTCCTGAAAAAAAGGTGGAGTGAATGGGAACGATTAGAACGCGAAATTTATACGAACTTTATGCAGTCAGACACATCTGACGCCGTCAAAAGTAATTTTTGACGCCGTCAGATGGATCAGAATTATAGCCATGCAAATGCGAGGGAAAAATCAATTTTCAAACTCTTAACCCATTACCCAAACGCTCCTTAAATCAGGAAACAGGGGTGGGGGGGGGGGGGGTCAAAGAATCCGAGGCATGATGGTTTTCCCTAAATTAATGCATGATTTGGATGAGACAACATCATCAAATGGTAACCCCACGATTACAAATCACCAATTGGATGGCATTACGATTTGCTAATGGTGGGTCAAGAATGACGTTTCGGGCGAAAGGGGTTTTTCAAATTGACGGGTCCTAAGGATAATTAACCGAGAAAAGATGAAGAAAGCTTACTTACAAAGTAGAGATTGGAGGCGGAAGATGTCGAATTGGGGGTTTGAGAATCGGAGTAGCAGCAACACTTGGGTGAGATTTGTGGGGTATGGGTTGAAAGTGATTGGTTTTGGGTTAATATTGCTGATCCGTCGAGCTGACGGCGTCAAGGGTTAAATCTGACGCCGTCAGATGCCCGTGTGGAGTGAGGTTTGGAGTAGTTTCAAGTTTAGTCCCTGCTCTTTGTGTGAATAACTAAACACAAGTAAAACCCATGAGTAGCTATTTTGTTAACGAGGTCCACCAGGGTCGAATGTCTCGTTACTGTCGCGGAAAGAGGTGAGGTAGCATCGGGGGTCGGGTAATGTTTTGGCCAAGTTGATCCTTATGCACGGGTCATTGGCGTGAGAAGAAAGATGTTGTTCACTAGGAGGTTTCAACTCAATGGTATTTATGAGGTGTGAATTCTTTACACCGGGTTTAAAACCAAAGGAACGTTTTTCGGATGAGATCGGGAATGTAGTTCGCAAGCATCCAACGAAAATGCTATTTATTTGCGAGCTTTTCTCCGTATGGGGGTGTTTATGAGAATGGGGGGTAGTTAATGGTAAAGCTTTTGAGGAGAATCTCCCGCTGTCCTCTTGGTCAAATACCAAAGAGGTTGACACCTCGAAGACTTTTTCAATTTTTTTAGGTGTAGAATTTTCTTTGATCTTTTCCTTGACCCTTGATATGAATTGGTCAACGAAATTCATAAAGGCTTTATGAGTGCTTTCCATGCGTGCCTCTAGGTGCTGGATTTGTTTTTCCTGATTATCTATGAAGGTTACCATTATTCCTTCGAATTCCTCTTGCCGTGAGCGTTCAGGAAAATTTTGGCTGATAACCGTATTCCTATGTGGATTAGGGTTCCACACGGGTTCAGCGGCCAGTTTCTCAATACTCATCAGTTCTTTTACCTGTTTCTCGATGCTTCCCAACAACTGTTCTTGGGTGGCACGTGCGTAATCAAGCTTTGCTTTGCTTGGGAGCATCGGGTCCTCCCATCCTTCCTCTTCGTATTGTGCCAACTCCTCAAGAACTTTCCAGCATTCGTCAATGCTAAGTCTATCTAGCCTACCCTTGGCTGCGTAATCAATGGCTTTCCTTGTTTGATAGTCAACCTTACCATAAAAGATTTGGATCTGTAGCCATGGTTCGATCCCATGATGAGGAACTTTTCGGAGTAGGTCTTTATATCGACTCCATGCTTCATAAAAAGATTCATTTTGACGTTGTTGGAACATCAAGATGTCATTCCTAAGCTTAGTAGTTCTCCCCGGTGGGAAAAATTGAGCAAGGAAACGAGTGGTGAGATCATCCCATGTGGTGATGGATCCCGCGGGTAAACGCTCAAGCCATTGACTAGCTTGATCCCGTAGAGAGAATTGGAATAGGCGTAAACGGGTAGTCTCTCTAGTTTCAACACCTAGGTATATGGAATCTACGATTTTGAGGAAGTCCTTAAGGTGTTGGTTTGGATCTTCGGAACGAAGTCCATGGAATGCACATCCGCTTTGCACCAACCGGATGGTGTCGGATCGCAAGGGGGTCACATTGGCTCCAGTGAGCTCAATGGTGTTTCGGTAGCCTTGGTGGCTAGGTCGGGAATACTCTCCTAAGGTTCGGGGCATAAGGGGTTCTAATGGTGGGTTTTGTTGTGGTGGGATGATGGGTTCAAAGATGTTATCACCTTCCATGATGTCGGATGGTAAAGAGTTACGAACAAAGGCACGAAGAAATAAGATAGACTAAAGAAGACCTAAAAATAAAAATAAAAATCTTACTAGAAAGGAGTCTAGCAAGTAGACCTAATAAAAAGAAATCCTAACCTAGACAATAACTATTCCCCGGCAGCGGCGCCAAAAACTTGATGCGTGGGAATCGCACCTTGCTTTACCTCTCGAGGGATCTCGAGAAGCTTACAACCCCCACCAGGCAGTGTACCTGATCGTTGTAGTATAGTATAGTGACAAGTACCGGGGGATTGATCGTTCAGCTTAGGAATAGTGTCGCTAGGGTTAGAAAACCTAATTAATAGTTCTAGAGGTGAGAGATGATTATTTTTGTATTTTTATATTTTTATGAAAGCAAGTAAAATCTCGGGTTTTGGAAGAGTGGGCGGAATTAGTTGCTATTCAACTAACCTAAAGCTATTATATAATTAAAATAAAATAATGAAAATGAAATTAAACTAATTAAACTAAGGTTGTGAGCAGTAATTGGAGAAATTGTGTTTACTTAGACTTCATTACTCCCTAAATATCTTTTACATGTTAATTACTTGTTACACTTGTATGAATGACGGATTGTATTCCTTAATACCATTCGTGGGGTGGCATACATAACTCCCCAACTCTATGAGCTCTTATCTCCTCCTACACCATGACCCAGCACAACTATAGGGATTGTAAACAGTGGCTCATGCATTAAATACAACCAATAAAGACCTAGTACGCCTCGGTTCATGTTTCTTAAGACGTTCAAGCATGTTACCATTTGGAGATCTGCCAGTTTTCTTAAGCCTAACATATAAATCATTCATTCAAAACAAGAATAGACAAGTAATCAACACATAATCAACATCTAGGTTTCATTAGATCTAAGCAAACACAAAAGAGATCTAGCCTAGCATAGTAGAATTGAGACAAGAACAAGAGATAAACAACCAACACATAGACATATTGATTGAATTGAAAGTACACTTATCTCAATTACAATGCAAGGTCTCAAGGGTTTGGAACCCTTGAAAAACCTGTAAAAGAGGCACCAAAATCATCTTTAGGGTTTCACCAAAACTTCTCCTTTTTTTAATGTAAAAACTAGAAAACTATATATAGGAAAAACAGTCTGACGGCGTCAAGAGTAACTTCTGACGCCGTCACCTCGCCGCCATATACTTCCTCGGACGGCCTAGATCCACTTATGACGGCCTATGTGACGCCGTCACCACCCACGGTATATTAATTTTGTCACTTTGACGCCGTCACGAGTCCTTCTGACGCCGTCACCACCTTCGGAGTTTAATTCTTCATGTCTGACGCCGTCAAGATGTTGGTCTTGACGCCATCACCTTGTATTTTCAGCATGCAAATTAGGTACTTAGCCGTTTTCTTCACTTTTATGCTCCAAAAACGTCCAAAATAGCTTCTTTTCCAGAATTCACTCTCCAAACACCTAAAATCACAAAAGGAACGATTTAGGGCAATATTTGATCAAATAAAGTCGGATTCGGGCTTAAATGACCCCCTAAAAACGGATCATTTTTCGCCTCATCAGAAACCTATTACATTTCTCAATAGAAAAATCCTTGAACCTAGGGTGTGCACGGGGCATTTGGTAAACCAAATCTTCATCCCCGTCCGAGAATGTAATTAACCCTTCCATAAGTTTTTCATCTAATTTGGTTAAACTTTTGAAGGGCTTCCCAAACACAACTTGGGTTAAGTTACTATCGATAAACTCTCCTAGATTCTCCATAACCATAAACTCAACCAAATATATAAAGCTTCCTATAAACTCATTGTCATACCCCCGCCACGGCGGAAACGCGAGTGTGTAACTTCATGGATATCATCACAACACCTGGTGTCTACATAGAGAACAACTACATGCACATAAATAGAGCAATGTACAAACACAAAGTGTTGTAACAATACCCCAAAATAAAATAACCAAAACAAAACATAAAATCCAAACATAGATGATAAACCACTTCAAATGCAACTAAGGTCTCGTCTATCCACATCCTTCTATCTTATCCTTAGAAAGCTCACCTGAAAATGATGCTTAAAACGTCAACATAATGTTGGTGAGATTCATAGGTTTAAGACTCAACACACAAGGCAACCGAATTTACTGTGATTACAAAATATAGCTGTACATATAAATTATAGTTGTCATATTGCTACATGCATTTGCAAGCTAATATCCACACATAAAGGCAACAACACTCATAAGGCAAACATTGGGCGGAACGTGCCCACCGATCCAAAGTAGTACCCATCAATATGCCATCAATTAGGTCGCATGCGCGAGCAACAGGGTAAGCACCCTCCCAATTGAATCCCAAAAATATATCATCAATTAGGTCGCTATCCTAATTGAATCCCAAAACATCCACGCAAGCAAATAATCACACATAGCATACATACAATAACATTATAAGTCCAAGCTCTTTAATACCACACACATAATCACAGTAAACCAAAACGTTTAAGACAAGCATCATTCCCATCCCAAGTTTAAAACAAAGTAAAAATATGGGACTATGAACTCACCTTAAAATTCGCAGCTTCCACAAAAACAACTCACAAATCTAAACAACACAAAAATAATCCACATTACACAAGGTCAAGCTAAAAGCTACAACCCATGTAATACACATATGATGGATGTCTAAGACTCATATGACCCATCATGGATCTCCTAGACACCATAATAACCACTACCATAACCTAACACTCACTAAATCCCTTGCACTCTAAAACTCAGAAAACGCAGAATTTTTGAGTACATTTACTCACATGAAATCTCGAAAAATAAAGCTCAACAACTCACACCAAAAATTTACCATGGTCTCTAATAAGCATAGAAGCTAATCCCAGAAGGCCATGGACCAATAACACACAAAAGTACTCACAAGAAATTCAAACTTGACAACTACTCAAATCCGGATCTGAACGCACACCAAAAAGTTTTGATTTTTAATAATTACTTCCACAAGTTTTTATCGCGAATCCTCTTCGTGGTAGTCTAATATAACCTAAAACTTAACTATTCCAGAAGACCAAGTCAAAATACCACTTTTACAACAACATGCCAACCTCAAACTTTTACCCAAAAATCTGTCCCGGTTTGACAGCTTTGACACCTTAACAAAGAAAAATCAAAAGACCGACTTCCCGACCTCAAAATTGATCGTGGCTAGACTTTTTGGAAAGCTATTTCATTATAATACAATTTAGACCTAAAATTCGTGATCTAACTCATCACCATCTATTATGTACACTCACATCTTTACAGCCTTACAAATCTGTCCAAACCCTAACTCAATAACTAACATGTTTTACGCTCAATTCTCTTCACCAATCATCATAATATTACTAATTATTGATCCCAACATGTTTTACAACATTAATTTACAGAAGTTAACACAAACCCTAATCCATCATATAATTATTACATGAATTATATTAATTAATCAATTAATTGAACATAGGATTTAAAGATTTTACCTTGTTTCTTGATTATGCTAGACAATTATGAAACCCTAATTTTTCCCCTCTTGATTCTCCATATGTCGACCCATATTTGCAGAAAAAACGTTTTAAGGGTGTTTGGTTTGGTATATATATTAATTAGGGATAATCCTTGGGCCTAAGAGTCATATTTGGACTCAAATTGGGTTTCCTTTTTCCCCTTATCCCTTGAATCCGAATTTTACATATATAAAATATATATTTTTATTTTTTTTTATTAAATTTATTTATTACACTCAAAACCTCATACTTTTCATATTTTATATATTCCCATATCGAAACCTAACGTCTTACGCGATAAATCTTAATTTTACGATAAACCGGAAAAATATCATTTTCAAAACAAAGTTTCCAAAAATAGAATTTCACACTCTTTTTTAAATATAACTCATAAAAAAAATTCCACGTAACTTACTAACGCTCAATTACTTGAACGAAACCTCGTTACGCAAAAACACAAAAACACCAAAACTACACAAGTCATTTCTACACCACAAAGGTGATCAAAATGAACTTTTCCAAATTCCAAACTTTCCAAATCACAATAAAACCATTTACGCAAAGGGATTTAGTGCTAAAACTCACCTATATCACACATATAACACTACAACCACCTAGGATACACCAAACAAACGTCAACCGAGTCAAGACTATCAGTCAAACTGACCTACCAAAACCACGGTTGTTACATCATCCCCCACTTAGGGAAATCGCGTCCCGAGATTTCAACTACTATAGTCACCACTCACAACATCAAAAGAAAATTTATGGATATTTAAGCGGAATAAATACCACCCCATAAACTCATAGAGAAAGAATCGCAAAAATGTGACCGAATAAATACTCGAATTCACACGATAGAAAACACTCCGATACTCCAACGATACACGAAAATAGATACACTACACCGATCAATAACACCAATGATCAAAACGACTTCTCACAGGTAAGTACGATACTCTCGAACCAAATGAAAAGCCAAATGGTAACCGCAAGACGCACTCACAAATGACAGATATCCATAAAACAAACATTTATGAATACCCCGCATCTAACTTCCACGATCTAAAATCCAACTACAAACGATCTACTTCACCAACCACATCAGCAAACAAATTTGGGTACTTAAATTTCATCGGATCCTCACGTTCCCAAGTAAACTCAGGACCATGCTTAGAATCCCACCATACCTTTACCAACGCTATCTCACCATACTTCAACCCTTAACATCTCGATCTATAATCTCATTAGGTTTCTCGACAAAACGAAGAGTTTTGTCAACCCTACTTTCAACTATTGGCACGTGCAGACTAGCATCCGCCAAAAACTTCTTTCAATTAGATACATGAAACGTATCATGTATACCACTCAATTCCTCAGCTAACTTCAACCGGTATGCCACAAGTCCAATCCTTTCCATAAATCTCAAACGGTCTTACGTATCTCGGTGCTAGCTTACCTTTCTTACCGAAACGCACAACACCCTTCCAAGGAGATACTTTTAACCTCACAATATTACCAACACCAAACTCTAAGGGCTCACGGAAATAATCCGCATAACTCTTTTGGCGATCTCTTGCTACCTTACGTCTTTCCTTAATCGGAAAACCTTATTCGTAGTCTCTCGTTCTAGTTCAGGACCAATTAGTTGGCTTGTTCCAACCTCTGTCCACAGAACGGGTGACCTACATTACCCTCCATACAACTTTTCGCACAACACATACTGCATACTAGAACGATAACTGTTGACATAGTAGAACTCAGCTAAGGGTAAATGTATACCCCAGCTTCCTCCAAAATCAAACACACCCATGCTCTCAGCTCACCATCCAACGCCTGATTTGTACGGTCACTTAGTTCACTCATTAAAGAATGATAAGTCGTACTCATCTACATACGCGTTCTCAAGACTCTATAACCCGTTTACCACTATCGTGAAGTAAGTATTTCATCATGTTTCTTGATGATCAACGCGACACCGCATGGCTCATTACCAACTCACCGAGTGAAAAGTCTCGCCTACTCCTCCATACATCTCTTGCTAAGGTAATAATACGTCTTATCCATTCTCGGATGTATCTTATACCTTGCATGACCGATGTCCATTAAGCTTCCTCTCCATGAAATCATTAGCGGGTCCGCAAAGTACAATCGTCCATCTTCATTCCTTTCCATTTACTGGTCTAAACCAAGTAATCATTCTTCTTACATGTTCTCATCCTTGAACCTCTCTCTAGGCCGTCAACATCATCCCCTTAACTCTGAACTAAATTATCATAATCATTGCTCACAAACATCCAAGTTTCACTCGTTCACTCTCGCTCAGCGCTCTTACCACGATGTCCGCCCTTCCTTGACGGTGGCGAATCAGACAATCGTAGTCACTGAGAAATTCCACACCCAACTTCTCTTCAATATATATTAACCTCTTGTCAAATATGTGCTAAAGATTCTCATGATCTGAGTAGACCACACTTTCTGCTCCATACAAATATCATCTCCAAGTTCTACTCCCCAACTTTAAATCATGTATCACACAGTTCCTCTTATGGATCTTCCACCTCCGCGATGCCTACGCAATCTATAGAAAGATAGAAATGAATCGCCAATAGTACCACCCATTCCTAAGGACAATCGTCTCTCAGATGGTGTCGTAGGTACCTTCCACTCTTCACTACTTTTATCTTACTAGTGTCCCCAACACTCGCTATCGTTGACCACCTTCCTGAAGAACGTACATCTCAAAGCTACACCTCTCACTTGGACACTTGGAAACATCCTCTTCTTCTTCCACGAACAAATTGATAATCGAAACAAAAATCTATCCTAAGTAGACGACGCGAGCCATGAAACCGGCCGAACTAAAACGTATATCAACGAACTCAAAAGGGGTACGAATTATCGACTAGCGAAGTAACGAACATCAAAATCAAAGCTAGAAAAACACAATGAGAAATTTTCCCCCAATAAAAATAGACACAGATAAAATGTTCATGAAAACCCCACACAAGAAAAGATAGAATATACGTACCCATAGTAAATCCACAGGCGTACCTCAACGAAAGAAACACTCGATGAACTAAATACATAACAAGTTTGGTAAATGAGAACCATAGACAGTTCTTATTCCCGTACTCGACCTTCCCAAAAACAAATGAACACCGTTTTTTTTTTACAAGACATATCTTAAACTTATATATATATATATTTTTTTATAAAAATACATATAAACCATTTTATGTAAGACATCAGCATAACCATTTTTTTTCCACACTTCCTTTTTACCATATAAATAATAGTTTCCAACAAATAACCTTGAAATACCCAAAACGAATTTGGAAAATGCCATAAAGACTCTAACACAACCTCTAAATCGAACGCGAAAGACATTGAAGAATTTCGTAATCAAAATAATCCTCAAACAAACTCATACCAGTGAACACTCACGCAAATACATTGCAACCCAAGCGAAGAACGCAAAGACTCATTCGTACACCGATCAAACCAAAATCATAGAAAACACTGATACTAACGGGTCACAAAACATGTCACGAAATTCAATTGGTGTGTGTAAATGAGGGATTAAATATCCACACCAACTCGTCACGAACCAACAATACTTGAAGAATAGCATAACATTCATCCAAAGAATGAATGTATGGAATAACCAAAGAAACGAAACAGTATCCGACAAAACGAATTCGATTCCCAACACCTATCATGACGTCAAATAGAAAGAATATGGCATCTGTACCATCATGGTACGAATAGGAATGCCAACCCAAGAATTAGATATACAAACGAGCGTCTAACAAACGAATCAACTTAAATACCGCAACATAAGTACCCACCGATAATTGAGGTATCAACATATGATAGGTAGGATGGAATCTCACCACCTACACACCCCAACATATAACGACTGCCCTAACGGTTAAGAGAATACTTCTCTAACCACACAGCCATCACCAACATGATATCACATACCATCTACCACAACATATAACAACAAACATCAATCAATGCGATAATGGTCACAAGTCCACGTGTGTGATACTCTTATAATTATGTTCGCGACCATAGTTATAAGCCTATTCCACACGCATACTTACTTCCAAAACCACACATCTCAATGATAATGCACATATACCACATAGCACCTAATACACCATGCAATCCATGCTATCATACTTGCAAGTCCACTTGTGTTGTGACGCATGTATAATTATGTTGGCCACCATAATTATCTATGCCTCCTTTCACAAATGTACTCCCTCCTATGACAACACATCATGCAAACCATCACGCAAACAAAAACAAAAGGCGTCGCAAACAATCATCTCACATGGAACAATTCCAATGATTACGTAAACTCTATCATC